>CM053759.1:30272036-30286284 GCA_028658305.1 Pachyuromys duprasi | reverse complement strand
CAGACTTGGTGCTGGAGTTGCTGAGAGTGCTACATCTTAAACCACAGGCAATAGAAGGAGAGCAGGACACACTGGCTAGACTTGAGCTTTTATAAACTTCAAAGTCCTTGCTCAGTGACACATTTCCTCCAACCAGGCCACACCTCCTACTAGTACCACTCCCTACGGGACAAGCATTCACACAAATGAGTCTGTGGGGCCATTTCTAGTCAAAGCACCGCAGATTTAATGGAAGACAAGGAGTTGATAATGGGTGTGAGCCTGCCCTGCCCCCATGAGCTGAACTATACCAGCATATAGTTTGCTATGGACATGGCCTAGTTGTAGGTCAGGGTTGTCTCCTTTCGTAACAGTCAAAGGAATGAGCCTAACTGGAGGTCAATCTTGGTGAACAAACATTAGCAGAAACTTTCTCCACAAGCCTAATCTTCAAGTGTGATACAAAATTTTCATTCCTACATCTTTTAAAAGCTCAGCTGGTACTCAATTTATCTTACAAGCATATTACAATGCTCTTTCAGCTAACTTCAGCTTTACTAAGCAAGTTTATTAGCAAATCCTTTATAGCATCAATTTTTATTACCTCAAGTTTCTTCCACATTAGAATTTTAAAATTAATTAAGGTATAAAGTGTTCAAAACTATTACAAAAAAGTTTAACACAACCCAGCAAGTGTTCAAATAGAATAAAATATTGACAGCATACCACAGATAAATTTTTAAAATGGTTCAAGGCACTGATATGTTATTGGAGCTTTGAAAAAACAGAATTTGATGTTTCTTCATGAAAATATTATTAGAATTTCCTACCTTTGTGATGAGAATTCGGTATTTATCCAACATTTCCTGGTTGTCATGGCATTCTGCTAATAGCTGCCATACTTCTGCCCTTAATGCCTCAGGAACACCACTCTTCACCAAAGTGGATAGCCCTTTTGGTCGGGCACCAAGGTTATTGTGCCTGAGAAAAGAAGAAAATAAAGCATTCACAATCCATGTCCTGAAATGTGGTTGCTATGAAAAGAATATTTCTTAATTTACATAAAAATAAAAGTCATGCTTTGGCCTCAGTGACATCTTTAACTACTTTTCCTCTATTTCATCCCATGTTTTGTTGAGCAATGTTATTCCATCCTTAGGAAAAGTTTTTTTTCACCCCATCATACACACACACATATATATTAATCTCCCTATGATGATAATGTAGTGCTCATTGTTAAAATCTATTTTACTTGGGGTATTTAGGCCTTTGCCTCCTTTCCAATCTCCCAACCCTATGTAGGAGAGAAGTTAGTGGGGAGAGGGGTTGCAGAGCCCTTTCATCTCCCAGCTGTTTAGGATCAATGAATTCTTTTAGGACAGCCAGCAGTCTCCTCCAAGTATCTCTCTGTGTCTGTCTGCTACAAACCGCCACACCCTCCATACACATTATACAACAACACTGCATGCCACACTCCTCTTTCTGGGCTTCATACTTATATCCTCAGAGCCCTCGACCACAACCTTCTCCTTGCTGTACATGGCAGGCCCTTATCAACTGTCAAAGATCATAGCCCACAAGAGTTTGTCAGCTCTGGACAAACTAAAGCCCAACTAAAATCCCATAGTTGGGATTAAAACAAAAATATCTTTACATAACATAACTGAGTTTTTAGAGAAACTATTACATGATTATATATTAACATATGAATTCATTTTGTTTATATCCAACATAAAAAAAGAATCAGTTAAATCCCAAGATGGTATATAGGAACTTGTGTTGCCAGAGAATGAGTTGAAAGTGAATCATAAGCCCTTCACACCTTGATGGTCAGACTGAGCTAGGCCAAATGTAAAAAGTAGGCCCTACATTATAGTTATATGGAATATACAAACTCCAGATTTTTACAGTCCCCACATCCTGACCCAAGGATTGCCTGGGAAGCTACCTGTCTTGTTCACCTAATTTGGAACACTCTATTTCAGTATGAACTTGAGCACAAAAGACCATCTAGATTTAAAATACCCAAGGTGACCCTTATGGCAAGTTCCCCACTTTGTCAGTTCCTAATTTGTCTTGAAGCCTATTTAAACTACAAGTACTCCCTAAAATGAAGACCTTACTCTTTCCTAAAAACACCAGAATGTAGACAACTACATCTTGCTAGAGGGACAGCTTATGCTTATCAGAATTATCCTTTTTTTCAAGGGCTGTTTAGAATCAGAGCAAAGGCAAACATCTGTTGTCTAAAGCCAATGATCACAGAGAAGCTAGATCAACAGCCATCTGGTCAACATTCACCAATCTCATGAGTGTAAGTCCATGCCTCACTCTTCCTGACATAGAGCTATAGTCCAGTCCTTTTTCCTCAGGTATTTCTCATTTCTTGCTCACTGTGTCAGAGAGCTGACCCTGATGCAACCACCCCAATCCAAATCTTGATAATGTATCCCCATTTGAACTAACATAAAAATTTAAAGTTTTAAAACTGAAAAGTCATGCAATCCATATGTCTATTTTATATAATTGGTATCCCACAGACTTCTGCAAATTATGCGCACTCTTCTATCACAAGCCCAGACCCAATCTTTGGCATCTTCTTCTGAAAATGTGTTCAAACGTTTCACCCCTACACATATTGTCATAATCTAGATATCTTTGGAGAAAAATCACAATATTCCAAACTTATATAACAAGTTAAACTTACCACATCAGGATTTTTGTGTAAATCATTAAATTTATGACAATTCTGCTTTCATTGAGCTAAACTTTTGTGGGGATTAGGAAAATTAGAAAATAAAAACTGGTAAAACTAATGGGTTCACATCAAAATGACATACAAACAGTGAGAACATAAAAGAATACTATTAAAGAAGACAATTATGCTGGCTAAGGGGAAAAAAAGCAAAATTCACAGTAGTATATAAGTATTATTTTAGATACATACTATTGTTAACTTGCTTTTAAACACACAGAGAAAAGGAATTTAATTGGATTACTTGATTTGCTGCTTTTTGACTTCTTGAGTTTTTTACATATTCTGGATATTAGCCCCCTGTCAGATATAGGGTTAGGGAAGATCCTTTCCCAATCTGTAGGCTGTTGTTTTGTTCTGATGACAGTGTCCTTTGCTTTACGGAAGCTTTTCAGTTTCAAGAGGTCCCATTTATTGATTGTTGATCTTAAAGGCTGTGCTGTTGGTGTTCTGTTCAGGAAGTTGTCTCCTGTGAAAATGAGTTCAAGGCTCTTCCCACTAATTTTCTAACAGGTTTAGTGTGTCTGGTTTTATATTGAGGTCTTTGATCCACTTCGCCTTTAGTTTTGTGCAAGGTGGTAAGTATGGATCTATTTGTATTTTTCTGCATGTAGACATACAGTTAGACCAGCACCATTTGTTGAAGATGCTATCTTTTTTCCATTGTATGGTTTTGGCGTCTTTTTCAAAAATCAGCTGTCCATAAGTGTGTGGGTTTATTTCTGGGTCTTCTATTCTATTCCATAAATCCACTATTCTGTTTCCATGCCAATACATGCAGTTATCATTACTATTACTCTGTAGTACAGCTTGAGATCTGGGATGGAGATACCTCCAATCAGGCAATCCAATTAAAAAATGGGGTTCAGAGCTAAACAGAATTCTCAATAGAGGAATATCAAATGGCAGAGAAACACTTAAAAGAAACGCTCACCATCCTTAGTCATCAGAGAAATGTAAATCAAAACAACCCTGAGATTTCACCTTACACCCATCAGAATGGCTAACATGAAAAACTCAAGTGACAATACATGCTGGAGAGGATATGGAGAAAGGGAAATCCTCCTCTATTTCTGGTAGGAATGTAAACCTGTGCAACCACTTTGAAAATTAATCTGACGCTTTCCCAGACAATTAGGAATAATGCTACCTCAAGATCCAGCTATACTACTCTTGGGCATATATCCAAAATATGCTCAAGTATTCAACAAGGGCGCTTGTTCAACCATTTTCATAGCAGCCTTATTCGTAATAGCCAAAAGCTGGAAACAACCCAGATGTCCCTCAACTAAGGAATGGATACAGAAATTGTGGTACATTTACACAATGGAATACCATTCAGCAATTAAAAACAAAAAAAAATCATGAAATTTGCAGGCAAATGGTGGGACCCAGAAACATCCTGAGTGAGGTATCCCAGAAGCAGAAAGACACACATGGTATATACTCACTTCTAAGTGTGTATTAGACATATACTATAGGATAAACATACTAAAATCTGTACACCTAAAGAAGCTAAGCAAGAAGTAGGACCCTGGGTAAGATAATAAATCCTCACTCAGAAAGGGAAATGGGATAGACATTGGAAGAGGGAGAAAACAGGGAACAGGACAGGAGTCTACCACAGGGGCTCTCTGAAAGACTCTACCCAACAATGTATCAAAGCAGATGCTGAGATTCATAGCCAAACTTTGGGCAGAGTGCAGGGAATCTTATGAAAGAAGGAGGAGATGAAAGACCTGGAGTGGACAGGAGCTCCACAAGGAGAGCAACATAACCAAAAATTCTGGGCCCAGGGGTCTTTTCTGAGACTGATACTCCAACCAAGGACCATTCATTGATATAACCTAGAACCCCTGCACAGATGTAACCCATGGCAACTCTGTCTCTGACATGAACCCAGTGACTGGCTCTTTGATTACCTCCCCAAGTAAGGTGACCTGGTAAGGGAAGCAGCCTTACCAGGCCACAGAGGAAGACAATGCAGCCAGTCCTGATGAGACCTGATAGGATAGGGTCAGAGGGAAGATGAGGAGCACCTCTCTGATCAGTGGACTTGGGGAGGGGAATGGGAGGACATAAGGGAGGGATGGTGGGATTGGGAGGAGGTGAGGGAGGGGGCTACAGCTGGGATACAAAGTGAATAAACTATAATTAATAAAAATAAATAAAATTTAAAAAGAATTTAGAAGAACATATATAGTGAATATGTATATAATATAAATAAAATGTCTCTTAATTTTTATATTTTTTGATTGTTTCATTGATGCTAAGTTCTTTTCTAAACATTAATAATATAAAATTTTATTTGTACAAATATATTTATATACATATTAATATAAATGCAAAATATATAATAAAATTAACTTCAATTATTTAAAGTAACTTTAAATATTTACATAAAATCTAATTTTAGTTAACTTAGAAAAACATGTTTAATATGTTCCACAAAATATGACATATAGAAAAGTACTAATTATTCTTGAATAGAAGAATAAACTATTTAATGCCTGGAACGTCCCTGAAGCTCATTTTCATTATCCAACTGAGTCTGAGACTACTTTAAACCATTATGTCATAAGAGAACTAGGGTTGTTTATAAAAGTCATGTTTTTTATAATTCAATGTATGGCTATGATTATACTTTTGGAAATAACATATGGTTTGAAGGTAGTTGAATTTATGGATTCTCTAGGTAAAAAGACTAAGCTAATTAAAAGCAACAGTGTGAGTACAAAAAAGTCTATTTCCTTGAAGCTGAATGAAAATACTATACATTATGAGTCACACAATATAAAAAAATCACAGAAGAAGGATTCAAAGTAATTAAATACAGTGCATGCTACATGTTAGATAAGTAAAGTATTGCCTGTAATAACTCCAACAGATAACTTCAGGTAAAAGCGTGCTTGAGTGGGATCTTCATAAAACCCCATCCTGAGTCTGAGCCCACACATGTGATTATTCAGAAGGGCTGCATACTCACTATATAATTCTTCCCCCAAACTCATTTTCAATTCACTTCAGCAAGACCATTCTGTCCCTTCCTGAAAGGTTTCTGCTCAAGTAATCCATGACATCTTCCCATGTCATTCCCATGTAACTAAGTTCAGTAGGTATTTCTCAATCCTTTCAGTGCTGACCACTTATTTACTTGAGCTTTCCGTTTCCGTAGGGATCAATGATAAAACAAATTCTTTCCCACCCCCTAAACTCTATCAATTACTGCTTCTTCACTCTTGTCATCAGTGAACTATTCTTTTTTGTTTATTTATGAATGGCCCATTTTTACAGTTTTCCCCATTTATTTATTTATTTAGTTAGTTAGTTAGTTAGTTAGTTAGTTAGTTAGTCAGTTATTCGTTTCACAACCTGCTTGCAGACCCCTCTCTTCCCAGTCCCACCCTCATGTCCCTCTCCTCCTAGTCCCCTTCTTTTCTTCTCAAAGAAAGGGAAGCCCCTATGGGTACCAACCCCCACCCCGACACACCAAGCCCAATCAGGGCTAAGTACATCCTCTGAGTCTGTTGCCTAACCAAACCAGAAATGTAGCTGCTACTCTTGACATCACTCTCCATCCAGTTCATTCCTAGCCCATCATCCCATCTATGTTATTTTCTCAGCCTCCTGCACACTCATGACCTTTACACTCCACTATCACTAACGTTATTGACCTTATACTTCTGCAATAGCCTCCTAACATGCATGCATCTTTACATTATATTTCTAGCAGTATAGGCAGAATGAAAAGAATAAGCTTAATTAAGTAATCTGTTAGATCAGAACCTGTATAATGATTTACCCAAGATTTTGAAAATTGAAGCCATACATATATGTATGTATATATATATATATATATATATACACACACACACACACACACAGAGGGGGGGGTGTTGATGATCAACAATCCACCCCCAAAAAATATTTATTGTGTTTAAAAAATTCAATTCAACCAATATTCTACTTCTACCTGATTCTCAGGCATTTGTTTAGTAAAGTATAATAAATATCATTTTTCTATACCATTAGAAATCTAGATAAATTTATCTTACAAGCTGGTATTTTAGGAAACTGGGTAATTTATAATATTATGGATTAACAACCTTACTTTGCTGGCTTCTATAGAATAAAACAGCAACTAAAACTATCTATAATACCTACTTTCTTAGATAATAACCAATAGGTTATATATATATATATATATATATGAGACCAAAGAAGTATAAATAATTATTTTTAACAATTTCATTATTGTGCAAGCGGGGTGTATGCACAAAGTGGAAGACAGAACAATTTTGTGAAGGGGGTTATCCCCTTTCATCACATGGGTTCAGGGGACCGAATTCAGGCCCTCGGACTTGCATAACAAGTACCTTTACCTGCTGAGCCATCTCACTGTCCCAAAAGTAATTTATTAAACTAAACAATGCTTTCAATGTTTCTAGTAAAAACATGACAATATATAGCCATCACTTGGATGGAAAACTAAATGCAGCTATCAGAAAGAGACAACCAATCAAAATACATGCTGAGCCTACCCTGTAAACAAGACAGATACCTAATACAATTATTTAAAAGTTATATATAAACAAAATAATTATGAATTGTATAATAATTATTTTTATATTTTGCTTTGTTTTGTTTTAGTGGTTCTGGGATTAAACTACGCCAAAGCCCTAATTCTTGTAATCAGTATTTTAATGCACAAATATACTCTTCATAAAGGCAATAATTTGTGTCTTCTTTACTCATATAGTATAAGCACCAAAACCATGTGCCTGACACATAAAAGGCACCTAATGCTTTATTTAATAAATAAATGAAGGTAAGATGAACTGGGCATTAGACTACCAAGGCTAAGTAAATAATACTAGTTTCAAGGCAAATATTCTCAATGACTCTAGTAGGATCAAATTTTTTCATGAACCCCTCAGATAATTTGCTTCCAAACAGATTTTCTTGAAACTGCCACCATCTAAAAACTCTTTTTAAAGCTATCTACTAGCAGAGAGAATGTCAAATGAAGAGCACCATTTCAAGCAGAAGCAGTGGTTTGAGAGAGAGAACAAAAGTAGATGCCTAGAGTGTAAAAGAATACAAAAGGAGCAGCTGGGCACACTTTTTTAAATTCTCATAAAAGTAAAGAATTAAAACTGGAATTTCAAGATGGGATCTCAAATAAATAAGGTCTTGAATTTCTCCTTCCCCACTAGCAAGTCCTGGGTATACAGAAGTTATATATAAAACATAAGAAGCAATGTGCCACAGTGCTTGTCTGACACACAAGCGCCAATGTGGAACTCCAAAGAGAAAAGAGAAAGAGGAGACAGAGAGTGAGGGTAAGGACAGACAGAGGGGAAGGGAGGGAAAAAGAGGAGAGAAAGAAGAAAAAGCAGAGGAGGAGTAACCAAGAGAAGGAATCAATCTAAATCATTATTAAGATGAATATATATTCCTATCTTAATTTGCTTATGTTTTGCCGAGGCTTTCCCCCTCAATTAGAAAAATGGAGCATCATATTAATGTGAAAAGTAGGTAAGCTACATATGTTTATACTTACTGATTTTTAATCTTCCAAGTTTCCATCAGCTTATGTTTTATGTTCCTCACAGTGTGTGGGAGCTCAATTAGGTTAAGAACAGAATTTTTACCAATTCTGGTGACATACACTGGAATCCAGAACTCAGGAAGCTCAGCCAGGACAATCATAACCTCAAGCATAGCCTGGTCTCAAAAACTAAAAATAAAAACTAAAACACAAAGGAAGGAAAGCAAGAGAGGACGAAAGAGAAAGATTTCCAAAACCATAAAGCACAGAACTTTATTCAAAAAGTGTGTTACCTTAATAAATCACTACAACGTTCATGTGAGCCTACTATTCCCAAAACTTTAAACCTTTCTAAACTGAAAAGACAATGTTTAAAACAGAAATTATGGAAAGATTATTTTTAGATATCTAGTAAAACAAATTTTCTCTATACAAATTTTATTCATTTTTCATCTTGTCATGATACAATTTTAATAATTACTCAAATAAAATAAATATATGAAATAAAGATAAAATAAGATTTGAAATAGAAATCATCCAGCAAGTTTTTTAATTAAGTTGTAAAGGGTTAAAATTCAGTTGTCTTAGTTGCACAATACAGTTCCCTTGGGAAAAATTTCTTGAATAAATAATAAATTTCTTGAATTCTAAAAGAAGTTACTAATAAAATATTCACATTAATGTTTCTCATTATATCTAAAGTAATATTAATTGAATATAATTCAGAAATATGTTGTTTTACTTCTTTTTGTTTGTTTGTTTTATTTTTTTTGTTGTTGTTGTTTTATTTCTTTAAAAACTGAATGTAACAGAGAAATCTTCCCAATTCTACCTTAGGAGTCTTCTTTGGTTTGGAAATTATTCTTTTTGTTTTGTTTTGATTTGTTTTAGTTACATTTTATTAACTTTATATCCCAGCTGTATCCCTCTCCTTTGTTTCCTCTCAATCCTACCCTCCCTCCCTCATCTCTTCCCTGCCCCTTTCCAAGTCCACTGATAGGGGAAGAGGTCCTTTGACCCTAGTTTATCAAGTATCTTCATTACTGGCTGCAAAGTCCTCCTCTGTGGCCTAGCAAGGCAGCTCCTCCCTTGGGAGATGGGGAGGTCAAAGAGCCTGCCATTGAGTTCATGTCAGAAATAGTCCCTGTTCCCCTTACTAGGGTACCCACTTGAATACTGAGCTACCATGGGCTACATCCGAGCAGAGGTTCTAGGTTATATCATACATGGTCCTTAGTTGGAGAAACAGTCTCATAAAAGACCCCTGTGCCCTGATATATTTGGTCTTTGTGGAGCTCCTGCCCTCTCCAGATCATATTAATTCCCCCTCCTTTCATATGATTCCCTGCACTCTGCTGAAGGTTTGGTTATGAGTCTCAATATCTGCTTTGATACACTGCTAGGTAGAGACTTTCAGAGGCACTCTGTGGTAGGCTCCTGTCCTGTTATTTGTTTTCTCCTACATTCAATGTACATCCCACTTGTCTTTCTAAGTGAAGATTGATCATATTACCCCTGGTCCTCTTTCTTGTTTATCTTCTTTAGGTATATAGATTTCATTATGTTTATCATATCTCATAGGTCTCAATAAGTGAGTACATACCCTTGGAAAACTCAGCCCTAAGTAGGAAGTCTCCATCAACTGCCCCACCACCACCCCCTACCATCCAGAGCTCAGGGACCTATGCAGAAGAGGAGACAGAAAGAACGTAAGAACCAGAGAGGATAGAGAACACCAAGAAAACAAAGTTTTCACAAAAGTTTGTTTTCAAGAAAACAAAGAACTCACATAGACCAAAGCAGAATGCACAGGGACCTACACAGGTCTATACCAGGTCCTCTGCATTTATATTATGGTTTTCAAGTTGAATGCTTTTATGGGATTCCTGAACATGTGCTCTTGTCTTGTGCTCTTTTCCTTCTCTTGGTTTTTCTTGTACAACTTGAATATGATGTTCCTTGTTTTATTTTATTATATTTTCCTATTTTTTAAAAGAAAGAAAGAGAGGAAGGAAGGAAGGAAGGAAGGAAGGAAGGAAGGAAGGAAGGAAGAAAGAAGGGAGGGAGGGAAGAAAAAGAAAGAAAGAAAGGAAGAAAGAAAGGAAGGGAGGAAGGAAGGAAGGAAGAGAGAAGAGAAAGAAAGAAAGAAAGAAAGAAAGAAAGAAAGAAAGAAAGAAAGAAAGAAAGAAAGAAAGAAAGAAAGAAAGAAAGAAAGAAAAGAAAAGAAAGCCTTGCCACTAGGGTAAAGATTAACAACTGAACAGTCACTTATCCTTGCTGGTTGAAAAAAAAACCAGTGCTCTCCAATTGAGTGACACAGGGTATATCAACCACTCCAGGACAAGCCCCACATTCATGAGTAGCTGACCAACATATAAAGCACTCCACAGTGTATTGTATGCGCTTTTATTTGGCTACAGTTTGTTTTCTTTTTCTTTTTGGGTGGTGTCTTATTTTGTTTTCTTAGTTTTGGGGAGTTTCATTGTTGTATTAGGTTTTTTATTGTTTTTTAAGAAAGAACTTAAAGTTAGATGGGTAGGGAGGGGTAGAAGATCTGGAAGAACCTGGGGGAAGGGAAGAATATGATCAAGATATATTTAAAGTAAATAGTTTCAAATAATAAAAATATAATAATAATTTTTATGGTCCCAATATTATACCAAGTGAACGAGAATGTTCAGAGTGAATATACCTACACTGTTCTACTCTTAGGATTTTATATTTAAAGATAACAGCTGCAGCCCAGTGGTGGCGGCGCATGCCTTTTATCCGCACACTCTGGAGACAGAGGCTGATGGATCTGTAGTTCGAGGCCAGCCTGGTATACAGAGTATGTTCCAGGACAGCCAGGGCTACACCCAAACAAAAAACAACAACAACAACAAAAAAACCTGCTTTGAAAAACAAAGCAAACAACAAAAGATAAAAGATAACAGCTGTAGACATTTTATAGCCACCTACTAGAGAACTGTGAAAGCTCCCTGGATTTCTAGTTTGCTCAATCATATCATAAATGAATAATTATGTTTTTAAAGAGTTTTAAGTGCATCCATTGAAATAATTACATTATTTTTCTTGTGGTGATGATCTTGTGGTGATATAGTTGTGTTCTTTATATATATTTGAAATTGTTTTCAAATTCTGACCCATACTTGATTTCCCAGAGTAAAGCCCAGTGTTATGCTTTATTCCCCTCCTTTCTTATAAATCACTAAATCTGACATGTTCTTACTATCGTGGGGAATTTTTAAGCTTATGTTCCTAAGGCATACTTGACTGTGTTTTTGTCATAATATTTTAATTTGGTTTTGTGATTAGTGTATGCTAGTGGATAAAATTAATTCAAATAAGCTAGGATCAGATGGAAGGAGAGGAGGACCTCCCCCATCAGTGGACTTAGAGAGGGGCAGGAAGGAGATGAGGGAGGGAGGTTGGAATGAGAGGGAATAAGGGAGAGGGCTACAGCTGGGATACAAAGTAAATAAACTGTAATTAAAAAATAATAAATAAAGAAGGAAAAGAGAAAATATTTCAATTTCAGGATAATAATATAATGAAATCTACTTTTATAAATTTGTGGTTTTAAACAATTATTAAGTAATAATATTCATCATTTGATTTCAGTTTACCTTAAAATTATTTGTATGAGTTTTAATCTCACCTACAATTTTAAGCAAAATTTTTCATTTGTGAACATCATGTATATATGAGACTATTTTTCACTAGATTAAAATATTCTAAAAGAAAAAACAAAAAAACAAAATAATTACCTTCTATATTCTAAGAAAGACTGCATAAAACTTAACAGTTCACCTTTGGTAATTATTTGATAGAATTTTCTAATGAGGTTTCAAGCTTTTTTTGTTAAGAAAAAAATTTGAAGCAGAATTGGGTATTTGGTTCAGTTGGGAGAGTGCTTGCCTAGAATGCACAAAGCCCAGCACTGCACAAACTCCTTATGCTGGCACACCTGTAATGCTGGCGCACCTGTAATGCTGGCGCACCTGTAGTGCTGGCGCACCTGTAGTGCTGGCGCACCTGTAGTGCTGGCGCACCTGTAGTGCTGGCGCACCTGTAGTGCTGGCGCACCTGTAATGCTGGCACACCTGTAATGCTGGCACACCTGTAATGCTGGCGCACCTGTAGTGCTGGCACACCTGTAATGCTAGCACTTGGGAGGCAGCGGAAAAAGAATCAGAAGCCCATATTATTCTTGTCTACCCTCAAGGCCGGGTTGGCTAAGTGACACACTGTCTCAAAAAGTACATTATTTTAATAAAGAAATGAGTTCAAAAATATCAAACCATTGAGGTTATTTTATTTTGAATGAACTTTGTCACTTCACACCATTCCAGGAATTTGTTCATTTCATCTGGCCTTCAAACTTTGGGTGGAAAAAATAACTTCTCAAAGTAACTTAAATAGAACCTATACTGGGAGAAGACCCACAGACAAACATGTGAACCCTGTTTTAATTTTTATGGTTTTCATTAAAAAAAAAGTTTATATATCAAGGGCCTGTGTATTCAGCGAGTGAAGGCTCTTTCCGTGTAATCCTGGAGACCTGAAACACACATAAAAGTGGAAGGAGAGGACTGGCTCCACAAAGTTGTCCTCTGAGTACCATGTGAACATACCACCACATACAAGTCAGGCATACAAACACATTAAATAAACAATTTAAAAGGTATTAAGATATTAAAATAGTTTTTAAATGTAGTTTTTTACTGACAAATTTTAATTGGTATAAAAATTAACACTAGGTATATAAATGTAATTTTTAAAATAAAATATATATAAATTCTTACCATCTTCCTAACAATTCTCCCCAAGAATAGAGAATCTTCTCAGGACAGTCTTTTGACACATCACCTGTTCCACTTGAGAGTTCGTTATCACTCTCTACAGAAAAAAAAATATATACACATTATATAAAGTATAAGTACTTCCAAACAACAAAACACAGAACATGGCTATATATCTACCAAAAGCAAACACTAGTATCCAGATAAAAGTTTCAGACAATTTTATGAAAATTTTTATCTGCAAATAAGATTCTACAGACAGATCCAAAGACAATAATTTAAAGCTAGTTGTGTTCTTTATATATATTGGATATTAGCCCTCTGTCAGATATAGGGTTGGTAAAGATCCTTTCCCAGTCTGTAGGCTGTCGTTTTGTTTTGATGACAGTGTCTTTTGCTTTACAGAAGCTTTTCAGTTTCATGAGGTCCCATTTATTGATTGTTGCTCTTAGAGCCTGTGCTATTGGTATCCTGTTCAGGAAGTAGTCTCCTGTGCCGATGAGTTCTAGGGTCTTTCCCCCTTTTTCTTCTAACCGATTTAATGTGTCTGATTTTACGTTGAGGTCTTTGATCCACTTGGACTTTAGTTTTGTGCAGGGTGATAAATATGGATCTATTTTCATTTTTCTGTCTATAGACATCCAGTTGGTCCAGCACCATTTGTTGAAGATGCTGTCTTTTTTCCATTGAATGGTTTTGGCTTCTTTATCAAAAATCAAGTTTCCATAGGTGTGTGGGTTTATGTCTGGGTCTTATATTCAGTTCCATTGATCCACTATTCTGTTTCTATGCCAACACCATGCAGTTTTTATCACTATTGCTCTGTAGTACAGCTTGAGATCAGGGATGGAGATACCTCTAGATGATCTGTTTTACAGGATCATTTTGGAGATTCTGGGTTTTTTGTTTCTCCATATGAAGTTGAGAATTTTTCTTTCAAGGTCTGTAAAGAATTGTATAGGAATTTTGATGGGGATTGCATTGAATCTGTAGATTGCTTTTGGCAGAACAGACATTTTCACTATGTTAATCCTACCAATCCATTTGCACGAGAGATCTTTCCATTTTCTGATATCTTCTTCAATTTCTTTTTTCAGAGCCTTGAAGATTTTCTCAAACAGATCTTTCACTTGCTTGGTTAGAGTCACCCCAAGGTAC
>CM053759.1:30229393-30271936 GCA_028658305.1 Pachyuromys duprasi | reverse complement strand
CTTCCTTTCCAATTTGTATCCCCTTGATCTCCTTTAGTTGTCTTATTGCTCTAGCTAGGACTTCAAGTACTATGTTGAACAGATATGGAGACAGTGGCAGCCTTGCCTAGTCCCTGATTTCAGTGGGATTGGTTTGAGTTTCTCTCCATTAAGTTTGATGTTGGCTCTAGGCTTGCTGTATATTTTCTTTACTATGTTTAGGCATATGCCTTGTATCCCTGATCTCTCCAAGACTTTAAACATGAATGGATGTTGGACTTTGTCGAATGCTTTTTCGGCATCAAGGGAGATGATCATGTGGTTTTTCTCCTTCCATTTGTTTATATAGTGAATTACATTGATGGATTTCCGTATATTGAACCACCCCTGCATGTCTGGGATGAAGCCTACTTAGTCATGGTGGATGATATCTTTTATGTGTTCTTGGATTTGGTTTGTGAGTATTTTATTGAGTATTTTTGCATCACTGTTCATAAGAAAGATAGGTCTGAAGTTCTCTTTTTTTTGTTGGATCTTTGTGTGGTTTAGGTATCAAGGTGACTGTGGCTTCATAGAATGAGTTTGGTAATGTTCCCACTGTTTCTGTTTTCTGGAATAGTTTAGAGAGAATTGGAGTTAGCACTTCTTTGAAGGTCTGATAGAATTCTGCATGGAATCCATCTGGCCCAGGGCTAAGTGACAACACATGCTGGAGAGGTTGTGGAGAAAAGGGAACCCTTCTCCATTGCTGGTGGGAATACAAACTGGTACAATCACTCTGAAAATCAATTTGGCGATTTCTTAGACAATTAAGAATAGTGATTCCTCAAGATCCAGCTATACTACTCCTAGGCATATATCCAAAAGATGCTCAAGTACACAACAAGGACATTTGCTCAACTATGTTCGTAGCTGCTTTATTCATAATAGCCAGAACCTGGAAACAACCCAGATGTCCCTCAGTTGAGGAATGGATACAGAAATTGTGGTACTTTTACACAATGGAATACTACTCAGCAATTAAAAAGGAGGAAATCATGAAATTTGCAGGCAAATGGTAGGATCATCCTGAGTGAGGTATCCCAAAAGCAGAAAGACACACATGGTATATACTCACTTATATAGACCTATAAGATAGGATAAACATACTGAAGTCTATACACCTAAAGAAGATAAACAAGAAAGAGGACCTGGGGTAAGAGGATTAATCCTCACTTAGAAAGACAAATGGGATGGTCACTGGATGTAGGAGAAAACAAGTAGCAGGACAAGAGCCTACCACAGTGGGCCTTGGAAAAATTCTACCTAGCAGAGTATCAAAGCAAATATTAAGACACATAACCAACCCTTTGGCAGAGTGCAGGGAATCATATGAAAGAAGGGGGAGTTAGTATGAACTGAAGAGGACAGGAGCTCCACAAGGACCAAATATAGCAGGGCACAGGGGTCTTTTATGAGACTGTTTCTCCAACCAAGGACCATATATGGATATAACCTAGAACCCCTGCTTGAATGTAGCAAATGGTAGCTCAGTATCCAAGTGGGTACCCTAGTAAGGGGAACAGGGACTATTTCAGATATGAACACAATGGCTGGCTCTTCGACCCCGTCACTCATGAGGGAGGAGCAGCCTTGCTAGGCCACAGAAGAGGACATTGCAGCCAGTCCTGAAGAGACCTGATAAGCTAGAGTTAGATGGAAGGGGAGAAGGACCTCCCCTATCAGTGGACTAGGAAAGGGGCTGGGAAGAAATGAGGGAGGGATGGGAAGGATAGGGAGGAGATGAGGGAGGGGGCTACAGCTGGGATATAAAGTATATAACCTGTGATTAATATAAAGGAAAAAGGAAAAAAAGCTAGTTGTGATATCAGCAGATGGCAAAGAGAGGTCTGAGGTCTCATTTCTCCTACAAATAGTTCATCCACCATATGCCTACATGTTAAAGAAAAAAAACTGGAAAGAAGCAACAGAAGCATAGCAAACAAAACTGAACAAGACCCAAATGACAGGGCATGAGGGACAGTCTCACTCCAATGGTACTGTCTTTCTCCCTTCTCCACGTGGGCACACTGGGTTGGAAAGGAGTTCCCAGTGCCCACCGTTTCTCCAGAGTAAGGGAGGCCACTCAGTCAGTGGCTTCCTGAGCATCACAAGATGCTCAGAGGCTCTCTGGTTACAGTTCCCTAGAAGAATGACATGGCTTGAGCATCTGATGTATATAAATGAAAACAAACAGTGCGTTGATCTTGATGGTACCTTTTGTTCCTGCCATCTGTGACTCTTTTATCAGAGACAACAGCCAACACTGTGCCCCATAAATATGTTAAGTACAAATTAAAATAAAATAAACATTTTAAGAAACTAAAGATTTCAGCAGGTAGATTTTTATACGTGGTAAAAGTGCTGAAAATAAGAGGCTGTTGGGTGCTCAGGCCTAAATGGAAGATCTAGATCACATATACCCCAACCTTGGCTCAGGATACATGGGTGAAGAAAAGAGGGCAGATAGAATGGAAGAACTCCAAGAGTTGAAGGAATGCTGAGAAAATCTGTCTTCTGAGTGTAACAGGGGTGTTGTGCAAATGAACTCATTCAACTGTAGTTACCTAAAGAAGGCCTGCATAAAATTGAGCCCAAAATTATTTCATCATGAATGGGGAAGGTTCATGAGATAAAGGGAATATAATGGACCCAATTTATCTAAATTATAAAAGAGCATTTGGCATCCCAATAATACAAGATAGTTTAAAAATTTGTCCATCAGAGCACAACTACCAAGGCTTATCAATGCTGTTCCAAATTGGTAAGCAGCTCCCACAAGGATCTTTGTGATGAACAGAACTCAAAATACTACAAAAGTTAGTAAGCCAACATAAAGTAATTCATATCTGTAATATGCAATACAAACATTCATTTAATTAACAAAAGCTTATTGCGGCAGACTAAAAGAATTAATTGGTCACAGACATTCACAAATTCAGAAAAAAACAAAATACACAGAGAAAATGTATAATTATTTTAGACTAATAGCAGATAAGAATTGAGGCATTTTATTTAAAATTTGAGCATCACTCTGGATAACAAAATGAAGATAGAAGTTTGACCCATTCTGGCAATAGCTCACATAAGCAGCTCTGAAGCTAGTAACAAGCTCATCACAACAAACAGAAGAGGTTTTGTTCTAAAGCTAAAGCATATGAAGTTTCAGTGGTGTCTGAGGAACAGTGTGTGCAAATATACACTGATTATATGGAGTAAACAACTACCCCGTATAATCCTTACATTCTCATAGAAAATTAGACACTTTTGAGAAAGGACACCATTAAAAGTTAGCTGTCTTTCCACATAGTAAGCACTAAGTATATATTTACAAAATAAAGTTTTTACTTTTTAGTGTTATACTTTGGGCATACTCTAATACTTTAAAAATATGGACACTGAGGTGGAGTACACACAAAAGCTATGTTCCCCACCCCTGCCCCTTGCCATCTCCAGCAGCAGGAGAGCAGGGTCACGGGAGCAGGAGAGCTGGCCCTGCCCTTTGCAGGCTGCAGTACTGAGTGAGCTAGCTAGGGCAGCGGTGGAGAGCTCCTCCTGATGCTGTGGGTGCAGGGGAGCTGCCCGGCTGAGTAACTCAGCAACCACCTAGGCCCAGATCCAGGGCTTTGTGTTGGCCAACCTCAGTATCTACCCCATCTATGAACTGCTGGAGGGCATGAAGAGGCCAGGCCTGCAGATGAGTACAAATGGATGCAAAGAGGAGTGGGATTGGGGTATGCGACGTGAAATTCACAAACGATAAAAAGATTTTTAAGTATACATAATTAATATGGCAGGAATAATTCTTATCTTTTGAATGGTTTCTATTGCCATATTTGTTCTTTTAAATCCTTACTAGTGAATCATAAAATTATCACTCATAACAGCAATGCATTTTCTTTCTGGCAATCTCCTATTACTTTCCATTATAAGGGGGAAATGAAAACCATAAAAACTAAGACTAACAGAGGGAAAACACAAGATGATGAGAAAAAATGAACATAATTTTAAGTAATACCTGATTCCTGACAAACAATTACAAAATTTAAATTAAATTAAAATTACAGAGTTAAAAGTTAAATATTTGAAAAGAAAAAATAAGAGTCTCGTCAAAGAAGACACAAGTCCTAGTTTGCTTCTCTGCTGCTGTGATAAACACTATAAACAAGTGCAAGGTGAAGGAAATGGGCTTACTTCATTTTATTCTTCCAGATCACAGCCATGCAGGAAACTCAGTGAAGAAACCTTGACTAGGAACTGAAGCAGAGACCATGTGAAACAGGCTTGCAGGCTCACTCCCAGGCTTAATTCAGTGACCTCTCTTATACAGCCCAGGCCTACCTCTCTAGATATGAACCATCCACAGTGATCTTGGTCCACAAACATCAATTAATAGTAATAATAAATGTACCACCCAGAAATGCCCAGGGGCAAATTTAATGACAATGCCTGTCAATCTAGAATAATATCAAAGTTATTTTCCATTGTTTTTACTTATTATTATCATTATTATTATTATTATCTGTGATGGGGTATATGCCATTATCCTTGCTGGGAACAGTGCAAACGACAATTTTTGAGAGCGGATTCTTCCTTCCTACCTTGGGATCCAGGGACTAAACTCAGGTGACCAGGGATGTGCAGCAAATGCCTAACTAAGTCACCTCTCTGGCCTAGTAAGAAAGTTATTTATCTTGATTATTTGAACATAGTATCATTGGGACAGCCCAATACTAAGGCCAAATATGGATAGCCTTACATATAATGTCATGCATAACAGAGCCAAAATATACATGATCATATGAAAGCTGACATACTTGAAAAATCATAAAAATTAAAACAAAAAGAATTTCCTCAATTTCTAAACTATTATAACATTCCTCAACATTGCATGTAAGGTGACTTATTAGAAACAGTTTGTTCAAAGCAGAGGAAACCACAGTTTGATGATTTCTTCCCAAAAAAAGTATAACCATTTAATTCTGAATTAGTTACATAAGAATCCTCTCAAAATCTAGATTTTCTGATACCAGTCAAAGGACACATTCTCACGAAGGCATATCCTAGAACAGCAACATAAAACCTGCTCTGTTAACCTCATTTATGAACATTTATTCATAACTGCAGCACCTATACTATTAGCAGATTGACAAAGCCAAAGAGATGCTTGTTTCCTAAATCTAACTTTCAAAAATATTTGTATTCATTAAGCAAACATTTATTTAACACTTACCAACTCAGCAATAGGAATTCAAAACGGAATAAAATACCATCTGCCCCTTAGGAACTCACACTCCAGAGTGAGAGAGATGAATAAACAAAGGCCGTATTTATAACACAGTATTTTAAAAATCATTACTGTGGTACTCTAAAGAAATGATTAAAGCAAGATGGGGGGAGAATTAACCCTGTCTCCATGTGTACGGGAAGACTGCCTAGAAAAATAAAGAGGAAGCACTATTCCTAATTGTCTGAGGAAGCGCCAGACTGATTTCCACAGCGGATGTACAAGTTTACATTCCCACCAGAAATGGAGGAGGGTTCCCCTTTCTCCACAACTTTTCAGCATGTGTTGTCACTTGAGTCTTTGATCTTAGCCATTCTGATCGGTGTGAGGTGGAATCTCAGGGTCGTTTTGATTTGCATCTCTCTGATGGCTAATGATGTTAAACATTTCTTTAAGTGTTTCTCTGCCATTTGATATTCCTCTGTTGAGAATTCTCTGTTTAGCTCTGTACCCCATTTTTTAATTAAATTACCTGGCTTGTTGGTGTTTAACTTCTTTAGTTCTTTATATATTCTGGATATTAGCCCTCTGTCAGATGTAGGGTTGAAGATCTTTTCCCACTCTGTAGGGGGTCATTTTGTTCTGTTGACAGTGTCCTTTGCTTTACAGAAGATTTTCGGTTTCATGAGGTCCCATTTATTGATTGCTGATCTTAGAACCTGTCACCAGGCCACAGAGGAGGATAATGCAGCCAGCCCTGATGAGACCTTATAGGCCAGGATCAGATAAAAGGGGAGGAGGTCTTCCCCTATCAGAGGACTAGGGGAGGGACAGAGGGGGCAAAGAGGGAGGGTAGGTTGGACTGGGAGGAGGTTTCTGAGAAAATAACAGGACCTTATGCTAAGATGAAAACAATCAGAAAAGTATAGCTCAGGGGCCTTCACCTTCCAACTGAAAGTGACATATGCACTGGCACTGACATGGTAACCCAAAGGAAAGGCCTAAGCCCACAGGATACAGCATGCATTAAGTCGTGACTGCATCACAAGCCCTTAATCTGGCTGCAGCTAGCTAAGCAGTCAACTCCTTACAGGGCATCATTATAAAGCATTCATGGTCTTGACACCATCACTTAATCTCAGAGTCTCAACTTCCAGAAGCATAAATGAGATGGTTGGATATAGTAAGTAATATATAACTTGTTACCAGCCTCCTAATTTTAAGTGCTTAATGGTTTTAGCTTACTAACAATGCCCTTAATGTGACAGACAATACAAAGAGAACCAGATCAGCACCCTCTCTCCTCAGACAGGCATACACTTGGGACTCACAGTTGCTATCAGCAATTCTGGTCTCCAACTCAAACTCCAGCATGAGGCTAATAAAGAATGAAAAATTTGCCTTATAGAGGTCCTACATAAAATGGGGCAAGCACACAAGAAAAATAAAAAAAGAATAAAGCAAGACCTAAGAAAAGGTTTTAGCAAAAAGAATATTGCAAAATATTTGAACAAGCTACTTTCTTGAAAAAATAAATAAATAAAATGTCACCTCATGAGAAGTAAATTAATAATTCACAAAATAAGCATTTCATACATATTTGTCATTATTATTAACTAGAAAGTAGAATTAATTGCTTTGAGAATCAGTTAATCTGTTTCCACAGTGGCAAGATGACCCATTGGATATTAAGAGGCTTCTACTTCTAGAGAAGGTAATCAGTAGATGGCCAAGGTTATCATCACCATGTTTTACTCTGAATCCTAATCACTAGGTTGGCAGCAGGAGAGGCTAAGGTGACCACAGAAGCACTCCTAGACAAAAGATCATTGAAGAACTAAGCTCCACAGAACTGTACACTTACTGTTGCTTATAGAAAAGCACACTTCACATGAGGGACTGCGGACAGGAAACACTGACAATAATCACAGGCATGTAGAGGTGCCCAATAATACTGTTGCTGTTATAATCAAAGAAATTAGGATGCACACCACAAAAGTAAGTTGCAAGTCCAACATGCATTTAGTCACCAGATGTACCAGACAGCAATGCTGACAAACTACATGATCATTCTCCAGAACACATCTCTAAGGTCACTCGAAATATAATTAACATCTCCGTGTCAGGTTATATTTATGAATATATATGTGTATAAAACATATCAACCTCACTGGTAGTAAGGGAAATATAAATAAAATGAAATACTATATATGTTAAATCAATGCACTAAAATAGAAAGCATTAATAGAATCTACTGTGAAGGTATGAAAGTAAAGGTGCTTAGATACATTAATTACAGGAAGAGGTATAAGTTTGTAATCTTTTGGGAGATAATTTCAGTATTGCCTATCAAAAGCCAGGTAGGCCTGAAAATTATACACAAAAAAGGCTATTTTTGAAAAATATTTATACATTGGTAATAGCAAAAAAGAAGAGAATGTAAGTTGCTTATTGCACCCTCAAAAGAAAATTAGAGAAATAATTTATATTATATTCATGTCACAGAATACTATAAAATTAAAGGATATGCTAAATTTCTGTCCATATAAAACACACTTTATATGCTCAAGGCCAGGCTTGAGTATGTGAGATACTATCTCAGCCAGACATACAGACAAGCAGATGATAGAAGAAACAAATGGAATTTAGTATTAACTTAAAACTTTAGCAATTCCCCCATCACAACAGTCCTAGAAAGGGAATATTATTTAATAAATGTTTCATCTAAGTTCAAAATTCAAGGATTTTTAAATAAATGGTAATTTTTATTTTTTCATCATTGTGATGACTATTTTTAATGTTTTTAAATAAAATTACATAATTTCTCCTTCCCTACTCTAGCTCTTCCTAGTTAGTATCCCACGAACTTGTCCCCTGTTCCCTCTCAAGTAGATAGCCTCTTTTTCTTTTTATTATACTTGTTACAAATGTGTGAGCGCACACACACATATCTGTATGTATGTGTATGTACAAATATATATAAATAGAACCTGTTCAGTACATTTTTGTTGCTTGTGGGTGTATGGCTTCAAGGCTGACCACACTGCACTGTAAAATCAATAGCAGGCTCATCCTTTGAAGAAGCTAATTCCCTTTCTCCCAGCAGCAGATAGTTACCTGTAGCTCTTTATTTAGGAATGAGACCCATAGAATTCTTTCCCCTTTCACATTATTATTACTGATATTGCCACTTAGCAATTTCTAATAAAGAGTACTATAGAGGATGTTCTCTGAACAGGGTTACAGGAAATGTGAGTGTATGGTCATTTTCTTCGTCCAAACTTGAAGCATAAGCTCTGCTGCCACATACAAAAATATGCATAGCCAAAGTTTGCTAAATTTGACTTCCCTCTTATCTCATATTTCATCAATCTGATCTCTATCACATCATGTAACAGTTATTAAAAGTATTGAAAAGACAATTATAATATATAAGACAACTAGACTTTGATCTCACTTTTAAAATGTGCACAATCATTATACACACATACCACACATATATATACAAATAAAGAAATAAATGACATAGAAGGAAACTTTTATATATAAAAATATATTAATTGGCATAACGAATAATGAAGGAAGCAGCCGAGAAGACATTAATCACACTGGTGCAGGAAAAATCCTGTGTGCCTGCATGTAAATTATAGAACATAAAATTTACACAAATTAACACTAAAAGAAATGGGAGAAGATGCCAAGAAAAATCAAATAATAAGTAATCAAATAACGACATTTAAAAACGTATGGCCTGGCCACATAGATCAATATGTAAAAGTGATTGTAACACAAAGCTGATGAACTTAGCTAGATCCTTCAACCCCACAGTGGAAGGACAGAACTCCAAAAAGTGGTTCTCCCACCTTAACATGCACACCATAGCACATGTACCTATCCACACTTCTCTCTCTTCTCTTTCCCTCCCCCCTCAATATCTCCTTTTCTTCTCTGTCTCTCTCTGTCTTACACACACACAATTATAAATCACTTCCTAAATTCTTTCTGAAATATATGTAATATAAAAACGAATTATATTCACAACCTTACTATAAAGTCAAGCTTCATGCAGGGCATTTATATTTTAAAAGATCTTTGAGAAGACTACAGAATGGCTCAACAGTTATGAGCACTGGCTGCTCTTCCATAGGACCTGGGTTGGGTTGCCAGCACCCACATGGTAGCTCAATAAATTCCAGGGAATCCAATGCCCTTCTCTGGTCTTTGTAAGCATTAAACATATCCATGATGTGCAAGCATATATGCAGAGAAAAAAATATATATAATTTTAAATTAAAAATTGAATAAGAAAACACATGTCGGCACTATATTGCAAGTTATGGGTGCATGAAAAAAACTTTCAATGGGATTCAATATGCCTAAGAATTAAGGCCAAGTACAAGGTCCCATGTACAAGTGGGAACCCATAAAACTAAAAAAAAAAATCTGTACAGCTGAAGAAAATAATCTAGTGGAAAGGAAACCCACAGAGTGGAAGAAAATCTTTGTCAGCTATACATCTGACACAAAAGAATATCCAGACTAAACAAAGAACTCAAAAAGCAAAGCCAAGCAAACAAATGACAAAAATAAAAAATGGGTAAAGGCTTCAAAAATACTCAGATGTGCATATACAACACAGAGTAGCCATAGAAACCAGTATAAAGGGACTGTAGGTAGAGGTGAGGAACATGGGAAAATAGCAGGATACAGGTTACATAAAACAGAAAATGGAATAGTAGGGAGGAAGCTTTAACCGGGAAAAAGAGGGAGGTGAATTCAGAAGAAGAGTGAGGGATGAGGGACAAATAACTCCAAAGTTGTTTGATACAACTTCAAGGAATCATATTATTCTACATTTGCCTAAAATTATACACAGCATACAAGTGTGTGGGTACACACACACATAGCTTAAAGGAAGTTAAGTCACTTGGGTTTACAATGTTCCCCCCAAAAGAACCATAGACTAACAAAAATCCCAGTACCAGAAACAACCAAACAAAAATCCTTTCATATGATTGGTTAGTCAGAGTAGTCCAAATAAATGCCACAATATAGATTATCCCTGTAGCCCTTGGTTGTTTCTTAGCAATTGAGTGTTGGCTCCTATTACTGAAGACACTGCACATTTAGTACACAAATTTGCATGCTTCAAGCTGGATCTGACCTGAAAGTCTGTTTTGTACAGCCTGGTATCAATGGTTCCAGAAAATACTATGAAGGCTACCAAGGGAGGGAAGCAATTAAACAGTCCTACCCAGGTACGACACCTATGAACTATGACAATTACCAGCATGACAAAATATGCATAAAGGTGCAATGTGCGTCACTCATAAATTGGTGGTCTAACTGCACTAAAGGTCCAACAGCTGTCTAACTAAAGGTCCATTCAAAAAGGAGGTAAATCACACCCGGTGCTAAGATCCCAGCCAGCTTCCCAGAATTAGTAAGGTTATGAACATTAGAAATCTGCTGCCGCTTGGCTAGACCAACATAATTCCTTCTGGCATCCTATTCCTCCTTAAATCCACCACCATGTGTAGCTACCTCCTGTCATTACAGCAAATGGAGACCATCACAGAAAACCACAACTTGACACAATACAGAAATCAACAGATTGTGGAGAGCTCAGTCCCCATGGATACATTTACATTACAGCTCTTGCATCTATGGATGAGGAAACATCGCATAAATGAGTGAGAAAAGACTGTAGTAAGAGCTAGAATACTAGGAAGTCTGCTATGAAGCAGTCTTTCCAAGAAAATGGCTGCATAAACAAAACCAGAACAATGTCTTTTTAACTTTTTTAATTTTATTACAATTTATTCACTTTGTATCCCAGCTGTAGCACAATTGTAATATTGAAGGACATGTTAATGTGGAAGGAACAAAATTTCACAGGGTCTCATCCATAGACAAAGAACTACAGACAATCCCTTACTGATTCTCCAATGCAGAGTAATGAGCTTTGAAGCCATATACACACCAACAACAAAAACAACTTAGCAAGTTGTTTTTACATATACTTGTAGATAACACATATACACACACACATATATGTCTTTAACAATAATAAAGATAAAGAGGCTATCTTGAGAGTTGGAGGACAGACATAGAAGGGGTTCAAGAGAGGGTAACTGGGAGGAGCTGGAAGAAGGAAATAAGAGAAAAGTGATATTATTCTATTTCAATTAATTATATTTAAAAATAAAAGAAAATTCTCAATTAGATTTTTTTCTAATTTTTAAAAATAGGATAGGTTAACTAAACAAAGAATTCTCAACAGAAAAAATAATGCTTTGAAATACCTTTAAAAGTATTCATCATTCTAAGATAAATTAAAATTAAAACAACTTTTAAGATTTCAACCCACAACAGTCAAAATAGCTAAGATCAACAGAACAACAAACAACAAATATCGGCAAGGATGTGGGGAAAGGGAACCCTCATCACTGTTGGTGAGAATGCAACTGATGCAGCCTCTGAAAATCAGTTGGAGAAGCTTCAAAAAGAAAAAAAATCGACCATACAAACCAGCTATACCATTCCTTGGTATAAGCCTAAAAACCTCAACATCCTGCTCCACAGATATGTGCTCATAATATTCATCACCACCCTATTCATAATAGCTAGAAACTAGAAACAACCTAAATGTCCTTCAGCAGATAAACAGATAATGAAAATGTGGTACATACACACACAATGGAATACTATTCAGCTTTTTATAAAATGAAATTTGCAAATAAATGATAGTATATAAAAAAAGATTATATTGTATGAGGTAACCCAGACCCAGAAAGATAAATGCTGCATATTCTCTCTCTATGAGTCCTAGCTCCAAATACTCATAGATAACATGGAATAGCCACAAAACCCAATAAAGTATAAAGGGACCACAGTAGTTAGGTGAACTTGAGAGATAAACAGCAGAATACAAATACGTTGGAGAATTAGGAAAAATGGGGAAGGAAGAGGGAGGTCAAAACAGAAAAAGGAAGGAAGGAAGGAAGGAAGGAAGGGGGGAAGAAAGGAAGGAAGGAAGGAAGGAAGGAAGGAAGGAAGGAAGGAAGGAAGGAAGGAAGGAAAGAGAAAAGAAGGAAGGATAACTATAAGGCTGTTTCATAAAACCTAAAGGAATAAGGTTATTTTTATTAATTTTTATTACTGATTGTGAGGGAATGCATGTGAGGGAAGTGCTTGAAAAGGCCAGAAGAGAGGCATCTAATCACCTAGATTGGAGTTACAGGTGGTGGGGTGGGGGCTAGGAACTGAACTCAGATCCTCTAGAAGAGCAGTGAGCTCTCTCAGCAGCTGAACCATCTCTTCAGTCCAGGAATAACATTATTTGATATTTACCCAAAATTACACATAAGAAAGTATTTTATTTAGGTAGATATACAAAAATTAGTATGCCTTAAAAAAGACAAAGATTGAACCTTAACAAACTGCATTCTGTAATATAACATTGCTACTTTTATTTTAAACTTTTAAAAATAAAAAGCATTAGGCAGGAGATTAATATTGAATACATGAATTCAGCAGATGCAGGATTTAATCACACTTAACCATACACTGGCTAAATCAGTTGGGTTTTGTTGTTCTTTTGGTTGGTTTGGATATTATTTAGTTTTGTTTTTGCTTTTGTTTTTAGTGTCTAGTAATCTGAAGAGATGGTCAAAAGCCCAAAAGACATTCTTAGTCTCAACACACTTAAGATTTAAATGACATACTACAACTTGACTATACTTGGGTCAGATACAACACATACTCTTAAGCCATACAAAGAGCCAAGAAAAAAGAGAGTGAACTTCAGACCTATCTCTCTTATGAACACTGATGCAAAAAATACTCAATAAAATACTTGAAAACTGAATCCAAGAACACATAAAAGTAGGCTTAATCCCAGGCATGCAGAGGTGGTATAATATACGAAAATCTATCACTGTAAATAAACAAATAAACACCATATAAACAAAGTGAAGGAGAAAAACCACATGATCATCTCCTTAGATGCCAAAAAAGCATTTGACAAAATCCAACACCAATTCATGTTTGAAGTCTTGGAGAGATCAGGGATACAAGGCACATACCTAAACACAGTAAAGGCAGTATACAGGAAGCCTATAGCCAACAGCAAACTAAACGGACATAAATTTAAATCAATCCCACTGAAATCAGGGAGAAGGCAAGGCTGCTCACTCTCTCCATATCTCTTCAACATAGTACTTGAAGTGCTAGCTAGAGCAAGCAGACCACTAAAGGAGATCAAAAAGATACAAATCAGAAAGGAAGAAGTCAAAGTATCACTATTTGCAGATGATATGACAGTATACATGAATGACACCAAAAATTCAACCAGAGCACTCCTTCAGCTGATAAACACCTTCAGCAAAGTGGCCAGATACAAAATTGACAAAAAAACAATAAGTAGCCCTCCTGTATACAAAAGTGCCAAGAAAAAAATTAGGGAAACTACACCCTTCACAACAGCCACTAATAACATAAAGTACCTTGGTATGACTCTAACTAAGCAAGTGAAAGACCTGTTTGAAAAAAAACTTCAAGTCCCTGAAGAAAGAAATTGAAAAAGATATTAGAAGATGGAAAAATTTCCCATGTTCATGGATCGGTAGGATTAACATAGTGAAAATGGCCATCCTGCTATAAGCAATCTACAGATTCAATGCAATTCCCATCAAAATACCAAAATAATTCTTTACAGACCTTGAAGGAACAATTTTCAATTTCATATGAAAAAACAAAACAAAACAAAACAAAACACCAAAATTGCTAAAACAATCCTGCATAAAAAACAGATTCCTGATCACAAGGTATACTACAAAGCAATGGTAATAAAAACCGGATGTATTGGTATAGAAACAGAAGAGTGGATCAATGGAACTGAATATAAGACCCAGACATAAACCCGCACACCTATGGAAACTTGATTTTTGATAAAGAAGCCAAAACCATTCAATGGAAAAAAGACAGCATCTTCAACAAATGGTGCTGGACCAATTGGATGTCTATAGACAGAAAAATGAAAATAGATCCATATTTATCACCCTGCACAAAACTAAAGTCCAAGTGGATCAAAGACCTCAACATAAAATCAGACACACTAAACCGGTTAGAAGAAAAAGTTGTGAAGAGCCCACTGGCACAGGAGAGAACTTCCTGGACAGAATACCAACAGCACAGACTCTAAGATCAACAATCAATTAATGGAACCTCATGAAACTGAAAAGCTTCTGTAAAGCAAAGGACACTGTTGTCAGAACAAAAACAACAGCCTATAGATTGGGAAAGGCTCTTCACCAACCATATATCTGACACAGGGCTAATATCCAGAATATATAAAGAACTCAAGAAGTTAAAAAGCAACAAATCAAGTAATCCAATTAAAAAATGGGGTACAGAGCTAAACAGAGAATTCTCAATAGAGGAATATCAAATGGTAGAGGAACACTAAAAATTAGTCATCAGGGAACTGCAAATCAAAACAACCCTGAGATTTCGTCTTACACCCATTAAAATGGCTAAGATCAAAAACTCAAGTAACAATACATGCGGACAGGATGTAGAGAAAGAGGAACCCTCCTCCATTGCTGGTGGGAATGCAAACTTGTACAACCATTTTGGAAATCAATCTGGCGCTTTCAAAGAAAATTAGGAATAGTGCTTCCTCAATATCCAGCTATACCACTCCTAGGCATATATCCAAAATATGCTCAAGTACACAACAAGGACATTTGCTCAACCATGTTCGTAGCAGCTCCATTTGTAATAGTCAGAAGCTGGAAACAACCCAGATGTCCCTCAACTGAGGAATGGATACAGAAATTGGTACATTTATACAATGGAATACTACTCAGCAATTAAAAACAAGGAAATCATGAAATTTTCAGGCAAATGGTGGGAACCAGGAAAGATCATCCTGAGTGAGGTAACCCAGAAACAGAAAGACATATGTGGTATAAACTCACTTATAAGTGGATATTAGTCATATGATATAGGATAAACATACTAAAATCTGTACACCTAAAGAAGCAAAACAAGGAGGACGACCCTGGTAAGATGATCAATCCTCAAAAAAGGCAAATGGGACAGATATAAGAAGAAGAAGAAAACAGGGAACAAGACAGGGCCGTACCACAGAGGCCCTCTGAAACACTCTACCCAGCAGATGCTGAGACTCATAGCCAAACTTTGGGCAGAGTGCAGGGAATCTTATGAAAGGGGAGAGATAGAAAGACCTGGAGAGGACAGGAGCTCCACAAGGAGAGCAACAGAACCAAAAAATCTGGGCCGAGGGTTTTTTTTTCTGAGATACTCCAACCCAGGACCATGCATGGAGATAACCTAGAACAGATGTAGCCCATGGCAGCTCAGTCTTCAAGTGGGTTCCCTATTAAGGGGAACAGGAACTGTCACTGACATGAACTCAGTGGCTGGCTCTTTGATCACCTCACCCTGAGGGGGACCAGTCTTAACAGGCCACAGAGGAAGACAATGCAGGCAGTCCTAATGGGACCTGATAGGCTAAGGTCAAAGGAGGGGGAGGAGGACCTCCCCTATCAGTGGCCTAGGAGACGGCATGGGGGAGGAAGAGAGGGTGTAATTGGGAAGAAATGAGAGAGCGGTCTGCAGCTGGGATGCAAGGAGAATTAACTGTAATTAATAAAAAAAAAATACTTAAGCAGCTTAAGCACATTTTGTAGAAAGATACATAGAAGTTTGCTTAATAATGTATATGTACCACTGAAATTCCCCTTTTTAGCTATATAATTACTGTGTTATTAAAGATGAAAAATAAATTATGAAGTCCTTAAAAAATACAACACCAACTGAGATATTTCATTGTATTCATGAACTTCCACCATGATTTAAAATGTTTATTCCTTGGGCTAGAGAGATGGCTCAGAGGTTAAGAGCACTGACTGCTCTTCCAGAAGTCCTGAGTACAATTCCCAGCAGCCACATGGTGGCTCACAACCATCTCTAGTGAAATCTGGTGCTTTCTGGCATACATGTAGTCATAACACTGTGTACATAATAAATAAATTAATTTTTTAAAATGTTTATTCCTACTAAAATATAAGCAGCAATGAAAGACTTTTTTATGTTACACAAACTTAGAATTAAAATATTATATACAAATGTTTGAGAACTTAAAGAAATTAATACATAAACATGGCCCTCTTTCAGGACAATCTAACCTACTTGAGCCTTTGAATAAGGCTAGTTTAAACAGGTATGACTCAGTCACCTTTTCCTGTCAATCAATGCCCTTGTTTATTTCCAAGCCAGTATACTAATTTTACCTACTCAAATTAGACTTATATATCATAGGTCCTTCAATTAAGAATACTTTATATATCTTGCTTCCAGGCTGGACTACTTTAACTCAAACTTGTCTTTGCTGATGGTATGACCTGGCTCAAAGTCTTGAGAAGGCTTAGACAAGAGCCCACACAGACCATATTTCTTCAAGGCTCTCCCACCAACTGCTGCCAACTTGCCTCTCCAACTTCATTCTGCCTCAGAGATGTATTTCAGATTCTGCTGGCATCTGAATCAGATTTCCATCTAACAAATTCAAAAATCTTGTCACTTAAATAAAACACAAAATTATAGAGAATTTTCTACCAATTATAAAGGCCCAACCTATAAAATAAACATAATGATATCTACTCTACCTTATGTTACTGAAATGACAACTAACTAAATGAGTCAACAATTTTAAGTCCTTGCTACAAAAAGACCAAGAGTAGTGGCATGAGGTAGGAGATTGTTTATGCTCATCATACTCCAGCTGAGAGCTAAAAAAAATGACACCTCATTTTAAAAACAGAAAAGAAATGCACAGGAAAGCACGCACACACCTACATTTCAGAGCAACACCATTTCAACCGTAGATGTACAGATAAGTACTGTATGGCTGTCACTTTTATAAGCAGCTCATTTTTTTTTAAATGTCTTCTATATGCTCTCCATTTAAATACAAAAAATTCTGTTTTGAGGCTCAAGGAAATTTTAAAGTTTAAGAGCAAGAGAAAAACAGGAAGAAAAAAATAGAACAGACAAGCTGTAACTGTTGGCAAAAGAGAAAGAGTGCCTGTTAGGTTACAGTCCAGCACACTCAGTGAGCAGCCACATGGCAGAAGGGGTAGAAGGGTACTTCAGAGAAAAGGGGTGACAGAGCTCAAAGTGTCAGGGAAAGCATGCCCAGATTCTAGAAAAAGAAGCAGAAAGAGAAAAAGTTATACTTGTCTGAGTAACTCAGAAGAGCAGGGTGACTAAGAGCTATGTGGCTATAGCTCCCTAAGCAGCTGCCAAATAGAAACACCTTTTGTTTGTGAAATGGCCTGTACGGTAACTACTGCTGGTGACTCCCTTCTAAATTAAGAGGCTACAAGAAAATAAACATCGAGTGTTTGAGTGTTTGCTCTCTGGTTATGGGTCAGATATAGTACTGAACAGGCTAATGGTCATTAAAGTCAGGGAAATTTTATTTTTTAATTTTCACCAGCATATATCCATTGAACAGAATACTAGACTCCATGATGACACTATCATATGTATGTATTATACACTCCTATCACATTATATCCCTTCCCCATTATCCTCTCTGCTGTGCCCTCACCTTTGCTTCTGGTCCTTTTCTCTCCCCAAATAGTATGGGGCAACTTTTTAAAAAGGATATCATTGTATATAGTCATGATAGCACAAACCTATAATCCTAGAGCTTGGAAGACAAAGGGCCAAACTAGGATAAAAACTGGAATAAATAAATGTTTGTCAGCCAAACACAAAGCAAACACAGATTATGACAAATATATAAGGTTTTTTAATGTTACTGTGAATCAGATCAATTAAAAGTAATTGGTGTATAGGACATTTGCTCAACCATGTTCGTAGCAGCTCTATTTGTAATAGCCAGAAGCTGGAAACAACCCAGATGTCTCTCAACTGAGGAATGGATACAGAAATTGTGGAACATTTATATAATGGAATACTACTCAGCAATTAAAAACAAGGAAATCATGAAATTTTAGGGCAAATGGTGGGATCTAGAAAAGATCATGAGGTATCCCAGAAGCAAAAAGACGCATATGGCATGCATATATATTTACAAGTAGATAGTAGTCATATAATATAGGATAAACATACTAAAATCTACACTCCTAAAGAAGCTAAACAAGAAGGAGGACCCTGGGGGAAGTTGCTCAATCCTCACTTAGAAAGCAAATAGGATAGACATATGAAGAGGGAGAACACAGGGAATGGGACAGGAGCCTACCACAGAGGGCCTCTGAAAGACTACCCAGCAGGGTATCAAAGCAGATGCTGAGACTCAGAGCCAAACTTTGGGCAGAGTACAGGGAATCTTATAAAAGAAGGGAGAGATAGAAAGACCTGGAGGAGACAGGAGCTCCACAAGGAGACCAACAGAACCAAAAAATTCTGCATACAGGGGTCTTTTCTGAGACTGACCAAACAAGGACCATTCATGAAGATAACCTAGATCCCCTGCACAGATGTAGCCTATGGCAGCTCAGTGTCCCTGGTAATGGGATCAGGGACTGTCTCTGACATGAACTCAGTGGCCTGCTCTTTGATCACTTCTCTCTGATGGGGGAGCAGCCTGACCAAGCCACAGAGGAAGACTATGTAAGATAGCCCTGATGAGACCTGATAGGCTAGGGTCAGATGGAAGGGGAGGAGGACCTCCCCGATCACGTATGGAGGCGAGAGAACCATTTGACTGTTTTCCTTGAATTGTTTGTCTCTTTCTACCGTGTGCATTCTAGAGCCAAATGCAGATTCTCAGGCTTGGTAACAAGGGGTTTTACCAGCTGAGTCATCTTGTCAGTCTTCAGTGTGTGTCTTAAAGGACATCGTACTAATACCTACCAATCATCACCTTTAAGTAATTTCTTGTCCCTTATAAATAACAAGTAACTAAATGAAAATAGGAAGCTAATCAACAGCCATTTCAAAATTCCTACAGGAAATGGCAAGAGTACCCAAGTCTCAACAGCAGGGCGATTCCGAATATGTGAAAATATAGAGCAGTGACAAGGTAATTTTATAGTGATCCCTAGAATATTGCTGCTATGGACGTAACTTTCTGCTAATATTCAACATAATAATAACACACTTTTTGGACAGCATTTGAAAAATAGGCAAAGATACCTTAATTCATTTAACTTTAGGTCTTTCTCAGAAAAGTAAAAGCAATTTTAGTCACTCTGAATCTGTATTCCCCTTTTAGTTAAATTACAGACTAAAGTAAGACAATTTAGAATGACTTGAACTTCCACTTTTGCTTTGACAGGCAAATTGCTGAAAATAATTAAATAAAAGAATACTCAATTCCTCCAGCAGGCAGATGTTTTATGCCACCTCCAGTTCTAACTTCTGATGTGTGAGTTGACAGGAATGTCAATTACTGAACTAATAATACAGTGTATTGAAAAGGCATGAACACCTATCTATAAGAGAAACTCTTACTTCCTACTCTGTGACTTTTGTAGTTTTACAGAGGTGATGGCTGATGGATTTTTCAAAAGATAAGGTAACATCTCAGTCAAAAACTGTCAAGAACAAAAGAGAAAAAAATTAAAGAAAAATAAATTTTTGATACCTTGCTTGTATTCTAATAGTACATAAACATAGGAAATTGACATTTTCAATGTACATTTTTCATTTTATATTTTTCAGAGTTTTCAATTCAATTCTACAAATGCTTTTTTCTTTCCTACTGCAGAATACTGAGACACTGTGAAGACATAGCTATTAACTACCCATTCTTTTAAAAATTTTTATTACTTACAGTACTAAGCAGAAAAGATTTCATTGAAAAAGTAGCACTCAAGGAAAGACTAACAAGAGGGCATAGAGAGACATAGTAGTTATCTGGAATAAAAAGAAATCCAAGCCAAGCAAAGGCAAGTTCCCCAAACCACAGGAAAAGGTATCTGCTGTGCTTGAAACTAACAATTGAAGTTTGACTGCTGGAAACCACATGCTGGGAGGAGAACCAACTCCTACAACTTATCTTCTGATACCTATAAGTTCCATATACACTCTAAAACTTATGAGTGGCCATGAACAAATATGAGGGAGGGATGGGGGGATGGGAAAAGAGTGCTGGGGGGGGAGGGAAGGAAAGCGACAGAGACAAAGAAACAGATGAAGACAAAGAGATAAAGAGAATAAATTAATTAAAATGATAATAAGGGGGAAATAAATAACAAAAGGACAAGTGTAGAATTTCTGAAGCAGAAAATGATGGAAAATTAAATCATTAAGTTAAAAATATGTTTGGGAACCATGATAAAAGAATTTTTGCTAAATAAAGTAAGAAACACCAACATTCCTGGTTCACCCTCAGACAGGGTCTCACTATGTAGCTCTGAATGGCCTGGAATTTCCTGGAACAAGTCTTTACCTCACAAAACACCACTAGCCTCTGCCTCCCAAGTGCTAAGATTAAAAGCATGAACCATTGCACCAGACCTGGAAGCACCAATACTTCTAAGAGAAGTAATACTACCTATTTCAGAAGGGCAGCTGATACAAGAAACACAGACTAAAGGACAAGAGTGAAAGGAAGAAATCATATGGGGCTACGTGTTGTGGTATGGTTTGGTGCTTTCTATTTAATTAATTGCTTGTCACCAGAGATCTTTACTGTCCTACTAACAAATGCTCACATATCAAATGATGCTGTGTACCTTGCCAAAATTATCCACGATTGGCCAACAAAATGCCTATACCTGGGCTAGTCAGAAGAGAGGCGGGCAGAGCTAAGGTTGGAGGACAGGAGGCTTACTGGAGGGAAAAGAGGAAAGGCAGGGAGACAGGAAAGGAGGAAGAAGAAAGTGGACTTGCCATGGGTTAGCATAAAGAAGGAACATGTGGCCAGGTGGAGCTGGCTCTGAGAAACAGCTCAAATGGATAACATATGCAAGTATTTCCGGGAATTTAAGATGGGAAGTAGCTTAAATAGAAAAGATTAGAGCAAATGACATAGCGCTGAGAGATAATCAGGTAGTTTAGGGGGGTTATTTCTGCCCATACCCCATGGTTTAAGGCTATTAAAAATCTAACAAGTGTCTGTGTCTTTTATTTCTATAATAGCAGATTAATGAATAACTGATATATATTAACAGGAAATATTAATAACCATATTCCTCAACAGCCAAGTAGAGGCTGGATTCTTGACTCCCAGATTTCAGGTCAAAGAGTTCCACATTTTGAAAAGAGAAAAATAAAGACTTGTCTGTATGATAACCAGTCATTTACAGTACCTGGAAAAAGAACACTCATATATAACAGAAAAGAATGAAGCAAAACATTTAGGAGACCACATTCTGGAAACAGTGCTCTTTTGTTCATATTTAGCATGGAGATATTTAACTAGTCAGAGCCCTCTCTTTTATCTCCTGGGTCTTACACATGTAGAAAGCTTGCTAAACTACCCCCTATACATAGAATTTTATAAAGTTCTATTTATATCAGAGATCTTGACCAATCTATAGTTTTTCAACCAGTTCCCATTCTGCTGCTATAAAAGTTACAACTACTATTCCCAACAATGTTTCAGAAATGTTTTTCCTATTCTTTTCCAATGAAGTAAATCCTTTCAGTATCAAAAGTAATGCTGGCTTGGGGTTTTGTTTTCAACAGTATTATAAGAAAAAATCAGAATTGGGAATGTGCAGGAGTACTCTTTGGAGCTAAATTATTGCTGAATCAACTATTATAAATCTCTACAAGGTTCAATAGTTTTTCTACTGAAGAGACCAGTCTCCATCCATCAGATTTTGGTAACATTCCAAAATCCTGAAATAGTTTCTGACAATTCTATCCACTTTCATCATTACACTATGCTATACAGGTCTGCAAAGCTCTCCCTTAGCTTCTCTGCACTAAGTATACTTTAAATATCATTTGCCTGAGTAACCTACTAAAAAATGTCACAGAAAATATTTTGAAACATTTCTAAGTATAGAAACTGCTGCTATACTAAAATTACTGTTTTTCTTTTAGATGTTAACATGCCTTGGTTGAAAAGGCTTACTTGGTGGACTTAAGTGGAAGCAGCCTGCTAAGCAGAGCAAACAGCATTTATAAAGACACAAAAGCAAGTCAGGAAGTGTATGCTTAAGAATTGGGTATGTGAATTCATTTTTATTTTTAGCTTTCCTTGTCCAATTACAAAGACCATCAAATCTCTTGTATCCTACAAATGCCCTCAGTTACCCAGAATAACCTAGTGTTTTTAATTCAATCTACTCATCACATTTCTTGAAAGAGTAATTCAGACACAAGTCTCCCTCCTAACCTCTACTCTTCAACACAAAACAAAGCCTGGTCTCACTTTATTCTCAGGGAGACCAGAGACTTTTCAAATATCCGAATCCTATGTTCAGGTTTGAGTTTGTACCCCAAGGGTCCTCCTGTTCCATGACAAAGCAGAGTACTACTTGCTTCGGAATCTCCACTCCTGCACATGCACTACACTGCCTTTTTTCCCCCTCGGATTGTTCAGATCGTTTCCTGCAGGCCCTTTAGCTGGGGCTTTCTTCCTGGAACTACTGCTAAAATGTCAGAGATCTAATATCTGATTTGACCCACCTATTCCACATTGCATCTAAGATAATTTCAGGCCTCCTTATTACTTCATGTTCATGACTCTCACATGTTTCTAACTGTAAAACATCTCTCACAGTAGAAGACTACTTCTTAATGGCTGAAAACCAATGTAAAGCCTTTGACTGTTGTTCCTCCCTTTTCTGCTGCAATGACATCAGTTCATTTAGAACTTCATTAATTTTATCTTCAAACTTCTCCTAAGTCTATTTTGTACCTTATTTCTTCCATTTCAAGGTGGCTACTTTGATGCAGCTGTGCCAAGACAATTCTGTACATAAAAATTAACCTCAAGTCAAATTTAGTTTCCCCCTCAAATTAAAAGATGAATGCTTCTAATGCTTTATATGTATCACTTTAAGATCATGCTTCCAAAGATGTGGAGAAAGAGGAACCCTCCTCCATTGCTGGTGGGAATGCAAACTTGTACAACCACTCTGGAAATCAATTTGGTGCTTTCTTAGACAATTATGAATAGTGATTCCTCAAGATCCAGCTATACCACTCCTAGGCATATATCCAAAAGATGCTCAAGTACACAGCAAGGACATTTGCTCAACTATGTTCGTAGCTGCTTTATTTGTAATAGCCAGAACCTGGAAACAACCCAGATGTCCCTCAGTTGAGGAATGGATACAGAAATTGTGGTACTTTTACACAATGGAATACTATTCAGTAATGAAAAGGGAGGAAATCATGAAATTTTCAGGCAAATGGTGGGACCTGGAAACGATCAGCCTGAGTGAGGTATCCCAAAAGCAGAAAGACGAACATGGTATATACTCACTTATATAGACCTGTAAGATAGGATAAAAATACAGAAATCTATACACCTAAAGAAGATAAACAAGAAAGAGGACCTGGGGTAAGAGGATTAATACTCACTTAGAAAGACAAATGGGATGGACATTGGATGTAGGAGAAAACAAGTAGCAGGACAAGAGCCTGCCACAGAGGGCCTCGGAAAGACTCTTCCTAGCAGTGTATCAAAGCAAATATTAAGAAACATAACCAACCCTTTGGCAGAGTGCAGGGAATCATATGAAAGAAGGGGGAGTTAGTATGACCTGGAGAGGTCAGGAGCTTCGCAAGAACCAAATATATCAGGGCACAGGAGTCTTTTATGAAACTGTCAGCAGCTGAATATATATAAGCCTTCAATGTCTGCCTCCAAAATTTCCTGCTTGTGATTTTTTTTTCTTCTCCCATTTGTGTCAATGGTGATACAGGTATCTGAATTCTTGAAAGAATTCTAAAGAGAACAGTGGAAACCTACTATGGTTCCATAAGTAATTCCTGTGGTTGATAGAACACTATAGACATTGTATTATATAACCCACAGGCAAAAAATGAAAGACACTGTAATTTCTCTTAAAACATGCTCTTTGGTTGTCTTATCAGGATCATCATTTGGCTCCCCTAACAACAGGAGTAGGGGCTATCTCAAACTCTGTGGCCTGCCTCTGGATCCCTTTCCCCTAGCTGGGCTGCCTTCTCTGGCCTCAGTGGGAAAAGATGCACTTAGTCCTGCTACAACTTGAGATGCCAGGGTGGGTTGGTACCCCTTAGGGACCTCCCCATCATTGGGAAAAAGGAGAAGGGGAAATAGGGAGTTAGAAAGAAAGGGTTGTGAGGGCAAGACTGGAAGGAAAGAGGGAGGAAGCTGGTATCAAGCTGTAAACTGATTTAATTAATTAATAATACATGCTCTTTGGTGTAAGTCAGTCCTTATCAAAAGAACATGCAGGCAACCACATGGACAAAAAAAATGTACAGAACACCTAATGTTTTTGCCAACAGTTTCATTTTGGACAGTGTGTAAGTTAGGTCCTTGGAGCTACAGAAGATTTTTCAACTCTGCCCAGTCTAATTTCCACGTGGCTACATATCTAAAAAATATATGACTTTTCATGAGAAATGCTAAACTTATGTAACTAGATATTTGATACAAAGAAACAAAAATCACATGAAAACAAAAAAGTCGTCTTGATAGGATGAAAACTTGGTACAGTTACTTTGCAAAGCTGCTGTAACTAGTAATTTCTAATATATAATCACTCTACTGGCAGGCATTTATCCAAGAAAATAAATGCATATATTCATCAAGCATATTCAATATTTGTAGGGTATTATTCATAATAAGCAATAGCGTTTTATATTATATTATAATATATTTATAAATCTATATTTATATATTTATATTAAATATATTTCTGTTTGTTTATATTAAATATATATTTATATATTTATTTATATTATATTTAGTAGTTTTCACATGAGTTGCAGAACATTGTGAAACCAAGCTTGATTTGAGTGAAAGTTTCTTCCCTGCTAGCTAACTTTCATAGTACGAAAAGGCAGTACTTCAAGCTTGGGGGATAAATTCACCAACAGTCTTACCCAGCTGTGCATCCCACAAACCAAAAGAATCTGCCCACAGGTGCAATAGTGGTGTTACTAGAACTGTGGTTACCAATAAGCTTACAATAACATTTTAGTCCCACTCAGTAGGAGGAGACTCATGCCTTCTACTGTGACCTTGACCAACAGCCTGGGGCTGGTGAGATCATAGGCCTGAAGGGAGAACTCACTATTATTTGCTAAATGGACATGATGTAAAAACAACCTTCTTAATACACATTCATACCCACAGATAAGTGAACCCCTCAGACTTCACTAGAGAAGTTTTTTTGTTGCTTTTTTCCCCATAGCGCACAGCAGTTAGTGCAGACTCAAAATGGGTCAAAATGTGGAGAATAAGTGACTGGAGTGCTCAGGGAATACTGCAGAAGCAGGGATAGAAAAACTGTAAGAAGCAGAAGCTGAGGAGAAGTGCTGAGAAGCAGTGTCTTCTGAAAACATAAAAGTTGACCAGACCAGTAAGGCATAATGAAATTGAATAAATAATAAAATATATCCTACGAAAGAAAAAAGCAAGACATAAAGGTACACTCCTGAATTGTACTAAGCCTTTGTAGAAAAACCAAAAAAAAAAAAAAAAAAATCAACCCCAACTCTATTTAAACTACTCCCAAAATTGAAGGAGTAAATCAAATGCAAGCTATGAGAACAGCACTGTCTTGGCACGAGTCCACTTAAAAACTGTAAAACAAATAGAAGCCAATATCCTTGATGAAGATACATCTATCTTTAATAAAAGCAAAGAAACCTACTAGCACATAAGAAAAGTAACTATAAATAAGCAGAATACATCTCTAGAACCATACACTATGTGATAAGTGAAAACTCAGTATGTGTCTCACCACATTACCAGAACAGACAAAAATGACATGATCATTTCAACAGCTGCAAAAAACACAATGAAAAAATTCAGCATGCCTTTTATTAAAACCTTTCAACACACCAACTATAAAAGAAATGTACAATAAAGGCCAAATGTGACAAACTCAAAAGTAATCTGCTGGATGAAAAAACTTGAAATCACTTCTAAGGTCTGAAAGAAACACTAACTCTTTTTTTTATTTATTTATTTATTTATTTATTTATTTATTTATTTATTTCAATTTATTCACTTTGTATCCCAGCTGTAACCCCCTCCCTCATCCCCTCTCAATCCCACCTCCCTCCCTCTTCTTTTCCTATGCCCCTCCCCCAGTCCACTGATAGGGGAGGTCCTCCTCCCCTTCCATTTGACCCTAGCCTATCAGGTCTAATCAGGACTATTTTACATAATCTTACTCTGTGGCCTGGTAAGGCTGCTCCCCCATCAGAGAGAGGTGATCAAAGATCAGGCCACTGAGTTCACATCAGAGAAAGTCCCTGTTCCCATTACCAGGGACACTGAGCTGCCACAGGCTATATCTGTGCAGGGGTTCTAGGTTATCTCTATGCATGGTCCTTGTTTGGACTATCAGTCTCAGAAAAGACCCCTGTATCCAGAATTTTTGGTTCTATTGCTCTCCTTGTGGAGCTCCTGTCCCCTCCAGGTCTTTCTATCTCCCCCTTCTTTCATAAGATTCCCTGCATTCTGCCCAAAATTTGGCTATGAGTCTCAGTATCTGCTTTGATACCCTGCTGGGTAGAGTCTTTCAGAGGCCCTCTGTGGTAGGCTCCTGTCCTGTTCCCTGTTTGTTTTAACAATTTATTTTATGTACATTGGTTTTTTTTAATTTCATGTACATTTGGTGTGAAGTATCAGATCCCTTGGAACTGGAATTACACAGTTGTAAGCTGCCATGTGGGTGCTGGGAATTGAACTCATGTCCTTTGGAAGAGGAGAGAGCATTCTTAACCACTGAGCCATCTCTCCAGCACCCCTATTCCTGTTTTCTCCTTCTTCTGATGTCTATCTCATTTGCCTTTCTGAATGAAGATTGAGCATCTTACCCAGGAACCTCCTTCTTGATTAGCTTCTTTAGGTGTACAGATTTTAGTATGATTATCCTATATTATATGTCTAATATCCACTTATAAGTGAGTGTATACCTGTGTATCCTTCTGCTTCTGGGATACCTCACTCAAGATGATCTTATTTAGTTCCCACTATTTGGCTGCAGATTTCATGATTTCCCTGTTTTTAATTGCTGAGTAGTATTCCATTATGTAAATGTGCCACAATTTTTGTATCTATTCCTCAACTGAGGAACATCTGGGTTGTTTCCAGATTCTGGCTATTACAAATAGAGCTGCTACGAACATGGCTGAGCAAATGTCCTTGTTGTATACTTGAGCATAATTGGATATATGCCCAGGACTAGTATACCTGGATCTTGAGGTTGCACTATTCCTAATTTTCTGAGAAAGCACCAGATTGATTTCCAGAGTGGTTGTACAAGTTTACATTCCCACCAGCAAGGGAGGAGGGTTCCTCTTTCTCCATATGCTCTCCAGCATGTGTTGTCACTTGAGTTTTTTATCTTAGCCATTCTGATGGGTGTAAGGTGAAATATCAGGGTCGTTTTGATTTGCATTTCCCTGATGACTAATTTTAAGTGTTTCTTTGCCATTCGATATTCCACTCTTGAGAATTCTTTGTTTAGCTCTGTACCCCATTTTTTAATTGAGTTACTTGATTTGTTGCTTTTTAACTTCTTGAATTCTTTGTATATTCTGGATATTAGCCCTCTGTCAGATATAGGGGTTGGTGAAGATTCTTTCCCAGTCTGTAGACTGTCATTTGCTTTACGAAGCTTTTCAGTTTTATGAGGTTCCATTTATTGATTGTTGATCTTAGAGCCTGTGCTGTTGGTGTTCTGTTCAGGAAGTTGTCTCCTGTGCCAATGAGGTCAAGGCTCTTCCCACTTTTTCTTCTAACAGGTTTAGTGTGTCTGGTTTTATATTGAGGTCTTTGATCCACTTGGCCTTCAGTTTTGTGCAAGGTGGTAAGTATGGATCTATTTGCATTTTTCTACATGTAGATATCCAGTTAGACAAGCACCATTTGTTGAAGATGCTATCCTTTTTTCCATTGTATGGTTTGGGCGTCTTTATAAAAAATCAGCTGTCCATAAGTGTGTGGGTTTATTTCTGGGTCTTCTATTTGATTCCATTGATCCACCAGCTGTAAGAAACACTAACTCTTGCCACTGTTATGTAACACAAGACTCAGAATTCTTAGCTAAAAAAATTAGGTAAAGTAATCCAGTAAATACAAAGGAGGGGAGTTAAATGTTCCTGTTTACATAGTACATAATCTTAAAAGACAAAAAATCTAGATACCATCAAAACACTGTTAAAGTGAATAAAGGAACTTTGTAAAGTTACAGAATATAAATTCAACATAAAAAACTATATCCTTTTCTTTTTTTGTTGTTGAGTTGCCAGATTTCCTAAATATTCAGGACACTATGTCTTTCAGATAATCTATTTTATTCTGTTTTGTCTGTATTGTCTTTTGATGTACAATGATTTCACATTTAAAGGATAATTTCATATAAATATTGATCACATTCTTTATGACATCTGGTTCAATATCTCAAGTGCCCAACTGATAACTGGATAATAAGGCACAACATTATTGCTATTATTCATACATGAAACATTAAATATGAATACATGTTGTAATATGTATTAATAAGGACTACTTCAAAACTATTATGCCAATTCAAGAAAGCCACATATAAAAGAAAATATTTTTATAATTCTTCTTATATTAATTTCCCAGAAAAAATAAAAACCACAAATAAAAATGCAAATTAGTGGTTGCCAGGGGCTAAAGTAAGGAGAAACAAGGAGTGACTTTTTTAGATAACAGTTTTTGCCTCTTGGGTGATAGAAGTATTTTGAAAATAGAGTGATGGTTACTCAACAATGTTAACCTATATGCTTTTAAACAGCTAATTTTGTTATGGACATTTGCCTTAGTTTTGAAAATTAGATTATAAATTTAATAACTTGTCTAATGTGACAGAATAACATCGTAGAATTAAATAGCCCGGGTTCAGATAACAATACTGCCACTTGCAGTTGACTGATTTAAGCAAGTAGTACCTTAATTTCATCTCAAAAGCCAAATCCATAAAAGCATGTGTGCAAACAATGAAATTATTTGACACATTAAAAACAGAAGGATGCCTCACAAGTAAAAAAAAAACAATAATTAGTAATCAGTAATATTTTTGGCTGTCAAAATAATATGAATACATATAAAGAAAAAGAATTTTAAGATTTTTTTCAAACATGATATTAATATAGAAATCTAGGCAGACTGCAAAGATGGATCAACAGTTAATAGCACTTGCTGCTCTTGCAGAGGAACACCCACAAAACACTTCAGGGAGTGACTCCAGCTCCAGGGGACCCGACACCTTCTTCTGGCCTCCTTGGACACACACGTGTGTACACACATAAATAAATAAAAACAAAACAAAAATACTTTAAAAGGAAAAATGAAATTTACTCTTACAAACCCCACACTGAGCTTAGACCAAAGATCTGTCGCTCTACCCCTAGTTGCAATGGAAAGTGCATCATGTCCACAGTCAGATGATGTAAGAGACTTTTGAGCATGTCTCCACAGCGTTCATGTAGTATACAGAACAGTCGGTGTACTTCAGAGAAGTGAGTGGTAAAAAATACAGGAACAACAAAAACATGTTGGAACTGAAAAGTGTCAGAGATAAGCAGAACATATCACTGAAATTCTAAACCTACTTCAGAGAATTGGAAACTTCTCATTAAGTACTTCAGAAATACTTGCAATCAAAGAGGAAGTAAGCTGGCTCAGCAATAGTGCCAAATTTAAACTGCTGCTTAAGTGGGACTGTGCAACCAAAGCACCAAATGAACCAAATCTTCCCAGTGCAACGATGTGCTTATACACACGTGTGTGCACACACACTCTGTTTTGAAGACTATAAGCAAAGCAACTGTTTAAATGGGGTAGCTGAATACATTCAACTTCTTACCCTCTTCTGCCTCTTCCTCCTGGGGTGACATTGGCCCCCCTCCACTAGTTGGAGTGACTGGCTCCTCCTTGTCAGACTCTCTTTGCAGACTCACCACTTCATATATTGCATCTCCAGCATTGCTATGGCCTTTTCCCTCAGACTGAGAAAGAAAAATCATATATTTGAATATTAGAAATATAAATGGAATAAAATTTATCACAATACTTCATTAAAAACAGCTAAAATGAAGAGCAACACATCACATTTATATAGACCATGTCTGAATCTGAGAGATTTTTAGTACATTGTCCTTGGCATATTTTAAGTGAATTATTTATATAGCATTTTTTTCAGTGCTGGAGATGTGTGCATGCTGGTAATCATCTAGCATTCTATTAACGAATTGAACTTAGAGTTTGGAATTGGACACTGACTTTTGGCCATTACATGGCTATATATAGTGCCATTGAACTCACAGAAGCTGTCATTATTTGTACAATTATAGACGAAACGCACTCTTTGATAGAAGGGTCAAGAGATTAGGTGCCCCCCCCACAGCCCTGAGAATTTATATGCAATTAAAAATTGATAGGGAAGGAGAGAGGTTTTCATCAATGGCTCAGTCACCAGTGAGATGCCCATATACCTTTAAACAACCCAATGAAAGAAGTAGAGTTAGCTGGGAAGAGGAAAAAAATTAATGGAAGTAGAAAGAGGACAAGAGAGGATAATAGGGGAATAAGATTATGATCAAAACACATTATGTACATGCATGAAAAAGTCATAATAAAACCTACTGTTATGAATGCCAATACACATCCTATTATTATATACTAATCATATACTAGTATTACTAGTCATTAACACAATAATTAAACATTTTAAAATAATACTTTTATAAAACTATAAGTAAATCTATCTCTTTATATATATGAATGTGTCAATTATAATTAAACATTATATATCAGATAAATAAAGGTCAAATCACTAAATTATATATATATGAATATACATATATATATATATATATATATATGAATAAAATGGGGATCGGAGAGATAGCACAGAGGTTAAGAACACTGGCTGTTCTTCCAAAGTTCCTGAGTTCAATTCCCAGCAACCAAATGGTGGCTCATCTATAATGAAATCTGGTGCCCTCTTCTGACATGCCAGTATACATAAACGCAGAACACTGTACACACAATAAATGAATAAATCTAAAAAACAAAAAATAAAATAAAATGATGCATAACAACCAATGGGTATTATCTTGGGAATGCAAAGCTAGTTCAACATTGGAAAGGAAAAAAGAAATAAGTGTAGCCCATAATATTAACAGAATAAAAAGGATCACATCATTTAATGCAAAATATGTAAAATCAGAATTCATTCATGTTTTTCAAAACCTGAAACAACCCAGGAAGATAATGAAGTCTTCTCATCTTAATAAAAAGAACTACAGATAAAGTTATCTAAGTGCTTTCCTATGAGTTGGAAAACAAAACAAGAATGTTCACTATTCGCCCCTCCTAGTCAGAAACTGGTGAAAATGTCCTGGCCATGACAGAGGAAGACAATGAAGCCAGTCCTGATGAGACCTGATAGACTAGGGTCAGATGGAAGGGGAGGAGGACCTCCCCTATCACTGACTGGGGGAGGAGCATAGGAGAAGAAGAGGGAGGGAAGAGATTGGGAGGGAGGAGGAGAGGGGGCTACAGCTGGGATACAAAGTGAATAAACTGTAATTAATAAAAATTTTTTTTAAAGTCCTGGCCATGACTTCATCACCAAAGCAAAAAAACTGACACAGATAAGATGTAAACATTATAATTATCTTTCTTAGATAGCAACAAACTTTTTTCGCAAAGGGCCACACAGGAAATATTTCTGCTTTTCCAGGCAGATGGTCTCTGTCCCAATTGCTCAGCTCTAATGCTTTAACAGAAAAGTGTTACAATAGTAAAATATTTCACCTGCAATTGGTTTTCTATACAAATCTACTGTTTTGAACCTAAATATTGTACTTAGCAACTAAGTTTCAAATAAACTACTTTTACTAACATGTTTTTATTTTTCAATATTCACACACTATTAGAAAACTAAAATCAATCTGTATTTATGAAATAAACTGAGATTCACATTAAAATTTAGCACCATTTAAATATATAATAAGTATTCAGCAAGTATAGATTTACTTACAAAAAAATCACTAGTTATACTAATTAATTCTAAGAGGTTTTTCAGTATGATAGACTATCATCAAATACAAAGACAATATAGTAGTATCTCTATTAAATACACAAATCTTCAGACACCACAGATTGCAACACTGGCTATGTGTAAGGACACCAGACTAAGAATTTCTTCACATTTCAAACACTAATATAAAGCTTTGGTCATGCACTTTAGAGTAGGACCCAGGATTTCTTTTTAAGGATCACAGGGGGTGGGGAGTTCACAGTTTGAGGACAAAATCCATCAAGCAGGAAAGGCATATGGCAGGAAAGCAGGGTGGCTGCTCGCACTGCAGCCAGTCAGCAGAGAATGCTGGATCCTTGTGTTCGGCATGCTTCTTTCACCCTTTAACTCAATATGAACCCCAAACGCACAGACATTATCACCCACACAGTCAGGATTAACCATCACAGGAGAAAATTCTGGAGGCTTTGTTAACATTATTTTGGACTTTGGTTTCCTTAAAAGAATCAAGCGATCTTCTTTACAATCAGATTTTCATGAGCTATTCTTCACTCCTTGTCTTTGTTTTTTTTTTAAATGTTTTTCCATTTATTCATCCTCCACAGCCAAAGAGACCAGGAATTGTCAGGAGCGAGCATCAAATACTCAAACGCTTAGCAGAGAGCTGTCAGGGGCCCCTTTCCTATGGCCAGGTGGTGGCCTCAGCTTCAGCTGCCACCACCCTAACATCTACAGCCATAAGTCAGATCCAGATTACAATAAAGGGCAGGGGTAGGGCAAGAATGAGAGCTGGAGGCCATACCTCTTGTAACACGAGGGGCTAATTGTAGCCTCCCAGGAAAAATCAAAGAAGATAGCGATGGCTTCCACAGTTGCCCTGACAAGTGCTGTGCTTCCTTATGGCTATTCTACTGACAGTCTACACTCTGAAGCACAGCCTGGCAGATCCCCCAGGTTAAACTGAGATGTAAGCTAGACTAGAGGCTGAAGCTACCATCCCTGTGATCTTCTAATACAAGCTGGGCTATGATCATCATAACCACTTCTTCCACTGTCCCTCAGAAATATCTGAAGCCAGAACATTAGCATCATAATCTCCACAAATGCCGTGGGGGCTTTCAATTATAGGATAAGTCAGTGGCCTACTCAGGCTGTCAGGACATCAACACAGGTCTAAATCTAGCTGCCACCATCATTAAAGCCCCACTGAAAGCCTTAGGAATTACATCAGGTGAATTCAGAGGATGCATGCACAACCACCACATCAGTGGGTACCCTAAAAACTTGTAACCTCTGTAACGGTTGCTGAGAAAACTTTGCTCCACTTCTATGGCTGTCATGTTAGTAAGAATGCTTCACTGGGGTACTATTATGACTACTCAAGATCACCCCAATGCAACTAATATAAGTGTCCCCATTGCAGTCCCTAAGGAACACCTCTCTCACCAGTAAGTCAGGACAGACAAGCCCAGAATGCCTGTGCAGACTGGCAAGCAATGCAGAAAGTCTTGTGTTACCAGTCAGAAGATTACATGTATGTAGGCCTGCCTTTTCAGCTATATAAGCAGTACTCTTCACATTCTTCTCAGCCCAGTCCACAACAGAGAATCCCCTGCTCTGCCCTTGTGCTACAGCACAGACCCTAATAAAGCCTTGCTGGGAATGGTTTTGTTGCCGGTTGTTTGCTTGCTTGCTTGTGCCAGGGTCTCATGTAGCCCAGCATGGCCTAGAACTTGCTAAGTAGCCAAGAATGATCTTGAACTCCTGTCCTTCCTCCTGCACCTACCTCCTGAGTGCTGGGATTACTGGCACAAAACAGCATACTCGGTTTATGTGATGCTATCACTCAAACCCATAGCTTCCTGCATGCTGTCAAACACTCTTCCTTAAGCTACATACAATCCACCATTCATCATTTGTTCCTCAAGCAGAGCGAGCTGATCTGACCATATTACTATCAAGAGATACAGGCCCAGGGAATGCCTAGCATCCAGAGACCTACCAGAATCTGAGGTGCCTGGGAGTGCTCAAGAAAAGCTGCTGGGAAGCTCCAGCACTGCCAGCGGTTGCTACTCCAGCGATGGAGGGCTGCCAAAAGCTTCTGGCAGCCACTGGCTGTAGCTACTGAGTGTTGGCTAAGAGGTCCTGCCAAGAGCAGCTAGGAAAACTGTTAACGCCCACCAGCTGCTGAGAGCCTCTGGTCAGAGCTACTTTTCCTTTTCATGATTTCTTAATTAAGTTGAGCCAAAGAACCCTCAGCCAATATGGCAGCCATGTTATAGTGATATCAAGAAAATACATGATATTTTAACATTAAATCTACATGGAGGACAGAGCCTTTATCAATTACTGTCACTAAGGAGACACAGTGTTTATTGAATGAGTAAATGAGTAAATAACCAAATAACACTATGTGGTAGAAATCATCTCTAATTTATAGATAAAAAAGTAATCATTCATAAACACAACTAAATGACAGAATATAGAACTAGCTTCTTACCTAGTATCAAGTCATTAGTATTTCCACTTACTTTATCAAGCTATAGTCTAAAAAGTGATGAAACCAGCTAAGCCCTGAAATTACCTGAACATAAATTCCTTCAATAACAAAGAACTGTCAGGGAAAGCCCAGGCCTGCTGCTAATGATTCTTACTATTCAGAACTGTCTTTTTGAAAAAGAGACATGAGGAAATAAAGCCACCTTCCTGAGCCAATGATACTGCAGATTCAAAATCTCCACGAAGCATATAGTATACCCTGAAAAGAAGCATGCCTTCTGCATAGAGGCACCCAGCCAACCAATAAGACACTTCTCCCTTTGCATGATTCCCCTGATACAGAGAGAGAAGGCCATCTTGAATTTACAGCCCTTGGCTGCACTGATAGTGTAAGATAAAACTTTTACTTTCTTTAACATTTCTAAACTTAAGTTTTTATTTTCTTTAGGATATCAAACACAAGTATTTCGTTACCCTGCCTCTCCCCCTCCAACCCATACATATAAATTCACACAAGCTACTAAGAGCATTTAGTGCTACTTATATATACTTGTATATGTTTAAAGCTGACCACTTGGGACTGGATGACCTACCAAGGCTCTTATCTCTAGGGAAAAAAAATGTATCTGCCTTTTTAAACAATCACCGGTTGCCTGATTAAGCTTTTAATTAAAAAAAAAAACCCAATACCATAGTATTGTCTTCTATTCGTTTTGGAGAGAAAGCATCTTTGGTTGGTCAAAATAACACAGCTCAGTGAGATAGAATATACATGTAATCCCAGGTATTCAGGAGGCATTATTATGCAGGAGAATTGCAATGTTTGAGGCCAGCCTACACATCTTGGTAAGAGCCACCTGTTTCAAAAACTAAAATCACTAAAAATTAAACAAAACCACCAATATAGATGTTATCTTAAATGTGAACACAGGAGGGCTGGGGAGATGACTCAGTGGTTAAGAGCACTGGCTGCTCTTCCAGAGGACCTGCGTTCAGTTCCCAGCACCCACATGGCAACTCACAACTGTCTATAACTCCATTTCCATGCAAAACACCACTGCACATAAAATAAAGTTAAATAAATAATTAATTATGAACACAGGTTCTACTCTCAGTTTCTACAAGGCTTACAGAAAACGGCACATACTCCCTCAAAGGAGCTTTTTCTATCACCTATGTCATTTCACTGCTGTGGACAGTCACTGTGTAAAGTCACTGTAGCTCAGTCATCCCAATGTCATAAATGCCTTCAGTAATACTATCGATTCACATTCTAACTTTAAAGTAAGGAAACTGAGAGTTAGAGAGAGAAGGATTTACTGTCTATTGAGGAGTGGCCCATCTGACATACTGGTTTTATATGTAAGCTCTAAACGCTCCCTTCATCTGCTTAAGTCCAAAACACAAGAGCTAACAACACATATAAATGAGAGGTGCTTCTTTTTACAGTCAATTCTAAAATTCAGAATATAATTTCAGAACAGATGTTCCAATAAATAAACACAATTCATTTATTATTAGAGTTGAAAATCTCCATAATAAGCAGCAACTATGTTTTTCAGAACATTTGTTCAACACATCAGATATACTAATAGATATTATTTCAATAATTCTAACCTTACTAATTTTATGAAATGCCAACCTAGAGCTGAGAATAGTGTCTCATGTCTGTAATCTCAGCATTTTGGAGGCTGATGCAGACAAACTGCCATCAAGTTTGAGGCTAGCCTGGGATATAAGTGAGTTCCAGGTCAGCTGGAGCTATAGAGTGAAAATCCTCTCCCCTGAAACAGGAAGAGACAGAGAAGCAGAGATGGGGAAAATGTGTGTTTACTTCATATATGTTATCCTGGTATCAATGGTATTTCCTAAATGACTGTATCTCAGATAACATTGCTTAAGATTACTTTAAAATTAATGTCATATGAACACTTCTTTTATAACACTGGCTTTCTGTTTTTTGTTTATTTTTGTTTTACTTTGTGTAACTGCCTCAGACTGTTCCTTGTAGTTTCTCACATATCCCCAGAATAAGAATTCAAAACCATCATGTGTCCAATGTGGATGACTCAATTGACCTTTTAAGAATTAACCTACTTTATAGGAACCCACCTACTTAACCAAGTCTCCTGTTTATCTGACACACTGTATTCTCAAAGGTGCCTAACTAATAAAATCAATGCATTCACTCAAGTAAATGTTGTATTTTCCAAGTTCCTATCTCTATGTACCTATTCTTTCACACCTAAAACAAGTTTCCATCGATTTTACTACATTTCACAGTGCTTGTTTACCATGTCAAAAGTCTTTTTTTTTATGTCAAAAGTCTTGAGCTCACTCATAAAACCAGATATGCTGCCACACACCTGCAACCCCAGTACTTGTAAGATAGAGGCAAAAAGATAAAAAAAACTACAGCCATCTTCATCTACACAGTGAGCCTGAAGCCAGCCTGAGCTTCCAGACCTTGCATCAAAAAAAAAAAAAAAAAACATCTGCTATATATTTTGACACTATAAAATTTATACCATAAAAAGTATAAATTATTTTTAGAAGGAACAATTCTTTTATGAAGAACAGATTTCTAAATACTGAACATAGTACTAGGACCTTGAAAGAAAGTTCAATTGGTAAAGTGCTGCCATGAAATCGTAAGAACTTGGTCTAATACGAAGCACCCACATTACAAAGGTGAGCAAGACACTGGATATGTGTAATCTCTGTTCTGTGGAGATGGAGATGGAAGGCTTCCTGGAGAATGCTGGCTAGCCAGCCTACTGAACTGGCAAGCTCCAAGGTCAGCTTGTAACCCAGGGCAACACCCGAGTCTGATCTTGGCCTCAACATACACGCACATGTACATCCCACATACAGTCACATATATGTACACTCAGAACAAAATATGCAAACATGCAATAAGATAAACAAAATTCAATCATTAAATATCATTTGCATTACTCCCTTGCTCACTATATTCAAATAGACTTTTTGTCATATATTATTTTAAAAGTAATAAGCCTATTGATTTCATTTGTTAAATTTCTAATATACTGAAAAATATCCACTTGTTAGAGAGGGGAATGTATCTCCCTTGTAGGTCAGTTGGTAGTGTTTTCTTAAACTAAATAACAAAAAGAAGAAAAGAAAGAGGAGTAATAAAAGGTGAAAGAAAAAAACAAAGATAAAATATGTGTATGTATGTGTGTGGTGTATATGTAGTGAAAGCAAAATGGAGGTAATAACACCCTTTAGAGATTTACCAGGAGCCACTGAAGTCTTATATACAGTCACTATAGAAAACCCTAATCATAACTCTCCCTGGAAAAGCCATCCCCACAACTGAGAATGAATTAATCCATCCCTGAGTCCTCCTTCTCTAATATCCCTTATGCTTAAGAAGTTCAAATCTGCTCATACTGACTCATCCTGAAATTCTTTCCATGGTGAAGCCACAAATCCCAGTCGTGGCAGAATGAAAATGCCTAAGTGAAAGAGAAGTTCCAGCTGCTGTGGTAGAGAGAATAAAGTGGATCTATTCCTCTGCACTTACAGCTGGTGACACAACACTTACTAAACATCTCCACCAGTGGGTCTCACAGGATATTAAATTCCATTTATCCAAAACTCTATCCTGTACCAGGTTGAAACTTTTCTCCCTGAAATTCTGTCAATGATCAACAGTCACCACGTCACCTGAATTGATGCTTCAGTGGCTTCTCTCCACCTAAGAAGGAAAGCACTAAGTTCCTGAGCGTGTTAAAAATCTACTTATTAACTTATGCTACACGGAGAAACCCTGACTCAAAGTAATGAGAGAGAGAGAAATCTACTTATTCAGAGTAATATTTTGAGACATCCCGATTCCCCATAACTCCTGAACATAGCATGGTACATCAGATTTTGAATTTCCTAGCTATTTCTTCTGACTGAAACAGCCTTCACGTCACCACCAAATTTCAAAATCTTGACTTTTTCAGGAGTCAGTTAGATATTTGTTCTTTTATTCATTTGTTCATTCATTTATTCATGTGTAATACATTCATGTATATTTTCTCAAAATTAATGGAAATATCCACCCAAACATAACAGACTAAATCAGTGGTTCTCAACCTTCCTAATGCTGTGACCATTCAATACAGTTCCTTATGCTGTGATGACCTGTGATGACCACACCCAACCATAAAACTATTTTTGTTGTTATCTCATAACTGTAATTTTGCTACTGTTATGAATTATAATGTAAATATCTGTGTTTTTTCAATGGTCTTTGATAACCTCTCTGAAAGGGCCACTTGACCCCCAAAAGGGTTGTGACCCACAGGTTGAGAACCACTAGACTACATAGGAAAAAAAAATGGGGAGTCGGTTAAAAACAACAATAGCTACTACCAACAAAGCCGTTACCCAGTGATAATCCCTGTTCTGAGGACTTTGCATGATCAGCATCCATTCATTCTGACATCCCTTTGAGTTGGTATAATACAGTCTTCATTTCAGGAATGAGAGACAGTTTTACCTAAGGTACATACATACAGAAAATATACAGCAGAGTATGCTGGCATACAAAATAAAAAAGTTTGACTTTAATCCAGTATTTGTGAAAACATGAGAAAAAAATTAATTTTTGGAAAAGACATTCCATGTAATTTGGTGTTTTCCCCCAAGAGTCTGGAGTAAAGCCATTAGAGCACAGAAATATTTCTGAGACCATCCAATAAATCTGTTCTTAGAAAAAAAAGAGGAGCTCTAGACATCGAATTCTAAATCACTCTGAAACTAGAACTAAAAGTATTAATGCCTACATCCAGATTTTCAAAGGCAATCTTTACTTCATGTGACATTCACCTAATTCCTTCCTTCTACCAAGACTATCCATTCTGTACAAAAATCTCTCAGTTACAACCTATCAACCCAGTCTCTGGAGCTACAGTGAGAAGGCAGTCTGGCTTCTTTGGAGTAGCCTGGCTTGATGTGGGGATAATAATCTCAGCTCTGACAATGAGTAGCCATGTGGATTTTAGTCATTACTCAAGTACTCTATATTCTAATGTTATGTTTTTATTATTTCTGTTAAAGACAAAAAATATCTGTTGACTAATCAATAATCTATTTTCACAGCTTTCCATGTTTTTTAAGTACAGATTATAGTACTAAAGTTAGAAACCACTTTCTTCATATTTAAGATGCATTTAAATCAGTTTCACATTTAGAACAGCTGAATGTTACAAGACCCTAATTTAATCTTTTTACTTCACATGAAATGGTCTTGTGTTATAACTAAGAAAACTCTAATAAAACTTACCAACATTATTGCTAATGTCACACATTAGCAATTTTTAATTATAAAATATTTAGTGATACTATGATACATATATAAGCATGCAAAAAGAGAAAGAGAAAGGGAAGAAAGAAGGAAGGGTGTGCACTGACAGAGACACTGGACACTTACGTGATCTAGTAACTTTTCCCAGTTCTCCATATCATAATTATTGTAAATAAAAGTATGACAACCTTTGTTGTTTAGCTTCTTTAGGACTATAAATTTTAGTATGTATATCCTGTGAGTATATACCATGTGTGTTTTTCTGCTTCTGGGTTACCTCACTCAGGATGATCTTTTCTAGTTCCCACCATTTGCCTGCAAATTTCATGATTTCCTTGTTTTTAAGTACTGAGTACTATTCTGTTGTGTAAATGTACCACATAGGGAAGAGGCTTAATCTTCATTCAGAAGGGCAAACAGGATAGACATCTGAAGTAGGCAAAGACAAGGAACAGGACAGGAACCTTCCACAGGGGCCTCTGAGACTCATAGCCAAACTTTGGGCAGAATGCCAGAATCCTTATGGAAGAAGAGGGAGGTAGAAAGACCAGGAAGGGACAGGAACTCCACAAGGAGAACAACAGAGCCAAAAAACCTGGACCTAGGGGGCCTGCAGAGATCAATACTCCAACCAAGGACTATGCATGGAAAGGACATAGACTCCCTGTTCAGAGGAAGCCCATAGGCTACTCAGTTCCAAGTGGGTTCCCTAGTAAGGGGAACAGAGGCTGTCTCTGACATGAACTCAATGGCTGGCTCTTTGATTACCTTCTCCTGGGAGTGCAGCTTACCAGACCACAGAGGAAGACAGTGCAGCCAGTACTGATGAGACCTGATAGGCTAGGATCAGAGGGAAAGGGAGGAGGTCCTCTGCTATCAAGGGACTAGGGAAAGGGCATAAGGAAAGAAGAGGAAGGGTGGATGGGACTAGGAGGAGACGAGGGAGGGGCCTGGCTGCAGTGGGGGTACAAAGTGAATAAATTGAAATAAATAAATTTAAGAAAAAAGTATGGCAACCCATTTCCCATATAGTTCCATTATACAACTTTGAAAATACTGAATTCCTTGACAGTGCTAACAAGCTATTAAAACAAGAAAGCAGGAATAATGAGCAGATGGGAGAGATGAAGGGAAATCCCATAAAATATTAAAAGATGTTCAGAAGACTGAAGTTTTGAATATGCTCATATAATATTCTTTACAGTATGCTTCAAAGCTATTCCACACAGCAATAAAACCTGATTTAAAAAACTACCAGCTAAAATAATTTAATAAAAGAACCATAGTAATTTCAAAGTATATAACATATGAGGCCTAATTGAACTATGCACAGGGCCTGCATGAGTCTAAGCCAGATGGAGCCCCAGACGTGGGAGAAGGGAACAAAAGCTCCCATCTCTGACTCAGTAGCTATCTCCAACTGACAGCCACTCACAAAGGAAAAATTAGTTTTCTCCAATGGCATCTCAGTGGGCATGCAGACTTCAGTTAAGGGCTGGCCCCATGTGCTACACAAAATAAACTCAATGGCATTTTGTAATATTTTTGATGCATAATGCTTTGTCTGAGCATTTTCACCTTACTAGTGTTCTGTTTGCATATTATGGTTTCCAATTTTGCATTTTTATGTGTTTTCTGTATCGGCATGCACCTATGCTTGTCTATGGTGCTTTTCATGCCCACCCACATTTGTTTTGTTCTGTTCTGTTTTGTTCTGGTTTTCAACTTGCCTGTTTGTTTTCTAGAGAGAGAATGGAAGAAAGTTTGGAATCGGATAGGTAAGGAGAGTAGGAGGATCTGGGAGGAGATGAAGCCTCCTTCATCAGAATAGGAGTCAGAACTGGAAAAATATCTATTTTCAATATTTTCTGGTTTATTTTGGTTTTTGGTTTTTGGTATGGTTTTTTTGAGACAGAATTTCTCTGTGTAACCTTGGCTGCCCTATACTCACTTTGTAGACCAGGCTGGCCTCAAATTCACAGAGATCCACCTGCCTCTGCCTACCCAAGCGATGGGATTACAGGTGTGTGCCACCATACCAGGCTATTTTCAATTTTAAAATTATGTCTTATCTTCTAATGGTGACTAAGGATGTCACAGGCACATATATTTTGTTTACTTAATATGAGTAATCTTTTTTATAATTTTTACTTTTTTATATTAATCACAAGATATTTACTTTGTATCCCAGCCATAGCCCCCTTCCTCATTCCCTCCCAATCCCACCATCCCTCTCTCATCTCCTCCCTGCCCTTTTCCAAGTCCAC
>CM053759.1:30214767-30229293 GCA_028658305.1 Pachyuromys duprasi | reverse complement strand
GGATACTGAGCTACCATGGGCTATATCCAAGCAGGGATTCTAGGTTATATCCATACATGGTCCTTGGTTGGAAAAACAGTCTAATAAAAGACCCCTGTGCCCTTGTGGAGCTCCTGTCCTTTCCAGGTCTTACTAACTCCCCCTTCTTTCATATGATTCCCTGCACTCTGCCAAAGGTTTGGTTATGAGTCTTAATATCTGCTTTGATACACTGCTAGGTAGGGTCTTTCAGAGGCCCTCTGTGGTAGGCTCCTGTCCTGTTACTTGTTTTCTCCTACATCCACTGTCCATCCCATTTGTCTTCTAAGTGAGGATTGATCATCGGATCCTGGGTTCTCTTTCTTGTTTATCTTCTTTAGGTGTACAGATTTCAGTATGTTTATCCTCTCTTGAGAGTAATCTTATTATGCTCTGACTGATGATCAGTGTGAGAAAGTCAACTAATGTGGATTACTTAATATTGCAAGTAGAGATCACCATTAGATATACTTGGATTTTCTTTTAACTTTATAAGCACAGAATGTTTGTGTGTCTGTTTATTTGGGGGAGGTGATGTTGAGTTTTGTTGTTGTTCCTTGTTTTGTTTGGGGGGGTTAATATTTCAAATAATTATAGATAAAAGCATAAAATACCTTTTACTGATTAATATTTCTATTAAATGTGGCATACTCTACAAGTAAATGAGTTCAGGCTTATTTAAGCGTATAATAACTTATTACCAAAATGTACAGTTTTTACACATTCCATTGGTTGACTTCAAATACCACTTGATTTTTTAAAAGAAATTTCATTGCTTTTTGTTGTGACGGAAGGAAGTAAATTTTTCATTAAAAATGAAAGGTAGCTGGGGCTATAACACAGCTGGTAGGTAGAGTGCTTGGTTGGCATGATCGAGGTCCTAGGTTTGAGCCCAAGCAACACATAGGCTGTGGTGGTAAGCCCCAGCACTTGGGAGGCAGACACAAATGAGGATCATCCTTAACTACTTAATCAGTAGGAAGCCACCCTGGGATACATGAGACCTCGTCAAGACAGACAGACAGGGAGGGACGGAGAGAGGGAGGGGGGGAGGAAAGGAAGGAAGGAGACCTTGTCAAGACAGACAAACAATAAAGAAGGGAGGAAGGGAGGAAGGGAAGGACGGTGGAACAACAGACTGATGGAGAGAAAACAGAAACATCCTACCTGCTTCAACCTCATGAAGAAAGTCTCTGTAAAAGTCTTTCTGCTGAAATACCAAAATCTTTCATTTGCAGGGTATACACGGACTACTGTTTCCAGGAGAAAGCGGACTGGCTCCACCACCTCTGTGACTACCATGTCCACAGCCACAGTCATGTACACCCGCTTATCTGAAATAGAAAATTTCCAGGTTTTCTTATTCCTTGATTATTAAAGAAAAAAACTAAGTTATCCATGAATTACAAATCTAGACAAGCACATTTCTTCTTTTTATTTATTTTTAATACTTCCTAAGCACCGGCTAAATAAATAATCAAATATTTGAGGAACGTCCTCAGGCACTGCCTATTCTACCACAGCCAAGTGTCTAACCTCCTGACAGCTCTCCTTCTCCATTCTCTAAATCAGACCTTTAATGTAAAAAATACTGTGGAGAAATTGGGAAAGGCCCTAGGTTGGATTCCCATTAACAAATTATATGTGTGTGTGTGTGTGTGTATGTGTTGAAATATATAAATATATAAATGTTGAAAATAACATTTACTTTAAAATTATCAGGGTTCTTACACAATCACTGGAAAAATCACAGATTCATTCTTTTAACTTAAAACAGAAATTACAGAAACTGATAGGTGTGTGTGGTGAGCGCAAACTAGAGTAGAAACTCAGTCCTCTCATGTTAAACCTGTACAGTAGAGTACTGCTGTGATTATATAAACATCTCCATGTGAGGTGAGCTGTCTATACTAAGAACTGTCAATACGTTCACTGCTCATGAGTCATTCTTATTCTTAAAAAAATAACTAATTGAGCTGGGAAGGTGGCTCCATGGTTAAGAACACGTGTATACTTGGGTGCAAGAGAAATCCCCAGCAAGCATATAAAAAGCCAGGTACAACTGTGCATACCTACAGCCCTGGTACTATGGTAGGGCAGAGAAAGGAAGATCACTGGAGTCCCAGGTTCAGTAACAATCAATAAAGAGAAAAAGTGATAGCTACCCTATTCTGGCATCCACATGTGCACTTGCTTTCTTATGTGTGTGTGTGTGATGTGTACATGTTTACATGTGGGAAGAGAGTATGCATGTTCATATGTGTGCTTACATGTGTGGGGGTGGAACATGTGGGAAAGTATGTGCTCATGTCTGTGTTATGTAGAAGAGGGAGTATGTATTCATGTGTGTGCATGTTTACATGTTGGGGAAGCATGTGTGTTCAATACATGTGTCATGTTTACATGTATAGATGAGTGAGCACGTGTGTACATGTGTTTGCCATGGGGGGTTGAGTATATGCAGATGAGCATGTATATTTGCTTTGACCATGGAAGTCAAGAGACGCTGTTGGAAATCCTTTTTTTCTTTTAAAGGATGGTATTTCAATCAGACCTAGCTCTTCAACATGGCAAGTCTAGATACCCAGCTTCCTCTGGGGATCTCCTGTCTCCTCCTTCCAGTACTGGAATTAGCCCACCAAATACATACTGGATACTGGGGATCTGAATCACTGTCCTCTTGCTTGCTTAGCAAGTAAATCTTTAACTGCTGAGTTGTCATTCCAGCTCAAGGCTGAATTTTATATAAACTGTTTTGCTATGTTTTAACCCTCACTTTTAGACAGCATAATATGTAATCAAATGCATGTACTTTATGAAACTAGTAAACACCCACTCTCTTTACAAACAGCAGAGAATAGTTATTGTTTTAGTATTTTTCACTAGAAGAGCATATTTTCCTATTAGTAATCCTCGATGCTTCCTGTCTTTAGCCAAAAGTCAACTGTGGGCATATAAATAACTAAAACCTTTATAAAAAACCTAAATAAATAAAAAACTAAATAAATAAAATTAAAGATGAAACAAATTGGTGTGTTATATTTTAAACAGACATGTTTAACTGAATGAAAGTAAAGCATTTTCAGTAAAACTATAAATCAAGTACAACTTTAAATTTAGTTTAAGAGAAGATCAAAGATCTAAAATCTAAACTTTAGTAAATAATGAAGATGTAATTAATCTTTGAAATGATAAACAAAGATACACAAATTTCCACAAGTTGTTTGCTTGCATATTTCATCTAACTCCATCACTCTCAACCAAATAAAACCAACTTTACAGCCATACATAAGACACAAAGTCAAATGCCTTCCTCGAAATAATAAAATTAGTCAACATGGCTTTTAAAGGATTTCTTTTTAATGAAGGTTTTCCTCACAAAAGCATGAAAAAGAACTTCATAAATATTCACCAACATTCAAAATAAAGATATGTTCAATTTAAATAACCATCATTATGGTCTAAATATGTAATAAAACAAGACTGTTCATTCACAATAAAAATTTTTGAATAAAAAAATTAAGAAAAATTACCTTTTGGGGTTTCTTCATTAAGTGCCAGAAATATTGGTGCGTTGGGGTTCCACATGCCCGTGATGACATAAGCTCTGCCATCATAACTCTTTCCCATGGATTCCTATAAAAGTTCAAACAGGAATGATAGAGAGCAGGCACAGGAAAATTATCACACCTTAAAATTATACCCTTAATCATTTTAATTTATTAAAATGTGTAGCTACACTCAGACATAGTCTTACATCTTACTGTAAATTTTCCAGCCATCTTCAAACACAAGTTCAATATAGACATGTACTTCTTTAAGTTGTTTCTTTTTTTAATTAAATTTTTATTTTTTAATATTAGTTACAGTTTATTAACTCTGTATCCCAGCTGTATCCCACTCACTCATTCCTCCCAGTCCCACTCTCCCTCCCTCATCTTCTCCCTACCCCTTTCCAAGTACACTGTACTTCTTACATGAAAAGAGCTGTATCTATCCATACCAAATCACAAAAGCAAAGTTTTAAAGTTATATTAAATGTGATCTTTTGCTTGCTGTCAAAATATCAATGTGTAAAAGACCACAATGTAAAACTACCTGCATTAGGTTCAATTCCTACCATCAAAAAAGGAAAAAATAAAACACACACACACTCTCACACACGCACACACACACAATTAACTACACAAAGAATGAATTAATAGCCAATCACAAAAGTAAAAAGTGGTAATTTTTCTCAGTATGCTACTATTTAATAATCTTAAAATGTTACTTTGCTTCCTGGCTGTAATACCTTCAAACTTAATACTTTAGCACCTTCACCTCAATTAATAAATCACTATGAGGAGACGATTTATAATCAACAAATATATCTCTATCTCTCTTTCACCTTCCATCATGCTCATTTCCTCCTCCCCAACTCTTCTCTCTTCACACCTCTTTCCTTCCTCCTGCCTTCCCTCCAACTTTTCTCCTTATTATCTCCATTTTAATGTTTTTACTTAGCCAGCTATTGGCACTTACTAAAACTAGCAACCCCTACAGTGAAAGCAAGATCATATACAAGTTGTGCATTTACATTTCAGAGAAAGCAAGACAAAATGGCGCCTGTGGAAGAACACCACAGAGGAACACATGCAAATGCAAAAGAATGCTATCTACAGAACTTTTAGTCTTTGTATTTCCTCATTTCATAAACAATGAAAAAAAAACCAGACCAAAACAAATAAAACTTCCTTTCCATTATTAAACTTTTTTCCATTCATCATAGACATTTTTCTGAATTCCTGTAAAACTGTACCAGTCACTTCATTATTATATCTTTCTAGTATAGTAGTATCAATTTGATAGTCAAGAATCCTGCATTCCAGAGATGAAGTAACTGAAGGCCATTTGTAAAGGAAACATACTAAGTAATTCTACCCTAAATACATTCATAAGCTCATTCTTCCTCTTCTTTATACACCACACAAGCATGCGCATATATACACACACACAAGCACACATGTACACACTTCTCTAGCCCTCCACTACCCCTACTAACTAGTCCCCATTCGGAACAGGCAGGAGCTTCTTACCCAAAAGATGTAATTTCTGTATGCCTGACTGTTTGCTGTGCTTGAGTACAGGAAGATGAACTAAAGTAATCAGGATCTTTCAACTAACAAATACAGGAAATTAGGCAGTTAACCATGGAAGCTTAACAATTTCAGCAAGAACTGAAGTTGTGATAAGCCACATATTAAGTAGCAAAAAAAAAAAAAAAACTATTAAGTTAAAATATAAACAACAGCATCCAAGACTACTAGGAAACTATTAAAGAGAAAGAGATAAATGAAGAAAATAAACACTAAAAAACACTTGAAAACAAGGTGTACATGTGCACAACTACAACCCCAGTACTAAGGAAAGGATACCGAGTTACAGCCAAGCTTAAGGCTATACAGCAAGATGTTCTCAAAACAACAACAAAAACCTTTAAAATCATGTATCATCCAGACAAAAAACAGAGGCAGATGCTAGAAGGGAAGGAAAAGGAGAGAAGCAAAATTAAAAAAAAAAAAAAAAAACAACCAAATTAAGATCCACAAGACAAGGGGAGGAGCAAATAAAAGCAAAAGTAGCAGTTTATCACACACATATACAGATGAACTCCTTCAGGAAACGTTCCCTCTATGTTTTCCAAATGCATACACATTCCAAATGTGCTACATTACAATACAGAATGTGGCTTTTTAATCTAGTGTCAACATATAGTTCATTATAAAGATTCACATGACTCTGAAGCATCTCTAAGGCTAGAATTTAACACTGTGTTCCAGCTCCATGGAACACAGATTTACTAAATTTTCTGGTTTTCGTGGTATTTTGCTGCTAGGCTTTTCCTGTGTTATCAATAAATATGGTCAGAATCATATCATACCCTACAACTTCCCTGACCAAAAAAACAAAAAACAAACAAACAAAGCTCCTTATTAGCAGAATATTGAGTCTCTGTTACTTGTAATCTTCATTCCCCCAACAAAACTAAAGCTTTGTTGTGTGTGATCTTATTTATCTGTGCTAGTATACACATATATAAATATAAATTAAACTGTGTTTATGATCTTAAACAGAGAAACTAAGGTGAGAAACAGCCACCCTGAAGGTGTGAGATGGTATATATGCACTGAGGGTCAGGACTGGATAAAAGAGCAGGGACAGTGCCAGCACATTCTTTACTTTGCTTCCTGGTTTTCCCACCTGAATGTCATTTCCTTCCTAAATTCTTCCTACTACGCTGTCCTCATGATAACAGACTGCACCCTCTTAAACTAGGAACCAGAATTGCTTTTCATTCTGTAACAGCAAGGAGAAAAATAACAGATACAATGGCATTATGATTTTTGCCTTTAGTGAAGATCGTAGCCCATGGTAATAGGTTTAATTATAAAAAGTCTCAATTCACGTAATTAGAAAATATATATATAAATATATATAGAAAAATCATTACTTAAAAATTATCCAACACACCCAAGAGATAAATTAAACTATTGCACCATTGGGAATATTTTGCTGAGTGGGTCATTGTTATAGTGTGTTGGTTCAACAGCTGGGTAGGACTATGAATTACTTCATCTTGCATAATTAAACTTACGGCCCATGTAATGCAAAAGAATTCATGTCTGGTACCCATGGGTGGAGAGGTCATAAATCCTAAAAGAAAATTTGCTGCTATCATTTTTCTAAACCAAAGCTTAACTGTTTTCTAAACAGTTATTGTTGTACCTACAGATAAGTGCATCTCTCAGTCCTCATAAAGAAGCTTCTTTTGGCAGCATGTGGAAACTACTGCAAAGATCCACAACTGGCCAAAATGCAGAGAATAAATGGCCATGGGGTGCCCACACCTAAATGGACTGTCTACAACACCTAGACCTAAGGCTCAGAGAACATAAGGAGAAATGGAGAGGAATGATTCTAAGAGTCAGAGTACCACCAGGCATGACAAATATGCTACACCCATGAAAATTCAACACTATGGTTGCCTAAAAAAAGAAGTGCATAATGACCATACCACTGGACATGTTGTTGGAAAAGGAGGAAATTTCACAATATATTACCCTTAGATGAAGGACAATAGGCAGTCAATGGTTGATATGAAGGAGAAAAAAATCACTATTTTCCAGAAATTAAGCTCCTGATACATTATCCAATATCAAAAATGATAATCCCTAATCATATGTACATACCAGCAACACTAAATATAACATTAAACAACCCAGGAGACTGTGAATGTATGTGTGTGTGTGTGTGCTGTATAACAATAACAATTACAGAAGAGATCATGAATCCAAGAAAAAGTAGGAGGAAGAGTGGTAGAAATAATATAAATGCAGTGTACTTATATATGAAATTCTAAACATAATTTTTATCATAAAAGTTTGTTCAGCGTGAATAAAAAAGTTTCAGAAACTGTTAAATATAACACACATGCCTTTTCAAAGTCTGTTAACATTAATGAAGGGGCAGAAAAGTTGTTTCCAGTTTTCCATGACATTTGGGTATGTCATAGGAGCTGTATTTGTTAATACAGCAAAAGTATTAACATCTTACTCTAAAGAGCAAAACCAAAACTATTTAGGCAAAGTTACAAAGAGTGTAACTTTTGCTTATTACAAAGAATAACCTGTCAATAACCAGAACCACCTCATCAGTTTCAATATAAGGTATTGAGTTCCTTTTATTAAACAAAATCTAGCCAAGTTCAGTGACCACATATTAAGATATCATGAAGATTAATAATACCAGATAACAGTAAATTACAACTGTTGATAATTAAAATGCAAAGCCTAACACTGCTAAAGTGTTTGTTGTGCAGCAAGTTCACTTCTCTCTGCAGGAATGTGAACACTGCCTAGGCCTTTGATAGTGATGACTTAAAGGAAGAGTTAAGCTACACAGAAATGACTAAAAAGCCTCAGAGATTCACAGCAGTTCTATAACTCTATAATCTGATTTTGGGTTTTATGGGGGAAAATTTCTAACAATGATTCATCTTAATCGTTTAGATTCTGAAAGACCTAACTAGAACTCCATATCTTAATATTTTTCTAATTCCTAGGTACTCATGGAATCCTCATAGCTCCAAAATACTATGACTTGCTTTTGGAAAACCAACATTCATTACTGATGTATTGAGGAGAAGGCTAAGAGAGAGATGGATCAATAACTAATTTATGCTTCCACAATTGATGTAACCAGCCGTCCTTGCCTGACCTCCTCTCTCTGTCCATGGCACACCATACACTGGAGGAAGCACTTACACACTTAAAGGGTCTGATTCTATCACAAAGTGAAGTGCCCACAGCTACTAAGAACTGCATTTTGCACAGACCTAAAATCCCAATGCTTCACACAATGTTGGCATACAACTAGGAGCCAAATTTTTGAACAAAACATTCCAGTACTGCTAGAAAATTGGTGATGATATAATTATCATGAAATAATTAAAAGAAAAATTTCTCACAGTGATATTTAAATTTCACTTATGAGACACAGCTGAAAAGAAATATATAAAATATAAAAATATAAATTTATGAAGTAAGGAATTTTATGCTTACACTGACCTATTTCTGTAACACTGTAAACCACAGAGTAAATGCTCATTAACAGCAACAACTGAAAGCATTTTAAGAGTTAAGATGCCTTGCTCCCTTCACAACAAACACCACCCATGAGTGTGGGTTATTAATCTTCCTCCCCTCCCCCTGAGACAAGAGTTCTTTCTGTAGCCCTCTGGCTACCCTGGAACTCACTCTGTACACCAGGCTGGGCTCCTCCAACTCAGAGATCTGCCTGCCTCTGCCTCCCAAGTGCTGGGATTAAAGGTGTGAGCCACCACCGCCTGGCTCATTACTCTTTTAATGGCATTTCTTAAAGAAATCTAGTCAGTATCCACTGCTAAGTACAAACAAGGAAAATGCTTCCAAAAAACCAAGCATCATCACAGCGCTACAGCCAACAGTGAATTAACTAAATGAAAGGTGCTATGCGCACATGGCAGATATTTGTTTGATGCTTTAGTTTGAAGGAAAAGACTAAGAACACAGATGAAGGTGATAGGCACCATCACTACAGCTTACAGCTTCCTTTCAGATGCTTTCACCCTACAGAACACTGTTTACGTGGAAACTTTCCTAATATTTCCTCAAAAAGTAACTTTGAGTTTGAGTTTCCAAATTTAATTACTGCCATCACAAAATTAAACAACTCTGACAATATGACAAAATTTTAAATAAAATATAATTGTCTTCTGTACTTGATTAGGATGCTTAAGGTTGTCATTACCATATCCAGTAAATGCATGTCACTGTTCTTCACGTTTCGACCTGGGCTTAATAACATTCCAAAACATCTGAAAATATTGGGGGAAAAGAAAAGGAAAAATAAGGTATCAAGAAGAACACAGAAGCCCAGTGAGCTAAAACCCTTTTCATAATAACTATACAATCTTGAGTTTTGTACTCACAAATAGGTTTGTTTTTTTTCTAGAACACAATAAGAACCCAAGATACATGCAAAATTATATACAAATCATAAAAATAAGTTGTCAAAATTCTCAGGCCTTTATTTTACATATAAAAGTAACCAAGATCAGAAATAGCCCTAAAAGTGATAATAAATTAATATGGTAGTAAGATATAAATATAGGAAAATAAAGGATCTTATTTGCCTTGCAATTATTCCAAAACCATAGATAATAATTAATTATCCCAGGTAAGTTTTTCTAACATTAATTTTTATTTTTTTAATATTAATTACGGGTTACTTTCTTTGTATCCCAGCTGTAGCCCCCTCCCTCCCAGATAAGTTTTTTAAAGAGTATTTTTAAAATAAGGAAAAGACACGGTGCTCTCTCTGCATCTAGTTACACTAACAAACTAAACTTTTTAGTGCCCTGGTCCTTAACAGTCATGTCCACCACACACCATGTTCGCATTATGTACTCAGTTACATTAACTTCATTACTAACTGTTGTATCATACTGATGTTATCATCCAATGAAGAATTAATAATTATTACCTACTGCCCATGCTTCCTGGTGCTAATGTAGCTTCAAAAACCCTGCCAATGCTTCTTTATTTGGAAAAAGTTTTCATAAGCTCTAAAATTCAGCTTTTATTTAAAATTCCTAGGCTATTATTAGCTCCACTTTATAGGTAAGGAAAGTCATGCCCAGATCAGTTAAGCAATGCACTCAACTTTATATTGCTAGTAAGTAGGTCTTGCAACTCAGTAAGCACTGTGACCTCTCCAGAGTGTCACTCTGCCAATGCACTCTCACACTAAACAGAGGGCTTTAACCATAACAACACTGAAATACAAAAGCACACCATGCACTTTTATATAGGAAGTAAACTAAATCATACATAACAAATATAACTAAATCAAACATATACTTTTAAATTTTAGGGGGGAAAATGCCAGGAGTTGGATACGTAGCTCTGCTCTGCTCTCTCCAGCATCTCCTCGTGTATGCCTGGCATATATAAGGTTCTGGGGTTGATCCATAATAACATTAAAAAAAATAAAGTGTTGATTTTTTTATACTGGCAGCTGGCCAGTCAATACTTAATCTGCCCCTTCCTGTTATACAAAGGCTTGCTTTCCTAGCAGCACTTTTCAGCATAGGTATGACTCCAGTAAGCAGTCATTATTCTCTGGGTGAGGACTGAGAAAGCCTTGCTCAAGGCTTCCTTTTCTTGTCCAGCAAAGACCATGCCTACAGCCAACAATAAAGCTTATAAGCGCATACAACAATTCTCCAAACACATTCTTGGACCACTTGGAAAAAGGTAAAAAACAATTTGTCCTAATATTCAAAATTTTAAATAATATTATTTCCTTTAAAATAATTATATGACTTGCTGTATTAGTTCTTCTACTGTTGCCCTATCTCTTGCTAGTAATACTTAATAGTGTAATTGTTGTTCATATGTTTTTTTGTATCCTGAAGTTAATCTGAGTAGGTTTGTTCATCTCATGCTCTCCTGCCTGCTCTGCTCTCTCCAGCATCTCCTTGGGTTCTTTAAGAACAAGTTCCTGAATTTTAAGTTTTTCTAAGTAATAAACATGAAAGAAGTAAAATTTTTTAAAAATCTATTTCTCAAGGCCCCTGTCTAAATCAATGCCAATAGTTTAATATATCCTCTCTTCTTATGATTGTTTTAGAAAATATAAAGTACCATACTATTACTTCTCAATCACTTGGATGTACATGGTAAAACTAAAATTTTGACATTATCTTAGCATAATAATCCTATATTACAGTTAGCAAGAAGAGCCTTGAAAATTCAAATTTCCCTTAAAAATTAATACCCATCATCTTATCTTAGTTCAGTGATATTTGATGCACTCCTCTTCTCCTGGCTTATAAACAAAAAATACTGCCACAAGCCAGCAGTACGACATTTGAGAAAGCACCTAACTAAAGCCTTTGGGCCTCTGCTTTCTCTTCTAGAAAATGAGACATACAACATAGAACTTTAGTTCCTCCAGCAACAAAATCACACATTTTTTTTTACCAAGCTCTACTAGTCATTCCCAAAATTATACTTCATTAAAACACATAAGACTTCTTATGGACACTACAAAAAATAGCTATTAGGAGCATGTTGGGAATTAAGATAGGTATTATTAGTAACACAACACCTAAAGTCGATATTAAATGGTTCTCTAGGGATTTCAGAGCATTCAACTGTAATTAAGTCCATGAGCAAAGCAGGAAAGAAAATTGCTGTCCCTCCTGTATTCTCAATGAGTACACAGTCTAAAAGGAGAGAAAAGTAAGCAAATAGGCAACCACTATCAAATATAGTAAGATCTATGATGCCAGTAAATACAAAATGGTTGACTGATTGTTTGGTTTTAAAGATTTATTTTTATTATCAAGTTACATGTGTGTGTGTGTGTGCATGCATGTGTCCATGCATGTTACAGAGGCTGTGTGCGCATGGTGGAGGTACCCTTGACTTGAGTTACAGATGGTTGTGAGCCACCTGATATGGGTGTTGAGAACAAAACTCAGGACTTCTGCAAGAGAACTATGCTTTTAACTGCCAGGTAGCTTGTTTGCTTGTTTGTTTGTTTGCAGGGTCTCATGTATTCCAGGCTGCAATGCAGCCAAGACACCCTCCAACCAACAAGTGCTGAGATTACAGATCTGTGCCACCACACCCAGTTTATATTGGTGCTAGAGATAGAAATTGGGAATTCATGCACATGCTAGGTAAACATTCTAACAATGGAAACATATTCACAGCCCATTACAAATTGCTAATAAAGCAAAGAACAGACACACATATTACCTAAAATAATGCAAAAAGATACACCAAAAATTTACATCAAACCTCCTGAGAATGAAATGATGTTAACCCATTAACAATAATTTCAATCATTACAATAGCTGCTGTTTATTGGCAAATATACTATAATATTGTATTTATACTTTTAAACTGACCTCATAAACCTAAATTATAAAAATAATTTTCAGGAAGAAGTGATTTGTCCAAAGTCACACAACTGTGACCCTGTAACCCCGAGTTACAGGATTAGGAGTTAATCTTGTGTGTGTGTGTGTTTTATTTTATTTTTTTATTAATTACACTTTATTCACTTTATATCCCCCCTGTAGCTCCCTCCCTCCTCCCCTCCCAATATCTCCCTCCCTTCCTCTTCTCCACTCATGCTCCTCCCCAAGTCCCCTTCCTTCTGATCCTAGTCTATTAGGTCTCATTAAGAGTGGCTGCATTGTCTTCCTCTGTGGACTGGTAAGGCTGTTCCCCTCTCAGGGGGAGGTGACCAAAGAGCAGGCCAATCAGTTCATGTCAGAGACGGTCCCTGTTCCCATTACTATGGAACCCACTTGGACACTGAACTGCCATGAGCAACATCTGAGTAGGGGTTCTAGGTTATCTCCATCAATGGTCCTTAGTTGGGTATCAGTCTCAGGGGAGACCCCTGTGCTCATATTTTTTGGTTCTGTTGCTCTCCTTGTGAAGCTCCTGTCCTCTCCAAGTCTTACTATTTCCCCTTCTTTCATAAGATTCCCTGCACTCTGCCCAAAGTTTGGCTATAAGTCTCAGCATCTGCTTTGATACCCTGCAGGGTAGAGCCTTTCAGAGGCCCTCTGTGGCAGGATAGGAGTTAATCTTATGTCTACCACTACAAAACTCTATGGAGTTTTATTCACAGTCTGCCCCCTGTCGGGGAAATCATTACAAAAGACTATAAATTCCCAGAAAATAGGAGTGTTCTGCAACTATCTTTGGTTTCATACAACCTCAGATTGTGGTTTTTATGAAAAATTTAGTGGTAGTCTTATTATCCTTAAAAATTATGAGTGAATTATAAGTTTGTTGTGGATAGGCGTTCCCTCTCTGTCACACTGCTCTGCTGTCTACTCCCTTCCTTCTCCTTCTTTTACTCCAGGTGCCTACTGTCCTCGAACTCATGATCCACTGGCCTAATCTTGAACCTTATCAAGGCACAAGCATTAAAGCCTCATTCTTGACATTTCCAAATACAAATATCACCTGTGACACCCGTGCTCGCTATTTTACTGTAAGATTAAAGTGAAAGAGATTTACAGTGAAAGTGGACTGTAAAGCATAACACAGTTGCAAATACTACTTTTACAACTACCATTAAGAAAAATGTCTACCTTCCATAATAAGAATTTTTAATAAAAATAAGACTTTCATCAGCTTTATCATTGTTGTTAAACAAACATCAAACTACACCATTTCTAGTTTTGCCTTAGAATCAATTGTGGAAAATTAAATCTTACATTAATATCATGCAATAGGAAACTTCATAAGGAGAGTGGGTGTTCACGCAAATAGCTAAGGCACATTTGTCACTTCTGTCAATTATGCATTTGGCACAAACCCTCTCAAAATCTAACCTTGTACACAGCAATCTAGGACCAACCTTACAAGGAAGCCTTAGAAAACAGCAATTCAGGCATGATAACTAATTTTCTTCTACATAGACCTATTTTTGTGTTTATACTTTAAATATACTTAAGTAAATTAATATAAAATAATCTTTGTACAACGTAATTAGCTTCATAGAAGTGCAACTCCATTTAAAACAACTGAACCAAGCTATATTAAACTTTCAACAGTCACCATAAAACAACTGCCCATATTATAATGGAATTAAGTCACCAAACATAAACTTTAAAGAAAACAGGAAAAATATTATCAAAATAAATAAGCTTAAAATACACAGAAAATAGGAAAAAATCCTTATGTGCAGAACAAAAATGCTGTTCCTATCACCATGCCTTTGGTCCACTCTCACGCACTCTAACCCTCCAGAACCATAAGCCCAATTAGACACTTTCCTCTATAAGCTGCCTTGGTCATGGTGTCTTACCACAGCAATAGAGAAGAGATGACTACACTGGATACAGACACACATGCACAAATAATTATAAAGTTACTTAAACATGCACTTAAC
>CM053759.1:30159980-30214267 GCA_028658305.1 Pachyuromys duprasi | reverse complement strand
AACAATTTTACTCTTTCTGTAAGTATATAAGTGTATTACAAAATTTATCTTCCTAAAAAAGCCTAACAAATGTCAGGTGGAAAGGCTTCAGAAAGAACAGCAAGATGCTCTCATTCAGTACTGCCTGAATTAGCAAGCTATATTTCTTACCAAGGTAAATACCATGCTGTAGCACCCCACCAAACACACACACACATACCAAAAACAAACAAAAAAACATCTTCATAGATCTTGCTTTGGTATGAAAAAGTCAGTATATGAGACACCTGGAATGGATAAACACATGATAAAAAAAAACCATCACATGGTAGTTATTATCTTATCAGTATCATATCAGTTAGGGCTACTAAAATAATTATTTGGGGTTTGTTGGCTTGTTTGTTTTGTTTCCCCAGAAAAGTATTAGAAACTTTATCTGTGGGACTGGCTAATATCATTAGAAACCACTCCAATTAAACTGTCAATTGAAATCCAGTAAGGGACTAGAGCACACAGTAATCTACACAGAAAAGGTTTACTATAAAGAAATACTTAGGGACTGGAGAGGTAGCTGCAGTTAATAGCATATACTGTTCTTTCAGAGGATCTAAGTCTGACTCCCAGCATCCACAATTGTCTGGAACTCCAGCTCCAGGGAAACCAGCTCCTCAAGCTTCTGCGGGCACCTACACTCATGTGCATATACACTGACACAGGCACACAGGCAAAATTAAAAGTGATAAAAATATAAAAATTTTCAGAAAGAAGGGGGAGTTAATATGATCTGGAGAGGAGCTCCACAAGGACCAAATATATCTGGGCACAGGGGTCCTATACGAGACTGTTTCTCCAACCAAGGACCATGGGTGGATATAACCTAGAACCTCTGCTTGCCTGTAGCCCATGGTAACTCAGTATCCAAGTGGGTACCCTAGTAAGGTAAATAGGGACTATTTCTGACATGAACTCAATGGTGGACTCTTTGACCTCCCCACCCAGCAAGGGAGGAGCAGCCCTCCTAGGCCCCAGAGTATTTTGCAGACAGTCCTGAAGATAACTGATAAACCAGGGCCAGATGAAAGGGGAGGAGGTCCTCCCCAATCAGTGGACTTGGAAAGGGGCAGGGAGTAGACGAGGGAGGGAGGGTGGGATTGGGAGGGAATGAGGGAATGGGATTCACCTGGGATACAGAGTTAATAAAATATAATTAATAAATAAAGAATTTGTAATAAATATATATATATAAATTTTTTTAAAGAATTATTTACTATAATAGGAAGATAATTATAAAGAAGGGGAAGGTATCCCAAGTAAAAGCAAACTTGGAAAGGGTGAGGAAGATCTTTTTCCTGACATTCAGATTTTCCTATAAAGGCAGAGTGATTGCAGCCCTTTGGATAGCAAAGTTTGCTCTCCCTCCAGGCAAGTCAGTAACCAGGCAGCTAAGTGTGTCAGGCAGAAGAGGGAAGAAAAGCAAGATTCCTGACACCAACACATAAGCAAGGTGGTATAGAGCCTAGAGCACACTGTATCTATATAGAGAGATTCACATGGGTGTCTCACTTTGCCAAAACCAAAGGTACGAGATCACGGAAAGACAAAAGGCCATTCCATCTTTCTATCAGGCCAGCTGCTTCACAGCGTCCAAAGGCATTCTTACATCTGGAGCAAAAGCAAGAAATATAATCACAGCACATCAGAAGCAGAAAGCACCTTCTTCCTAAAGTGTCCCTCCAGCACCCTCTACTGTCACTGTTGAATATTGTGTTTGCTCGAAGAAACCTGTTATAAGCTCCATGGATCCTGTATGAGAAATTTGGAGACAAGAATAAACTGACAACTGATATAGAGAATATTATAAATATTCTACAGTTTATACAAATATTTTAAACTAATAAATTGAGAAAATTGTACTATAACATAGGACCTTATTCACCAAAAGAAAAAAATCCAAAAGAGCACCAAAGAGGTCTGAGGTCTGTAGACTTTATTAATGTCAAATTTCCTACTTGTGATACTGAACTATAGCTATGCAAGGGGTTACCACTAGAGAAAACTGAGTACATGTACATGAAACCTCTCTACAATATTGATACAATTTCCTCTAAATCTATAGCTTTTCAAACTAAGAATTTTTTTTAATTAACTCCACCAGGCAGAGGAGCACATTCCTTTAATCCCAGCAGTCATACGGCAGAGAACAAATGGATCTCTGTCAGTTCAAGGCCAACCTAGTCTACACTATAAGCTCCTAGCCAACCAGGGATACTTAGCAAGACTAGAGTCTTTCAAATGGAAATCCAAAAAAATCAACAGTAAGAACAAAATGAATTCTAAGACATCAATCAACATATAAGAAAACACTACAGAAAATATATGTCTTCATTACTTATATGGTGTGCTAGTTGTTTTTTGTCATTTGACTCAAACCTAGACATTTCTGGGAAGAGGGTATCATAACTGAGAAAATGGTTCCATCAGACTGCCCTACAGGCATGTCTGTGGGGCATTTCATTGATTAATGGCTGATAAAGTAGAGCCCAGCCCTCTTGGGTAGTGCCAAGGTGGTCCTGGTTTGTCTAAGAAAGCAACTGATCAAGCCAAAAGAAGAAAGCCAGAAAGGTTCTGTTTTAGTTCCTGCCCTGAGTTCCTGCCTTCTCTCATGACTATGACCTGGCATATGTATAACATATTACCATATTACAATCACATAGTTAATGCTTACTCCATGGTGCCATATCCTTCTACAGGACACAGTATCACAATTAGGCAAGTTCTAATCCAAGAGCTGAAACATAAATAGGAGTTTCTAATAATCCACCCCACAAATCACCTGATAATGGCAACTGTTCTCCAGCTGTCGCTTGAAATAATTTTGAAAGAACATTAAAAGTATTTTTGACGAACAATATTTTATCTTCTAAAATCAAGAAGGAAAGAAAAAGACAGGACTCAAATCATACTACCTTGAATAAATATCACAGAGGACAAATAAGTTCACAGAAGAGCATTTGAAATATTGTTCAGAGTATGGTCTATCCCTTTAACTTTTGAATTATTAGGATGTCTAAAACACTTGATTTGTTTAAGTGTTCATGAATATATAAATTTACATAGGAAAATAAAACAAGCTAAAAAACTAAAATCTAGGCAACTTCATGTCAGTGACTTGAGTGTCTTCATAAATAAAACTATGCCTTACAATGTTAAAGGTAAAAACAAGTACTCAGAAAATCCAGTAAAAGACCTAACATGAACTTAGCAGAAGGGCAGAATGTTCTGCTGTTTATTTTTATCATGCTAAAGATCAAAGCTAAGGCCTTGAAAGTGATGTCCTCTCCCATGAGGATACATCCCTACCAACCTAACAGAAAATTAAGGCAAAAAATTGGAATCACTCAAAGTCTACAATACACTGACTTCAGCCACACTAGAAAACTTTTCTGTTATAAGAAAAGAGCCACAGGTTATTTTTTTTCCAGTACTCCGTGGCTAAGAATATTTTACTCAAGAAAATATCACAAAGAAAGGTACCTGTCAATTACTATTGCTACAAGGTGTAACATTTATCACTTCCGTTTTTCAATCTATATATACCTTGAACCACATAGCACAAATTAAGCACTGAAGAGGAAGGTATTATGGAAGCATCTCTAAATTATTCTGCAAATGTTCAAAGTGCATCTTACTTATTAGTCCATACTATGTGATATGATCAGTGCCTTCCAGCAATGGTATACTGTAGCACTTTCCTTCGTTCTCCAGATGCTTAGCTCATGTTCAAATTGTGGGTGTAGGAGAGGATTAGAATGCAACAGTACAGAGCAGATAACCAGATGAAATTCAAAGGTATAGGATATTATTAAAATAGTAAAAGGAGTGCATACTCCAGCACTGGGAGCCACACAGTTCTGTAGGGAGAGAGAACACTCACTGCTCAGTGGTACTTTAAGGGCCAAGAGTCTAGGAGATATTCACAAGAACATAATCTGGCACCTTGTAAACATACAAAATGAGACTAAGGACCTGGGTTCTGCATAGCAAGCTGAGACTCAAGGTTTTCACCCCAAACATATTCTTATTGTGCTATAACTGGAAGACATCTTAGGAAGGATCCTACTGCTTGAGCTTACTACACTAGAGATCAGAAGCCCCTGCACTCAATCCTCAAAGGCTTCTTCTCCATACTGCTTCACTGGGCAGCTGCAACGAGAGACAGCCTCAACCTAAAGGAAAAACTATGACACAAATGAAATTTTATGCAGTAGAAAGAGTGGTTGGCAATTCAGAACAGAGTGATGAGCATTACTACTTGAAGTTGGACTTTTGGAGTCTTCACTTCTCACCTCTCTACCAATCAGACTCAGAATATATGCAGCCAAAGCAAGGGAAAGCCCCAACTAAGCTGCTGGGGAAAGGGGGGAAACGAACTTCCTGCAATTCCTTGGTATGACCTGGAATCTAACATTTCACAACTTTATACTTGAGGACACAGCTGGAAAAAACCCTCTTGAATCTGTTTCTAAAGAACCAACCACAACCTTTATTTCCAGTGAGGATTGAAGACACTGCTTCAAGACCCCTGACTTACCTATGTCTAAGTTTAGGGACTTGAAAGGGATCCTGATGGAGTCCCCAACTCTATAAATAGAGGAATAAGAGACTATAGTCCCGATAAACATCTGCATAGAATGGAAAGGATCTAGGGAAGGTCTCATAACACCCTTTAACTTTAAAGTAGCTACTAGTTACTCAACCCTGTTCCTAGTGAGTACGGAAAGACCTATCTATGTTCTGCAATTCTAGGATTCTACTTCATAAAACTGGAAATAATAAACATTATAAAAAGTACATAGGTGACAACATACAGACAAAAGAAATAAGAAAGAAAACACAGCATCTACAATGAAAAACAGTAATTATGAAGGAATAAACCCTAATTTAAAAGAAATCTGAAATGAATGAAAAAATAACGCCCCTAAAGAAACTTGGTAAGATGCAAGAAAATATAAACAAATAACATAAAGAAATTAGAATGATACTGTAGAATATGAATAAGAAACTCGCTCACTGAAATTACCTTTTAAAATCCGAAATGTTGGAGGTTAAGAACTTAACAATGAAATGAAAAAGCCAAAAGAAAGCTTCCATAGCAGATTGGATCGAACAGAAGAATATATGTACTTGAAGACAGTTGAGAAAGAGGAGGAAAGGCTGGGAAAAGGAAAAACAGGCCTACAAAATTAATGCAACATACTACCCAGACTATGATTATGAATTCTGATAATCCCAGAAGGTAAATAAAAGGGAAAACAAAATTTAGAAAAAAAGTTTCACAAAATAATGGATGAAAATTTCCAAAATCATCACATGTAGTCATAAACATCCAAGAAGCACCAATAACTTCATCCAGATGCAAATAAAAAATAAAGGTTCACAAAGACAAGTTCAATTATCAAACAAATTTATGATTCTAAAAACAAAAGAAAAATATCAAGTGACAAATAATGCAAGGCCCAACAAATTCAATGCATATTTCTTAACAGAAGACAGAGTCAAATTATATAAAGAAAAAATACTACACCAAACAAAATTATCTTTAAGAATACAGGAAATATTTAGACAAGCAAAAACAGAAAGAAATTATTACCTTCAGACCAACATTAAAAGAAATACTTTAGGAAATCCAACACTAAAAAATGAAATGATGATGAATAATATCATTCATCCCAACAAGTACACAAAAATTTGATAGAACAACAGATAGACTAAGAAAGAAAAATGAATTAAATGGTTTTCAGAAAACTACCGAATCACAAAACAAAAATATATAAAACAAGCAGAATGTTATCAACATGACAGAAAGTTCATACTTATGAGTAACACAGAATAAGAGTAGATTTAATTAACCAATCAAAAGACATAGACTGAATAAAATTTTAAAAGGAAAATCACCAAACTACATGCTGTCTACCAGTTGTAGGCAAATATAAGCAAAGACTAAGAATAAAAAGAGCTAGACAAAAAAAATATATATGCAAAAATAGAATGCTGAAATTCATAGCCAAACTTTGGGCAGAGTGCAGGGAATCCTACAAAAGAAGGGGGAGATAGAAATACCTGGAGGGGGCAGGAGCTCCACAAGGAGACCAACAGAACCAAAAAATCTGGGCACAGAGGCCTTTTCTGAGACTGATACTCCAAACAAGGACCATGTATGGAGATAACCTAGAACCTCTACACAGATGTAGCCCATGGCAGTTCGGTGTCCAAGTGGGTTCCAAGTGGGAACAGGGGCTGTCTCTGACATGAAGTCAGTGGTCTGTTCTTTGATCACCTCCCCCTGTGGGGTACAGCCTTGACAAGCCACAGAGGAAGAAAATGCAGCCAGTCCTGATGAGACCTGATAGACTAGGGTCAGATGGAAGGGGAAGAGGACCTCCCTTATCAGTGAACTGGGGGAGGGCCACAGGAGAAGAGGGAGGGAGAGTGGGATTGGGAGGGGCTGAGGCAGGGAGCTACAGCTGGGATACAAAGTGAATAAACTGTAATTAATAAAATAAATAAATTTTAAAAATAGAAAAAATGAGCAAGAATAGCAATACTATCAGATAAAGTAAACATTAATAAAAAGATAAATAAGGTCATATATTAATAAAAGGACCAATTCAACAAGATGCAACAAGTATAAACACTTATTTTCTAAACATGGATGTGCCAAGTACATAAGGCAAGTATTATTAAATATAAAGAGGGAGAAACACTCAAGTTTAAAATGTACCAGAGTTAAACTTCCACTTTCCCAAGTGGACAGATCATCCAAACAAAATCAATAAGCAAACATGTAAACTGGGTCATATAACAAAGCAAACAGATTTAATAAATATATGTGAAAACATTTCATCCAAAAGCTGTTGAATATACATTTTTCTTATCAGCTCATGGAACATTCTCCTGGATTGACCATATATCAGGTCACCAAACAAGTTTCAATAAAAAGTTAAAATATATGACTCTCCCAGATAATTAATTAAAATTATAAATCCTCCAAGAACTGAAGTTATATAACTCAAAATGGACAAAAGGTCCTTAGCTCATTTAAAAGCTTGAAACTTGTACTGAAAAACACACAAATGAAAATAAAGATATGCACCTGAGCATGAAGAAACATACCTATAGTCCCAGCATTCAGAAGGCTGAAACAGGAGAACTGTCATGAGTTTAAGGATATCCTCATCTACATAATGAGTTCCAAGCCAGGCGGCAGTACAGGGAGGGAAAGAATGTGTTCCAAAGATACAAACAAACAAAGTGAAATACGTAGAGGCAAAATTTTCCTGACTATGACTCTAAAAGCCCAACACCTACCAGAATGGATTGTACATAAGATCTCATCAAAATTAAATTTTAAAGGTTTCTGCATAGGAAAGGAAATAATTACCATCATAAAAAGACTGCCTACGATTTTGAGAAATATCTTTGTCAGGTGTTTATCTGCGAGGGAATAATATACAGAATATATAAACAATACCAAAAAAATAAAACATCCAAAAAAGAAAAAAAATGTTCAACACCCTTAGCTATTATGAAATGCAAATCAATAATAAGCTGAGATTCCATCTCACCACAGTCAGAATGGTTTTTATGAAGAAATCAAACAAATGCTAGGAAGAATGCAAAGGGAAAAATAACTCTCATATTCTGCTGGTGGGAATGCAAATTAGTACAGTCACTCTATAAATCCATGTAGACTTCTCAAAACACTAAAAATAGAACTACTAACTGATCCAACTATATCACTCCTGAGTATATACCAAAAAATACTAAGTCAACACAACCAATCAATAGATGGATAAATGAAAAAAATATGGGGGCTGGAACAATGGCTCAGTGGTTAAGAGTACAGGCTGCTACCACACGGCACTCACAACTGTCAGTAATTCCAGTTCCAGGGTATCTGATACCTTCACAGAAATATATGCAGGCAAAACTAATGAACATAAAAATAAATACGTAAATGGATATAAATAAGTCCTTAAAATATTTCAAAAAGATAAATATGGCATATGTGCCATATAGAAAAAATAAATGTAGCAGAAGAGATTGTTATGGTAAGTGAATGAGCCAAAGTCAGAAAGACAAATATCAAGGTTGGCAAGATGCCTCAGTGAATAAAGGTGCTTGCCACATAAACCTGACAATATGAGTTCAGTCCCTGGAACTCATTCCCCATAGGTTATCCTTTGATCCTCACACATGCACAGTAGCAATCCATATGCCCACATATGCATAAGTACAAATATTAATAAAATGTGATTAAATACAAATATAACACATCCTCACATATAGAATATAAAGTGAAAGTAAATAATAAGGGAACTATCTGAGAACCAGAGGGGAATGGAAGGAAGGGTAGGAAGGGTAAGTCTGGATAAACAGGTTGTGAAAATAAAAAAAAATTAATTTTAAAACACACTACACACATATATTTTTAAAACCAAAATAAAATATCATATTATCTTGTACAATGAGTACATGCTAATGAAAAAGTAAAGGCAATAGAACAAATTCTGGTGAGGATGTAAACATAGGAGAACTGATAATATATTTAAATATATATAATTGCTTACTGTACATACATACACACATATGTATACACACATATATGTATATATATGTATATACACACACACACACACACACACACATATATATATATATATGAGGACATAAAATTAGTGCAGCTGTTATAGAACTACCATATGACCACACAATTGCATCAGTGGAGATATATGAGAGAAGGTTTGGGAGAGTATAAATGAATAGCCAAAGGAGATTAAATCTTTACACCAAAATAAGCACACGCACTACCATATTATTCTAACACTATTCACATTAGCCAAAAATAAGGGACTAATTAACCCAGATGACCTCAGTGACTAAATTAGTGAAGAAAATGTGGCATGTGTGCACATAGAATATTGTTCTGTCATAAAAAATTAAACACAAAGGCTAGGGAAATAACTCAGTTAGCAAAATCTTTCTGTGCAGGAATGAAAATCTGACTTCAACCCCCAAAAAACCACTTTAAACGTGTGTGTGTGTGTGTGTGTGTGTGTGTGTGTGTGTGTACAGTACAGTTGCTTATACATGTCATCTTAGAGTTAGGGAACAGAGACATGCAAATACCTTGGGCCAGCCTTGCTACCCTAATCAGCATGTCCCAGGCCATAGACAGACAGACAGACAAAACGATAGAGTTGGGGAGATGGATCCATTGGTCTGCCATGAAAGCATGAGAACCTGAGTTATAAAAGGTTAAGTTTGACAGCCTAGTAACAATCCCTGTGTTGGAGGGTAGTCCCCAGTGGTAAAGACAGGCTGATATCAGAATCACTGCCTATCAGCCTCGCTAAATCTCTGAGGTCCAGATTCAGTGACAGACCTCAACACACACACACACACACACACACACACACGAATGAATGAATGAATGAATGAATGAATGAATGAATGAATGAATGAATGAATGAATGAACGAACAAACAAACAAGGTAGAAGTGCTGGAGAGGGGCCTCAGTGATTAAGAGCACTGGCTGCTCTTCCAGAGGATTCAGGTTCAATTCTTAGCAGCTCACAACTCTAGTCCCAAGAGATCCAATGGCTTCTTTTGGCCTCTAAAGTAGCAAATATGTGCATGATATAGAGACATACATGTAGGTATACACATAAAAACTAATGAAAAAGGAATAACCTTTTTTAAAGATCTATTTATTATGTATAGTGTTCTGTCTACATGTACATCATGACAGAAGAGGGCACCAGATCTCATTATAGATGGTTGTGAGCCACCATGTGGTTGCTGGGAACTGAAGTCGGGACCTTTAGAAGAACAGCCAGTGTTCTTAACCTCTGAGCCATCTCTCCAGCCCGGGAATAACTCTTTAAAAATAAAATGAGGTAGACTTCTGGTGTGAGGTGGCATGGTCGATCAAGGGACTTACCATGCAAACCAGGGGTATTAGTGACTTTTCTATAGCTGTGATAAAACACTATGAACACTACAATATAAGGAAGAGTTTTGTTTGGTGCTCATGGTTGCAGAGAGTTAGTATCAATAACTGACAATGAAGCAAGGGCATGGCAGTACAGGCAGGAAGCAGAGGATTCACATCTTGAACCATAAGCATAAGGCAGAGAGCCCAAGTTTGAAATGGCAACAGTCTTTAATAAGCCAGCCCCCAGTGACACATTCCTCCAACAAAGCCACATCTCCTAAATCTCCAAAACAGGCCCACCAATTGGGGAACACGTTTTCAAATGCCCAAGACTATGGGGGACATTTCCCATTCAAAGCACCATGTTCCACTCCTGGCCTCCCTAAACATATGGCAATATCATAATGTAAAATGCATTTAGTCCAACTTGAAAAATCTATATAGTCTTTCATAATCATGACACTGTTTAAAAATCCAAAGTCTAAAGCTTCTTCTGAGATGCCAAGCAATCTCTTAAATTAATTCCCTGCAAAAGCAAACCAAATTACATACTTCCAATATATAATGTCACAGAATATGCATTACCACTCCAAAAGGGAGGAATGGGGACAGAGTAAGAAAATACTGAGCTGAAGAAAGAGAGAAAGCCAGCAGGGCAAACATCAAATTCTCTATCCCATGTCTGATGTCAAAGGACTCAGATGGCTCTGCCCCTCCAGCTTTGAGGCCTACAATAGAATATTGCTTCCCAGATAGCCCACAGATTTGGCATCTCCAATATCTTGAGGTCTCCAACGCAATACAGCCTCACTTCCACAGACTCTCACACTGGCTTCTCAGAGCCTCTTGCCCTCTCCGCAGGCTTCTTTTCGTGACTCCCCTGCCACACAATGCCTGCCTTTAGCAGCTCTCTGAACCTCAGGAGGAAGATTCCACAGCCCCTTATCTTCACAACTCCAAAGACAGAACTGCGTGGATAACACTGCCTAGTTCAGCTACCAGCTTGGAATGGACGCTAGCCCGTCAGCCACATTAGCAGCAGTTTGTTACTGCAACTGCCTTCCAGGAGCAGAAACTACCTCATGCTCTCTTTCCTCAAATTGGAAACTTTCTCTGAGGACACCCTTCCCTTAATTCCAATGCAGAGCGGACCTCTTAATAACACTAATCTTAACAACTGGCAGTCTCTCTTGAAGTGCAAGCCACGGCTGTTAACATTAAGCTTGTCAGTGTTCTTTTCCTCTCCAGATTCTTTCTGTCCTACTTGCTCTTTTTCATTGTAGACTTGTGTTAAGAGTGACTACAATAAGCATGGCACAGTCAATATTAAGCTGTCTTGAAGCTTAACTCTGCTAATGAAATTAGTCCAAAACTCTTCAATTTAGCCTCAGGCAGATTCTTAGGATGGAAGGAAAAAGCAGCCATATTCTTTGCCAAAATATCATAAAAATGGTCTCTAGCCCAGTTGCTAATATTGTTCCCTTCTTAACCCTCCTGAGCTGAGTCTTGACAGTCACACAGCTCTCAGCACTACCACCTTCCAGGCTCCTATTAGGATGACCCATTACAGTCTTCTACGGTGTTCAATTGTTTGTTTGGTGGGGTTTTCACATTCCTCAAAAACACATCGCAATCAGGTCTGTCACAGCAACAGCTTACTCTCTGGTAACGAGTCTACATTACTTTCTGCTGCTGCGATAGAACCCCATGACTAAGGCAACTTAGAGAACAAATAATTTATACGGTCTTATGGTTCTAGAGGGTTCCCGTCTGTGAGGGAGCCCTAAGCTCTCATCTTGAACCAGAATCACAAAGCAGGGAGAGATAACTTGAAACAACAGCAGTCTTTAAACTCTCACAGCCAGACTCCAGTGATACACTTCCTCCCTAAACTTCCCAAGCAGAACCATCAATTGGGAATCAAGCGTTCAAATGCCTGATATCATTGGGGATATCTCAATCAACCCCACACCTGACAACCTGCATTCTTTCCCTGAAAAGCATATAAAGGTGGAAGAAAAGCGCTTCCATAAGTGTGCTGTAGCATATACATTCAAACATATATCAGTCTGCATACACAGAAAAAAAATTTAAATTAAAATAGAGAGTAGCCAAGAAACATCTGGATCTGGGCAACATACATATGCACACACACATGCACGCGTGCCACATACACATATAGACAAACATGAACATACAACATATGCATACGTGCTTACTACATTGTGTAGAAAAAAGTAGAGAGTACTGAAAAACAACACCTAAGGGTGACCTCTGGATTGCACACACACACATATGTGCACCTTTGTACACATGAACACAAACACATATAAATATAACACAATAAATTAGTTATTTGCATTAATTTGGCAAGGGGACAAGCCACACACAGAAAAAAAATACTGCATGCTTTTCATATGAAAAAAAAAGAGGTCAATCTACAGAAGTATGAACAGTAGACACTGGAGATGGGGTAGTAAAATGGGAGACTAACAAGAAAACAAAAATCCCTTTTAAAGACGGTGAGAGGAGAGTGAAAAAAGTGCCAGAGAGAACAAATGTAGAGGGATGTGATGATACAAGTTTATACATGTAGAGAAATCAGTGTCCCTCATTACATGTACTTTGTCAAAAGAATAAACCAAGTGTTAATTTTAAAAAGTAAATCTTTCATATGTAAATCTTTCTTTCCTAGCAATTTTTCTTTTCTTGCATGCTTGCAGCCAAGCTAATCATTACATTCAGGCTGCTGAGGCATTAGTTCATTCTGGCTAGTCCACCAAACAAGAAGATAAACCTGGAAATAGAATGATGCAGGAAAATCTCTTCCCAAATACCCCAAAATACCCTTCCATGAAGCTTAAAATTTCCATCATTAGAATACTTCTTGTTGTTAGAAAAATTATACAGCATCCCTTCTACTAATGTATGTCGTATTGTCTGCCTGAATTGTTTCATAAAAAACAAAGAGTAATACTTACAAAAACTAACTCTAAAAAAAAGCCTAATATGTCAAAAAGTATCTTTCTCATTTTTTTGATCATGAAATATAAACTGAAAATCTATACAAAACACACAGGTGGGTGATAACTAACACTATAATAATAATTATATTTTATATAATATTGTTATATTAATATAATATATAATAATTGTAATATATTAGTAATAATATACTTAAAATGCCAAAAAAGGCCTTCAAAATCCCTATCAATTTGACAGAGTCCAGGAAAACATTTCACAGTATATCCACATGTGATGATACTTAAACTTAAGAATAAGTCAGCTGATAAAAGTCAGAAATTATCATTTCTGCTTTGGAAGCAATGGAAGAGCTTGACCTGAACAGTACTGCCAGCATTTTAATATGTAGTCCATGGGCTGGAGAGGTAGCTCAGTGGTTAAAAGCAGTGGCTGCTCTTCCAAAGGACCCAGGTTCAATTCCCAGCACCCACATTTCAACTCACAACAGTCTGCAATTCCAGAGCCAAAGGATCCAACACCTTCATACAGACATACATGTAGGCAAAGCACGAATGTACATAAAATATGAATGAACGAATAAACTATTAACATGCAGCCCTTCAATACCTCATACAAATCAACAGTCACTTTGCTTATCCCATCTCAGTTGTTACTGTTAGTTTTCTGTTATAAATCACTCAGCTTTTCTCTCAGAACAATGGTGGATTTGAAATCACTCAAAAATTATTAGGGTGCCCCATCACCTATGATCTCACTTTTAGTTTGTTCTGAAATACAACAAAAACAATTTACTTACCTCCTCACTTCTTTGATTAATTAATCTTGATCAACTGTAATCAAGATCTACTTAAGGTCTATCCTTAAGTATACATGCTCAGAAATCAGATGGCCTCTGTTAACTCCTGGCTCTAGTTTCTGGTCAAAGGACCTAGAGACTATCATTAATCTTCTGCTCCATCACCTACACAAATGTGGTGACAATACATCTTTCTTCCTCATGTGCTGTCAAAACAACTAAATTGTCCAATTGCTATCAAAAACTAAGAGTAAGTGTAACAATTATTGTTAGTATTCTCTCTCTTATGCCAAGTTCCTAAAGCTTTAAACGTAACACTCAACATGAGTAAGTCAAAAAGAAAAAAATAATATAAATTGTTGAGACAGGAAATGGTTCTCTTATCTCTTCTTCAAAGTATAGTATATTACATACAGTGTTAAATAATATATTTCATATTTCAACACATTTTAGCCAATAAAAGTTTTATATACTTCATTTATCTTTTAATTTTTAAACAGAAGCAGGAAAGAAGAAACATGAAATATAGCAGTAGATAGACTCAACTAAAAATTCTCTCTATAACCACAGGCAAAGTATTAAACCTCCATGCCTCACTTTCTTCAACTGTGAGGCAAACAAAATAATACCTCATTGGTCATAATGCCTAGAACAGTACTCAGAAAAGAAACAAATAAGTAAGGGTTAAGTAACTAACTATTAAACTCTGAGTTTCAAGTACTGTGCCAGGAGCTGAGATAAACAAAATAGTATTTTCTGATAAAGGGGCTGAGAGAGACAACTGAAGTATATAAATATCAAATATATGAAAAATCAATGTACGAGGTGCCCTTGAGTGCAAAGAAATAAAGAAGTAGCTTGTTTCCTAATAAAATGTGGTCTAAAAAAAAAAAAAACTACCTGATGAGACCTGATAGACTAGGATCAGAGGAAGGAAAAGAAGATCTCCCCTATCAGTGGACTTGGGGAGGGGCAAGTGTGGAGAAGGTGGAGGAAGGGAGGAGTTGGGAGGGGAGGAGGGAGGGAAATACAAGGGGGATACAACGTGAATAAAGTATAATTAATAAAAAATATTTTTTTAACTAATAATTAGAATTCCAGATGGGTGTTGAATGCACCTGGGGTTCAATGTATTATTCTTTCTACACTGGAGTATGATGGAAATTTTGTGGTTTTATTTTCATATATTTATTCTTAAATAAATTTTACTTTCTCCTTGACAAGACACATACGAATTATGAAATCTGAAATATATTCTTTCACACCAGCTGTTTTTCTACTACAAAATAACTGGCTATGTACTTCAGACTCAAAAGCGTTAAGTATTCTCTTGATGAGACTGCCACCTACTGGTCTAATTAAAATCTACCATTTACAGTATATGATTTTAAAGGCATTAAATACATCTGATATAATAAAAGGTAAGGCTTTGTTTCTTTTGAAAACAGATAAAGTATTTACAAAATCTTCCATATCACAGATAATTTTGTTAAAGGAAGCATTGTTTGATTAAGACTCATTAGCCTAAAGCAATTTCAAGCCATATACCTGTATACTACAGAGAACAAGTATACCTGTATACTACAGAGAACATTTTTTTAAAAAAAGTAAATAATTTAGCATGAATTTATTAACCACTGCTAATTATAACCAATAGTTGAAAGTATGAGACTGGGGACTGGAAAGATGGCTCAATGGTTAAGAGCACTGACTGTTCTTTCAGAGGACCTGAGTTCAATTCCCAGCATACACATGGTAGCTCACAACTGTCTATAACTCCAAGATCTGACACCCTCACACAGACATACATACAGACAAAATACCAGTGCACATAATATAAAATAAATTATAAAAAAGAAAGCATATTATCATCAAGATAGCAATATTATTTTACCTGCTAGAAAAATCAACTCAAATAGATAAAAAAACGTTATAGTTTTGAGCAATTAGAGAAAAACTTGCAGAAAACACTTCAAGATATAAGGATAGACAATGACTTTCTGAATAGAACTCTAATGTCCCAGAATATAATCAAAAGAATTAACAAATGAGACTGAACACATTAAGAAGCCTCTGCAAAGGTAACAAGTACCAGTGTGAAAAAAACACTCACAGAATGAAAGTTTTAGCAGCATCCAACTGTCAAGTTATTAGTTTTCAAAATGTATAAAAATTAAAACTTAAAAACCAGAATAACCTAACCAATGAATGAGCAAATGAACTGAATAGCCCTCAAAGGAAGTACAAATGACCAATAAATTTATGAAAAAATAACTAGCAACCTTTAGAAATCAAGCAAAAACTACACTGAGATTCCATCACTCTCCAGCTAAAATGAAAGGCTAGCATCAAGAAGACAAGAAATAAGTGCTGGTGAGGATGAGAGGGGTGCAAGTGTAAATTACTTATTCACACTTGGTGGGAAACAAATTGGTGCAGACACCACAGAAATCAGTACAGCATTTCCTCACAAAACTGGACACAGAACTGCTGTCTGCTCCCATGCACTACTCTAATGAAGGGTCTGAAGGACATGACAGGCTTCAGAGTCAACACATACTAGAGATACCAGCACCTCCATGCTCACTGCAGCACTAGTCATTATAACCAAGTTGTAGAATAAGCCTAGGTGCCTATAATGGATGAATAGATAAAGAAACTGTACATAATGGAGTTTTATTCAACAATAAAAATTATGCCAAGCCAGGCAGTGATGGCACACACCTTTAATCCCAGCACTTGGGAGGCAGGGGTAGGCAGATCTCTGTGAGTTCAAGGCCAGGCTGGTCTACAAAGTGGGTTCCAGGACAACCAAGGCTACACAGAAACACCCCGTCTTAGAAAAAAAAATTTCCTCTAAGGGAAAATGTAATCTAGAGTAGGAGTAGCATAAAGGTAAAAAGGTAAATATTTAGGAAAAGTGGGAGCAAAACAAAATGAGAGGGAAGCAAGAGAAGGTGATTGATAGTGAATGACATAATTACACTGTATACATGAATGAATGTTATACATGTAGTACACACTAAGAAAACAGCTATGGGGGAATCCAAGATGGCGGCTACCAGCGCACAGTATATGAGAGGCAGAGGATCCGAAACTCCGGAATTGGTGAGTGGAAGAACAGCTAAAGCCAGAAAATCGACAGTTGAAGCTTTCTGAACACGAAGGACCATCACATGAGTTGAGACCTTTAGACTCAGGTCACTTGCGAACTTCTTTGGGGACGGAAAGAAACATTCTTTTGGTCCCTTTGCACTTCCCTTTTTCAGGTCTCCCTCCTCCTCCTCCTCCTCCTCCTCCTCCTCCTCCTCCTCCTCCTCCTTGGCTGTGCTGGCTCACAGAGATTCTCAGCACAGAACTCACTGCCTGGGGACTGTGACAGAAGAGGCGGGGCTCCTAGCTCCTCAGCTGCAGCTGCCAGCTGTATCAGCCTTCGGAGTCCCAGATTCCTGGTACCATCCTCCCGGGTCCCACATCTACAAGCAGCCCTACCGACTCTGATGGGCCTCCCAGCCAGTGACTGTAAGGCCTGCCCAACCCCTCAGTGGCAGATACCCAGCTGTAAAGTCACCAAAGTCCAGCATACCCATCAAACAAACCAGGTACAACAGACACCAGGCCACCTAGGTCTGTGGACCACTGCTGTAGCTCCCCAGGACTTCCCAGAAGGCATCTGGACCAGTCTCCCAGTCTGCAGCTGCAGCTGGACTCCCTAGTTCGGCAGTTAAAGCACCACTGAGCTGGGGAAAGCTCGTCAGACCTCCTGCATATGACTCAGCAGGTCCAAACCTGAGAGTAGAGAGCTGGGGTACCCTGGTCCTTGCTGATGTGATCTGCTTGAGAGTGAGTGTGCCCTCAAGTGCCTGCAGAGCCCCACCAGATCCAGGGTCCTTCTAAGCCAGCAGCCAGACATCAGATCCCTCCCACCCACACACCCACTGTAGGAAACAGAGGGACTCTTGGGACATTGAAGCCCCTGCTCTGCGGGTCCACTAGGGAAGTTCAGGCAAAAAAATGCCTGGAGCTCTGACAGCGCCAAATACCAGTAGCCTGTAGGCCACTGAGGTATTCAGGGAATTGGCATAGGGAAATTGCACCAGCGATTATCACCAGCGGCTGCTACACATTGAGCGCATGCAACCCTGTCTATGCCTGCAAGACAGCACCCCTCCCACACACTCAAGGGTTCTACATTCTCTAGCAGCCTGTCCCTCAAGACATACTTACACACACACATACACATACACACACAGACGCTTGCCCACACTTGTCCTTCTGCGCCCAAGGACTTTCCTCCCACAGGTACAGCTGAAGCACCACTGTACACACTGAAAGCACTGGACCTCTCTCATCTTCCTGAAGAACTGTCCAGACACCAGAGAAAGATAGTACCAGTCTGAACTGCAGAATCCAGGAACAAACAGTGAAGGTTACAGATAAGCAAATGGCCAGAGGTCAGCAAAAGAACATATCCAACAAAAATCAGGACTTCATGACTTCACCAGCAACCCCCCAAATCAATGTATACTCCAATTCATCGAAAACACAGGAAAATGACTTTAAAGCTATGCTTATCTAGTTATTAGAAGCACATAAAGAGAAAACAAACAAATCTCTCAGAGAAATAGCCATACAAATACAGACAGTTAAAGAGGCAATGAACAATTCTCTCAGAGAATTGACCAGCCAAGTGGAGGCAAAGAAAGGGGAAATGAACAAAGTTCTCAAAGAAACACAGGCAAATATAGCGAAACAAATAGAGACACAGTTAGTGGCATATTGAGAGGAAACGAACAAAAAAATAGAGGACATTATACAGAGACAGGAAGCCACATTCAAAAAGATGAAGGAAATGGTGCAAAGCATAAAATCAGAATTAGAATCAATAAAGAAAATACAAAGAGAGAAAACCCTGGAGATGGAGAACTTAGAGAAAAGCTCAGGAAACACAAAGGTAAGCATCATCAATAGAATACAAGACATGGAAGAGAGAATCTCTGGTGCTGAACATACACTCGCAGAAATTGATACTTCTCTCAAAGAAAAAGTAAAATCAGAAAAGTCCCAAACACAAAACATCCAAGAAATAAAGGACGCCATGAAAGGGCGAAATCTAAGAATAACAGGAATTGATGAAGAAGATCCCAAGGTCCAGAAAATATTTTCAAGAAATCATAGAAAAAATTTTTTCAACCTACAGAGATGTCCATAAACATACAAGAGTCCTACAGAACACCAAATAGACTAGACCAGAAAAGAAACTCCTCAAGTAACATCATAGTCAAAACACTAAATCTACAGAACAAAGAAAAGATATTAAAAGCAGCAAGGGAAAATGGCCAAGTAACATATAAAGGGAGACCTATCAGAATCACACCAGAGATCTCATCAGAAACTATGAAAGCCAGAAGGGCCTGGGAAGATGTCACGCACACTTTAAGAGACCACAGATGCCAACCCAGACTACAATACCCTGCAATGCTTTCAATCAACAAAGACGGAGAAAACAAAATATTCCAGGACAAAACTAAATTTAAGCAATATCTACACAGCAAACCAGGCCTACAGAAGATAAAAGAAGGAAAACTCCAATCCAATAAAAATAACTATACCCAAGAAAACATAGGATACAGATAATTTCCCAACAAAAATTAAAAGAAAACAAGCAATGAATCACAGTAAGACCACCAACTCCACAATAAAAGGAACTAACATGCATTGGTCACTATTATTTATCAACATCAATGGACTCAACTCTCCAATAAAAAGACACAGACTAACAGAATGGGTGCGTGCGTAAACAGGATCCAACATTCTGCTGCACGCAAGAAACACACCTCTGCAACAAAGATAAACACTACCTCAGAGTAAAGGGCTGGAAAAATGTTTTTCAAGCAAACAGACCCAGAAAATAAGCTGGGGTAGCTATCCTAAAATCTAATAAAATACACTTTCAACCAAAATTAATCAAAAAAGATGAGGAGGGGCACTACATTCTCATCAAAGGAAAAATGCACCATCATAATTCTGAACATCTATGCCCCAAATACAAGACCACCTACATTCGTAAATGAAACATTATTAAAGCTTAAATCACATATTGATGCCAACAACTTAATAGTGGGAGACTTCAACACCCCACTCTCACCAAAGGACAGATCATCTAGAGAGAAGCCAAATAGGAAAATAAAGGCACTTACAGAGGCCCTAATTCAAATGGACCTAACAGATGTCTATAGAACTTTTCATCCAAACTCAAAAGAGTATACCTTCTTTTCAGCACCTCTCAAAAATAGACCATATAGTTGTTCACAAAGCAAGCCTCAACAGATACAAGAATATTGAAATAATCCCCTGTATTCTATCTGACCACCATGAACTAAAGCTGGATCTCAACAACGATGGAAATAGCAAAATGCCTACATGCACATGGAAACCAAACAACTTGCCACTCAATGACAGCTGGGTTAAGGAAGAAATAAAGAAATTAAAGACTTCCTAGATTTCAATGCAAATGAAAGCACAACATGCCAAAATTTATGGGACACATTGAATGCAGTGCTCAGAAGAAAATTCACAGCACTAAGTGCTTTCAAGAAGAAATTTGAAACATCTCATACAAGCAACTTAATGGCCCAACTGAAGGCCCTAGAAAAAAAGGAAGCAGATACACCCAAGAGGAGCAGACGGCTGGAAATAATCAAACTCAGGGATGAAATCAATCAATTAGAAACAAATAAAACTATTCAAGGAATGAATGAAACCAAGAGTTGGTTCTTGAGAAAATCAACAAGATAGACAAACCCTTAGCCAAACTAACTAAAAGGCAGAAAGAAACTGTCCAAATCAGCAAAATCAGAAATGAAAAGGGGGACATAATTACAGACACTGAGGAAATCCAAACAGTTATTAGGTTGTACTACAAAAGCCTCTATGCCACAAAATTTGAAAATCTAAAAGAAATGGACAATTTTCTTGATAGATTCCATCTACCAAAATTAAGTCAAGATCAGTTAGAAAGACTGAATAGTCTTATATCCCCCAAGGAAATTGAAGCAGTCATCAACAGTCTCCCTTCCAAAAACAGCCCTGGGCCAGATGGTTTCAGCGCAGAATTCTACCAGACCTTCAAAGAAGTGCTTACTCCAATTCTCTTCAAACTATTTCACAAAATAGAAACAGAAGGAGCATTACCAAACTCATTCTACGAAGCCCTGGTCACCTTGATACCTAAACCATAAAAAGACCCAACAAAAAAAGAGAACTTCAGACCTATCTCTCTTATGAACATTGATGTAAAAATACTCAATAAAATACTTGCAAACCGAATCCAAGAACACGTAAAAGATATCACCTATCATGACCAATTAAGGATTCATCCCGCATGCAAGGGTGGTTCAACATACTGAAATCCATCAATGTGATCCACCATATAAACAAACTGAAGGAGAAAAACCACATGATCATCTCCCTAGATGCCAAAAGAGCTTTTCACAAAGTCCAACATCCATTCATATTTAAAGTCTTGGAGAGTTTAGGGATACAAGGCACATACCTAAATATAGTAAAGGCAATATACAGCAAGCTTATAGCCAACATCAAACTTAATGGAGAGAAATTTAAATCAATACCACTGAAATCAGGGACTAGGCAAGGCTGCCCACTCTCCCCATATCTCTTCAACATAGTACTTGAAGTCCTAGCTAGAGCATTACGACAACTAAAGGAGATCAAGGGGATACAAATCTAAAAGAAAGAGGTCAAAGTTTCACTATTCACAGATGATATGATAGTATACATGAGCAACCCCAAAAATTCAACCAGAGAACTCCTTCAACTGATAAACACCTTCAGCAAAGTGGCTGGATACAAAATAAACTTAAAAAAATCAGAAGCCCTCCTGTATACCAAAGACAAAAGGGCCGAGAAAGAAATCAGGGAAACAACACCCTTCACAATAGCCACTAATAACACAAAGTACCTTGGTGTGGCTTTAAACAAGCAAGTGAAAGACCTGTTTGAGAAAAACTTCAAGTCTCTGAAGAAAGAAATTGAAGAAGATATCAGAAAATGGAAAGATCTCCCGGATCAGTAGGATTACCATAGTGAAAATGGCCATTCTGCCAAAAGCAATCTACAGATTCAATGCAATTCCCATCAAAATACCACACAATTCTTTACAGACCTTGAAAGAAAAATTCTCAACTTCATATGGAGAAACAAAAAACCGAGAATTTCCAAAACGATTTTGTACAACAACAGACCATCTAGAGGTATCTCCATCCCTGATCTCAACCTGTACTACAGAGCAATCATAATAAAAACTGCATGGTATTGGCATAGAAACAGAAAAGTAGATCAATGGGAACTAACAGAAGACCCAGAAATAAACCCACACACCTATGAATACTTGATTTTTTACAAAGAAGCCAAAACCATTCAATGGAAAAAGGCAGCATCTTCAAGAAATGGTGCTGGTCCAGCTGTATGTCTAAATGCAAAACAATGAAAATAGATCCATACTTATCACCATGTACAAAACTGAAGTCCAAGTGGATCAAAGATCTCAACATAAAACCAGAGACACTAAATAGGTCAGAAGAAAAAGTGGGGAAGAACCTAGAACTCATTGGCACAGGAAACCTGAACAGAACACCAACAGCACAAACTCTAAGATCAACAATCAATAAATGGGACCTCATGAAACTGTAAAGCAAAAGACACTGTCGTCAGAACAAAACGACAGCCTACAAACTGGGAAAGGTTCTTCACCATCCCTATATCTGACAGAGGGCTGATATCCAGAATATATAAAGAACTAAAGAAGTTAAAAAGCAATACATCAAGCAATCCAATTAAAAATGGGGTACGGAGCTAAACAGAGGGTTCTCTGTAGTGGAATATAGAATGGCAGAGAAACACTTAAAGAGATGCTCAATATCCTTAACCATCAGAGAGATGCAAATCAAAACGACCCTGAGATTTCACCTTACACCCATCAGAATGGCTAAGATCAAAAACTCAAGTGACAACACATGCTGGAGAGGTTGTGGATAAAGAGGAACCATCCTCCATTGCTGATGGGAATGTAAACTTGTACAACCACTTTGGAAATCAATGTGGCACCTTCTCAGACAACTAGGAATAGTGCTTCCTCAAGACCCAGCTATACCACTCCTGGGCATATATCCAAAAGTTGCTCAAGTACACAACAAGGACATTTGCTCAACCATGTTTGTAGCAGCTTTATTCGTAATAGCCAGAACCTGGAAACAACCCAGATGTCCATCAATGGAGGAATGGATACAGAAATTGTGGTACTTTTACACAATGGAATAGTACTCAGCATTTAAAACAAGGAAATCACGAAAATTGCAGGCAAATGGTAGAATCTAGAAAAGATCATCTTGAGTGAGGTATCCCAGAAGCAGAAAGAAACACACGGTATATACTCACTTATAAGTGGGTACTTATAGATAGGATAAACATACTAAAATCTGTACACCTAAAGAAAATAAACAAGAAAGAGGACCCAGGGTAAGATGATCAATCCTCACTTAGAAAGACAAATGGGATGGACATGGGATGGAAAAAACCAGTAACAGGACAGGAGCCTACCATAGAGAACCTCTGAAAGACTCTACCTAGCAGTGCATCAATGCAGATACTGAGATTCATAACCAAACCTTCGACGGAGTGCAGGGAATCATATGAAAGAAGGGAGAGTTACTATGACCTGGAGAGGACAGGAGCTCCACAAGGACCTAAATATCTGGGCACAGGGGTCTTTTATGAGACTACATCTCCAACCAAGGACCATGTATGGATATAACTTAGAACCCCTGCTCGGATGTAGCCCATGGTAGCTCAGTAACCAAGTAACCCTAACCCTAACCCTAACCCTAGTAAGGGGAAGAGGGACTATTTCTGACATGAACTCAATGGCTGGCTCTTTGACCTCCCCCAACCCCGAGGAAGGAACAGCCTTGCTAGGCCACAAAGGTGGACATTATAGCTAGTCCTGAAGAAACCTGATAAGCTAGGGTCAGATGGAAGGAGAGGAGACCTCCCCTATCTGTGGACTTGGAAAGGGGCAGGGAGGAGATGAGCGAGGGAGGGTAGAATTGGGAGGGAATGAAGGAGCGGACTACACCTGGGATACAAAGTTAATGTAACTAATGTTTAAAAAATAAAATAAGATTTAAAAAAAGACTTACATGAAGACAAAACATTTCATACAGATAAAATTAAAATAACTAAATCTTAAAAATAAGGGATCTGGAGAGATGGATCAGCAGTTAAGAGCACTGCATGATCTTCTGAAAGACTTGGATTCAATTCCCAGATCCACATGACAGCTCATAACCATCTGTAGCTACAGTTCCAGGCAATTTGGCCTCCAATTGGCCTCATCTGGCCTCCAGTGGTACCATACACACACATGGTACATATACATGTAGGCATAAATAAAAATAATTTTAATTGAAAAAAATGAGAAGACATAGAGGTTGCCTGTTACAGTGCCACCTGCCAGCAATCCCAGCACTTATGAGGAGGAGGCAAGATGATCAATAAGTTCAAGGTCATGTTTAACCACATACAGAGTTCAAGATCAATCTAGAGTACATGGGTCATGCCTCAAAAATGATTGAATGAATAAATGAATGAATGAATCAATCAATCAATAAGAATTAGAGGCCGGAGATACAGTTCTCAGGAAGTACTTGTCCAGCATTTGCAACGTCCTGGCTCCAATCTCTATCACAAAAACAAAAGCAAGAGGAAAAAGAAGTAACATAAAAGCAATATAATAGATGGTAACATAGAGAATTTTTAAAAACAATTACCCTAACATGTCTTTTGAAAATGTCTAATTATAATATTTCAAAAAATGTCTCTAAAATAATAAGCAGCAGAAGTTGAGATGTTATGCTCTGGAAAATATATTTGTGCCCTAAGTAGCCTATGTGATGGAAGAGACACTAAAATTGAGCATTACTGAGGTGAGTGAATAAAATTATTTTATGAATATAAGAATAGGCAAATGTAACATTCCTAAGTTACTACTTTATATTTTCAAAATGTCTATGTAAATGTTTAACCAAGTTAGTAAAAAAATATAATTACTCCCCATATATTCATCAAGGTCATTATATTCAAGCTAATTGAAACAAAAAAAAAATCATAAATGAATGCTAAGTCAAAAAAGACAATTTAATGAGGATTGGTGTTTGGAAGGTATTTGTTTGGGAGTTTGGGGTTTTGGGTTTTATTTTGTAGTCTTAAAATGCCCCTTTAGAGACTGCTTACTAGTTATGAATGATTAAAGGTAACAGTGAAGAAATCTGATATCTGGATTGGAATCAAAATTCCCATGCCAGCAAAGAACAGCTCACTGTCAAGTATCTCCAAATGCAGCACTTTGTGAAGTACAGCTATGTCCATGGATTTTTATGTTTGTAATTGTTTAGAATGTTTGGCCAGATATCAAAATATAAATATATAATTTAAATATGTACAATATGCATATGCAATTTGAATCTGATCATTAAGGAAATATTAGGCACACCTAAAATAAGCAACGTTATATCAAGAGGAAGCTCAAACGAGATGGCTTAGTGCTAACAGTATTTGCCATCCAGCCCATCAACTGCCCTGAACTCAATCTCTGGGTGCCACATTATAGAAGAAGAAAATCAATTCAAGTTGACCTACACACACACTATAGCTTGCTCAAGTGCACAGATATATATGTGTGTTCACACACACACACACATACATACATACAAAATAAACAAATTTAATAATTAAAATATTTGAATTTTAAAAAAAAAGGGACGCCTGAAATGGTCCTACCATATAGTTTAGATGAACAGAATTTTCTTTCTCTTGATCATTTTAATTTCCACTCTTTCAGGTCAACAAAAGAACTTGTATTTCAAGTTTTTGTCACTGCAAATAATTTTATTAATAGCCATGTTTTTTTCTGGTTTAATTTTGCCCTTTTGACTTACAACCTCTTTTTTTCTTTTTTTCTTATAATTTTTATTTATTACAGTTTATTCACTTTATATCCCAGTTATAACCCCACCCTCATCCCCTCCCAATCCCAGTCTCCCTCCCTCATCTCCTCTCATGCCCCTTCCCCAGTCCACTGAGTGGAGGTCCTCCTCCCCTTCCATCTGACCCTAGCTTATCAGGTCTCATTAGGACTCTTTCAGAGTCTTCCTCTATGACCTGGTCAGGCTGTTCCCCCCTCAAGGGGAGGTGATCAAAGAGCCAGCCACTGAATTCATGTCAGAGACAGCCCCTGCTTCCCTTATCAGGGAGCCCATTTGGAGACTAAGCTGCCATGGGCTAGGTTATCTCCATCATGGTCCTTGGTTGGAGTATCAGTGTCAGAAAAGACCCCTGTGCCCAGATTTTTTTGGTTCTTGCTCTCCTTGTGGAGCTCCTGTCCCCTCCAAGTCTTTCTATGTCCCCCTTCTTTCATAAGAGTCCCTGTAGTCTGCCCAAAGTTTGGCTATGAGACTCAACATCCACTTTAATACCCTGCAGGGTAGAGTCTTTCAGAGGCCCTCTGTGGTAGGCTCCTGTCTTGTTCCTTATTTTCATCTTCTTCCAATGTCTGTCCCATTTGCCTTTCTGAATGAAGATTGAGCATCTTATCCAGGGTCTTCCTCCTTGTTTAGCTTCTTTAAGTGTACAGATTTTAGTATAATTATCCTATATTACATGTCTAATACCCACTTTTAAGTGAGTATATACCATGTGTGTCTTTCTGCTTCTGGGATACCTCCCTCAGGATGATCTTGTGACAAAAAAAAAATTGTATTTCAAGATTTTTGTCACTACAAATAATTTTACTAAAAGCCATGTTTTTAAAATAAACCATTGGGTCTGGTGTGATCATGTAGCAGTTCAGAGTACTTATTGCTCTTGCAGAGTACCTGGGTTCAGTTCACAGAACCCACATAGTGTCTCATAACCTTCTATAACTAAAGCTCCAGAAAATCTGACGCCTTCTTCTGGCTTCCTTGGGTACAGTACGTATGTAGTAGAGGTACATAAAGGCAGGCAAAACACCCATATAAACAAAAAAATTAAGAAATATATTAAGTATATATATTTATATATCTTAATTTCATATATTAAGACTATATATTACATATATATACACACACGTATCTGTTGGGAACAAATATGGCTTAGAATAAAAGGCTCTCCTCGCTGAGAATTGCTGACCCCCGAAAACAAGAGCCATTCAGTTGGAACCAGACATTCCAGAGATAAGGAAGCTCCCAGGTGGAGCGACATTCCAAGATATCAAGATCAGGAGCTGCCCAGGTGGAAGGACATTCCAAGATTGCAAGCTGCCCAAGCGGAACCACTCCTCTCACAGGAATTTTATCTTCCCCCTCCCTGCTCCTTCCTTTCTCCGCTTTTAAAACTGGTACTTTTCATCCCATTAAATGAGACCTTGACAAGGAAACTGCTTGGTCTCGTCCTCCTTTCCCGCCCGTTTTTCTTTCAGGCTTGGCTCCCCTCGGACCCCACGAATAACTAGGTCCCGCAGGTCGGGGCACATATCCTTGAGACTGGGGAGATAATTTAATCAGTAAAGTGCCTATAGCACATATGTAAGACCTGATTTTGAGACCCAAAACCAAGGTTAAAAAGCAAGTGGAGTAATGTGTACCAGTAATACATAGCCTGGGGAGATGGAGAAAAGTAGATCCTTAGGGCTCAGTGGTCAGCTCTAACCTAGCCTAACAAACAAGCCCCAGGTCAATGAAAGACCCTCTCTCAAAGACAAAAAGTAGACAGCTCCAGAAGAAGAACAACACCTGAGATTGTGCCCACCACACACATACACACAAGCACATGTACACAGACAGACAGATACACACAGAAATATTAAACATACATGCATGTATACATATACATAGATATATATTTATGGACATTGGTACTCAATACAATAATTTCCCTGAAAATGAAATTCATATATCCAACTACAGGCCTCTTTTATCACTATATTACCAGATTAGTTGGTTTTTTGAGTGTATGCAACACTTGACAATTCTGACAATATAAGAATATCTTTTTTCTCATACCCCACCTTTACTTTAATTCCACCTTATCTATTTGAGAACTGAGACTTTAGATGTGCTTGTTAACCATCTGAATAACCTTCCAGAAATTTCTCTATTTGTATTCTTTTCCATTTTTCTCCATTGTTTTCTGTCTACCACTAAAAATATATTACATTATAGATAATAATTGTCAATTCAAATTTTGGGAGAAGTGACCATTTGTTGGTGAGCTTATAAAAAGTTTCTGGCCCTCTAAAACATTTATATGCTTAAAAGCATTCCTATAAATAAACACACACACATTTTTTCATTAAGTTACTGGAATTTCAGAAGGTTTAAAAGATACGGAATAACAGACTTCCCTAGATGTAAATAAATGTTAATAACAACAACAACAAGGCTTTGACCTAAAAGGACTGACTCTGGGAGGGGATCTGTAAGGGCAGTAAGAGGGAAGAGGGAAGAGAGGTGGGAGAGGTGGACTAGATATAAAAAGATACAATAAAAAGCCACAGTGAGCAGTAGGGTTGAGACTGATACCAGGCATCTGAACACATTAACGACATCAACATCAGCCTGAGGGATAAGGTTAGGCAAGCTGCTTACCTCTCAATAGCTAGTTCTTTGTTAGAAAGTTGCTGAACTGTAATCACAACCTTCTTCTCTATTCCTTGCTTTATTTTGAAATAAAATTTGTCTCTATCCTTAGGCACAGGACTGAAATATTCAAAAAGAACAAAAATTAGGAACATAATAGTGGGATAAAATAAGATAACATATTCTAAAATGAGAACAAAACAACCAGGCATTAAGCCAAGAACACTATTCTTTTTTGTGGGTTGTTTGTGTTTCTCAAGACAAGATTTCTCTGTGTAGATGTGCTGGAACTTGCTCTTTAGAGCAGGCTGGCCTCAAGCTCAGAAAGCTAGCCTGTCTCTGCTCACAAATGCTGGGAGTAAAGGCTGTGCCACCACTGCCCAGAGAGAACGTTATATTCTTAAGACATTGAATCTTACCTCACTACAGAGAGAAAACAGTAATGCTCATAACCAGCCATATAACAATTCTAGAATTTTTGATCAAAAATTACAAGAGCCTTATATTTTTATCTCCCAATCAAGGTTAAATGGACTACCTACAACTATGACAACATGGTATAATTTCAAATTTAGCTTTTAAACTATAACAATTTCTTAAATATTGCTTATTTAATTTTTTAATGACTGTCACATTCTAGTTCAGCTGCTGGTAGTCATGAGCACCCATACCATAATTAAACCCAAGGGAGGAAAAACAGTAAGAATCTATTATTCTTTAAGCACCAAAAATTTAAGACTACTTTAACATATCTAAGTAAATATAAATAAAAATGGACAAAAAGTACAAATCATAGCAAGTCAATCAAAAATCTAAGAAAAGATAAAAGTAGCTATTCTTATATAATGAGCAAATAAAACTTGCATGTTTAAATTACAGGCTGTCTTGTCAGAAATAGAAAAGTACTTCTAGCAACTTATTCAATCTGACATTCACTTTTTTATTATTAAAACTAGATAACTATCTAGCAATTATCTACAATTAAAAACATGAAGGGCCAAGTGTGGTAGTGCAAATCTTTAATCCTAGCACTTGGGAGGCAGAGGCAAGCCAATCTCTGTGAGTTCAAGTTCAGGCCAGACAAGGGCTATGTAGTGAGACCCTGTCTCAAAAACTAAGGAAAATGTTACTAAATATGAGTGATTGTTAAATAAGATAGCCACTTATTAACTGCTCACTTTAGAACTGGAAAAAAAAACATTTTAATGTATAATAGAAAAAGTGGTTAAATGATGGTTAAACCATATAATATGCTAACAGCAACCACTAAAAGTAATTTTCGTGAGAAATATTTTAATAAGGGGCTGGAGGGCTGGAGGGTTGGACTAGTGGCTAAGAGTACTTGTTGCTCTTGCAGAGAGAGCACCTGAGTTCACTTTTCAGGCCCAGGGGACTCAAGGCCTTCTGACTTCCACTGGCACCAAGCATCTGTATTTTACAAACATACACAGGCAAAATATTCATACACATAAATTAAATACATCTTTTAGAAGAGTTAATTTAAAAAATAATACTTTGGTAAAAAAAATATTTTAGAGAAAAATATGTATAAAAAAATCTATAAAATTTTCCATATAAAAGGTTACTTGGCTGGGGGTAGGGAGTGTCACTTTTATAATCCCAGCACTCAGTGGGTAGAGGCAGGATAATCAGGAGTTCAAGGCCAGCTTCAGCTACATAGAGAATTCAAGCCTAAACAATGAGACCTCATCTCAAAAAGTCAAAATATATAAATAAGTAAATGGAGAATAAATTAATACTTTTAACAAGAAGTAATTCTCTATGACTAATAAAATTACAACCTTGTGCCCAGTTTTTATGATTTTAGTTAATGTTCTTTTAATCATTAACATTTTTGACAGAGAAGTGTGAGAATAGTGACCTATATAAAGCTTTATGCAAACACAATCTAGTGTCTAAAAAATGTACTAGTAAATACTAGCACAATTTAACTTTAGACACATTAACTTTCTTTTCAGCTTATTATTTTCAGATATCCTCACCTGAAGTTTCCTTTTCCATCATCTTCTTTTACCTCCAAGGAGACACTGAAGGTAAACACATCACTGTCTGGGGTCGGAATGATTGAATCTTTAACATCAGACACTTGTCTGGCAGAACGTTTGAATGCAGTACCAAAACTATATAAAATTCTGCTTACCTAAAAAGTAAAAAGGGAACTACAATTAGACAAAAGCACTAAATCAACGTTGATATACTTCCCTTCCATTTTGTGAGTCTATAACTTTCCGTACCCACAATTTTCTTTAGTGCAGAAAATACATCTAATGTAAGTATCTATCAATCATTTGAACAGTGTATGTCAGTTTCATCAGCTATGCATTAAAAAGTGGTGGGTAAAAAATATATATCATAAATGCAGACCACCCTAATTCCAAATTATATTTATGTAAATAAGTAAAAAAGTAAATGGAGATTATCACTAACATGAAAGCCAAGAAAAAATTGCTTAAATATCCCTCAAAAAACATACTAATTCCATAGAATATTTAACTATATGAAATCAACAGCAATGCATCATTTCAGACTTAAATTAAAATATGATGGGTGTTTTCACACCTACACAGACATGATTCACATAAACAACATCAATATAAACCCTAGAGAGCAGAAGGAAACCGGTATTAAAAAGCTGCAGGCAGGACGTGAAGAAAGCAGCAGGCCCAGATCCATTCAGAAATCACAGTGAGCCGTCACTATTAACTGTGGTTAAGAATATCTCTCACTAACAAAATACACAAAAAGCATAACAAGGAAAAAAAATCTTGAGAACAAGAGGATGTTTAATTATGAGGGAATATTGACTTTGAAAAGGTTTTCCCAGATGATGACTTAATTAAGACAATGCAAGATTCCCTTCAAAGAAATGGCTTAGCTGTTCTACACATACCATTTGGTCAGGAGGGAAAATGTATCACATTATTTTATTCACTTTCTCCCCAGTATGAACAACATGGGGTCTTTTGGGGTTCCAGATATATATCAGGAAAAATAGATGCTGTTTGTCATCATCAATCAATACTAATCTCTTATATGCAGCTTTAGATGTGGCTTTTAGGCAACCGACTCAGCTTACACATCCTATCCCGTGTGAGGGCTCTGAATACCCTTATAAACCAGGACAGCAGGTATTTGCAATGCTTCCTGAAACCAGCAGGGCTGCATGGAGAGGCCTTTTAAAGGAAGCTGCACTGTTTTGTTTAGTTCTACAAAAAAAAAAAAAATACAAGAGAGAGAGAGACTCGGGCTCAATGAATTAATGTGTACCTAGACTAAATAAATAATGCCCAAGTATACTCATATTGAGCAACACTAGCCTCACTAAGAAAGAACTGTTTAACTTAATAGATATCTTTTAGATATCAAGGATTTTTTGCTTTGTTTCTTTAAACTCTGATATTTTAAAAGTTAGTAAACATGAAATTTAAAAACAAAAATCCAGCATGGTTCAGTGGTTAGGAGCATTTATTCCTCTTGCAGAAGACTCAGGTTTGGTTTCCAGCACCTACATGATATCTCACACCTGTCTATAATCCCAGTTCTAGGGGATCGGACACCTCTTCTGACGTATACAGGCTCTTGCATACATACAGTGCATAAATGCACATACAATCAAAGAAATATTGTTTTTTTAAAGCCAGGTGCAGTGGCTCACAATTGCACTCACAGCACTAGACGGGCTGAGACAAGAAGACTGTCACCAGTTCAAAGTTAGGTTTGGGTACAGAAACTTGTGTCAAAAAAAAAAAAAAAAAAAAGGAGAAAAACTGAACTAATTTAAGTTCACATAAAAAGCTATACTCATTTATAAATGTCTCAAGATAACAAAATATTGTAATGAAAGGATCCAAAACTAACTACAAAATGAAAGTAGTATCTACATCTTCCCAATGAATAATCACAGACAAGGTTTTAGCTAAAGTCCTCAGTTTCTCTTCAGAATTCCTCAGCTCCAACAATGTAAATATTGAGCCATAGCACTAAAGCTAACACCTTTCAACATACAGCATTTTATAGCAGCGTGAGTTGAAGAGCTTGCAGTGTTTACCCCAATGCTTTGAAGTATAAAAGATTTCCAAGATGAACAGTGAAAATGAACAGTGAATACATTCTATTAGCATCAGGTCACTCTATTGACTATGAAATTGTATTCGTATATTCTACATTTTTTCTAAAGTGACAAAGAACTATAAGTACTACACTTTGCAAAAGTAATTCTTACCCCTGTATCCAAAATAAGTGTCAGAAGTAACATCTCATACTAGAAACACTAGAAACACCAAAAACTTCAGATCTCTCAGTCCATTAACACACTGGTTGAATAATAAGAACACGGTGAGACAAGAGGAGTTAAAGGTCTTATTTTCAATTGCTTATACTGGGAAATGCAAGGAAGATTTTACTAAGTATTATTAATAAGTTTCTCAATTTCAAGATCAAATTATCAATGAACATATTAATCTAGAAAACACTATTTTTTAATTTCCTTAGAACAAAAATACTCCTTCCAATAGAAAAAAAAAAAAACTAGTGCACTACCATTATAGTTCAGTGGTGCCTTGGACATAAAAAGATGCTACAAATGACCTCAGCACTTTAAAGAAAATGAAATTTGTTACTTCAAATGTAATACATTATTGCACTTTTCTGGTTTTGTTTAATTCTGGAATTAACTTTTCCTGCATATGTATAAAAGCATACTGTATTTTAAAACAAGTTGTCCTCAAACTCTTAATAGCCACACTTTCACCAATTATTCAATTACAGTAAAATACTTTTCCAATACCAAATTAATTTTGTTTGTTTATTTATTTATCTATTTATATGGATGCTCTGTCTTCATGCACACCAGAAAGAAGGAATCAGATTCCATTACAGATGGTTGTGGACACTATGTGGTTGCTGGGAATTGAACTCAAGACCTCTGGAAGAGCAGTTAGTGCTCTTAACCTCTGAGCCATCTTTTCCAGCCCCCAAATTAATTCTTAAATCAACCATTTAACACCTTTAACAATAACAGCTCTATAAAAAAAATACCCCTGCACGCATAAATAGTTAACGTTAACAGTAGAACCATAGTTCTAGCCCAACATTCATATCTATAAAATATTTTAGTTATCCGCAATGTGCTTGTATAAACAAGAAAATAATAAAAGCAGTAAAGAACTGCTACTAACAAGAAGTAGAGACCTCTGAATAAACTGTAATTAACAAAAACAAAAAAGACTATCAACCAAAGGAAAAAAAAGAAGAAGTAAAGACCTCAAGTCTTATGCAATTAAAACAATAAACTTACATTTTAGCTGCTATGGATACACTGAACAACATAAAACATACTTCAACAAATACAAATAAAATGTGTTTAGGTTGAGCAGGAATCATTAAGTCAGCCAAAATAAAAAATGCTTGCTTAAGTTTCAAATTTAACTACAATAACATTATTTTAAATGTCATGTCTCACAAATTGCTATTTCCACCAAAGAGCTTAAAATTATGTGTGAAATCTAGAGTCAGTGAACAGAACAGAAGAGATGCAAGGATTAATAAAGTTCAGAAACAGTGAATAACACTGTGAGTTCTTCAAGCACTATATAACCAATTACATAAAATAAATTTAAATGGCATATAATACAATACAGAGCATATTATTAAAACACATACACACAAAAAAATCTAATAGCCACTTTTCTGTAGAAAGCAAATGTTTATTGACAAATAATACAGTTGAATTGTTTCCACAGAAAGCATCTACAGAAAACACTAGACACAAAATTGGGCATCTGAATGGTGCTCCTGGAGGACAGACATATACAGACATCTGGAACCAGAGACAGACTACAATCTTAACTATCGTAGAATTTTAGTAACTTTATTTTCTTTATTTCAGTATTTTCCTCGTTGGTAAATATTACATAGTTAAAGGTCAAATGATGCTATTATGTGACAAGGTACTTACTTAAAAATCTAGTTACGTTTTCAAATATAAAGGTTTTCTATTAATATTCATGTAACAAAATCTATTCTTTAGAAATACTATAAAGAAATGTTCATTCAAGAAACAAATGTGGGGCTGGAGCAATGGCTCAATGGTTAAGAGAATGAGTTCCTCTTCCATAGGACCCTGGTTTGATTTCCAGCACCCACCTGGCAGCTCACAAGTGTCTGTAAGTCTAGTTTCAGGGCATCTAACGCCTTCTTCTGCAGGCACTGCATGCACAGGCTGCAGGCAAAACACCCATACATATAAAATAAACAAGTTTTAAAATGAGAGAAAGAGAATGAAAAGAAGAAAGGAACAAAGGAAGGATTTTCTCCATGAGAAGATCATGTGACTAGCTATGGTGGCATGCACCTAATCCAAGCACTTGAGAGGCAAAGGCAGGCGGATCTCCATGAGTTCAAGGCCAGCCTTGAACCGATCTACAGAATAAGTTCTAGGACAGCCGGGGGCGGGGGGTTAAAAATAATTAATTAATTAGTTAGTTAATTAATTAATTTAAAAAGTCACAAAAACAAAATACTATCTAGTGGGGGCATGGTGGTTCATAGTTTAAATCATAGCACACAGGACATGTGACCATAGCTGCATGCACACCTTCAAATGAATGCTTACAAGTGCACAGAGCATACACACATGCAATTGAGAGAGGGGTTTTAGCATTAACCAAGCCCTCTAAAGCTTTCTTTTAAAACTTTGTGTACCACATCCACAATGATACAAGAAGCATGGGACCTCCTTATCATTTCTTACTACTTTGTCTGCAATGCCTCAGCAGAAGCCTTATATTATTCTCCCTTAAGATCACAGACATTAAGATACATCTGATTGTACTGTCCAACTATTTTCCCATATGTTACAAAGATCCAGTCCAATAGGGTCCGACAGAAGACTGCCCAGGGCAACAAGCCAAATGTATCCTGCTATCACAGTGTCCAAGAGAATCATCACCCTCACTGGGCTTCCCTTCTCCTAGTGTTGATATCTGCTTGAAGAGATCGATTCATGATGAAATAAGAACATCACAGGCCAATTGGCAGTAACCATGTTGTTACTGCTTGAGGAAGCATCTTCTTGTCTTTAATAGAAAAACCTTCAGGTACCATCCAGGGGCTTTAGAGGGGGGAAGTGAAAAGAAATGAATTAATGGTGATAAGAGTATCTGCCCTTCAGTTCCTAAGCTCCGTGTGCCCACCACGAAACACTCCAACAGCAACTGTCCCTTTATCACAGGACAGGGAGCTCCTGGGAACAGACAACCAGACGACCAACACACATAACTCAAAGAGTTCAGATTAACCCAAAGTGTTATTATAATTTTGGATGAGATGAGGAAAATGTTGACAGACTGATTCTGTAAACACTTGAGCAAACCACAAACGTAACAGAAAGGCAAGCCAGGCAGCTTACAAAACACAATGAAAACACAAACGCTTGTTTATTTTTTATTTTTTAGTCTGTCTGCCTCCCCATATGTCTTTGTCTGTGTGTCTTTGCCTGTGTGTCTGTGTGTGTGTCTGTGTGTGTGTGTGTTTGTATGTCTGAGTCTATGTGTATATCTGTGTGTGTGTGTCTGTGTATCTATGTATGTGCCCTGGCAGCAAACACCTTTATCCACTGAGCTATCTCAGTGGCCCCTACTTTCTACATTATTTAAACAAGAAAGATGTTGCTGAAAATATAGTTCTTCTGAGCTAAAGACTTCAGTTTGAAGCTCAGCTCCATTATCCATTCTTGGGTCAAGCAAAAGATAACCACAAATTATCATCTAAACTGGAACTTTTTTGTCAAATACATATAAGTGAGTTAATACTACACTTGGAAAATAGGCAAATGTTAAGGCTGCTCCAGGCAAATAGAAACAAGGTCAGTTGTCTAAATTAATCCTACCCATACAATAGGATGTTGTGAGCATCAGCCAAGTAGATGCTTCATATAACGTATGACATAAGCACTCCATACATACTGGGTTACTCAACATTTTTAAATGCTCCATATTATTAGATTTTAATGACCATGGATCTACTTCCTTTTTCCAAATAATATGTTTTAACATCAATGGCTGGCCGTAAAACATTTTCAAAATTTCTTTAAAAAAATAAAACATTAAAAATCACTCTCTTAAAACCAGCAATACACTGTCTAGAAATGTAATAGATAGTAGTATAAAATTATCGTGTCAACAATTTCCCACTTTTTTCACCCACTGTTAAAAGCTCCCCCATTAATCTATAAATAAATGCTATAATCCGAAAAGACAGTTGCATACCATCAGTTACAGAAATGCTTGCTGCAAAGTTTCCACTCAGTTTCCTCCTAGAGCAGCATTTCCATCCCACAGCAGCGGGTCCTTCAGTTCTTCAGAGTTTATTTCCTGTTGTTCAGCTCCAGTGACCAGATAACCACACAGGTATATTAAGGGACAGCTGTCAACATGAAATTCCAGGACGCTACCAATGTGTTTCCCCACTTCTGCAGTGGAGTGTGTAAGATCAGAAATAGTCCTCTCATTCAAAAGAAACACCCATGTATTCCATTAACACACTCATATTCATGTCTACTACATGCCAGGTATACTATCAGCACACTTGGTCCCATTCACTTTTGCAAATCACATCTTTTCAGAAAGAATTGGGTATATAGTACAGACTGACATGTTGGCTTTATCTGAAAAAGCAATACTAGCAACTTGAAGTTTGTATAAGGTATGAATTCAGGCAGAGATTTTCTATGGTTACAGAATAAATTATGTCTTTCCACACATGTTCATTTTTTAGTGTAAAGCAAAATAATTGCCAGGGCCTATGAAATAGCACACCAACTGGGCATGGTGGCAGACGCCTTTAATCCCAGCACTCTGGGAAGCAGAGGCAGGTGGATCTCTGTGAGTTCGAGGCTAGCCTGATCTACAAAGCAAGTCAAGGACAGCCAAGACTGCACAGAGAAACCGTGTCTCGAAGAAAGAAAAAAAAAAAAAGAAGGAAGGGAGGGAGGGAGGGAAGTAGCATGCTAATCATACTTGGTACTAAACTTACAAAGATCTACATTTCCATGAATGCTCATATTGCAGTAATAAAAACTTCTACAATTAAAATTATGTTTGTTCTACAAGGTAAATGAAGACTAGAATACTGCTGCTTTTTAGCATTTTCTGTTGACAATTCCAGGTTCAAAAGTAAGCATACCTGAAAACTTGCCAGCATCAACCTCCTTTTCAAAGTCTTTGAAATGGCTTTAAGTTCTAAACTAATACAAGTTGAAGTGGAAGGACAAGTCAGTAAACTCAGAAAAGATACATTTGCAAGCATTTGCTTCTGAACTACAACTCCAATGAAAGAATGAACCACTAAATAATAATAATTCCTAAGAATACACTGACATCCTTGAAGGACTCCACATTTCCCTACCTCTATGTGAGCATTTGTATTTTTAACTGGGCAACTCAAGAATAAATTCTCGGCTTACAGTGATACACAGCAATTACCAGTGAAATTAATAGAGACCTCAGAAACAATGTTAGCATAATATGAAAGTGAAAGCATTACACAACCATCAAGCCCAGCAGAGAATCAAAGAGTGTAAGAGGCATTTTTTTAAAACCACTTTGGACTACTAAACTTGAGCCAAATAATGAGGCACAAAAATATTCATCCTTTCTGAGCAAAAGCAACTACTACAGTAACCGTAGGCTAGTAAGAGAATTTACCAAATGGTTATTTTCTTTTATACCTGTTGTACCTACAATATCATGTACATGCATAACATATCAGACTTAGTTAGCTTTCTATATTCAGTTAATGCTATTGTAAATATTAACATGATCTCTATAGTCTCCAAGTTTACATAATATCTTTCTATGACAGGGAAATTAAGAGTTCAAAATATTATCCTAATTCAACTCTGTAGAAAATTGACATATTGTATCATACTTACTGCCTCTTTAATTTCACAGGAGAAAACATGTATCTGAAATTCTTCTGAACCATGAGAACTCTCTGTAAATGCAAAGCAATTACTCTCTGTTGTCCCATCATGTCCACGTGCACAGAAAAGCACTTTGTAAATTGGAAAAGATGCTATCTCCACATTGCTTGACTGGTCTATGATTCTACAAAAATTAAAAAAAATGAGATAAAATATCTATCTTAAAATCACAAAACAGTTATTAATACAAGTAAACAACTTATCTTCATGTTACCGAAATCTTACGCATACATACATATACACCACACACATACAAAATCATTTCCTTTTTATTAATTAATTTACTTTGCACCCCAGTAGGAAGTTTCCCTCCCTCCTCTCCTCCCAGCCCCTCCTTCTCACCTCCTGTCTCCTCCTCTTGTCCCCCCTCCCTTTCTTCTCAGAGAAGGAGAATTTCTCATGGGTATCAACCCACCTTGGCATATCAAATAGGACTGGGCCTGTCTTCTATTGAGGCTAGGCAAGGCTGGTCAGTTAGGAGAAAGGGATCCAGAGGCAGGCAGCAGAGATGGAGACAGCCCCTGCTCCTGCTGTTAGAAGTCCCACATGAGGACCAAGCTGCACATCTGTTATATAAGTGGGAGGGGGCTAGAAACATCCCATGGATGCTCTCTGGTTGGTGGGTCAGTCTCAGTGGGCCCCTATAGGTCCAGGTTTTCTTGTGGTGTCCTTAGCCTCTCTGGGTCTTTAAATCCTTCCTCCCCCTCTTCCATAAGATTCCTTAAGCTCCACCTAATGTTTGGCTGTGTGTTTCTGCATCTGTGTGTCAGCTGCTAGGTGATGCCACTCAGATGACTGCTATGCTAGCCTCCTGTCTGCAAGAATAGCAGAATATTATTGATAGAGCAAGTGGTGGGCTCTCTCACACAGTGTGTGACTCAAGTTGGGCCAGTCATTGATTGGCTAGGTCAAAGGTTTTGTTGGGGGGTTGTTGTCCCCCTCCCTCTACTGGAAGTCCCCCTGATTATAGGAGGTGGCCACTTCAGGTTCCATTTCCCCCTCTGCTAGGAGTCTCAGCTATGATCTCAACGATAGACTCCCCAGAGCCTCCCCTGTCCCACAGATGTCCCTCAACTGATTTCAGTTTTCTCTCCCAGCCCTCCCAAAAATCATTTCATTTTAACAATTTCTTCATTCTTGTGTTTCCAATGAGCCAAATCATATACTCTGCAACATCAACTATATATATAACTATATATGTATTACATATGTATATATATATATATATATTATACTAGCATATCACTCATACCAACAGTTTTATTCTTGTGTTAAAAGCAGTTTCAAAAGGGGGTGGGTGGAGATAGCAAAGTAGGAGGAAGACTGTTGAGAAAAAAGGTTTCAACAGAAAAGAGGAGAAAGCTAGACAAGGATAACAGAGGACAGGCAAAATACCTAAAACTCAGCATATACATGCATCAAGTTGTCAAACATTTTTTGTTGTTTTTGCTTAGTTGGTTTTGTTGTTGTTTATTTTTTGGGATAAGGTCTCCCTATTACATAGCTATGGCTGTCCTAAAACTCACTTTTTAGACTAAGCTGGCCTTGAACTCAAAGATACACCTGCCTCTGACTGGAATGTACACCACTACCACATCCCACACCCAGCAAAAAATTTTTTTAAAGAAGCGTGCTTCAGATCTCTGGAAATAAAGATATATGCCTGGAAAAAAAGAAAGAAAGAATAGCAGCGATCATTGCTTAAAATGTATGTTTGTTACATGAGGGTTTGTATTTGTAGATGTTTGTGTGTGCAGATGTAAGTGCATGTACAAGTACATGGAGACGTCAGAGGTCAACCTCAGTTATCAATTCTTAAGAGGATTCTACCTTGTTTTCTTTGTCATCAGCAAGCACCATCAACCCTGCCTCTGCTCCTGTTCCTCAACACTGGGACTGCAGGCATGTAGTCACACTGGAATTTTTCTTTCTGGTGTTAGTGACCCAAACTCAGGTCCTGTTTTGCACAATAAAAAGAGTTCTTGCTCACCTTGTCATTTGAGAGAGAGAGTGTCTCACTGGGACCTGTGGCTAGACTAGCACATAGCCTCCCCGGGGATCTGCCTGTCTCTGCCTCTCATTTTGAAGGCTTGGGAGACGAAGGAAAGTATGTGCTTTACAAGGAAGAGGACCTGAGTTTTACCTCTAGGAAAGAAAAGAATCTGGTGTGGTGTCCTGTGCCTGTCATACCAGTGCTAGGAGGTTGGCAGGTAGCTCCTGAGACCTCATGGGCTGGCCAACAAGCCAACCTAGAAAACTTGGCAAATTCCAGGCCAGTAAGACACTTCACCTCAAAACTATTTTTAATTTTAATTTTTAAAAGGTTGCACCTCAAGAGCACCACCAGGTGGCTGTCCTCTGCCTCTACCACACACATCTATACACACTCCACATGAATAACAACACAATCTTTCCTAAGACACTAAAGGCGTTTTTACCAGAACCTTATAAACGTACACTGCTCCTAGTCAGGACTTAGTACTTAACTTACTTTCCTGGTAATGTTAAAAATATTCTCTGCAGGTTGGAGAGATACCTCAGCGTTTAAGAGCACTGTCTGCTCTTCCAGACGTCCTGAGTTCAATTCCCAATAACCACATGGTGGCTCACAATCATCTATAATGTGATCTGGTGCCCTCTTCTGGCATGCAGGTGTACATGCAGATAGAGCATCCATATAATATATATATATACATACACACACACATATATATTAGAAAATACTCTGCAAACAAAAGCAAGCTCTAAATGTAAGCTTTAATTTGCATTGTAAATCTAGATAGTACAAGTGAACTCATAGTTTAATCCTACATCTGATTTATTTTTTTTATTTATTTTTATATCAATCACTTTGCATCCCAGGGACATCTGATTTATGATACACCATACTCACCACAGCTCAGAATAATTAATCATACATTAAGAAAATTGAGGCTTACCTCACAGAACCCTCTGGAACGTTGGGCACATACAGCGTAACAGCAAAGGGGCACTGACTGGAAGCTCGCACAGCTGCCATTGCCCGTAAAGCTTCTACTTCGCTACGCGGGGAAGAGACCTTCATACATCCTAAGTATGTCAATTTGTTAAACAGAACACTGTCTTCTTCAGGAAATCTGCTTGGATAAGACGGTCTGGGTGTGGAAACTTCTAGAAAAAAATTAAAACAATCAAGTCACTAGTACACATTCCATAAACAACAAGTCATCTCTTCATTTTCCTTATCACTGGCTCATTAGCATGTGGGAACTATTAAGTATTCTAATAAAGTTGTTTTTCCTCCAATTAATTTTGGTGATTGTTCCACCCAACTTTACCCCTCTATATGACAAATACATACATAATTCTATGCACCACATTTTTTAAAGCTCATTATTGTTAGAGAATATCTACCTGCATGTAAAAAGGAAAACAGAATTCATTTTAAAAGCTATAAATCATTTTAGACATTAATTTTATTTAAACTATAAAGATCAAGATTTAAATAACTTTATATATTAGTATTATTACATGTACATATTTCTTATGCATATCTGTTAGCTTATTAAGATATATGAAGCAAACTAATATCATGCTTAGTAAATTAGCAAGCATAAAATAGATAGGGAAGTTTACTGGCACGGGTTTCTAAAGATAACAAAGGGATTTTTTGTTTTTGGTTTTGTGAGGGGTTTTTGTTGGTTGGTTTGGTTTGGTTTGGTTTGGTTTGGTTTGGTTTGGTTTGGTTTGGTTTGGTTTGGTTTGGTTTGGTTTGGTTTTTGGTTTTCTGAGACAGGCTTTCTCTGTGCAGCCTTCGCTGTACTGGACTTGTTTTACAGACTATGCTAGCCTTGAACTCACAGAGATCCGTCTGCCTCTGCCTCCACAAATGCTAGGATTACAGGTGTGCACCATTGTGCTCAGCTTGAGGAGGAGATTTTTGGTTTGGGTTTTGGTTTATTGTCTTTCGAGACAGGGTTTCTCTGTGTAACCCTGATGTCCTGGAACTCACATTCTAGGCTAGGCTGGCCTCAGCTCAGACATCTGCCTGCTTTTGCCTCCCAAGTGATGGGCTTAAAGGCATGTGCCACCACTACCCAGAGAGAAGGGGATTTTTTTATAAGAATATAAATATTCTAAAAATCTGTGTAACAAAAGATTCATAACTCTAAAAGAGGGGGGATATAACTGCCAAGGGGAAAACATGAGTGAAAACTTTCCAAACACGGCTAAATGTATGGATGTCCATATTCAAGAATCTCATTGGTTCTTTAAAAACTAGGAACTCAATAGTAATCAAACCGCTGACCTAATGGTGCAGGTGTATCATCGCAGCTATTCTGGAAGGAAGAAGCAAGAGAATCACAAGCTCACAGCCTGCCTGTGAGCAAGTCCATGTCAGCCTGAGCAACCTGGCAAGTCCTACTCTCAAAATAACAGAGGAAAGAAAAGCTGAGCATAGGCAGCACTGCCTACCATTCCGCAAAGCTCTACACTCAATTCCCAGGTGCTGGTAACAGAGAGTGGTGGCAAAGGGGTAAACAATAGGAATCTTCTCGTCTGAAACTATAGGGAGTCTGAAGAAATGGCTGAGGTTGAGTGTTTGCTGCTCTTCCAAAGGACCTGAATTCGGGTCCTAGCAACCATGGTGGGTGACCCTCAAGCACCTGTAACTTCAGTTCTAGGGAATCCAATGTCCTCTGCTGGCTCTGGGAAGCAACTGCACAAACTCACACAGATACACTCACAAACATATACACACAGAGAAATAAACATAAATAAAATAAAAAATAAATTTCAAAAATGAAAAAGAAACAACAGAAATGAGAAGACAGTGAACATCTTTCAAAAGCTCAAAGAACAACCAACCAAAACTATTTATCAGCAATGAAGGTACAACAAAGCCATTTTCTTATAAACAAAACTGAAGATTCAAAACCAGCTCTGAAAGAAAAGCTATCATAAGCATTTCAACCTGAAGAAAATAATATCATAGGGCAATCTAGAGTATAAAAAGCGAACAAAAACAGAAATGAAAAATATGATAACACTCCGCCAGGCAGTGATGGCACATGCCTTAACCACAGCACTAGGGAGGTGGCTGCTGAGGAAGTGTCTTCATCCTAACTAGACCTGAAAAAGTCTTTTGCAAAGAGCTCTGGAATGTTCCCTGCTTGGCAGATCAAAACCACCTGAGTTCAAGGCCAGCCTGGTCTACAGAATGAATTCCAGCCAGGGCTACACAGAGAAATCCTGTCTCAAAAAACTTATAAAATAAGATAAACTCATTTTTTCCTTACAAAGTCTTTTAAATGCATATAACTGCTGAAGGCTGAATATATTTCACTGTCTTTTGGTTTGTCAATGTATGTTACATAACACATATATCAGCATAACAAATGGAAATTAAAAGAAGCTTGGCATGGTTACAGTGCTTCCATATTGTGCCTGAAGGGGTAAAAAAAAATATATATCTCTAAGTAGGTATACATTCAATACTACATAAATGTTCAAATAATTAAGTTCTCTTTCACCAAACCACATTTCTTATAATTTCATTCTTGGTTATATTACAATATAATTCTTTTCCCTTCCTGGTTTGACTTTTTCTAGCTGACACAATTTAAAAAAAAAAGGTACTCTTTGGTATTTTCTTCTTAAATGCTTGGTCTTTCTTTTTCTTTCTTTCTTTTCCTTTTTCAAGAATAGAATTCAAACTCATTCATTATATGAAGGTGCTCTATCACTAAAACCTGTCTTTTCACTTGAATCTCTAGGAGAAACTTTATTGTATAAAGAGTGAGGAGTGTGATTTTATTTTCTTCCATTATGAAAAACAACTGCCCTAATGCCATCTATTGAATCGCCATATTCCCCTTCAGAACTTAAGCTAATTCTGTCATTTTCTTTCACTCTAATTATACATTTCTTTTTCCAGTCATCTTGCATTGACTAGAAGGTTAGAATTTCACAGTACCACAGCAATAAATACCAACTTCCTAGTTGTTCTTGATTAGATGCAAAATGTAAGAATACATATAAAATTTTGATAGGTATCATTTTTCTGGTTAAATATATTTCCTTATTCCCAGAGTTTGACAAGTGCTTTCACATACTCTGAACTCTCTCTCCTCTCTCTCCTACCTGTTCTCTCTCTCTCTCTCTCTGTATGTGTGTATGTGTGAGACAACTTGATTTTTAATATGTACCCACTGGCAGGAATTTTTCTTTACATGGTGAATCACTTTTAAAACATCTTAATGTTGAACCATCCCTTGCCACATTAAGCATTATGATTACATTCCCTACATATGTCCCCCATACCCCACTATTTAATACTTTGCTCAATATCTAAACTTATCTTAAACCAATATTGAAAATTGGAATATTAGAGCCCTAATCCAGTCCAGACAACCCCTCCTCATTAAAGTGATAATTGAGGAGTCTGAATATAGAACAAACCTACACTAATGAATCAACTCATGTTATTCTCCTAGTCGGTTGGCCAAATTAGAGTAAAATACTGAACTTCTATTCAATCAGTAAAAGAATAATTTCTGTCTTTAGATATGAGTACATTATCACCCACTCTTATCATTTACTGCTGGTAGCCACTGTGTGATCATAAGGCAGCTACTTGCAGAAAACAATAACATGGAGAAAACTACAATCATGTTGCCACTCATGAGCGATTTTCTTAATCACAGTATTAAAAGCAAAAGACCCATCAAAACTCTAATTGGCACCTTCTGGTGGCCACACAAATAAAAGATCATAGAAGGAAACTGCTTTTTGCCTACTTGTCCTCAGTTTTTATCTACTCTGCTGTTGCATCAATTCTTAACCAGTTTTGGAATCAATTTCTTCAGAATTCCAATGTGGAATAAAGACAAACAGCTCTGCAGGAATTATCTAGGACGACAGCTCCAGGTTGGGGCTGCTAAGACATCCAGCCTCATGGACTAAATAACTATCAGATTCTCAGTCTTTCCAGCATGAGACAGCCATTAGTGGACCGCTTGAATTGCAGTCTAATAAGTATAATATAAGCCAGTCTAATAAATTCCCATTTAATATAAGTAATATTAAATATATATAATTGCATTTATTTTTAAAGCATTAAATATAATTATATACAAAGATATTAAATAAATATAATAAACATAATTGACACTCATTCTATCAGGTATGTTTTTTTTAACCTTACACTTTCACTATCGAATATATTTTTGTGCACTCTTTTAAAAGCAAAACAAAAATAAAGCCTTGAACACTGGCTGGATTCTTTTTATATGCAATGGTGTTTTGGCTGAATGTGTGAAGTTGTGAACTCCTCCCTGAGAATTGAACCAGGAACCTCTAGGGAAAGCAGATAGTGCTCTTAACCGCTGAGCCACGTCTCCAGCCCTATGGCTGGATTCTTAAAAACGTCTGCTGGGTAGGTAGACATGGCTGCCCCGTGCTAGAGACATACACCTTTTGTCTCATTGAGCGTGGTTTGGGAAAAGACTATCTGGCTCGACCCTTGGAAGGGACAGAAAGCAGCTGGGGCCTCTGGAGTCTCTGTATCTCTGCAGGTGGTTTTGATCTGCCAAGCAGGGAACATTCCAGAGCTCTTTGCAAAAACTTTTTCAGGTCTAGTTAGAAGGATGAAGACACTCCTCAGCAACCATGAACAAAGTGCCTGGCTAGACCCCAGTGGTTTACACCCATGGCCCCCCTCCTCATCCTGTCTTTGGTGATACTCTTTGCCTGCTTCTCAGACCAGTTCCTCTCCCACTCCCTGCCACAGACAATCAAGTTACCACTAGTACTCAGCTCCCACACTGAAAACCTGGATCTATTTGCCTTCCTCTTTCCCTACTGTGCCTGCCTCCCCCTCCTACCCCATTCACAAAATCTGAGTCTTCCCAAATGCTGGCTTGAGATTCCTCTCAATCATTTATTGAATGTTCAGCACCCCTTTCACCTTGACCCCGGCAATGGCTTCTATCCCCACCAGGACTCCAGAACATTTGGCACTAAAAGAAGAAAAGCTGTGAAGCAGAGGCAGAAGGATTTCCAGTTGGGGAGTAGGGGTGGGGCTGACCCACCAGAGAAAACAAAGCTGCCTCTGTAGAGTGCGATAGAATTAAGCAGGCACTACATAAACAATTTACACAGGCCTCTTCTTCAACAAGATGGTCAGGTATGTTCTTTAGGAACCCCTAATACATTATAAAAAGCATCTTTACTTATGAAAAGGTTATCAGAGTATATATCACACTCACACATGGCTGCATGTTTTATTTTTAGTTTGAGATGGTGTTTTAAATTTTAAGATTACTTATTTATTATTTATACAGTATTCTGCCAGCATGTATGCCTACACACCAGAAGAGGGCACCAGATGTCATTATAAATGGTTATGAGCCACAAAGTGGTTGTTGAAAATGGAACTCGGGACCTTTGGGGGGGAAATCAGTGCTCTTAAACTCTGAGCCATCTCTCTAAGCCCTGTGGCTGTATTTTTATGAGATATACTGATGGATCTGATATGCTATTTCAGCTGGAATTGTCAATTATACTTTAAAATAAGGGTAAACTGTGGGGACAAGCACATGATGTCAAAGATCCATGACACTATTCTTTCTTTTTTTCTTTTTGATTTTTCAAGACACGGTTTCTCTGTGTAATCTTGGCTATCCTAGACTCACTTTGTAGACCAGGCTGGCCTCAAACTCACAGCAATCCACCTGCCTCTGCCTCCCTGAGTGCCGAGATTACAGGCTGCACCACCGTGCCCAGCTGACATTGTTTTTGCTTTTGTTTTTTGAGACAGGGTTTCTCTGTATAGCCAGGGATATCCTGGAACTCAGGCTGTAGACCAAGCTGGCCTCGAACTCAGAGATCCACCTGCCTCTGCTTCCCACATGCTGGGAAAAGGTATATGACACCACCGCCCAGCTGACATTATTCTTTGATTCCCAAGTACTTGTTCAACAAGTACAGAGAATATATTATGTACAAATTTGCAGAGGTAATATGAAAGTTCAGAGTTCTTATTCTAAAAAAAAAAAAAGTTGACACCTGAATATTTTACAGGCAGATATATAAGCAAAGCCCATAAAAACCAGAATAGAAACTTCCAACCAGAACTGAAAGCATAGTGGCCCTGATCTAAATTAAACAAAACTAAGAAGGGTTTTTTTTTGGGGGGGGAGGGGAACTATGGGAGGGACAATGTCATCAGGCTGGACTAAAATTTGTCATTCTCCTGCCTCGGCCTCTTGTGTGCTCTTTAAGGCCAGTCTGGGTGACACTGTCTCAAAAGAAAAAGAAAAAAAGTTAAATACTGGGCTCAAGGACTGGATCATCACTTAAGAGAACTTGCTGTGCTAGCTCTCTCTCACACACACACACATACACTCCCCCGTTGCTCTTCTCTCTGTCCCTCTGTCTCTCTCTGAGGAAAGCCCTTCCTTTCCTTTCCCCAATAAACTTCCTTCCTTAAACCAAAAAAAAAAAAAGTACTTGTACAATCATGAGGACTGTAGTTCAGATCCCAGCACCCACATTACAGCCCTCACACTATGCAAACACTATCCAGCTCCAAAGGTTCCAACACTCTGTAACATTTGTGGGTACATAGACATGTGGCATGTGTCTACAATGACACAAAGGCACATGTACACACACAAATCTTTTTGTCAAAATTAAAGACAATGTTAAACTAAAACTTTCCTAATTCTCATATTAAATTTTTGTTATTTTATTCCATTTCCCTTCTAACCTTTAAGTATCCAATAGAGTACCTGTATTAGAGGGATCCAAAATTAACTGAAGAGGTGGTTTATTTATTTGGCTGTCTGAAACGTCTCCAAAGGAACAGTCTGAAACCTCACTGGATCCGTGGCAATCAACATGTAGTCTGCTTTGTCCTTTCTCAGAATCTCTCAAAACCTCTTCCATGGCTTTTTCCAACTGTTCATCACCATTGGAAGCTATCTAAAGGCAGAGAAAGACAATTCTTTTCAACCTTCTTAATTATGCATCTTAATTTATTAAAAATACTTCATTTTGAAAAATTAAAATCTAAATATTCAAATATACAGTCAATAAATAATGATAATTTGCAGTGATATCTAAATTTACATACCCGTAAATCCTGAATGATTAAATAATTAAATGAAAGAGGGCTTATTAGTTTAGCAAAAGGATTCTTCATAAAATATTGCAGGTGCGTTCAAACTACATTTGACACAAGACCAGTGAGATGGCTCAGTGGGTAAAAGTGTTCACTGACAAACCCAACTACCCGAGTTCAGTCTCCAGATCCCTCATGGTCAAAGGAGAGACCCGACCCCAGAAACCTGTCCATGGACCTCCACACAATGTACTGTATCGTACACATGCTGCACCCCCCCACACACACACAATCAGACCATTTTTTTAAAAAGTAAATGGGGAACAAGCTTAAGTAAATAAATAGTATCTTAAGCACAACAATGCTAATACAGCTGTCAAAAATTAAGGCGCTGAGATCATGTGAATAGAACTATCTACTAGACATAATGTAAGTACTTAATAATCTCTTTTACAGTGTATTTCCAACTCACTGAAACATTTTGATGTCATACTTAGTATTAGGAAGTCATAAATAAAGCAGCACTTTATTACTATTTCCATTCCTGTTTACAAAGAACCAATCTCCATGCACATATAACAGGGCTTTCTTGCTTTCCATTCTTTGACTTAGGAAAGGCAGCCCAAAATTTAGGAGAGAGAACAAACATATCCAAATGAAAATTCAACTGCTAAAAATATAAAATATACACTTTTAAACTCATTAGTCAACTGTTAAACCACATCCTGGACTTTCATCACATGACCTAAAGCAAAACACACATAACAGAAAAACCTGTCAATTAAAACCCAGAAGAGAAACAAAAACAATCAAATAAATTTATGTAAAAATTAATCAGTAAGTTTAATTCATATATTACTTTTTATCTATTTCCCTTCTATTTCTTCCTCCAAGAATTTCTTATTAGAAGGTAAATATAACCAAAAAAAATTTTTTAAGGTGAAAATCAAACCAAATCTGAAAGAATCAATCAACATTTGACTTTTATTATCTAGGTCAGTACTTTAAGAAACCCTTCAGTTTTCATCATCAAATGAGCTCCAAGTGGTTGAAAAAAGAAAAAAATTAATGAAAAATAGTGGCATATTAGAAAAAGAAGAAACAGTACCTTCAGCTGTGGCTTCCCATCATCCTTTATAGAGGTATCATCTGTGTGCTGAGGAACCAAAACAAATTCTTCACTGTTCAGTGTGGCCACAGAATCAGATGACCCGCTAACCTTCTGTAACGAAGCTCTGACCTCCATTTCAGTTCTGCAAACTTCTCTTCCCACATCCACCTGGCACAACGAAAGAAATAGAGAGAGAAAGAGAGAGAAAAAGAGAGAAAGAAAAAAGTAAAACTTGATTAAAAACAAACTAGTTTTAAAATGAACTAAGAAAGCTTTTTAAAATGGTTCATATGAAAAAAGAATCCTAGCAAGCAGACTGTCTCCAGATTAGGGAGGCTGTCTTGTTGGACAAGGCCGTATGGTGGAAATACACTCTCTATACTGTTAACTTTGAGACTAAAAGAAAACTGTTACATGAAAAACATAGCCCAGCAGTACCTCAACCAAACTTACCTCTACTTAACTCTATTTTGTTAAAAAAAAAAAACTGAAGGTTTTGTTTGTTTGTTTGTTTCAACAAACAGTGGAAGAAAAGCATATGACTAGAAAAAAATATAAAAATTCATACAAACGGTGGGGAGGGTACTGGGGGGGTCAGGGTTTCTGTAGTCTCAGCTACCTAGGGCTGAAATAGGAAAAGCTTTAAGCCCAGAAGAAGTTCAGCACAGAAAAAAAGAAAAACACAGTAAAATCCTGTCTCATAAAATATAGGTATAAATATTCAATTACTTTATTAAATCCAAAAGGTTTCAAAACACCTATCTCCTAAAGACCAAGTGCCATACTTTTAAGTATTGGGGGGGGGGGTAATTGAAATTGACACATTAAGATAAAATTTAATACTCTATGACATGTATTTCTTCTCCAGAGATATTAATATCTAACACACAAGAAAGAAAGCTTTCATACATGGTATTTATGTACCAAGTTAAGTCTCAATAATCAAATTCAATGAAATTCCATTTTACTGATAGATCTATATTCTCACAGAAACTCGAAATTTTAAGAAGTTATTATATTCATTCATACAACTAATTTTGCCTGAAGATATATATACTACATATGGACCTAATCCTGGGTTACATGCCTGAAGAAGGCTGGACAGGCAGGCAATGTCCCAAAGCTTAAATATTAGTGGGGGGGGGGGACAGAGAAGGGGAGGGAAGAAAATGAGAGTTTCTGAAACTAAAAATTATAAAGTAAAACAGCAAGTGACAGAAAAACAGTGCAGACTGTAGGGGTAACTTCAAGTAAAGTGGTAGAATTCTTAGAGAAAACTACTTAAAAGGAAAAATTTTTAAAGCCTTAAATCAAATAATGTGCACTAATAAGCTGGTAATGTGACAAGGGCAGGACAGGCAGGCTGACCTGAAGAACACAGGGCCCGGCAATCCACGGACAGGCCATGAACAGAAGTCTCCAGAAATGTTCTGTGAAATGCATCACTATTTTCACTGTACATATAAATATGGCTGCAATGTTCCACCTTGCCATTAGGTGGCACTAAAACCATTAATCTTGGCAGAAAAATCCAAGTTCAAATTGCACATTCAAAAATTACTTTTCAACTTTTTCAAAAAAAAAAAAAATTCCCAGAACACCCAAACAAAAAGTATTATACTCCTCATTTATGTGTCATTTATTGCTGTTCTGTAAGTAAATCATGTTTCTTTGTAAAACCCTTCATTGATGTTGCAGCTTTTTTTAATCACTTCATATACTGTGTTCATGAAACTCCAGCATGAGTTAGCAAGTCAAGTCTTTTTCTCTTTTACGCTGTACTTTGAATCCTTACTTGCCAAAGCATCATACAATCCAAGTATCTTTCTGTGGTCACTTGTTCTCCAAGCTGCTCTTAAATTTTTCTACCTGATTTCTAAATGTTGGAAGTGCTTTCCCTTGCACACTTGCTGTAGGCACCATCCCACTGTGCTAAATGGAAAGTTCATGTGTCTCTACACTCAGCCTCCCAAATTTCTATCCCAACACAAACATCTCCTCTAATTCCTAACTTGGAATCCAAATCCCTTCTTGTAGTTTTCAAAGAGAACTTTTATCAGTATCTTAACTCAAATGTGACCAATATAATTTTGAATGAAACTTCCATACCCGTTTCCCATCCACATTTCTCATGTTAGTAACTAAGCCTCTTTCTACTAACTTCCTCAAACAAACTTGCTTTCCCTCCACTGCTTCACTCTTCACATCAGCAGGTTATATGGTCAGCCCCCTCCAAAATAAACCCTACCTCTATCTATTTCTTCCAGCAGAAGAAACAGGACATATAAGAGCATATGTAAAAGCAGATTCAATTTAAAACTGGAGACCAAAATAATTTTTGCTATAATGCAAATGGAATCCAGTCTGTGCGCACACCTTACTGGGCTCGCTGTGCTCTCGTTGGAGCACCTCAATCAAAGCAGGTTCTTTCCCACACTACAGACTTGACTCTCAGGACTACTACACCTTCTGTATTCATTTTCATTCATGCATTTAACACATATTCCATGAGTCGCTACTATGCACCAGAAACACTCATTAGTAAACCATTGTCGTCTCTGTCTTCCTAACACTAACAATGGTTTCATGTGTCTTATAGCAATGGGGTACTAAAGTCTCTAAATCTGTTAAAATAAGCTTTCTCCCTATATAAGCTGTTTTATCAAAATTTTAAGCAGTGAGAGCTAAAACAGGACTATCATGAATGTATAAGGCACAAGTGGGTAATAATCTGCTTTTATCATTTATTAACATAAAATACAAGTAAACCTATAAAAAGTTAAAATGTATCAAAACAGGCACAAAAACATTAACAGAACATACACAGTACCATTAAAGAGAAATGTATAAAAATGTAAAGATTCAGTATCATAAGTGAGTAAAATGAACTGTAACCACACTATGAGCCCAAGTATCACAGTGACTGCTGTGTGAACTAATCATGCTCATGTGAGCAATTTGTCACTGCAAGAAACTGCATACACCACAGAAGTGATTTGACTTCTGAAACAGGTGTCAGACCAGAAGCTACCTCCATGTGATCAAACGAAAGAGAAGAATCAGAGAAAAAGTACTCTGTTCACAGAGAGTTTCAAAAATTCACACAGGCAAAGTCCTGAACCTGCAAAGTACAGAAAAAAACAGATGGTGCTCAAAGAAAAGAAGCCAAGATGAACACAGCTCCATGAAAGAAAGATGAGAAATGGGGGGAAATGCTCCAAAAAGTTCAACACCCGCATACACAAAGGAAACAAAAAGTCCACAGATTCCACAGATGCTCCTCCTTGCCCTGGGACATACCATCAGCCCACAGGAAGCCACTCCACAGCCTCATCCTCCCTTCCTTGTTCCCCTCTACCCTACCCCCCAGGTGTTTCCCCCTTTTCTTTTTATTTCATCTTAACAGTGGTTTCCCTGTCTTATTGCTTTAAAAGCATCTTATTTACATATCTTTCCTCATTCGCCACCTTTTTGCTTTTCGTTCCCCCACCGTTTATTTTTCTCTCCCACATTTTCAGTAATTGCTGCTGTTTTTCCAAAACAAACAGTAAACCTCATTTTATTTTACTCCCCTTCTTAGATTTATCTAATTTTGTTTCTAAACTTTCTGATTATTTAAAAATGTTTGTTTTCTTCTTTCCATTTTTATCTTTTCTAACCTCTTACTCTTTTCTCCTCCACTCTAAAACATCCTTCTCCAATCATCTTCTGAGTTTTGTTTTTCTTCTCTATTTTTCTTTCCCTTCCTTCTTTGTTAACCTTTTGCTTCCTTCATACACATTAATCTTAATTTTTAACATCAGAAAAAATTTTCCTAGTTAATTTTATTTATAAACTTGACACAGCCTAGACTCCTCTGAGAAGCAGCCTTGACTAAGGAGTTACACAGATGAGGTTGGCCTGTAGGCTGGCCTGTGAGGAGCTGTCTTCCTTGTTTTATATAGGAGGATCCAGCCCACTGTGGACAGCACCATACCTAAGGAGATGATACTGGGCTGAATAAGGAAGCTAGCTAGCTAAGCATGAGCCTTTAAGTAAGCCAGCAAGCAGAATTTTTCCATGACTTCTCCTTCAATTTCTTCCTTGAGTTCCTGCCCTCAATGATAAGCTATAAGCTAGAAATGTAAGCCAAATAAATTCTTTCCTCCCTTGCTTTTGGTCAGAATGTTTTTAATCACAACAACAGAAAATAAATAAATAACCCAGAACACTATTCTACATTAGTATTCCCTGGGGTTGTAGTCAGTAATGTGGCTTTAATGGACATAAAGTATATTTCTGTATCTTGTATAGTTTGACAGTGTTGATATAATAATATATAACAATATATTATGATTGTCTCCTCCTTAAGTGGTATTAAAGAATGAAGCCTCAAGAGTAAGGCCCTTATAATAAAGTTCCCAAATAAATCCAGACGAGATACTGAAACCTACATATATGCAAATCATACAATGGACACACAAGAAAAAGCAACGCAATGACTCCGCCAAAACATCTGAACTGCAAGATTCCAAGATAGTGAAATGGGTAAAAGACTAAATGAAGAGTTCTGAAATTGACTAAAATAAATAAATAAATAAATAAATAAATAAATAAATAAATAAATAAATAAATAAA
>CM053759.1:30132020-30159480 GCA_028658305.1 Pachyuromys duprasi | reverse complement strand
TGTGCACCAAAGTATACACACCCACAGCACTGCTCACACAATACACACATACACACATAAAAATACTATCAATGTAATCCAATGTATCAAAAGATTAAAGAAAATCATGGGCTGGTTCAGCTAATAATATATATTGACATAATTCAACACTTATATATGAATAATATGTTCACAAAAACAGTTAATGAAGTTTTCTACTTAATAGTTATTGAACCTTCTTTATTTACTAAATAAAATTTTAAAAAACCAACAACTAGCAAAAGCTTAGATATATTACCTCCCAAATTAGGACAATGCAAAGGTTCCCTCCCTTACATTCTGCCTTAACACCCTAAGAAATAAAAGTCTTTAATCACATATCACCTGAACATCAAAGTAAAAGCCCTCAAAAAAATATAGCAAAAGAAAAAAGAAAAAGAAATCCTTCTAGAACTAATGAACAAGTATAGAAAGTCTGCAGAGTTCAACGCTCGTATACAAAAGCAAATGTTTTCCCTACCCACGACCATAAAAATATGAAATTAATAAGACAACAACGAGACAATCAATAAAGTGCCTGCCCCACAAGCAAGGATCTAAATTTGATCTCCACAACCCAGAAAAGGGGACAGAAAGTATGCCACACATCTGTACTTCCTAGACTGTGGAGGCAGAAAAGTGAGTTCCTGGAGCTCACAGGGCCAACCAGCCTACACAAATCAATGAGCTCCAGGTTCAGTGAGAACCTGTCTCAAAAAAGTAGGTGGATACCAAGCATGGTGTTGTATGCCTTTAATCCCAACACTCGGAAGGCAGAGGCAGGCAGAGCTCCGAGTTCCAGGCAAGCCTGATCTAGAGTGACTTCAAGGAGAGCAATGGCTACATAGAGAAACACTTGTTTGGAAAAAAAAATTAAAAATTAGGTGAAAAGTGACTGAGGAAGGCATACATCACTGACCTCTGGCCTCCATACACACTAACATAAGCACGTGCCTGCGTGCACACAAAGGCATGCACACATGCCCACAACAGAGAGAATGCACAAAATTGCTTTCTAAAAATAACACAGGTATAATTGGACAAATCGTACAGAATCTATATATGGAAACTTAAAACACTGAGGAAAAAATTGTAATTGTTAAATTATTTATGTTGTGTACATATGTGTGTATGTCTGTGTATGCATGCATGCCATCATGCATGTAGAAATCAGAGAATAATCTGTAGAAGTTGTTTCTCTCCACTATGTGGGTCCTGAGATCAAATTCACATTGTCAGGCTTGGCAGCAAGCACCTCTGAGCCATCTCACAGGCCGGGAAAGAAATTTCAATAATAAAAAAATTAATTTGCTGATACTCATAGAGCACTTAAACTATAAGACAGATCACTAAACTATCTGCAGGATAAGGATTGTGTCTACTTTTGCTTTTTTCACCAAACGGAATGGGCTCAAACAATATTTCTTTAATGGATGAATAAATTGTTTGAATATAGAAGCAAGGACTCCTACATCAGGTAGAAAGTTGGACTAAATTATTTCAACTAGGCAGTATAGAAAGGTAGACAGACAGACAGACAGATAGATAGATTTCTAAAATAATTTCTTTTAACATTCTCATTCTATTAATATCTGGTTAGTTCCTGACCTATGTTCCAATGAGCAATCTCAAATATAATTTACTGCCTATTATTACATAGTTTTTTAAGACCAAAATATTAACTTTCTCTTTATTTACAACAATCTATTTTGATCAAGACCAGTTGGAAATTTATTGGAGGTCTTTTAAATAATATGGAGCTCACTGTTCTGTAATCTCAAGATGATACTACCAATTTCAACATACATATCCAAAACAGCATCACATAAAAAAAAAATCTGTTTTTAAAGGAATTTCATAATGTGCTTGCACACAATCGGATATCAAGTCTGCCAAAGTTTTTAAGTTTCTTTAGGGCATGTTTTTAAAATTACACGGTATTACAATCTAAACATAAACATTTTCATTTTCTAGGTATCTTAAAGGCATACAAAAATAAAGTGCTATAGGCAATCTGGTGTGTGGGTTGTGTATGTGACTGTATACATGAGTGTGTGTGTTCATGAGTGTTTCCCTCCCATTATCTACTATTCTAATCTTAAAGGAACTCAATGATTATTTTGACCACACTGATTAATGTAAAGATACATCTGCCCCACCCCACTGCCCATACACCAATAGCAACTCTACCAACTGTACTAGGTCAAAAAGCTTTTAATTGTTACTTTAACTCAACACTATTTTCACTAAATGAGCAATGATAATACCCAAATCCACACCTCACGAAGATGCTTAGAACTAAACTTTTTCACATACTACTATAAACAGTATAACAGCACTCAACAAAGTCTAAATAAAAGCTATTTTCTTCCCAAAATTACTGAACACTGTCAAAAGCATGAAATTGTAGTGCACACAATCTAATTTCCTTCTGTATAAAATATGGTGAACATTCTTGTATTGTTAAATTGTGTGCTGCACCTATTCATTTTCAAGTCTCTTGAAGCAAAACAGAAACAGAAAAATATATGTGTGTCAAAATCATATACACTGTGAGGACTATTAGGCATAAGAACCAGAATGACTATAGAACACCCCTTACAACTGATTAGGAATTGTGTTACCTCAAGATCCAGTTATACCACTCCTAGACATATATCCAAAGATGCTCAAGTATACATCAAGGACATTTGCTCAACCATGTCTGTAGCAGCTTTATTAGTAATAGCCAGAACCTGGAAACAACCCAGATGTCCCTCAGTTGAGGAATGGATACAGAAATTGTGGTACTTTTACACAATGGAATACTACTCAGCAATTAAAAACAAGGAAATTATGAAATTTGCAGGCAAATGTTGGGAACTATAAAAGATCATCCTGAGTGAGGTAACCCAGAAGCAAAAAGACACACAGGGCATATACTCACTTATAAGTGGATATTAGACATATAATATAGGATAACCACACTAAAATCTGTACACCTAAGGAAGCTAATCAAAAAGGAGGTTCCTGGGTAAGATGCTCAATCTTCATTCAGAAAGGCAAATGGGACAGACATTGGAAGAGGGAAGAAAACAGGGAACAAGATAGAAGCCTACCATCGAGGGCCTCTGAAAGATTCTACCCAGCAGGGTATCAAAACATATGCTGAGACTCAGTCAAACTCTGGGCAAAGTGCAGGGAATCCTATGAAAGAAGGGAAAGAAAGACCTGGAGGGAACAGGAGCTCCACGAGGAGAGCAAAAGAACCAAAAAAATCTAGGCACAGGGGTCTTTTCTGAGACTGATACTCCAAACAAGGACCATGCATGGAGATAACCTAGAACCTCTGCACAGAAGTAGCCCATGGCAGCTCAGTGTCCAAGGGGGTTCCCCAGTAATAGGAACAGGGACTGTCTCTGACATGGACTGATTGGCCTGCTCTTTGATCACCTCCACCTGAGTGGGGAGCAGCCTTACCAATCCACAGAGGAAGACAATGAAGCCAGTCCTGATGAGACCTGACAGACTAGGGCTATCAGGAGGGAGGAGGATGGAGGGAGGAGGACCTCCCCTATCATTGGACTGGGGGAGGTAAATAGGAGAAGAGAGAGGGAGGGTTAGGTTGGGAGGGGATCAGGAAGGGGGCTATAGCTGGGATACAAAATAAAAATAAAATTAAAATTAAAAAAAGATTTACCCAAGCAAATATGCACCAACATATGCAAGTATGTATGTATATATGCATGTATATATGTATGCAAGCATGTTTCTGACCCTGACAGAGGATCAAATTATCTTGATTATCATCACTCAGTAGGCAGGAGTCCAAGGTCAGCCTGGACTACATGAGACCCTGTCTCAATAAAAAATAAATCTGCCCCAGAGGTATTGCAGGTATGGCTGCTATGTTAATGTGCATCAGTAGGTGGCAGAGAAGAGAGAGGCTTATGTCTACACTCAGCGTTGTGACCTATGAACAACTGAATGATTAGGAGCCTAAATTTCCCTGAAAACGGTGAGCCTGAAATGCCCACCAGTCTGGTGTTGTGCAGACCTGGGTGGTGAACAAGCCTGAGACTAAAGAGCCCCACCTGGGACCACAACCCTCACATGGACAGGCAACCTTCACATGGGGACACTGAGGGAAAGGGTCAGGGGCTAGGAGAGGAACAAGCCCAAGACAACCACAAGACCAGCACCATGGGGCCCAGACAGAGAGCTAGCCTGAGATGACCACCAGTCCATTCATTGTTGTGCAGACCTGGGGAAGCAGACCATGCCCAAGATGACCCCTGACTGGTGCCATAATGCACGAGCAGGGCATATTAGACAACCCCAGACACTCAGAGACCCCAGACGCCACTAAGAGAAACAAGTAAGTGGTGGAGAAATGAAAGAGAAATAGAAGGATATGGACACAATGAACAGAGGCAGAACTGGACTCAAGAGTAGTGAGGAACAGTCTCATGTTAGTAGCTGATGATGGGATCCTGGCCTGTGTTGCCACCAGCGGCCATATCTGGGTCTTTGGCCCTGAAGCAGCAGGAGTCTGTTACCTCCAAAAGCCAGGTGGTCATCACTGGTCTGGGTTGCCACCCAGGGACAAACTAATGTCTGAGGGCTGTGCAGAACTGGCCCCATCCCTCACCTGGGCATCGTGGGAGACCTGGCCCTGGGTCAAGAAAGCAGGAAAGCTGGCTCTGCACCTCACCTGCTGCAGCACTTGGCAGAGCAGGCCCTGAATCTCATCTGGGCAACACAGCACAGACTCTGGTAGTGCAGGCACAGGTAAGCCAACCCTAAGGGCATGTGAAAGAGCTGGCCCTGCCACATGTCTGCCATTTGGTGAAATGGGTGACAGAGAAATGCTCCCCCCTCACCCTTTGCCACCTATGGCAGACAGGAGAGCTGGTCCTGAGGTCATCAGAGCGGGACAGCTGGTCCTACCTCTCACCTGCTGCCGCACACAGGAGAGCAGTCTCAGCTGATCTAAGGGATCTGATAGACTCTCTGGCCTCTACAAGCATCAAAGCACACATGCTACATAGACATGTATGCAGATAAAGCACTCATATACATGAGATAAACTTAAAACTCTTTCAAATAACAAGAATATAGTCTCTTTAGCATCTGGAACATTACATGGCACCTAAATAAAACAATGAAAGGATAAAATATATCTCACAATTAAGAAACAGTTTCTGAAATTATCAAAATAATGGGTGAATATTAAGAAATAAAGACTGGACAGGTACTTCCTTCTGAGACAAACAAAAATTGTATGTAAAATAATGTATGTAAAAATTGTATGTATAATAGGACAAGAAAAGAGATTTATTCAAATAAGCAAAGGCACAGCAACTAAAGCACTTGACACGCAAGCTTGACAACCCAAGCTAGATCCCAAAACCCTGACATGGAGAGGATAGGACTCCACAAGGACCAAATATATCTGGGCACAGGGGTCTTATATGAGACTGTTTCTCCAACCAAGGACCATGTATGGATATAGCCTAGAACCTCTGCTCCGATGTAGCCCTTGGTAGCTCAGTAACCAAATGGGTTTCCCTAGTAAGGGGAACAGGGACTATTTCTGACATGAACTCAATGGCTGGCTCTTTGACCTCCCCACCCCCCAAGGGAGGAGCAGCCCTGCTAAGCCACAGAGGAGAACTTTGCAACCAGTCTGAAGATACCTGATAAACCAGGGTCAGAAGAAAGGGGAGGAGGTCCTCCCCTATCAGTGGACTTGGAAAGGGGCAGGGAGGAGATGAGGGAGAGAGGGTGGAATTGGGAGGGAATGAGGAAGCGGGATTCACCTGGGATACAGAGTTTAATAAAATGTAACTAATAATAAAAATTTTTAAATTAAAAAAGTAGAAGAGAAACAATTCCTAAAGTTGTTATCTGACCTATACACACTCATGCCCATACACATTACACACAAACACACTCCATAATGCTTTCAATAAAATTTAATCTCCAACAGAACAGTATTTAAGAGGTATGAACTTTGAAGGGTAACAACATTATTAAGTCATGAGTTTTAATAAATGGGATTAGCGCCCATAAAAAAGCACACTCTACAACTTTCATTCCTTTTGCCTTATAACCATATGGCATTCTTCCCCTCGAGAGAATATAGCAACAATATGCCACCACAGAAGTAGATATCACCGTCATGAGGCACCAAAGACTGATTTCAGACTTCCCAGCTTCCAGAATAATAAGAAAAAGAAACTTCCTAGTTTATAAACTATACAGTTTCAGGTGGTTTGGTACAGTGACACTAAGTACTAAAATAGTTTATTCAAAATATCAGTACAAGATGGGATTATTCAATAAAATCAACAGTATAGGGGAAATAATTTAATTGGTCCCTATTCAAAACTCTATTTGACACAAATTTCTAAAAGAAGTCTAGCCAGGTATGGTCCTCAACAGCTATAATCTCAGCACTTAGGAGGCAGAGACAGGGGGATGGATCATAAGCTCAAGGCCTAGGCTACCTGAAGCCCTGTTTCCACAATAATAGTATTTAGCTACTGTTTTTTATTTTCTTTCTTACATGACTAGGAGGAAATGATGACTATTTCCAATAGCAGCATAGAAAAGAGCTAAAGCAAAGGGAAGCAAAATTTTTAAAAAAAAGACTAATTTAACTCCATAAAAATGCAAAACTTCTGCACATCAAACTATAATGAAAAAATCACAAGACAAAGAAAGTACTGAAACATTTAAATGTGACAAATCAGTGGTATCCTAAGTAAGTAATAAGCTATAAATAATAAAAAGAGTAACAGTGCAATCAAAGTGATAAAAAGGACATAAGAGATGAATAATGACAAACACTGATTTCTCACAAGCATTCTATACTTCCCTCATCATGTAGAGATCAGGCTGGAGGGAAGGTCTCTGGTTTAACTCTAAGCCAGTTAAACCAAGTAGTCTTTAGTGTTTTGTTCAAAGAGCCACAGAATCTTGAGCCAATTAACAGTGTTTTGCTGACAAGAGCGAAGCAAAGAGTAAGGGAAATAACCTCTCTTCAGAGAACTGGAGGAAATGCAGCAGCACTGCCTCTGGATAGCATGACATATAGATTCAAGGCCTACAGGAAGGGAACTATCACAAAACAAAACAAAACAAAACAAAAAAACAAAAAGAGTTCTAAAAAAATAGATGATAGACAGACAGACAGACAGATAGAGTAATCCACCCTCAGCCTCCAGTCCTAGCATAACCTGTATAGGAAAATTAGACTGTTAGCTATCAAGTATAAGAAAAACCAAAACAACTTGCTCATATTGCCACCCCAGAAAGCACTGTTGACTTGGAATTTAGACATAACACCTATAATAATTACCAAGTGTCTATGTATTTAGAATACTCTGTAAGGTAGCTATTATCCTCATTTCATGAAAAGGAAAACAGGAAGAGGATGGTTAAGTAATGTATCCAATGTGACATGTAAATAGATAGCTGAGACAAGACTCAAAGCCAATCTACCAGATTCCAAAGGTCCTGCTTTTTCACCCTGGAATCGTGGTTTTCAAAAAGTACAGGTTAATAACAGCTAACATTTATTGTTTATTTTGTACTTAAAACTTTACAGTCTATTTCATAAAACTCTGACAACACAGAATTAGCATTAATACATTTCTTTCATAAACAAACAAGAAAATGCCAAATGGTTAAGCAAAATCACATGGTTAATAAGGCAAGCATTCTGACCAAACAAAACAACCTGTAATAACTTTATTTTCATAAGAGATGTAGCCGGACTAAAGCAACAGGAGAGGCTATGCTTATTTTAAGCACCATATATCACACACACACAACTTACTAAGTTAAAGTTTATTTTACAATATAGACTATACTATATAACCTTCTTTCTCATAAAATTCCTCATACAATAACTAGATGAAGTGCAGAATTTTACATGGCCAATGTTTACACAAAAAACAAACTTCCTAAAGGGAATAAGAGTTTATTCTGGGGCCATTTTGAGAGAGTGTGCCTAGGAACACATATTTAGGTTACCCCAAATCCAGTGTTCCAATGTGGAAAGAGTTTCATGAAGTTTTACAGTTTTACAGAACAAAGAAAGTCAAGAATCAAGTTCATTCAAAATACAGTGGTATGTACATCAGTGAGACAGTCACAATAGGGGAAGCTTTTCTATAGACCTCAGATGCTGTCTGCTGATATTCTCAGCCTGTAGTTTGGTGGAAGCTAGTAGTCTACTAAGTTAATAGATTTACTCCTAGGGTCTTACTTCCAGCAACCTTAAAATACACTGGTGTGCACAATGACAAGGTGGTCACAGCAAGATGGGGGGGCGGGGTTCTACAGACCTCAGATGCTCTCCAATGACACTCTTAGCTTCTGGGTTGGTAGGAGCTAGTAGAGTGATAACTTAGTAGATTTCAAAAGGCTTTTATCTATTAGTCACAGAATGTTAGGTCCCAACACAGAGGTGGTCAAGAAATGGGGCTAAAGCCAGGAATGGGGCAATTAGCCCTGGACCTACAACAGCCTAATCACTCCACATTATCAGTCTCTATATATATAACTTCTTTCCAAGAATTTTCATCAACACCAGCAATGTTCCTCAATTAAAGCATACTTTTGTCTGCCATCTCAATAACTTTTTAAGTTAGCTAGTTAAAGATAAAAAGTATCCTAAATCCAGAAAACAAGTAGCCTTCAATATCTTAAAAATAGCAATTTATTATGCTCCACACTCTTAACAATTGTGAAAACTTTCTTGATCTTCAAGTACAAATATATCATCAATCTTCTTGATTAACTCTGCTTTCCCATAGTAAATATAATCAGCCACTGTAGTTGACATTATTCAACAGCTGCCATTTTACTATTTGTCAAGTGCTTATCCAGAAGCTTCCTGCTTCATCACTGGTTTAACCGTTAAAGTAAGAGTGAGAGATAACACTCAGTAATAGAGCACTGGCCTACCACAAGGCTTTACATTCACTGCCTACTACATCACAGACAGGCAGGCAGGCAGAAAGGAAGGAAGAAAGGACCACAAGGACTGATCCACCAAAGAACAACAGAAATCTAGATCTATTCCAATGGGGCATTTTTTTTCATGTTCTATTTTCAAATCTACAGAATTTACGAAGAGATGTTAATAGCCTGGAGGTGAGAGTACCTATATTGAGGTTAACAATAGGAATGAAACTGGAAATGAGAAACTAATCACTCTGAAACTAGTCACATCTTTGAAACTTCTGAGCAACCCTTAAACGACTATTTAAAAAGAAAAAGTACAAAAATATGGGACAGTGGATAAGGTAAAAATTTCTGTAAATGGCTAATCACATCTGTCCAACCTTCAGGTAATGGAGTCAATAACTATGACGTATCCTAACTACTGAACATGATGTCAAAAGTGAAAGAAAAATAATATTTTCCCAAAAGACACCAAAGAATCTTTAATATGTATATCATGAATTCATTCATTCAAATATTTACTATAATTCAACCATGTATACTACTCAATACTATAAGCTGAGATACTATAAGCTCTTCACAGTACCTACAACAAATCATATATACCTTGTGGGTGGTTTTGTCTTTAAAAAAAATAAAGAAAAACAATTTTAGAACTTCTGGAACACTCTCCTCAGACTCTCAAAAAACGTTAAGCCATACAGAGCAAACCCTTTGTCTTAGCATGCTACTAAACATGAATATAAAATAAACATCAGTTCAAGGTCAACCTGGTCTATATAGCACCCAGGACAACCAGGGCCACATAGAGGGAAACTGTCTTTAAAATAAATAATAATTAATAAATAAGGCACTATCTCCTAAATCTGAACTAAAAGCACAGCAGCACACAAGTAACAGTATCCATCTGTGGGAAGCTGAACAGAACCCCTAATGATAAACTCCCTAACTTGCACTTCAGATTATAAATCATACATGCATTTCTACATGAGGTTACACAGATGACAGAATAATTTTTATGTACCAAGTCAGTCTATACCCACTTTCAAGGCAGACATGGTGACACATGCCTGTACTTTCAGTACCTAGGAGATAGGGGCCGTAGGATCAGGAGTTAGGTCATGCTCAACTACACAGGGGTTTTAAGACCAACTGGACCAAAAGGAGACTCTTAAAATGTTAAGCTCTCGAAAAAGAACCTTTATAGTCTGATGAACTTCATACCTGATCAAAATCAGAAACAATAAAATTATCTTATCTCAGAACTTTCACAACAACTATCATAATAACAATTTTTATTCTGTACTCAATTAGATTCTTTAAACATTAGTTGAAAGGAAGGCATGAGAAAATCTAGTTAACTTGAAAACAAATCCCATTATAAGAATTATAAATGTGTAAGATGAGTAAAGCAACCTTAATCAGTTCCTTTTGTCGCTAACATCACACTTTAAAGTCACAGTTAATTAGCTGGAAACCAACTCAGAGGTTGCCTAACATGTACAGGACCCAGGGTTTGATCGCTCGCACCATGTAAAATAAATAAATAAATAAATAATAAAGCAACAGTTAAAATTGGAAGCATTGAAAGCACTCAAGTCTAAAAGCTTTATGTCACAAATATATGAATATCACTTAAGAAATTCAAGGTTAGTATACATTATCTCCTGTTACTTTCGTTTATTTATGCTAGAATGATAAATGCTGGGTTTTCCAAACCATTTTTAGAAGACTTGATATTCAGTCAAACCAAAGCCATTTCTTTTAGAATAGTTACAGTGAAATAATACCATAGTAAATAATCGTTTCTGTCATAAGAAACATAAAACAGGTTACAAATACAATATGAAACAAATGATTCGGATGATATATAGCCACAAACATAGTAATGCTGATTCAGAAGTAACATCATCTCTCAAATGTATACCTGAGATTTTGACAATGATAAATCAATACCTAAACATAAAATAAAGGGTGTTTTCCCACTAAATTCCCTAATTATCTTCCTGACTAACAGGCAGCAAAATGATTGTTATTGTCCTTTTCTCTCCCTCCGCCTCTCTCCCTCTTTCACTCCCTCACCTCTCTCCCCTCTCCCCTCTCTCTCTCTCTCTCTCATGTTTTTTGGAGACAAGGTTTCTCTGTGTAGCCTTGGCTGTCCTGGACTCACACTGTACATCAGGCTGGCCTCAAACTCACAGAAATCCATCTGCCTCTGCCTCCCTAAGTGCTGAGTTACAGGCATGTGTAGCCAAGCCTGTTGTTCTTTTCTCTTAAAGGCAATAAATAAAGCAGAGATTCCTTCCCTTCTGCTTCACACTCACCAACTCTACCCACAGTCCTAGGGATAAAACCCAGAGCCTCAGAAACACTAGCTAGTTACACACATATATCACTGATGCATGTGTTAAATGGCCTGTACCTGGCCTCTCTCCTGTTGTTCAACAAAGGAACTGGAATAAAATTTCATGTATTTTATATCAAAATTACCTTTCTTGTCAAGCAGTTTTCCTCCTATTTTATTTAACATATAAAAATTATACCTACATATGAACTATGTGATAGTCTAATGTTATAAAATCACCAACTCAACTGTTCTCAAAATAAAAACACAGAAACCAGCACAGTAAACTCTCAGCACATAACTTCCCTTCCTCTAGTCTATGCCTCTCTCAACACCTTAAACTGTTTACTACTTGCATGTGTCACCTAGCAATTTATGCGTACAATACTAGATATTATCAATCTTTCATTATAACCTGGGTACAGCACTTTAACAACACCTAATGTAGCAAATCAGTAACAGGAAGTAAGGTTTTGAGAAAAGCAAAAAATAAAGCCTTTTTTAACTTTTCATACTCTTGTCAAAACATGTCAAACTTCTGTAAGCCAAAAACATTTCAATTTCCTCCTTCGAGAGAAAGTTGAAAATAACATCAAGAGGCTTAACGCAGACAACTTGGGAAACTTGGGAAGCCTCAACAATAAATTATTTTTATCACATACTTTTGGAACCAAATCAGTAAATTGTAACTATTCCAAAAATATTCCAGAATTCATTTTCTAAAGAATACAGTATTACTATAAATCACAGACCTTTATAACTTCTAGCATCAAACAAAGTATATACAACTAAATGTGTGTTGTAGACATTCTTGGTTCTAAGCTAGAGAGGCCGCCTGTTATGCACACATAGCTCTTACTGGAGCACCACGGGAGTTCTGCTAATGCACCTGAGTAAATGAATGCATAGCAAGAGGCCAAGGAACAAATATTTACTAGCCAGTAAGCATCTGCAAGATACTTAGTCGGATCGATGTTTGTGACTTTGCTATATCCTCTTACTAATGACCCCTTTTCCACAATATCCACAAGCTCAAAAAATTTACACCATACTATTTACTGCACTACAAATATCAAAACATAATGTTGTTTACCTTAAATATGTACAGTCTTAAAGCTTGCATTTTTGGCAAAAGAAGCAGAACATCTAGACTAATTCATGGTTGTTTCACATAATCCTTTTCTCCAAAAACATGAAGAATATTCCTGTGAGTTCACTGTCACAAGAAAATCAAACCCTACAGTAAGCACTTCATTTAATGTTCTTTTTTTTTCCCAAATCTGTAACATAGGGCTTACCAGCATGCCATAAAGACAATTTTGACTTCATTATTTAAATAGCTCAAAAAAACAATATATATTTTGAGGAAATAAATGTTTTTCATTTTAATGGCATAATTTAGAAATATAACAACTGTCATAACCATGTGTTGAGATGGCACCTCTAATCTTTAAAGATTCAAACATTCAAGGCAACTTGTTAAAAGTGGTCCACTCCCAAACCTGTATTTACTAATTATTATTTTACTGTTTACAAAATTATTTCAACTAACCTAATAATATTGGTAATTTTAATTCTCTTTCAGTTTACATTTATAATAGTCACTTAACCAGTTTTATTTTGGGTATACAAATGGAAGAACATATTCAAAAGAGCAAATACTTTGTTCTAGGTTAGAATACCTAAGTACATATGGAATCCATATTTGAAGCAGACAAATCACTTCCACTTATAGTCATCTGCCTCCTGTAATGACTGCTCATAGCATAAGTATCTAGCTCAGGCCTTATGGTTGGAAGAGATGTACACAGCAGTTTTAAACATGTCTGCTCAGTTCCCTACCCAAGATTTTTAGCTGAAGTGACTACAACAATAAGCGTCATGACCCCCTGCAGTGAGAACCTCTGTTCTCTGTCCTCCTATTGTACATGGGAGTTCTCACTTGTTTGAACGAATGCAGGACTGGCTTCCTCATGACATTTTCTTACTCACCTTTACCCCACATTTGGCTTTTTCTATGACTTGACTGTTGCATTCAAACTTTATGTCAAATTTTAATTACTATTTTAATGATATTGAGGGATGAGACCTTAATTAGACCATGAGGACTCAGCCTCCACAAAAAAGTTACATGTCATTATCTCAGGAGTGGGCTCATTACATAAGAGTGGGTGACATTACAAAGGGAGTGAGTTCTAGAGAGTGACTGAAGCCCTTTTTATTCCTCATTCTCCTTTGCCTACTCCATGTGAAACCTTCTGCCATATTATGACAGAGGAAAGCAGCTCTCACTCTGTCTTGGACAGTCCAGATTCTAAAATTGTGAATCACAGAAATCTCTTTTTTATTAATTAATCAATGTCTGATACATTATATCAGCTTCCTGTTTCTGTTCATAGTTAAGAGCTTTAAGGGGTGAAGAAATGACTTAATTTGTCTCTCCAACCTCCAACTGACTAAAATCAAGTGACTGCCCCTAATCACACATACTATCAATACCAAAGGAACCAGGGATAATGCCATTAAAAAAAATAATAATAAGCCAGTAACATAATTGTTATGTTTATTTGAAAGATTTCATTACAAATCTATTCTTTTTTAATGTTTTGTTTTGTTAATTTTTGTAAATTGGGTGTTGTGCACCATGTTCATGCAATGTCCTTGGAGGCCAGAAGACAGTGGATATCAGATTCCCTAGCACTGGAGTTAGAGATGATTGTGAGCTACCTGTGGGTGCTGGGAATCAAACCTGGGTCCTATGGAAGAGTCACCACTCTAGCCTCAAAAAAATCTATTTTTGAACATGCACTTACTTGACTCTATGAAATCTTCAAACTACATTTTTTAATATCTTGAATACCATGAAAAAAGATTAAATCAACATCACCTGGTGTTGTTACTCTCAAAAAATAGACTGTCTACCAGTGTGTTCAGTGCTACAGCCTAAGATTTATAATCTGACCCATCCTTCCTTCGTTTGTTTGTTTTTCAGGCTTGCCTCAAACTCACAGTTCTTTTGCCTCAGCCTCCAGGGTTCTAAGACTACAGATGTTCGCCACTATATTCAGATCTTTCCCTTTAATCATGAAAGAACCTTCCTACACTTTTGTTTACTCTGTTAAGCTAAATCCAATTATTGCCCAGGGTAACAACCACTCCAGACTTGTCTGTCTTTTCCACAAACTTCTGTACTTACGCTCTAGACATCTAGCATTATTCTGCTCACTGTTAATACAAGCCAAGAGGGCAAAAGTAAGCTGGCCATGATGCACCAAATCATGAGCTCAAACATAAGACCAGGGCTAACACTAAGGAAAAAAGGGAACATGGTAAAGAATGGTGAAAGTGGATAATCAATATTTAATGAACAGCTACTACATGAGCTTCTCCTAAGTCAGTATAGTTACTCAGTACTGGCTCGATTTATAAGGACAGCAAACACTAACTTTACTCATGGTTACACTATAGATACCAAGAATGTAAAGTTCCATGGCTAGTTTTGTTTTTTGTCAAACCAGCTGCATATATCCCATGCACAAACTAAAACATACTAGGGACAAAAGAAAAAGAAAGTGGATGCTAAACCTGCCATTTAATATTAGTTTCAAAATCAATAAACAAGCGGGATTTTTTTTTCTTTCAGTAACTGGAATAGTTCTGTAAACAACACAAAACAAATATAAAATTCACACAAATGCTTGAAAGAAAAAAAATTTAGACATTTTCAAAATGTTAGACGGTACACCCCAAAATGTATGCCTACTCTCCTCTGCCTTAAACGTTCTTTAATCATAGTTTAAGGAGCACTGTACAGAAATTGAGAGAGAAGCTGCAAAATGCAATAACTACACATTTGGATTAACAAATCTGGAACCTTCTCCAACTTTCCCAAAGTCCATCATTTTCTTTATAATATGTATGCAACATTTGTTTAATTTCTAATCAACTCTAGTATTGAACATGCCACATAATTATTTATGTCTATCTCGATCACCGTTTCCCCTAGAACAGCAAATATTTTATTCAGTCCTCTAAAAAGGTATAATTAAAAGGAATAAGAAACATAAATCAGCATGATGAGATTTGTTGAAAGCATGGATTAAACATGTACATTTCAAAGACAAAATTAGTTTCTGTAAAGTAAAATCACTCCATTAGAACACTTAAAAAGGTTTGAGTTATACCATATAACCCCTACAAATAAATACCAAACCACAATCCACTTAATAGCTAATGGGATTTGAAAGGCTAATTCCTTCACCCACAGTAGAGAAGCATTACAGAGACTTAACATCAGAGACTTAACATAATGATAGATCCTAAACTCTTACTGCACACAATTCTTGATTTAAAAAAAAAAACATTATACCATGAAAAGTCAGAATATATGATCATGCAAAGAAACATTTTGTTCAGGAAGTTGTCTCCTATGCCAATGAGTTCAAGGCTCTTCCCCACTTTTTCTTCTGACAGGTTTAGTGTGTTTGGTTTTATGTTGCGGTCTTTGATCCACTTGAACTTTAGTTTTGTGCGGGTGATAACTATGGATCTATTTGCATTTTTGTACATGTAGATAACCAGTTAGACCAGTACTATTTTCCATCGTATGGTTTTGGCATCTTTGTCAAAAACCAGGTGTCCGTAAGTGTGTGGGTTTATTTCTGGGTCTTCTATTCGATTCCATTGATCCACCAGTCTGTTTCTAAGCCAATACCATACAGTTTGGATTACTGTTGCTCTATAGTACAACTTGAGATAAGGGAGGGAGAGACCATCAAAAGATCATTTGCTCAACCATGTTCATAGCACCTTTATTCATAATAGCCAAATCTAGAAACAACCCAGATGTTCCTCAACTGAGGAATGGATACAGAAATTGTGGTACATTTACACAATGGAATATTACTCAGCAATTAAAAACAAGGGAATCATAAAATGTGTAGCCAAATGGTGGGAACTAGAAAAGATCATCCTGAGTGAGGTATCCCAGAAGCAGAAAGACACATATGGTATATACTCACTTATGGGTGGATATTAGTCACATAATATAGGCCAAACATAATAAAATCTTTGCACCTAACGAAGCTAATCAAGAAGTACACTCTGGGTAAAATGATCAATTCTCATTCAGAAATGCAAACAGAATAGACATCAGAAGAGGAAGAAAACAGGGTACAGGACAGGAGCCTACCACAGAGGCCCTCTGAAAGACTCTACCCAGGAGAGTATCAAAGCAGATGCTGAGACTCATAGCCAAACTTTGGGCAGAGTGCAAGGAATCTCTTGAAAGAAGGGGGAGATAAAAAGACCTGAAGGGGACTAGAGCTCCACAAGGAGAGCAACAGAACCAAAAAATCTGAGCCTAGGAGTCTTTTCTGACACTGATACTCCAACCAAGTATCATTCATGAGATAACCTAGATCCCCTGCACAGATGTAGCCCAACTCAGTCTCCAAGTGGGTTCCCTATTAAGGGGAACATGAACTCAGTGGCTTGATCACCTTCGGGGGGGGGGGGCGGTGCAGCCTTACCAGGCCACAGAGGAAGACAATACAGCCAGTCCTGATGAGACCTGATAGGATAGGGTCAGATGGAAGGGGAGGAGGACCTACCCAATCAGTGGACTGTGGAAAGGGCTTGGGAAGAGAAGAGGAAGGGAGGGCGGGATTGGGAGGGAATGAGGGAAGGAGCTACAGCTGAGATACAAAGTGAATAAATTGTAATAAATTTTTAGAATTTTTTAAAAACCACTTTGATTAAAGGAAAAAAACCTGTATAAATAATGTTCTTTATTCTGTCCTCCAATACATCTCACTAATAGCAACAGATCTTAAGACTTAACAGAATTACAGAATATGAGTATAGTTTTAATTATCTGGTTCTCTTTCTCTACTATCTGTTCTCCAGAGAACAACAACAACAAAAAAATCATCCCATTTATAGTCAAAAAAAATTTTAATCACATTTTGGAGATATATAATTATTAATTGTCTATGACCTTCCTAGATTTTTGTTTTTGTTTTTTTGAGACAAAGTTTTTCTGTGTAGCCTTGGCTGTTCTGGACTTGCTTTGTAGATCAGGCTGACCTCAAACTCAGAACAATCCACCTGCCTCTCCCTCCCTGAGTGTTGGGATTAAAGGCATGCACCACCAAGCCTGGCTATGACCTTCTTAGATTTGTAAAACACCCAACAAGATGATCACAATTCTCAACATAGTATCAATAAAAAAGTGTATGAATATTTTAAAAGGGTAAACATTTAAAAATTTTTAAGTTTATGTTAATTTCAGTATAAAATTTGTATGCACTCTAGTATTAGCGTATGAAATTCTTAGTGTTCCATATTTTATTAAATATAATATATAGTTGAAAGTACACATTTCTATTTTAAAATATTCTATAGGCTGTCAATAGCATGACTAATTTTACATGAACTTTAATTAACAACCCCAAAGTGCTTGATATATTATATGTAGTTAACAAACATTAATAAACATTACTTTTTTAGTTATTTATAAGTATATGTTAATATGTATATGTGGGTGCCCATGGAGGTGAGAACAGGGTATCAGACTGTCATGGGATAGTAAATTAGTCCAGCCACTCTGGAAATAAATGTGGAGAATCCTCAAAAAGCTTAAAATAAATCTTCCATATGACTCATCTATACTACTCCTCAACATATGCCCAAAGGACTCAACATCCTACTCCAGATACTTGCTCAGCAATGTTCATTGCTGCTCTAGTCAAAATAGCAACCTGAAAGCCTTTCAATTAGCAGTGGATAATGAAAATGTGGTACATATACACTAGAGAATACTATTCTCAAGAAATGAAATCATGTAATTTGCATTGAACTATAAGACATCATATTGAATGAACTCAGACCAAGAAAGACAAATTTTCCATGTCTTCTCTTATCTGAGTTCCTGGATCTAATAGATGTGAGTATTTAACCCAGCGTAACTATACAAAGAAGGAAAGTAAAAAGGAACAGTTGGGAAGGGGAAATAGCAGGGTACAAACGGTCTGATGGGGAAATAGCAAATAGGAAAAGTGAGAGGGTTTTAATCAGGGAGGGGGGAATAAACACAGAAAGAGGAAAGAGGGGATAAGATAACAGTAAAGATGTCTAAACAAAATTCATAAGAAATCATATTATCAACTATCTACCAAAAAATACCTATAATACATGTAAGTCTACACATACATATACATAGTTTAAATGAAATTTTCCCATCTAGGATGACAATGCCCTCCTCAAGAGCCACAGATTATCTAACAAAACCCCCAATACCAGGCATGAGAAGCCCTCATTTTAGTTGTTGGTCAGGGCTATTCAAGAGACTCTCAAAATATTATAGGGTACTGCTGCTCCCCAGAGGTGAAAGGTTAAGTTTCAACTGCTGAATACAGCATGAACTTCAAAAACAGGGGCCAGAGAACCAGAGCTATATCTAACCAAAAGCCTCCTCCCTGAGGACTAGCTTTCATGTTACCAGAAGGTGCTGTACTGGAACACCTACCTAAGTTAATAACCAACAGCCTTCTAATTAGACTTAAAGCCACTCAACAAGAGGTAAAACATGCCTGGTACTGGAAATCAAGCCCATTAACAAGGGCTAATGAAGTCATGGATAATCTACAACCACCATATTACTAAACCAACATAATCCTGGAATACATTCTCAATATTTATCCTTATACCCAGATAAATGTAGTTTTAACCTCTTATCAAAGAACTTCCTTGTAACAAAGAAAAAGCCATTACAGAAAACCACAACACAACTTTTGCATTTAAATCTTAGGAAGTATCTTGAAAGAAGGGGCAGAAAGAATGTAAGAGCCAGAGAAACAACAAGTTTGCTGTGAGGTTTTACCTCCTAGAAATATCAGAGAAACTACACCCATGAAGTCTCAGCAAACAGCTGGCTAAACATGACTTGAACAAAGATAACACCAATAGACATGCTTGTGTGAAACATCACGAGGTCTCAACCCTAAACAAAGAACAATAGAGATGCTAAGAGAAGCATATATATATACATATAGTTTTTCCCAAGGAAAAGCATACCAACTAGTTATCCAATATCAAATGCTCAACTTTGAAAACATATACATACCAAACAATATTATATGGACTGGGTAGGTTGTACGTATATATTTAGGAACATACACACACAAAATTTAAATAAAAAAGAGACCATGAAACTGAATGAAAGCAAAATGAAGAGATGAAGTAATGTAATTATAATTTCAAAAAATATGATAAGAAAAAAAGAGCAAAGCAAGCTGAGCACCAGCATTCACACTTCTGTTTCCTGATAATGTGACCAACCTCCTCACACTCCTCTTATAATGAACTCCCAACCACAATGGACTTTGCTTTCTTGCCCCCCTCCCCAAAAACAAGGTTTCTCTTTGCAGCCTTGGCTGTCCTGGACTAGCTTGTCTTAGACTCCAGACCAGGCTGGCCTTGAACTCACAGAGATCTGCCTGACTCTGCCTTCCTGAGTGCGCCCGGCTTGGACTGTGCTCTTAAGCTGACCTTTCCTTCCGTTCCTTTCACTCACTTTTGTCAGGTATTTTGCCACAATGGGAAACAAACCTAACAAGAGCATAAGACCAAAATATAAGACCATAGTAAGACTTGGCCCAACATCAAAGCCTAGATTTTTTTAACTTAGATTTCAATGTTTAAAATTACACACACACATACATATATGCACACACATAAACACACATGTTCATCTATTTATATGTTACATTTTCCTACTTTAAACAAGTTTTTTAATTAACACAAACATAATCCAATTTCCTCTCTTACTTTTTACATGTCTGTATCAGCAGAGGTACAGATGGCAAAGGAAAATAAAAGTACACAGGTAATGACAAATTACAAAGTCAGCCCTGAATAACCAAGCTGACTGATTCTTCTATAGTGGGGAGAACAGAATCATGCAGAAGAGACACTGTCAACTGCTGGAGGTATAACCACATGGATTTTTTTTTTCACATTTTAAAGTCTGTTTAATTATATTCGTTTTAGTGTATATATATGTGTATGGATACAATGGCATATATGTGGAAGTCAGAATCCAGCTAATGGGAGTCCATTCTTTCCTCCATGTTGGTTCCAGGAATTAAACTCAGGTAACCAGGCTTAGTGGCAAGCACCTTACTTGCTGAGTCACCTCCCCAGACACAAATGTATTATTTTAAATGAAAACACTGATATCAATGTTTCTCAAAGAAATAATTTTTAATCCCCTTAATACTCTGTAGTTTTTAAGCCAGCTGTCTATAATTTTCTCCATCTCAAATGATACACTTATTTACTGAGTATTCTCTAACACTAGATCCTTAAGTTATATCTCCAGACTGGAAGGCATCTCCAATTGTCTTCATACTTCTCAGACACCATCATGGGTAACAAGATGGTAGACAGTATTGAGAAATCCATCCCAGATTTCTCATCTTTAGAAAAACTAGCAGAGGTGTCTATGAGACCAAAGAAAACAACAACCATGGTAGAATATAACAGTGTTCTAATATACCCCAACCTGACTGAGCTATGGAATGACATTCCACATCCCTCTAGTTGAACATTTTTAAAGCAGACATGTTTGCTATTTGAGTGCCATAATTAAACGACAATTATCTTTTGTTACCACAAATTGAAGGAATAAATAAAATAGGTATTCACGGTGGTTACTATTTGCTATCAACTTGATGACATTAAAGTATTATGAAAATAAGCCCCCAGTATCTGTGAGGGATTATCCAAATTAGGTTCACTGAGGTAAGAAGACTTGCCCTAAACATAAAGAGTACTGTTCCACGGGCTGGGACATCAGACTGAATAAAAAAGGATAAAGAAAACTGAGCAGCAAAAGCATTCATGCATGATACTTTGCATCCTAACTATAAATACAATGTGACCAAGCTGCCTCCTAATTCTGCCACCATTCCTTGATGTCATGGAACTATGAGCCAGAACAAGCCCTTCCTTCAGTTGCTTTTGTCACAACAATGAGAAAAATAACTGACACGGTGGTAGTTAGGCTATCTGACCTACTAAATCCCGTGGAAAACACATGCAGTACTGCAGGTCTATGATGTTTTTCTATTAATAGAGAGACTATGCAAGAACAGCTTCCAGGAGACTCCTATTTCAAACACGAACAATTCAGCCCATTCTTCTGGTCCTCAGCATGCCTAGCCTATTTCTGTAGAAGTAAAAATCAGAATAACCTCTCCAGAAATATGACTGGTATCTACCAAGCACACTGGAGGATACCTTTAAAACAGTTCCCTTCCAAAACTGAATACTATGTCCCTATCTCCTTGAATTTGGGCTGATTTAGTGATTCAATTTTTTTTAATTAATTTATTTATTTTGAGACAAGGTCCCACTACTTGTCTCTGGCTGGCCTTGAACTTACAGTGATCTGCCTGTGTCTGCCTCCAAGTTCTGGGTAGTGACTCACTGTTAAAGAACAGGATGTGGAAAGGCCGGTGATACAGCTTAGTAGTAGAGTGCTTGCCCAGCATGTGTGAGATCCTCACTTTGATTACTGATACGACAAAAATGAGTACAAATATACAATACCTAACACAATTTACAGAAAGCAATATAGTAATGCTGGTCTGAGTAAAGCAAGCTATCATATTCAGATTCACTGAAGCCACGTCTGAAGGAGGCCTTCTTGGTAAAGACTTGAGGACCCAAGCATGATGCTCTGGGCATCTACAGTCACACAACTCTAAAACACGTTCATATAAAAGGCCTTAGGATATGCTACAAGAGACAGTCACAGAAGTTGATGTTGGTCTTAAATGCTATAGGTAATTTCTGTCAGCTTCTCTGTTTGTTTGCTTGCTTTGTTTGTTTGTTTGAAGACAGGTCTCACTGCCCTGACTAGCCTGGAACTTCCTATATAGACAAGGTAAGGCTTGAATGCATAGAGATATACTTGCCTCTGCCTCCTGAGTGCTAAAATTAAAGGTATGCCACCATGACCCCTGGTTTCTTTCTTAAGAGAAAAAAAAAGTTATTTTTCTAATTGACATACTGAGAAAGGCAGTTAGAAAAATAAAAACAGCCAGAGCTACACAGTGAGATCCTGTCTTTTAAAAAGTTGACACATCTATAAAGAAGACATGTTTTACTGTTTTAATTTTTTGAAAAAATTCAAAAATGCTACAAAAAAAATCATTCAAATGAGGTAATACAAGCTAAGACAGGATGTTAGAGAACTTGACTAGAACAGAACTATATCCAGGTTCAAAGCTTTCTGAAAGTGTTCACTAAAATGCTATGATCTTTTACTTAAGGCTCTTGCCTTTTCACTCATCTACTTACTAAAACTTCGAACCAGCCATCTTTCCATGAGAGTTGGAACCAGCCATCTTTCCATGAGAGTCAGTGCTGAATAACCTTTATAGTCAGGAAACTGCATCTCTAACCAAGAGGCATATTATAATCTCAATTTCCTTTTCTAAGATTGCTAGAAGAGATGGGAAATCATTCACAGTCATTCTTTACATGCTGGAAGGCTATTATTAATATCTTTATTAACTTTTTCTTTACAGCCATGGAGAGAGACTCCCACTCTGCCCCATTTCCTTCATGAATCTCTCCTTTCCTTGTCCTTTTCTGAATCTTCTAAACCTCCCATATCCTTGAAACCGTACAACAACAAAACTGACTTATATGTACCTAAGATAAGCTGAAGGACTACTTACCAGTATATTACTTTATTCAAATTTTGCTATTCAGCATTTTCTGTATTATATCTTTAGTCATCAATATCAACACCTCAACTATCTCACCACTGTTACAGTCAAATCTCTATAGGCAGGGTATTTGTTCTTCACAAAAATTTACTGCAATTTATATTTATTCCTCATTTATTCTCATCTTTGTACTTAAAGATATTTTCTTAAATTAGAGGCAGCATAACGCTGGTTAAAAGTCACAATGTTGGAGGCAGCAGAAATTCTCCTCCTTCCCCCATACTACCTCCAAATAATAAACTGTTCTCCTCTATCTTTTTTTTTACATCTGTAGAGTTCTTAACTAATTTAAGTAAGTTACTTATTATAAACCTCTGTCAACTTTTATGCGTTTACAAACGGTGATGGATTCTCTCTGCTCATCACAGCTCTCAGCCTTAATGGTGGTTTTTATCACTCTAGTAAATAAGTATTTTAAGCTAGGAAGTGATCTAATTCTGGCAACTACAACCTAAGAAGTCCACAGTGAAGAGTGCTTTAAAAAGAAAATCAAAAAGATCATCCACAGTGATCAAGCAGGTTTCATCCCAAAGATGTGAAAATGATTCAACATATGAAAATCAGTCAATGTTATCCACCGTATAAACAAACTGAGAGAGAGAGAGAGAAAAAAAAAAAGAACAATGTAATCTCAGTGGATGCTGAAAAAAAAACCCTTTGATAATATCCAACACTCCTTTATGATAAAAATCTTGAAAGGATTAAGGATAAAAGAGACATACCTAAGCATAATAAAAGCAGTTTTTAAGAAGCCTATAGCCAACATCAAATTAGATGGAGACAAATGCAAACCAATTCCACTAAGATCAGAAATAAGACAAGGCTGTCTACTCTCTCCATATCTATTCACTATAGTAATTGAAGCTTTAGCTAGAGCAATAAGACAACTGAAGCATATAAAGGGGATACAAATTGGAAAGGAGGCAGTCAAAGTATTGCTATCTGCAGATGATGTGATAGTATATATGTAACCCTAAAATTTTCACCAGTGAACTTCCACAACTGATAAACACCTTCAGCAAAGTGGCCAGATACAAGATTAATTTTAAAAAAATCAGTAGCCCTCCTATATACAAGTGACAAATGGACCAAAAAAGAAATCAGGGAAACAACACCTTTCACAATAGCCTCAAATAATGTATCTAGGAGTAACTCTAACCAAGCAAGTGAAAGACTTGTATGATAAAAACTTCAAGTCTTTAAAAAAGAAATTGAAGAAGATGTCAGAAGATGGAAAGACCTCTCATGAACATGGATTGGTAGGATTAACGTGGTAAAGATGCCCATTTTACCAAAAGCAATCTACACAGTCAATGCAAATCCCATCAAAACTTCACCACAATTCTAAACAGACCTTGAAAGAATAATTCTCAACTTCACATGGAAACACAAAATAGCCAGGATAGCTAAAACAATCCTGAACAATAAAAGAACTCACGGAGGTCTCATTATTCCCAATTTCAAGTTGTACTACAGAGAAATAATAAAAATCACATGGTATTGGCATAAAAACAGACACATTAATTAATGGAACCAAAATGAAGACCCAGACATAAGTTTACACACATATGGACACCTGATTTTTGATAAAGAAGCCAGAAATACACAATGGAAAAAAGATAGCATCTTCAACAAGTGGTGCCTTTCAGACTGAATGCCTATATGTACAAGAACGCAAATATATACATATTTATCACCCTGCACAAAACTAAAGACCAGGTGGGTCAAAGACCTCAACATAAAACCAGATACACTGAACCTGATAGAAGAGAAAGTGGGAAATAACCTTGAATTCACTGGCTTTTGAGACAAAACACCCATAGCACAGGCACTAAGACTGACAATTAATAAGTAGGACCTCATGGAACTGAAAAGCTTCTATAAGGCAAAGAACACTGTCAATTACACAAAGTGGCAGCCTACAGAATGGGAAAAGATTTTTGCCAATTCCACACCTGATAAAGGACTCATATCCATAATATATAAAGAACTCAAGAAACTAGATATCAAAAAAAACACAAATAATCCAATTTAAAAATAGGGTGCCAATCTAAACAGAAAATTCTCAGTAGAGGAATCTTAAAGGGCTGAGAAACACTTAAAGAAATATCCAACATCCTTAGTCATTAGGGAAATGCAAATCAAACTTACTTTGAGATTCTATCTTACACCTATCAGAATTGCTAAGATCAACAACAGAAGTGACGAGGATGTGGAGCAAGGGGGCACTGCTCCATTGCTGGCGTACAAACTTGTGCGGCCACTATAGAAATCAATACGGCAGTTCCTTAGAAAGCTGGAATTTGATCTACCATAGACCCAGCTATACCACTCTTGGGCATATACCAAAGGACGCTTCAACCTACCACAAGGACACTTGCTCAGCCATGTTCATTGCTGCTTTATTTATAAGAGCCAAAAATAGGAAACAACCTACCTGTCCCTCAACAGAAGAATGGATAAAGAAAATGTGCTACATTTACACAATGGAGTATTGCTCAGCTTAAAAAAAAAATGACATCCTGAAATTTGCAAGTGGATGGAACTAGAAAAAAATCATCCTGAGTGAGATAACACAGATCCAGAAAGATAAACATGGCATGTATTTGCTTATAAGTGGATATAAGTCATTAAATAAATGATAACCAAGCTACAATCTATATACCCAGAGAGGGGTAGGTAAAGAAGAAGGGTCTACTAGTGAGGGAAACAGGGACTGTTTCAGTCATGATCTTGATGGCTGACTCTTTGACCCTCCCCCATACAAGCCGGGGAGTGACAGACGGGCTAGAACCCAGGGGAGGGCATTGCAGCCAGCCCTGAGGAGACAAGATGAGCTGGGTTTGGATGGAAGGGGAGGAGGTCCTCCCCTGTTGGTGGACTTGGAGGGGGCGGGGAGGAGGGAGATGAGGGAGGGGGTGGGAGGGTGGGAGGGTGGGAGGGAATGAGGGAGGAGGCTATGCCTGGGATGCAAAGTACCTAACCTGTGATTGATATAAAAATAAATAAATTAAAATAAAATAAAATAAAACATTCATCCTAAAAAAAAAAAAAAAAGAAGAAGAAGGGTCTAGAGAAGATGCATGGATCTCCCTGAAAAGGGGAAATAGATTTTACAGGTGGATTAGGAACTGTTGAGACCAAAGCATGGCAGGGAGAGGAAAATGAGGTGGAGGGAGGAAGGGCAGGAAGAGTCGGTTAGAATTGGGGGGCACCTGAGGAACTGTGGAAACCTAGTTCAATGACATTTCCTGGAATCTATGAAAGGTGATCCTAATGAGGAGTCCTAGTAACAGGAGATACAGAGTTTCAACTGACCACCTCCTGTAGCCAAGCAAGGTAGGCTTCCAGTGGCAGGACTGGGTTACATTCAATTGAGTTATAGGCCAAGGGGTCCCATGGGAAGCCCCAAACTAGGCTGTTGCCAAAATAAAGGGTTGCTTTCTGCAAACTGATGTCAGGCCCCCATTGCCAAGGACAATACCCACACAACTCACAGAACATGGAGAAGTCAGGCTAGTGTCTACATGGAATCTTCATCCCTATGTTCTAGTCTCTTTGGTAAAAGAAGGAACTCTGAGCCGTGTGCCACGGCACACACTTGTAATCCCAGCACCCAGGGAGATAGAGGCAGGTGGATCTCTATGAGTTCAAAGCCAGTCTGGTCTACAAAGCTAGTCCAGGACAGCCAAGGCTACACAGAGAAACCCTGCATAGAAAGAGAAAGAGAGAGGAGGAGGCAGAGGAGAAAGTCTGCAGGCTACTGAACAAGAAACATGGACACCAACCCAGCCACAAAACCTTTGATCTACACTAGGTTCTACCTGCAAAATATGCTAGGACAATAGAAGCACAGGACTTGTAGGAGCAGCCCCCCAATGTCTGACCTAAGGCTCACTCCACAAGTAAAACCCATATCTGACCATTGTTCAGTAATCAAGAAACAGAGACTAGACTGCCAGAGACCTAGGGTAAAACCAAACACTACTGGTCTAAATAAAATTTTTTTAAAGTTAAAAAAAAAATGTTCTTGGCGTTCATGGTGCACACCTTTAATCCCAACACTCAGGAAGAGGCAGTAGCAGGAAGATCCCCAAGTTCAAGGCCAGCCTGGTCTACAAATCAAGTTCTAAGACAGAAACCTTGTCTCAAAACACAAAAACAAAAACAAAAAACAAAACAAAACAAAAAGAAACAATAAAATGATTCCTAATGATAGTCTGCTATTTAAAACATAAAAAAAATTCCTGAGAAAAATGGGGGAGGGGGGTGAAAAGACCAGTATGATTGCAAAATTTAAAATTTAAATGTTTAAGAAGTCCAACTTCTTTTTTTTTTT
>CM053759.1:30118075-30131520 GCA_028658305.1 Pachyuromys duprasi | reverse complement strand
GAAATCAACCAAAAACAGAAATAAAAACGCTGTATGCTCTCAATGACATATAGAATATTGTGTGTGATCATAGAAATGGAGGATAAGAAAACAGGGAGAAGGTCAAACATGCAAATTTACAGTAAGGTAGGATGAGTAGTGTGCAGATCCAATGTACAGCATACAAACTATAATTTAAATGAGATGCATATGAAATTTTCCTACACACATTTTAGATTTTCTGACCAACACAATAACTACAAAAGTGGCAGATAATGCACTTTGATTACCGTAACCATTTTACTGTGCATGTGTATCAAAATACGTTATGCATTTTTTGCAATTATAGTTACGCAATTTTTAAAAGAAAAAATGGTACTTGTTGATGACTAAAACTAACATGACAAAATTATTTTGGATGTTCCCAGCTAATCTGAAAAAGACTCATAAATGGTTTTCTTTTTATTTATAGATTTTTTTCTTTTTGGCTCAAACTATTGATGAACAAATCTTATAAGTCATCTAATATTATCTACATACAATCCTCTTCATTGTAGAAATGAAGGAACTCAAAATACTACAAATCATCTAACACGTTTGTCTGATATACTCTTAAGTTTGTCTTCCTCTACATTTTATTCACTTATCCTCTACACAAACAGAAAATGTCTTCCATTTCTCAGGTAATAGTCACTCAAATATGCATTTGTTATCCTATGGCACTACTGATTACTAAGTACAACTTAACACAAGGAAAGATTTCAGATATGATCTAATAAAAAGAATATGCGATGACTGTTCTTTTGTAAATCTTAGCTCTTCTGGTTCTCACAACCACCCCTTATAAATAGTTAGGGCAAGTATCATCAAGACTATTTGCAAATAATCAATACAGGAGTTGTTGAGAATCACTATGTGACAAATTTAGGAGTAAGAAAGCTCTATAATGACCTGTGTGATCTTATGTAAACTGCTAAATTTCTATCACAAGACCACTTTCTCATCTGCAAGCCAGCAATACATAATAGTTCCTACTTCATACACTTACGTATAAGATGGCTCAGAGCTTAAGAGCACTTATAACTCTTGCAGAAAACCTGAGTTTGATGTGAGGCTCAACATGCAGGCTCACATCCATCTGTAATTCCAGATCTAGGGGATCTGACACCCTCTTTTGACATCTGTTGGCACCTCATGGCACACACATGATATACATACATGCATGCAGGAAAAACATACTCATAAAATAAATAAATCTAAGTAAAAAGGATTAGCTATATAATCTTTCCTTTCTTTTTTTTTTTATTTTTGTTTTTGTTTTTGGAGACAGGGTTTCTCGGTATAACAAGCCCTGGCTGTCCTAGACTCTTGTAGACCAGGCTGGCCTCAAACTCACAGAGATCCACCTGCCTCTTCCTCCCAAGTGCTGGGATTAAAGGTGTGCACTACTATGCCTGGCCATTACCATGCCTGGCCATGATGTATATAATCTTATGTAATAACCACCCTAATAGAAATAACACTGGCTTGTTGTTTTTATATATAGAAGAACAAAAAAGAAATTTTGACCTAAAATTCATTCTGTCTGAAACTCAAAGTAGCACTAACACTAAGAATTAAGGTCCTGAATTCCCACAAAAGTAAAAAAACACTCTTAGTTATTTACACATTAAAGACTATTCCTCTCTATCCACATTGAACAAGTAATAATTTCTCCTTTTTTCTCAAGTTTTTGTGTTTTTTGCTTTACTTTGCCCATTGGGAACATGGTCTTTCTATCTTGCCCTAGCTAGTCTAGAACTCACTCTATAGACCATGCTGTCCTCAAACTTGAAGCAATTCTCTTGCCTCTGCCTCTCTAGTGCTAAGTTTTAAAACATCTACTATAACACCTATCAGTAAAGGATGCTATTTTTGCCTTTTTAAAGGAAAATACCAAAAAGCTGAAAAACTGCTAGAGTTTGAAAAAAAAAAAAACACTTCAATGGAACAGGGCACAAAAAGGCAAGGTAATGAAACTCATACTCAAAAAGAGAAATTAACAGATTAACAAACTCATTTCTGTAACCTATTGTTATCCTTTTATCTTCAAATGACAAAGATGATAAATTTATTGTTCAAAATAACTAATGCAACAGGAGAAACATGTATGAAACATGTTGATAATGTTGACAAGAAATATTCATGTCAGAACTAACTCCGATGCCTAGAGTCAATGAAAACTACAATATTTAATTCATGCAGGAAGTTTCTTTAGAAAAACTAGTTATTAGCAAATGTTCTGTGGACCCAGGGGAATCGCACAGAAGAGGGGGGTAAGGATCACAGAAGCCAGAGGGCTTGAGGACACCACAAGAACATGGCCCACAGACTCAACTAAGCAGGGCTCATAGGGCTCACAGAGACTGAAGCGACACAGACCCTGTATGAGTCTGAGCTAGTCCTCTGAATATAACTTATGGTTGTGTAGGCTGGGGTTCTTGTGGCACTCCTAACAATGGGAGTGGGAGCTGTCTCTGACTCTTTTGCCTGCACCTAGGACCCTTCTCATACTGGCTGGCATGTCCAGCTGTGATATGAGGGTTTGTGCTCAGTCTTACTGTATCTTGTCAGACCATGTTCAGTGGTTATTCCTGGGAGGCCTACTCTTTTTTTTTTTTTTTTAAGGGAAAACAGCGGAGTTGAACTGGGGATAAGGGAGGTTATGGAATGACTGGGAGGAGTGAAAGTTGAGGAAATTGCAACTGGGATAAAATGCATGAGTAGAATATATTTTTTTAAAGTAATGTGGAAAGGAAAGTATTCACTTCATCTTAAAAATTATAGCACATCATGGAGGGAAGCCCAGGCAGGAAATCAAAGGAAGCTCCCAAAGCAGAAAATATGGAAGAAAGTTGCTCACTGGCTTGCTCTTTCACTTAGGCTCTAACAGCTATCTTACACAACCCAGGACCACATGCATAGCGATTACACTGCCCACAGTGGGCTGGGCCCTCCCACATCAATCATTAATCAAGTAAATGGCCCACAAAATGTGCCACAGGCCACAGAGGTAATTCCTCAATTTGAGGTTTCTTCTTCCCAGATGACTAGTTTGTGTCTAGTTGACAATAAAATCTAGGCAGTAAAGCAAATAAGTGAACCAATAATTTAAATAATAATATCCAATTCTATTTTTCCATTAGCCTTCCTAGGAAGTTAATGTTAGCCTGAGTTACTGTTAAAGCAATCCATCTATGGAGGTGGATTGCTTCTCAACCTTCTAGCCAAGAACAAGCATAGTGCTGAAGTATGGAAGGATAAAAAGTTGGAGAAAAGAAGCCATTGTCTAAGTTACTTTTCACTGTCACTTGATAATGTTTCTTTATTACAGATAAAAAGCAGAGCAAAATACTATTCCAAACATGAATAGTGAAAGTGGGACAAATATGACAAGGATTTTTTTTAATTTTTATTTATTTATTATTTATTACAATTTATTCACTTTGAATCTCTGCTGTTGTCCCCTCCCTTGTCTCCTCCCAGTCCCTCTGCTCCTCCTATGCCCCTTCCCTAAGTCCACTGATAGGGGAGGTTCTCCTCCCCTCATATCTGACCCTAGCCTATCAGGTCTCATCAGGACTGGCTGCATTGTTTCCTGTGTGGCCTGGCAAGGCTGCAACCCTCACCCCCACAGGAATGGGAGGTGGGGGTGGGAGAGAGGGGGAAGGGAGAGAGGAAGAGGAGGAGGTGATCAAACAGCTGGCCAGTAAGTCCATGTCAGAGACAGCACCTCTCCCTTTACTAGGGAGCCACCTGGAGACTGAGCTGCCTACAGCCTGTATCTGAGCAGGGAGTCTAGGTCTTCTCCATGGTCCTTGGTTGGAGCATCAATCTCTGCAGGGACACCTGGGACCAGAATTCTGTTGTTGTTGTTGTTTTGTTAATCTCCTTTGGAGCTTCACAGGGATAAACGTACTAAAATCTATAGTCCTAAAGAACTAAACAACAAGGAGGACTCTAATGAAGATGCCTAATCCTCATTCAGAAGGGCAAACAGCAGAGACATCTGAAGTGGGAGAAGACAGGAAACTGGATAGGAGGCTCCCACAGAGGGCCTCTGAACTCTACCCAGCAGGGTGTCGAAGTAGATGCTACGACTCACAGCCAAACTTTGGGCAGAGTGCAGGGACTCTTATGGAAGAAGGGGAGGATAAAAAGACAAGGATTTAAAATGGTAGACTCCATATCTTTTCATGAGAAATGATTAAAGAAGTGTGTTAGCAAATAGCTGCTAAGTCACTAAATAACTCTAAACAAACTTCAGAAAGCATACTGCCTTGCCAACATATGAATAGGTTCCAGCCAAAAGTTGATTTTTCATTAATGTATGATATAATCTAATTACAGTATACCAAGGAAAATAAAATACTTAATTACAGAGAAATAAACAATTTAAAGTAATGCAGAGCCAAGAGTCATGGAAGACACCATAATCCCAATACACAAGAGGCTGAGGCCAGCCTGGGCTGCACAGTAAGACCCTGTCTCTGTCTCTAATGTATAATGCATACATACACATACATACACAAACATACATGTGCACTTGAGCACACCTAGTAACCATTCTCAGAATCATTTACATTTTTAAATTTAAATACTAAGTTTTTAATAGAGTGTCGCAAAAGTATACAACGCATCTTAAAGTATACAATAAACATTCTACAACATTGCTTATCAAAAGTTGGGATCCTATGTCTTTTAAACCTGAAAAGTGAAAACACAGGTCTGAATGTTTTTATAAAAACTGTGTTTGCTGTGTGTATAACATGTAAAATAAGCCTAAATTGCGGGCATAATGGTATACATATGTGTACATGAGAAATGATGTTGAGAAACTTTTCACTGACACACGAATGAATTCTACACTTGCTTTATAAAATATGTTTCTTCCCCAAAATTTGGCATCCAAAAACTCCTTTTGGGTTTTACCTTACTTTCATTTAACAGTCTTTAAAGAGCCAAACCACAAATTTTCAGTCACTTACCAAGCAACCTATATTTTTACCACAAGTTCCAACAACTGATATCAAGTGTACACCCTCTGAACTGATAGCACGATTCAAATTAAGATCAACATTACATTTTATTTAAAAAATTATGACAGAAAATGTGAAGGAATTTTAAGAATCTCAATTGGTAAAATCTATTACGTCTCAAAAAGGAAGAAAATTGTGGTGACTGGAGCCACTGCTCAATCTATATGAAGTGCAGTGGCTTGCTGCATCTAAACTCTCGCTGCTCTTTTTCAGGTGTGCTGTCTGTCTTGTGGAACAGTTCATGAGACTGCGAAACTGTCTATAATGACATGACAAAATAGCATATCAGAAGCTTAAATAAATGAGAAAAACAGTTTAACAATGACACAATTCATATTTATTTTGGAACCAAGGCTCATCCCCAAAAATCTTTGTTTTACCAAACAAGTAGTTATAACAACTTGCAACTATAGCAACTTCATTACCAAGATTTCCAAAATTTTCCATACACTTCAGTGGTGAGCTATCAAGGTCTGTGTGTGTGCTGTTACCTGGGCAACACTAAAGCAGGCTTTTACCTTTACAGAACTGGAAGGTCAAAGAGAAGCAACCCTCCTTCAAACTGCAGGATTTTAGTTAGAAGTGTAAGTGTGAAATCAGCAGACAGAAAAGCTTGAGAACTGCCAGGAGTGTTTCAGTCTGATAAACAAACAGAACTTGCTGCCATTTATCTTCATTTCTAACCCTCAGTGTCCCTGCAGAACAAGGTATCCTCTATGCAAGACTTCAAAACATGTTCAATCATACTGGCTATCAAATAATTAATATTGAAATCCAAGAAAGTTTTGGGGTTAAGAGCCAATCCCTCAGGACTAATAAGATGGTTCAGTGGGTAATATATCTGCTACAAAAACATGAGGTCCCCATGTTTACTTGGGAGTAAATGTCAAGCCCATCTGTAACCCCAGAGGTCAGATATGGAGGCAAGGAAACCTTGAAACAAGCTGGACAGCTAGATTAGCACAATCACAAGTTCTGAGTTTAAGAGATCCTGCCTCAATACATAAAGTAGAAAGCAGGCCATCAGGGAAGATATCTGACATCAACCTTTGACCTCTACAAACACATACCCATGCATAAGAACACATGAAAATAAACATACACACACACACACACATACACACCCTCTCCTCACTCAACCAATCCCTCGCATCTGATTTTGGTATAAAATTTCTACCTTGCTGCCCTAAATTCTGAAGCTCAAAAACTACCTTTCTGCCTGAACCAGAACAGCCTCAAAAAACGTAAGACTCAGTCATTTAGAAACCACATTCTAAAAGATCTTTTGAAAACACAATTATTTCCTGCTCTGGTATAGCTAATTTTTATGCTACCTACTGAACAAAGCAAAATGAAAGAAAAACACTATAATAGCTTCTTACAAATAAAAGATTTCATCTCTCCAACACATTGAAAATCAATGAAATCAAGGTATGTTTGTGTTTTTTTTTCTTCTCTAACACATAATTTTTCTCTTCAACTATTAATGCAAATATACTTCACCGCTCTTGAGGTCATATCTTAATTAGGAGCATAGCATATAAAGCTTGTTTCATGCTAAGAAACAAAAGATGACTCTAGATATAAAAATAAAAGATAAGGGGCTGGAGAGATGGCTCAGTGGTTAAGGGCGCTGTCTGCTCTTCCAAGGGACCTGGGTTCAATTCCCAGCACCCACATGGCAGCTCACAACTGTCTGTAATGCCAATTCCAAGAGATCTGACACCTTCACACTAATGCACATAAAATAAAAATTAAATAAAATTTAAAAAATAAAAATAAAAAATAAAAGATAAGCTGAAAAGCAGAAAGAAAAATATCGTAGGCTCTTAGCCACCTGAGAGTGACTGGCTTTCGCACGTGGCTCTTTCACTACTCTTTTCCCTGCCTATGCCTCTAAGACTCTGATCACATAGCTCATGGCCCAGTAAACCCTTTCTCTCCAAACTAGTCATCTTGTTTCTACAAGTTCAAAATTCTACCCATTCTCAGCACAGTTAAAATGTCCTCTCGCTCTATCTTGCAACCATAGCATTCTTTCCCACCTCTCTAATCTCTTGTAGTTCTTTATTTCTTTACCACTCATTACTTTCTGCCTTGCGGTATCTGTGTTCCCATATTTAATCCTCCACATACATAAGCATGAAGGCTTCAAGGTCAAGGACCATGCTTTATTCACATCTCTTCAAACTGCTTGCCAGAGTGCTGGAGCTGCGTTAAATGAATGGCTTGGGTTAGGAAAGGACAGAAGCCCATTGCCTGGCCAGGTGATGATGCATGTCTGTAATCTCAGCACTTAAGAGGTAGAAGTAGGAGAATTGGGAGTTCAGGATCATCTCCAAGGGAATTTGAGATAACCTGGGGCTATGTGAAAGTCTGTCTCTATAAAACTGAGATCCAATACAGAACCCTGACTTTGCCAATAACTATCCATATGATCTTGGACTTTAGGTTTTTATATACTCATCTGCAGGTTAGGAAAGTATGCTAAACTAGTTTGCATGTATGTATGTATGTCCATTCATTCATTTTGGATGATCATGGGGGGTGTTGCTTGTTTAAAATGAGGCTGGTAATCCTTACTCAATTGTAAAATTAATTAGAAAGTTGAATCCCAGCATCTTTTCATAATTGACATGAAAAGAGTGTTTACAGCTAGTAATGTGCTTTACATTTAACAGCAGGGAGCCCAAATTATACTATTTGCTGGTTGTCTCTCGTTTAAATAATCCCACTATCAAGCAACACCATGACAATATCACTGAAGACAGAGCTAGGTAGAAAGAGATATGCGAAATGTCTGATCCAAGTCATCAGCCAATCTGCAAAGCCCTGAAAAGATAGGGAATATTTCACCAAACTGTTTTTTCATGTGTGTGTGTATGTGTATATACAAGCACGTGCAAAAGTATTCAATATTTCATCCTGTGAAATATAGTCAAAACAGTTTAACAAATGTTCAGCACAACAATCTCCAGTATCCTTCATGTATGTAAATGAATAAATCTTACTTTTGCTTATAGTCTCTTCATCACAATTCATATCTCTCTTCAAAACAGAAAGTAACACACACATACTGATATCATTGTAAATTAAATAAATTATGGGAAGAAGGTGTGTGATTTAGAAATTATCAGCTAAGGTCAAAGTTCTCTGCCTTTGTTCAGATCCATACGTCTGAAGAAAACAATTCACTAACACAGCAATACTACAAATACCAATAGTTCCCTCTGCCAAGGGTTCTATGGAACAAAAAAAAAAAAAAAAAAAACAATCTCACATGATTCTAGTATTGGTGTCAATGCCCCCCAACCACTTGAGAAGCCTACAGAGAAAAAAAAAACAGTGCAGTAAAAAAGCAAATTTCCCATTCCTAATTTTCCCCAAAATCTCAACACAAGCTTGCATCTTCCAATGGAAATTCTATTACTAAGATTTATCTATTAGAATTAGTTTTTTTACTTAATTTGCTCTTAATGGCATGTAGTACCTGTTGAGTTTAAAATAGCCAAGTAAAAACATAATTTACAAACTACTGTTTAGATCTCATACAAGCAAGTTTTGTTGAAATACTTTTCCAGCTTTTTACTTAAGCATGCAAAGCTGGATAAAGAGCAAAGAAGTTTCCTAAATGTATTTTTGGCTGTACTATGTCTATCACAACACTGCCTGTAGCCAGATTTTCATGAGTATTTATAAAAAGTGTGTTTTCTATTTTTAAGACTATTTAGAAAATAAGAAGGCTCAAAATTTCAAGCACACTAACAATTTTAGCCCAAATCTAACTCTGAATCAACTAAAAATATGCCTACATTTTTCCTAGGTAAATTCCCCAAACCTATATATTTTCTTTAAAAAAAAATCAAAATATAACCAAAAATGAGTTAGCATAAGTATGAGCTCACTTTATTCAAACAATTGTGACATCTTGTTGGCTGAATAAGAAAAATATGAAAAGTGAAATATAAAAACTAAAATGTTAAGACCCAAGTCTGCTTAATTCCATTAACTCTTACTTATTAGGATCCACTAATGTCCACACACTTATACCCAATTTGAATATTAATTGTAAAGTCAAAACTACTGTCTACTCTGGAAAGACAGCACTCAAGTCAAAAACTGAGTAGACTGGGCTGGAAAGATGGCTCAGGATTAAGAGCAATTTATTCCCAGCACCCATGGGGTAGCTCGCAACCATCCAAAACTCCAATTCCAAGGAATATAACACCCTCTTCTGAACTCTGAGGGCACTAGGCAAACATATGGTACACAGACAGACATATGAACAAAACATTCATAAACATAAAATATATTAAAATTTTTAATAAAATTTTAATGAGTATGTCTTCATTATTCATGTTCAACTCTGTCTTTTCTGTTTCCATTTGTCCTGGCAAATGACCATAAGACTACCTATGAAGAAAAAAAAAAATCCCAGGCATAGTGGTGAGCCACCATGTGGTTGATCTGAGAATTGAACTCCGGACCTCTGAAAGAGCATTGCTTGCTCTTAACCAGTGAGCCATCTCTCCTTCCCAGGAACAGTGGTGAAATCCCAGAACTCAAGAAACAAAGGTGATCAAAAGCTCAAAGCCAGACTAGGTCACATGGGGCACTGGAGCCCAGGATGGGCTACACAGCAAGACTCTGTCCCAAAAGAAGACTAGAAAGAGAGAGAGAGAGAGAGAGAGAGAGAGAGAGAGAGAGAGAGAGAGAGAGAGAGAGAGAGAGAGAGAGAGAGAGAGAGAGAGAGAGAAAAGTCCTGTATTCATCAGTCTTAGGCTGCAGACCTTCCTCAAACCCCTGAACTGAACCATTTATGTGAGACAAGAGTTATACTTTGGACCTGATTTTTTTCTTGTTGTTCTTTTGTTTTGATTTTTGAAAATTCATTTTATTATAAAGTTTAAAACAATGTTGGAAAGATGCTATAAACATGCAGAAACTGAATGAAACATGTCAGACATGGGGGTAGGGGGGGAAGAACCACCTCTGTTCTTGGACTCCCAAAGGCTACAGTATTGACTTTAATCTCCAAATGCCCTTACCTCCATATCACTTAAAGAGGAGCGGCTGAGGACTGGAGAATTGGCTCAACAGTTAAGAGCACATGTTGCTCTTGCAGAGGTCCCAGCACCCACACAGCAGCTGACAACCATCCTTACTCCAGATACAGGGGATGTGATGCCCTCTTCTGACCTCCAGGGGCACCAGGTACACACACACACACACACACACACACACGGTACAAATACATGCAGGCAAAGCACTCATACACATAAGCAATAAATAAACAAATAAATATTAAAAGGATTTTTAAAAAGAAAATGGTATGCTGAAACAGTTTGCCTATTTTAAACTCAACAGGTACTACATGACATTAAGAGCAAATTAAGTAAAAAATTAATTCTAGTAATAGAATTTCCATTGGAAGATACAAGCTTGTGTTGAGATTTTGGGGGAAATTAGGAATGGGAAATTTGCTTTTTTTACTGCACTGTTTTTTTTTCTCTGTAGGCTTCTCAAGTGGTTGGGGGGCATTGACACCAATACTAGAATCATGTGAGGTTGTTTGTTGTTGTTGTTGTTGTTGTTGTACCATAGAACCATTGGCAAAGGGAACCATTGGTATTTGTAGTGTTGCTGTGTTAGTGAATTGTTTTCTTCAGAGTTCTACACCTCCAGTACAAGAGTTCTAGATACCTAAATGCTCTGTTCCTCTCTTCAAAGTCAGTGTGAAAAAAGCTGTTAATCTCTCCCACAGATTTGTACTTGGAACAATAGAATTTCCTCTTTTCACTACTCCCACAGACCTAGGACTTTCAACCTCACTGCAGTATCTGAGAGCTCAAATAAATACACTGCAATAAAACTTCAAGTTTCAGGTATGGCAAAGAAAAGTTTCTCAGAAGTCACAAATTGAGAACTGGGAAGCTGATAGAAATAAAAACTCTCGTTTCACATGCTTAATAATTCTTTGTCAGTCAAAGATAAATACAGCTGGGCTTGGTTCATGTCCATAATCCTAAAATTTACAGGGCTGGGGCAGAAGGATTACTATGAGTATAAGGTCAGCGTGGGGTACAGCTGGTCAGAGCTACTATATGACTCTCTCTCTCAAATAAATAAATAAATAAATAAATAAATAAATAAATAAATAAATAAATAAATAAAGTGAATAAGTAAATAAATAAGGTTGGAGAGACAGCTCAGTGGTTTAGGAGCATGAGAGGACCTGGCTTCAATTCTAGGACTTACATGGCTGCTAATGACTGTCTGTAACTCCAGTTCTAGAAAATCTGATGCCATCATTTGTTCTCCTCTGGCGCCAGGCACAGAAGTGGTGCACAGACACACACGGAGACAAAAACATTCATACACATAAAATTAAATAAATCTTTAAAAAAATAAATACACCAACAAAAACAGCGTAACCTCTCAAATAATTAAAAAATGATATAAATCATGAGACAATGATCAAAAGAAAACAAAAAAATCATCTCAGGACAGCACAGACATAATACACAAAACTTTCCATCAAATGTTTTAAAAATAAGGAAAAAGAAAGGAAAACGTCAGAGGTCCACAGCTGTATCTTTTGAGATCGGTTTGTATGTTCACTATTTGCCTCAACAGTACTGGAACTTACACACCTTGCTTACAGCTTCCCAGAGCACAAATTAAGTTTTACAATACGCTTATGTATAAGCCCTGCACAACCATATCTATTTCTCCCACAGATGATTTAGTAATATTAGAGTACATCTTGATCTAATTTAATACAGACATCGATCTAACTCAAAGTCTTAGCTAGCTTCCCAAGAAGTACAATTTTGTAATAATGTCTACATTAAACTCATCTAGCCTTTCTTCCTTGCAACCTCAATGTCATTTTCATATAGAGCCCTCAACTAAGATAATAAATCACAGGCCAATTTCCCTTTCCTAGCAGCTTATAAACTAATATTTTCCACAAGCAAAATCCACTTCCAATTTGACCACAAACTTCATGTCTGTACCTTCTGATCATAACTACTGAATATTCTACAGAAGTGCAGCACATGCCAAATGTAAACAGTAAAAGGAGAAAATCGTAAGGTTTTCATGCAATTGTGTTCTCTGAATTGTTAGTCAACTATCTACCTCTTCTCATACACAAGGAAAAAGTAAACGCATTAAAATTATCTAAACCTTCCAGTGACAAAAATGCAGGATTTGAAATCAGTTTCCAAACAGCACTAAACATGTCAAGCATGCCCTTACCATTAAAGGTTAGCGGTTCGTTTTATTTGCATAATACCATCGATTCTAAAAAACGAGCGCCTAAATTTGAGTCTTTTTCTGACATAACTAACTCTGAGAAGTCCAAAGGGAATACACGAAGCACCTGAACGAAACTGTCTTGAGATCCGAAATGAACTCTCGTCAGTTCGGCCCCCTTGGTCCGGGCCACCTCCCCCAATGGCCAATGGCCCCTTTTCCACACGCTGACGCACTGCCCAGCCCTGCACAGTTGGCGTTCAGAGCAAAGTACTAGCCCGGTCTCAGAAACTTTGACTCAGTTATCAGGACACGCAGGACCCACAACACGCGCGGGGGTGTGGACGGGTGTCTGTCGCGGCCCACGCGGTCAACTTTGAAGCGGGGCATTCCATGCAGGTAGAGATCTGCCCAAAAGACAGCCTCTCCCAGACAGTCAAACCACAAGCATCGCCAGCAGGGAACGGAGAGCAAAGTGCGCGGGGCGGAGGCGGGGAGAGAGCGAGGGAAGGACACGGGAGCCAACAGGCGCTCTCCAGTGGGGACGAAAAGCAGCCCTGTCCGCACGCCCCCCGGACGCGGGGCTGCAGGGACTGCGAGGCCGGCAGCAGCCTCCCCCGGGCCGCCGGCGGCGGGGGCGGCGGCGGTGTCAGGAGGGCACGGCTGGAGGCGGCGGCCGCCCGGGCCGCCACCCCGCCCCAGGTGAGGGGCGCCAAGCCCGCCTCCCCTCCCGCACGGCGGCCCCGCCGCGACGAGCGGCCACCCGGAGGAGCCGGGCGTCCGGGCAGGCGGCCGACGGCGCCGAGCCCGCCCGATGCCTCCCGCCCTCTCCTCCAGCATCCCGCTCCCGGGCCGGGCCTCGCACCCCCGACCCTCCCTGGACCACCCCGCTCGCCTCCCCTCGACACCCCGGACCGCGGCTCCCCGCCGTCAGGCCGCCCTCGGGCCCCTCGAAGGCCGCCTTCGCCTCACCTCCCGTCTCCGCCGCCGCTGCCGGAACAACAACTCTGCCGGACGCCCGAGTCCCACCCGCCGCCCGGAGCTCTGCGGTCGGGCCCGTCCCGTTCGCTCCGCCGCCGCCGAAGCCCAGGGAGGGCGGAGGGAGCGGGGCGGAGGGAGCGGGCTGGG
>CM053759.1:30077541-30117975 GCA_028658305.1 Pachyuromys duprasi | reverse complement strand
TGCGCGCTCCCGAGGGCGGAGGCGCCTTCTCCGCCGGGGGCGGCGGCGCGCACGCGCGCACACAGCCGCGCCTGGCCCGGCGGGCCCCCCGGAGCGCCGAGTCCAAACGAGAACCGCGGGGTCGCTGGACGAGCAGAGGTGCGCGAGGCCCTCCTGCCGGCGCGCCGGGGCCTGCCCGTCGTCCCCGGCACTGAGTGCCCAGTCCTTTCCGAGGAGGTTCTTTCCTTACAAACCAGTTTTACAGACTTCCATTCCGCGCGGCCAGTTAAGTCCCCTCGGAGGACTAACTTTTTCACCGCGACTCTGGTCCTTTGAAGGTGTCTCTGTCTGTGCCCGGAAGCATCGCCCTGGATTAGGTCTGCCAGACTCGGGGAGTGCATAGGAAAGCGCTTACACTGCCGCCTGAGGAGTCTCACCCCCTGTCCTTTCGGAGAATAGATTTTGGCGGAGAGAGAAACTGAAGTATCTGTTTTCTGCCTCGAACAGTGTACTGATCTTTGAACTGTGAAAACCTTCCTTTCTAGACCAAGCAGACAGAAATGACCTGTACATTCCCTGAATCTCATAAGAACCTTTTTTTTTTCAGGTTTATGACACACACACACACACACATATATATATCACCTTAATCTGTGGGATATTTTAGAGATTCCAGAAGCACCTACTTCATTCATTTCTGTGCCTTTCACGATGAATCCTACCTGGCTTATAGGAAGTATTTAGCAAATGTTGCTGTATGAGTTAAATGTGTCCAGCGGTTCGAGCTCTTAGAATGGCTTCTTGAGTTGAAAATTCTTTGGCTATAACACTTCAATTGCTCTGTCGTTATTGCCCACCCAGATCCAAAAGCTGCTCTGAGAAATGAAACATTTGTCAAAGGGCCTGCAAAAACAAGTTTCTTTTCTCGTTTTTCTTAAGGTTAATGCACGCAGATGCTGGGTCATAGCAAGAGTGTTCCAACTATTTTGGGTTTTCCCTCCCCCTTGGGTCCTTCCCAGAAGGTACTTTTGTTAAGCTCTGAACCCTAAGGGCCCTCCTAACACTGAAACTGACTCAATGAATGCTTTTAGCTTTTGATACCTAATAAAGTTAGGATTTAATTAACACAAATCATCTGTTGACTTCCAAGCTTTGCAGAATCTATTTGTAAATATTCAAGAGGTAGTACTGAGCCAGGCTCTCTAAGAAAATCAACGCCATAGTTGTTGCCTTCTGATATCTTCGAAATGAAGCAAAGTTATCTGACAAAAGGAACAGTGAACGTCAGTGCGTGGCTCACTTTCTGCTTTTAATCAGCCCAAGACCTCAGGCCAAAGAAGGGTGTCACCTCACAGTTAAAGCCAGACTTCTGACCAGTTAACCTAATCTAGATCACCCCTCACAGGCACAGCCTTGTCTCCCAGATAATCCTACATCCGCTCAAACTGACAATATTAACCACTGAAGGAGGCCAGGCATGTCTTGTGTTTGAAGGAGAATGGAAAGGAGTCTGTCACTCTGGCTGCTGTGATGGGTGGGTTTAGTTATTGAAACCTCTCCTCTAGCATGGAGGAAGCTGGCCTGGAGGTGAAGCTGACACATTATGAAAGAGTCCAAACTAAGCCTGAAGCCTTTCTTCTAGACACAGTCATTTCTCTGAGTCAAAAATGGGTTGGTTTTTTTTTTTTTGTTTTTTTAGTTATTTCAAAATTTTTAGAAGTGAGTTTAGCTTTTTAATATTTGCAGCCCAGGCTAAATTTTTCAATAAATATTATGGAAGTCGTATATTCTATGACTATTCCAAGGATTTTTTTTCAATGTAATGAATAGGTACTGTATTTGATAAGACTTTAGAAGGTCGTCATTTGAAATTATCCCCTCACCAGAACTCTTCCAAGACTAGATTATTTGAGAACCCAACACTACACCTTAAAAAAAATAAAAACTTTTTATTTAAATTCTGTGTGACATTTAAATCAGCTTCCCCTAATAAAAGCACTTCATGACTGTAATAGATGTGTTTCGCATGTGAGGAATTTTTTATATTTTTATTTATTCTTATGGGTGAGTGGGGTGTGTGAGTATGCGTGCATGTCTGTGTGTGTCTGTGTGTCTGTGTATGTGTGTGTGTGTGTGTGCGCGCGCACACGTGTGTATTTAGGTATACACTCAGAGGCCAAAAGAGAATTCTGGGTATCTTCTACTGCTTTCCACCTTATTCTTTTGATACAGTCTCTCACTGAAGCTACAGCCCTCCATTTTTTTGGCTAAGTTGGCAGCCAGCAAGGCCAGCAAACTTCCTGTATCTGTTTCTGACTAGTACTGGGGTTACAGGCACGCATGGCCTCCTGAGTTGCTTGTTTTACATAAGTGTTGGGGAGTAGGTTTCCATGTAAGTGTTACCAAGTGTTAGCAAGTGTTCTTACCTACTGAGCCCCTACTATATCATTTCAGAGTCGTTTTGTTTTCTTGTGTTGTGTTGTGTTTGGGGACAAGAAAGATTAGAAAAATGACACTAGTGAGCTGGGTTGTGGTGGTGCTCGCCTTTAATCACAGCATAAAACAAAGGCAGACAAATCTCCAAGTTCAAGGCCAGGCTAGAAGAAAGGAAGAAAGAAAGAAAGGAAGAAAGAACAAAAATGACAATGACTACCTGAAGAAAAGAGAAATGAGAGGTAACAAAAGATACAATGTAAGGAGAAAACCTTTCCTCCTTCCATTTTATTTAGAGCTAAAATTCAAACACATCTAGATAAATCATATTAAGCCTATACTAAAACTATCCTCTAAGACTAAGTAAGAACACGCTCAACCAGCCAGGCCTGGTGGTTCGTGCCTGTAATCCCATAAGCAGCAGCGGGAAGATGACAAGTTCAAGCCTGGGATACAAAGTTCCGGGACGAAGAGAAAGAGAAGGATGAGGAGGAAGACAATGACCACTACCGCCGATAACGACAACCACAACACAGTCAAGCAATATGTTTATGGGAAACAAAAAACGTTCTCAGTCAGAGAGGCAGGCAGAGTGTAAAACTCTCTTGAAGAACAGCTGACTTAACTATATTTACAACTTAGTAAGAAATAAAAATGATACCTGCCAACACCTGGTAGAGATGTCTGAAATTCATCTCACTGTCAGACCTCTTGTCTTACTCTGGGGCAGTGACCCTATTTAGTGAATAACAAAATCACCTGGGAAGAAAGAGGGAGATGAACAACTTCTTCGATAGTACCCAGGGCTTCTTTTGTGTCATAGAAATGTTTCAGTCTGTAAAAGTAGAGGAAATATGATAAGTCTTCTTGTTCCCATTACCCACATTGACCAGTTACCAAAATATTGTAATCTCCTCACCCCCATCCCGCACACAAATTTTGCTCACAAACGTTTCCGTGTCTAGCCTCAAAAGCTGAGGAATCTTTTATTGCCATCAATAAAACCTACAATTTGCAGTGTAAATAAGCAAGTTCCTTCAAAAAAAATAGGTTATATAAAGATAAATAGGAAGGAAGAGATGTTAGGTTTACTTGGATGCTGATTTTGCTTTTTCTATTTTTTCATTTCTTTTTACATGGTTTACAAGGTGTAGTTGTCATTAGCTATCCATTTTTGAAATGTAAAACTTGACAAATTTTGACATATGTACATACCTAAGAACATCACCACAGTCAAGACAATGAGCATAGCTACCATCCCACCCAGTGTGTGTGTGTGTGTGTGTGTGTGTGTGCCATTTGTTTGTTGATGGATATCTCAGCTGTTTCTATACCCTGGCTAATGTGAATCATGCAAAAACACTGATGTGCAGTATCTCTGTGGCATGAATTAGAATCCTTTGGGTAACTGCCCAGGAGTGACATAGCTGGGTCATATGGTAGTTTTAATTTTAGCTTTTTTAAGAAACCTCCATACTGATTTCCATAGTGGCTGCATGAGTTCACACTCCCACCAGCACTGAGTAAGGAGGAGCCCTCTTGTTTCATTACAGTGAGAAGAAGCTGTGTAATCACAGAGGTAGCCTGCATCTGTGGATGTGGCGTCAGCCATTTCAGCAGGGTAATTCCTCCCTTGTGGTTTCGCTACATCAGTTTGTCCAAGGATAGCTTTGGCAGTAAAACCCAAAATCCCTTAAGTATTTGCAGCAGACCTAGTGTAAATTCTAGGGTTTGGACATTTAAAAATACATATACGTGTGTGTGAACACATATATATATTCCATAAATAGATATATTTTGAAGAAAAGTAACTCCAAAAATTATGAATGTTTTCACAGTAAAAAAAAAAAAGAAGAAGAAATAAAAAGGAAAATAACCACTTTCCTCTTCTACAAAAGGGAAATCTGCCTCCTCCCTACTCCTCTCCTGCCCTCCTCCAGGGCATTTCTTAAACCATTTTACCTTTTGCCGCCTTAAAAATAAATTATAAATTTATAGAAAGATTTCCAAGTTCTACGATAGTATATCTAATATGAATGTAAATGATCTATTTATATATTGAGATCCTGTCGATAAATAAGTAAGTAAATAAATGTTGTGATAATTAAACAACAAACACTTTAGAATGTTTTAAGAGATTCTTAACACCTCATCTAATACATCTCCAATTTTAGGAAGATTGCTATTACTCTTTAAGTCTCTGACTTGTTGTCAATAATCTCTGTAGAAAACTATCAGTTGATAGTGATATCTATATAAAGCATGGTTAATCATTTCAATCTTCATATGAAAATTCAGGTTTTAGGATTCTTTTTAACCAGGACTGTCTGGTATAATTATAGTGAAAATGTATTATGTTATCAAATTCATGACAAGAAGGCTTACTAGGTTATTCTCAGTGACATTTTTTAAGGTTTATTTATTATGTATACAGTGTTCTGCATGTACACCTGCTTGACAGAAGAGGACCCCAGATCTCATTATAGATGGTTGGGAGCTATCATGTGGATGATGGGAATTGAACTCAGGACCTTTGGAAGAGCAGCCAGTGCTCTTAACCTCTGAGCCATCTCTCCAGCCACTCTCAGTGACATTTTTGTTGTTTGGTTTTTGAGACAACATCATGAGTACTCCAGGCTAGCCTCAAACTCCCTATGTAGCCAAGAAGAACTTGAACCTCTGATCCCTCTGCTTCTACCTCTCTAGTACTGAGATTTTAAACCACCGTGAACGGGGCATAGAATCCAAGGCATTGTGCATGGTAGGCAAGAATTCTACAACTGACCCACATTCCCTATTCTTTATGCCTTTTGATATATATTAAACTATGCAATCATTTTTAAAATTTATTTATTTTATTTTATGTTCATCAGTGTGAAAGTGTCAGATTCCTTGGAACTGGAGTTACAGACAGTTGTGAGTTGCCATGTAGGAACTGGGAATTGAATCCAGGTCCTTTTAGGAAGAGCAGACAGTGTTCTTAACCACTGAAGCATCTCTTCAGCCCCTCTGTAATTATTCTTACTTGGATTCTATCACTGATTTCTCACTTTGAATAGATACCTAGTTTTGTCCCAATATAACTGACATTTCTCTTCTGTCTTCTGCAAGAGCTATAAGACATCCAGTCTTGTCCACCAATGATCCTTTTATATTTTACATTGTTCATGACCATCTTTCTCCCCTAGATGTGAGCTCACTGGAAATAAACAAAAATCATGTCTTTTTTCCTAGGCACTCCTAAGTTATTATCGTGTGAATGATAGAATGAGTAAAAACATCCACTAATTTGTGCTAGAAAGTTCTAAGATGTTTCTCTTCTCAGTGAGAGGAGCTTAAATATGATAGCAGGTAACTGAGTTTCCTTACATGTGGATAAACATATCTTTGTTTCAAGTAACTCCTCAATACTTGCCTCAATATCTGTATTCTCCTACCACTTAAGTAACAGAACTCCAGGTTTATTCAAGACTAAAGAAGCAAAGATAAATGGCTACAGTCTTTGGCTTCCCTTGCAGCCATGAAATGAGCAACTGGGGGGACTTTCTTTTAAAGAGAAGAACTGGGCTCTTCTTTTTCGCTTTCTTCCTCTTGCCGCCTAGAAAATATAGACACAATGCTACTATCTAACAACCATCTCAAACTAGAGGACAGGGGCCACCCTAAGAGTTAAAAGACTTCATAATAATGTGATTCCTTTAAAATTGAAATTCTCCTTTTAGATCCAGCCTATCTGGAATGATAGTTAATATAAAAACTTTGAACGAGGAGCTGGATGCTGGCTCAGCAGTTAAGAGCTATACTATTCTTGCAGAGAACTTTGATTCAGCTCCCCGCACCCACATTGCAGCTCATCATTTGTAACTCCATTTCCAGATGATCCAACACTATCTTCTCACCTCCTCAGGCTTCTGCACACACATACACACACACATACACACACACACAGTGCACACAAATTCATGTATACATAAAATAAATATTTTCTTAAAAAAAAAAAAAGTAAGTTTGGGCTGCAAAGATAGCTTAGTGGTTGAAAGCGCTTACTGGTCTTCCACAAAACCGAGGTTTGGTTCCCAGTGCCCACATAGTAGCTTACACCTCTTCTGGCCTCTTTGGCACCAACCATGTACATGGTGTACAAACACACATAGACAAAATGCTCATGCATATATAAAATAAATGTTTAAAAAAAGAAGCTTGCATGAAAATTTTAGCTTTTTTTTTTAAATTCAATAACCATGACTGGGCCAGAAAGATCAAGTAGAAGTGCTTACTGCACAAGCCTGCTGACCTCAGTTCAGTTCCGGGGACAGGCAGTGAAAGAAGAGACCGCCAAAGTTGTCCTCTGGTCACCACGCCATGGCACACAAGCACATGCATACACACACACATACCAAAATGAAAATAAATAACATTTTTAAAATAAATAAAAAATTTAAAATTCACCAAATAAAAAAATGGCTGATATGATATTCTTTTTATTACAAGTGTTTGCATTTTCTGTGCCATTTGATTGAACTTTTCCATCACAGTCTTTCTCTTTTTATCAGCATATATTAATTGTGAAGATGAATGGGTTTCATTATGACTTTTTCATGTAAAATGTAAGATTTAAGTTTGTTTTGAAAGGTTTTTTGTTTGTTTTAACAATGCTGGAGATCAAATGTTTATTTCTTCCATTAAAACTGCTTTGCATTTTATTTATTTCTGGATGGTACTATGGTTGTTGGTGAATAGATCTGGTACGGGAATTGTAAGACTTTTGTTTTATAAATGTGGGTTTGCAATGCTTCAAAGGTTCTGAAAGGTCTCTACCTTACAATGGAAAATCTCTGGGTTTATTACATTAGGCCAGTGTGACTTGGGAGAGGCAGTCAAAATGTAACTATATTCTTGAATTATCTCAGTGGGTGTAAATTTCCTCCTGCCCTCTGGTGCAAATTACAGCAAATCTTGTGACATTTTTGTTTGCTTGTAAAAAATAGGAAGTCTTTTTTGGTTGTTTGTTTTGTTTCGTTTGTTTTGGTTTTGGTTTTACCAGACAGGGTCTCTTTGTGTAACAAGCCTGGCTGTCCTGGAACTCAGGAATGCACAGACCTCTATCTCACAGGTGCTAGGTTTAAAAGTGTGCACTACTGTCACCTCAGCAATAATAGAAAGTTCTGTGTTAATCCCAAAGATGAGAAGAGAAAATCTACTGACCCAAGTCATCATCATGGCCAAATTAATTAAAAAGCAAGCAATTAAGTAAAGCAAGCTCCCCCCCCCCCATACACATGCTGCCTCCCTCTAAGTCGGGGTTCCAGAGGTCAGCATTTGAATTGAGGAAGACAAGGCTTTTATAGTTCCAGGGTAGGGGGTTTCCAAATGGAGATTTGGCAGGCATAATAAGCAGGGTTACAGGAGCGAAACATAAGCATTTATGTTAGTCCCTCCTGAAACAAGGACATGGTTGCAAGGCGGGCATGACAAGGTAATCAAAACATCAGGTGGTCATATAACCTTTTGAAACAAAGGTAGGGTTGCAAGATGGTTATAAGCAACTTTTTGAAACAAAGGCATGGTTACCAATCCTGGAACAGGCAGTAAAGAAATATTTTGTAATCAAGGTTACAGGTGGGGCATAGCCCAATCCTTGAGAAACAGAGGTTAATCATAAACAGGAACCAACCTAGTTTGTCTTTACTATAAGATGGCTTTCAAGCCCAAGATGGAAGCAGGCCAGTTCTTCCATCTTGCATCTTTAAATCACAAAAATCTAACCTCAATAGCCACTTAGAAGGGAAAGCTTTAGAGCAGTTTTTTTCTCAACCTGTGGGTCTTGGCCCCACAGAAGTCCTATATTAGATATCTACATTACAATCCATAAGTGGTAGCAAAATAAATGTCATGAAGTAGCAACAAAATAATTTTATGGCTGGGGGGGTTTCACCACAATGTGAGGAACTGTTTTAAAGGGTCGAAGTATTAGAAAGGTTCAGAACCACTGCATTAGAGGAAAAGAATGGGAACAGTTTTCTTTTTCTTTTTTTCTTGCCTCCTTAACTTTTCTGCTCCTCAGTGGCTGGCATTAGGGATTTCAGGTTGGAGTTCAGGCAGAGGAAAAAAAGGAAAAGGGAGTAGACAGGCCCTAATTGGGTAGACTGTAGCGGCATGGCTTTGCGCTCTCTGGGACTGACAGGTGTTGCTGTTGACTTTCTTGTGGGCATTTATGCGGGTTTCTCAGGGCTTGCTCACTAAAAAGTACAATGCCTTTACATTCTGTGGTGTGGGCTATACATTTTATTTCTCTTGCTGCCACTTCTCCATGACTGTGAGGACTTATTTGTTCCATCTGGAGGAGGTATTTGTTTGCTTGCTTGCTTTTCGTCTATGCAATTTTGTTTTTACAGCCCAATTGGGGATAGGGAGGGAAAGTATGAAGGAGCAAAAACAAAGGGGATCTCCATTTTGGCTTTCCCTCCTATGTAGCCTATATCTGGCCCATCAAATGCATTATGCATCCTTTCTCTTGACCAACTGAAGGAAGGGGATGGCTGTTCCTAATATAACTGGGTATATCCTCCCCAGTAAGGAAGAGGCTGCTAGGCATTCACTTTCTGGCCCTCAAAATTCCCTCAAGAAGCCTTCCAACTACAGTTGTCTAGGATTCAGTAAGAAGGCCTATACTGAAAGAGTAAACACCTGCTCTTCATCTTACTGAGAGGAGTACATAGCAACACTCTCTAAAGAGCACCTGTCACACACACACTCTCTCTTTCCGCTGACTGACCTTTGTGGTTTTTAAGAACCACCCTAGCCAATGGAAACTTGTTTTGAATTTCTGACTATAACACCTTCTGCAGCCTGCTTAGGTCAACATTTCCTATTCAACCTTCTGCTATATTTCTTAAAGCTTTAAGATTCAAATAGCCAGGCTTACTTACAGGGACGTGTTTAACCCAGAATTGCACAATTTCTAAAAAAAAAAATTTTTTTTTAATTAGTGCCTATTCTCTGAGCAAGACGACTGCAAACTGATGGTAATGAAAACAGCATTGCCTAACATATGAAGTAAAAGTAGGTATTTTCCTCTGAGGTCTGTCTACTAATGTTATCAACTGTCTATTTAATTCATTCCTACAACCTCTCTTCCAATCTACTTCAAATTCCTGCAGCTACAAGAAACCTTCCTCTGTCTGTTAGGACTCTAAATTTTTCATCTCAAAATAAAATCTATTTTTTCAGAATATATATATATATATATATATATATATATATATATATATATAATGACTATCCTCTTTAAAATCAAACACTTCGTTAAAAATCAAATGTCCCTCTAGACATACGACTAGCTCCTCCAATTTGTAGAATAATTACATTGGATATTTTACGCAGCCTTACTACTGAGTTCAACTTTTGAATACTTCAGCTCTTCTCCAAAGGCTTTGGTTTCCTTCAGAAAAGCTAAGCAGTGTTTGAATGAACAAATGGGATGGACATTGAGTGGAGGAGAAAACAAGCAACAGGACAGGAGCATGCCAAAGAGGTCCTCTGGGGAGGTCAATGTAGCGATGTATCAAAGCAGATATTAAGACTCACGATCAAGCCTCTGGCAGAGGGCGAGAAGTAATGATAGATCTGGGGGAGGTTGGAGAGACTTGGGGAGAACAAGAGCTCCACAAAGACCAAACTGAGCAGGGCACAGGGGTCTTGTATGAGACAGTTTCTACAATCAAGGACCATGTGTGGATGTGGCCTGGAACCCCCGCACAGATGGGGCCCATGATAACTCGGTGTAGGATTGAAGACCCTAGTGAGGGAAACAGGGACTGTTTCAGTCAAGATCTTGATGGCTGACTCTTTGACCCTCCCCCATACAAGCTGGGGAGTGACAGACTGGCTAGATCCCAGGGGAGGACATTGCAGCCAGCCCTAAGGAGACAGGATAAGCTGGGGTTGGATAGAAGGGGAGGAGGTCCTCCCCTGTTGGTGGACTTGGAGGGGGCAGGGAGGAGGGAGATGAGGGAGGGAGTGGGAGGGTAGAAGGGAATGAGGGAGGGGGCTACGCCTGGGATTCAAAGTACCTAACCTGTGATTGATATAAAAATAAATAAATTTAAAAAAAATCAACAGGAAAAAAAAAAGCTAAGCAGAGAGAAGAACCCCCAACGTGATTCCATTCTGACTCACCCTCGTATCAGAATAAAATATAACAGCCTTGGGCCTGGGAAAATGGCTCAGTGGTGGAAGGGCTTGCTACATGAAGACAGATCCCCAGCACCCCTATGCAAAGCCTACTACTGTGGCACACATTTGTAATCTCAATGCTAGGGGACAGAGATAGGCAGATCCCCAGGCTTGTTGACCAGCCAGTCTAAACAAACAAGTGAGCACCAGGTTTGGCTACCTATATTTTCTCAGAATATAAGATGGAGGGTCTGGCAAGGTGGCTTCAGCAGATAAAGTGTTCTTTATGCAAACCTGATGACCTGGTCAGAACCTAGTGTCTAATTTTCATTTGGTCACAGTGGTTGGATCATACACTTCTTTATTAAGTACGTCATGAAGTATCATTTACATATTAGGAATACAGCAATAAATTTGACAGAAAAGGTCTGGGCCCTCAGGTATTTGTGGCAAGCACCATCAATAAACAATTAAAATTAGACCTTATAATGTCTGGCAATAGTCAGTGCAATGAGAAGAAATAGAACAGTGTAAAGGAGTAGATGTTTTATAGTCAGGAATGACCTTGGGAAGAGTATGGGCAGATCCTAAAAGGGTGAAGGCTGGTTAGCAACAAATACCCAGAGATGACAGCTCTTGATGCTCTTGAAAAACAGCAGGAGGCTCTGTATGGTTGAGACCAGAATGAAAAGGAGAGGAAGCAGGTTTGGGGAATTAGTTAAAAGCCAAGGTGACAGAGGGTTTAGAAGACCACGAAAAGAGTTCAGATTTTATTCTAAATTGACAGAAGACCACATTGCGTACAGAAATAATAAGAATAGTTCCGGTCTTTTCAAAGACCAGTGTTTCTGCAGTGTTGAGGATTGACAGTGCAAAAGCAAGGCTAGAAGCAAGGACATGAGTTAGAAAGCTAGTTAAAATGACGGAATGAAACACAGTGGTAACTTAAAGCAGCAGAGGCATTGTGGCGCATGCCTGTAATCCCAACACTCCAGAGGCAGAAACAGGCAGATCTCTGACTTCAAGGCCAGCCAGGGCTACACAGAGAAACCCTGTCTCTAAAAAATCAAAAAGGAATAAGTAAATAAATCTGAAAGATTACAGGAAAGTTGTAAAAACCAAATTTCCCCCTTAGTCACTTAAGAGTAATAAGCAAAGGCTGGGAGGTGGCTGAGCAGATAACAGCACTGGTTGCTCTTCAGGAGGACCTGGATTCAATCCTCAGCACCCATATGGCTGCTCACAACCATTTGTAACTCCAGTTCCAGGGAATTTAACACCCACTCTGGCATCAGGTGGTTGCATGATGCATCCACTCATGGAAGCAAAACATCCACACACATAAAAATAAATTAATTATTTTTTAAAATAAAATAATGAAAGCCAATAACCAAGGTCAAACCAATAATAACATTATAAGAACATTGACCATACCACTGTAGTGTTCATTATACAAATAAGGAAGGACATTTTCCCTTATAAGCACACATGTGCACACACACACACACACACGCACACACATTCAGGTGTGCATGCTCAAATCCAGAATTTTAGGGTCTGGAGATTTACCTCAGTTGGTAGGGTGCTTGCGTAGCATACGTGCCTTTAATTCCAGCATTTAAAAGGCAAGGCTGAAGGATCTCCAATTCAAGGTCATCCTCAGTCACACAGAGAATCTGAGACTGGTCTGGAATACAGGAGACAAACTCTCAAGAGAGGGACTGCTCCTCTGAGCATGGGCGGAGATAAGCATGCATAAGGATCAGGAACCACATGCACGTGGTGATTCCAAGCTGTATCTTTGGCAGCTGGCCATGTACTGAGGGTGTGTTTGAGGGGGCTTCTCTACCCTAGCCGAGCCTGTCTGGCCTACAGAGTCCAGTGCCTAGGGCTAAGCCCACATGCCTGGCCATACCTCAGGAACTAGCTATTGATGGCAGTAATCAGCAAGGGGTCCCTGATCAGAAAGAAGCTGCCACTTAAAATGAGCCTGTGGCTGAAATGATCATAGGTGCCTATGGGATGGTGTGCAAGGCCCATTATACATGCACACTGTCCACTTTGTGACCCTCAAGAGTGTGTGACTTTCCCAAGAGGAGCTAGAGGGGGCCAGCCCAACTCTTGAGGTAACCCTACTGAGAAGACTGGAGGTTTTTGAGCATCCCAGTGTTGTCCAGCTGTTCTACTGGACTGAAGAAAGATCAAGGTGACCCTAGTGTTTTAGCATATACACCAAGACCTAAAGACATATCTAGACAGGGAAACCTTGTTGTAAAAAGCCTAAGCTTTCCATCATGTGAATCACATTGCTCATTGACACCTGAAACCAGCCAATACTCTGACTCTGGTTATTAGAGCTGGGGCAGTCAAGCTGTCCAAATATAGAGCTTGGGGAAAACATTCTGTCTGTTCTGCCAGCTCTCCAGCTTCTGGCCTGAGCATGTATCAGCTAGCCACCCTAAGAAGTGTTTTCAGTCAGTGCAGTCAGTAGTGCCAGAGGTAGAGGAGTCTAGAGGTGACCAGGAAGGAACAGTAGGGTGGACCCTTTATCCTTTCTGCGCACTTGAATGGAGAAAATCCCACCGAGAAGACCTCTCCCTCTGGAGCCATGAGAATTTCTCCAGCTTTGTATCTAGAATATTTCAAACCTCATCCCTCTGTTTAAGGCTTAACCTGTTGACCTTTTTTCTCACTCTGATTTTCCCTTCTCTACATTGTGAGATCTCATTTCAATATCCTTTTTTTTTATTTTAATGTAAGCAAAAAAAAGTAGACAGAAAAAAAATAAGAGTGATATATTGCCATCATGCAATCCTTGGGCTTTATTGAAGTCAGAGTGCCCTTTAGATATAAATGATTCAGTCAGGAATCGTGTATTTGCTTTCACCCATTACATCTCTTTGGTCTCCTTCACTTAGGAACAGTTTCTTACACTGTCTCCGATTTTCATTACCTTGACTCTTGGGAAATTCACAAGCCTTTTATCTCAAGACATATCTCATAACTTGTGCTTCTGCAAGTTTCACTGTAATCATATTCAGATTAAAAACTTCTGTTGGGGAGGTCACACAGAGATCCTGTGCTCCTCATACTATCTATATCCTAGCAGGTAGCAGATGCACAGCTTCAAACTTGTTTCAGTTTTGCTGATATTTATTTGAATCCTTTGATTAAAATGACATCTTATAAATGTCTCCATTTTGAATTTTTGTTTTCCCTCTTTGTCATTAGCATTTTGTGTAAAGGCCCTTTGAAACTATCTACGATCACTCTTCAACGGCAATTACATCACATTCTTTTATTAACTTTTGTCTGTGTTGGCTCGTGATTTGTTATTTTACTTGATGGCATCCAGTCTCTTTTTGCTGTTGTTTCTTGTTTTTAATAACCTCCCAGGTCATTTTCACACTTGGGATCCACCTTCCTCAACCTCCTGATGGGCATGTACACCGTGCCTGGTTCTACTCTGCTTCTATAGTTCTTTAGTTTAATGCACAAGTTGTCCACAGATTTTGGCCACTGGAAACTCCTGCAGGCTGACTTTTTTTTAAAACATACTCCCCTATTCTTGGTGCCATTTTCTTTTTGATGTTCTGGGCTTATCTTATGCTTTTGCTGTCTCAGCGCTGGAATCAGGCATTTCCCTAAGAGCCCTCCCTCGCTGACTGCTATCATGGAGTATCACATTGATAAGCCCAAAAATGATATGCTCATTTGTCACTAAGATGTTGCTTCATGCTCATGGGGCCTCTCAGTGGACAAGGCTAAGGAATATTAAAATAGAATGCAAGATGCATACATTTAATGTATCAGTGTCACTTTATGTATGTGTATACATATATGTGGTACTAAACATGAATCACACAAGTACCTTCTAATCTAGCAGCATGAGAACAATTCTAGTTGTCTTCTTCCCCATCTAATGGTGGAGAGCATTTTTCCAATGTTTTAACAGAATTATGCATATAGCTAACTCCTTTTACAGCAATAGATACTTCATTGCCACCATTACTCCCCTCCTTGAACTTATTGATGCCTTCCTCACCCCACTCAGCCTTTGACACCCGGTCCTGCCTGTCCTTCATGTGTGAATGCCCTCCTCAGTCTATTTGATTTGTCTGTATGTATGTATGTTTTGTAACAGCGTTTCATTATGTAGCACAGACTGGTCTCAAAATTATGCTGAGATTACAAGAATTTGCCACCATGCCTGGCTCTGCCTAGGTTTTCTCTGTGGATACCTAGTAGGCTATATCAGGTTCCCTCTGCTCAGGCTATGGCTATATACTAAGAGACATATTTTGTAAATGCTGTTCTTTCTCACAATGGGTTCCAAAACCATACTTAAGCTTCTGTGGCAGTCCCCAAGTCAGGCCCAATACCAACCTGAGGACTTCCAGATCATATCCCAGAGGAGAAATTAAGGGAATAGAAGAAAGATAAAGAAAAACATAAACTCTATACATACACATACATGCATAAATACATATAACTTAAGAAAATTAATGTGTGTGTGGTGTATGCATGTGTGTGTGTGTTCTGTGGATTTCGCTGAGAGCTCATGGGGATAAAGAAAGAAAACAGAACTGAGTCCTGAGTCTCAGGACATTCCAAGCTTTGACATTTCTCAGAGTCATAAGGAGGAACCAACAACAAAGTAAACTGTCAAGTGGCCAGAAACATACGGGGAAAACCAAAAGAAGTCACTTGGAAGCCAACGGGTTCCAAGAAGATCATTTGCATTAGCTTCTCTGTGAAACCAGAGAGATGAAGACAGCTCAGCACTGGGCTTAGTGACTTGAAGGTTAATGGTATGTTTGCTGCTTCACTAGTGGAACAATGAATTCCAGTAGCCTTGCTGGAATAGACGCAAGAAAACAATAGAAACGCTGGCACGGGGATGAGAAATACAGATAATTCTCTTGACTTCTCTTATTAAAAGAAGTGAAGAAATGAAGCCGTAGCTAGAGTGACTGTAAGTTTAAAAGACTTCTTTATTAAATAAGAGATATTTTTGTATTTATCCATTTATTACCCTACAGGAAAAAAAAAAGAAGCAAATTGTTCAAGGGAAGATATATAATTTTGGGAGCGAAAAAGAACTAAGGCCCAGGACACAGGAAGAAGGTTATGTCTTTGTCTCATACAAAACAGGAACAGTTCAGCTTTCGTAACACAAAGGGCAGATAAGACATGGGTAGGTGGAGCAGAAGTGGTAAGCGGATGGAATTTTTCTCCTCTTTCTCATTGAAAGAAGAACCGAGGTCAACAGCTGAGGTGGAATATCAAAAAAGAGGCTTGAAGGTTAACAGTGTTGTCTGGAAGAGTGGAAGAAGCAAATGACCTAAGGACATGCAAAGAATTACTGAACAACACTGAGTGCCCAGTGGAGGCTTGAAGTCATAATTTAAAATTTAGTTCAATCAACATGATAATTTGTTTTCTCCAGCTGCCTGGGCACTGAATAGAGGGGAAGCTGTGTTTCACCAGCTGGGGATTTTGCCAGGCCAATACCAAAAGAGAAAAGGGCAAGTGTGTTGAGGGTCTGATTTCTCATAATACAAACTGTTTCATGAAAGACTTTATGCTAATCATATAAGGTTTAATGAATTCAAACAACAATTTAGCCAGGTGTGGTGGCACACACCTTTAATCTCAGCACTTGGATGGCAGAGGTGATGAGATCTCAGTGATTTTGAGACCGCTTTGGGTATACAGTGAGTTCAGGCATGCCAGGAATGCATAGTGAGACCCTGTCTCAAAAAAAACAAAAAACAAAAAACAAAAAAACAATTTTGGGTCTCAAAAAACAAACAAAAAAAACAACTTAGAATAATTGTAGATTAACTATTATGATCTGTGTATACACAAAGATACATGAAAAGGATAAAATGTATATAAGGATAAGATGTACATAAAACAGAAAAATACATAAATATATTCTTAACTACAATTTTCAATCAGAATTGGAAATAATATTGTTAAACAAATATTAGTTGTTTGGAAGTCAATATCACCATCATTATCTTCATCTTCAATATTTTAAAGTTTTTTATTGTTTCTTTGTAAATTCCACATCACGACCCCAATCCCTTTCAATCTCCTCCTCCCCTCCTCCCCACCCTCCATCCTTGCAATCTCACCCCCCAGAAGAAAAAAAAAATCTCATTGTAGAAACCAGATCCAGATACAGTGTGTCCCACAGGATACACTTTTGTCCACACATATAGTTCATTGCAGTGAATCATTGGTCTGGTTCAAGGCCTCTGGCTCCTACTACACCATCAATATTGGAACCTCACTGGGTCACCTCTCAGATATTCTGTTGTTGCCCTGTTTCTGGAGATCCTGCAGCTTTGGATCCGCAGGCCTGGCCCCTTGATGTTCTCTAGCAGTTCATAGATAGGATAGATGTTGGTGTGGGCCAACATGAAACCCTGAATCTGGGCCTGGGTGGTAACTGAGCTGGTCAGCCTGCCAGCCAACCCAAACCCTCACCACCAGAACAAGCTCTCCAGCATTGCCCAGGCTAGCTCACCCCGTGCTTCAGCAAGCAAGGGGCAGAACTAGCTCTCCTGCCCTCAGGGTAAGCTCATCTACACTCATTCCAGTGGGGCCAGCTCTATTGTGCTGCCCAGGCAAGTTGCAGGGCCCACACATCACTATGTACAAACAGCTCTAAGTATATCACAGATGACTCCACTGTTGACCTCAAGGTGTTCTTAAGAACTCAGTCTATTCACTAGGCTGACCAAGGCTTTTATATACTCATCCATTCAGTGGCAACTACTCAAACAAATGCCACGTGTTGTCTCAGTGGACAGACATAAAAATTACTATGCTAAGCTTTTTGTCCTCATAAGTTTCCTGAACAGTTGGCTGGGTGAGGCATACCATCAAAGAGCCCTATAATGAAGTGTATGTGAGAATGTTCGGTGATACAAATGAATGCTGTAGTTATACAGAATAGAATCCCCTTATACAGAGAAGGCATTGGGATTTGAAATGGCAGGCATTTGAAAGATAAAGGTTAGAGTAAGATCCACTCGCCAGAACAAATAAGAGCAAAAACAATAGAAGCAAAGGGGAGAAGTGGATGACAAGAATAAAATGTTCAAAAATTATTTAGTGGCAATTAAAAAAATACATTCAATCAAGTGTAGACAAAACATTACTGATTGGTTGATTGACTGACTGACTGAGTTCAGTGCTGAGAATTAAATTCAGAGCAGAGCAGGCAAGCATTCTAACATTCAGCAATATTCCCCAAGAACTGTTGTTTATCGAGAGCCCTGGGTGTAATTCCTCACAATGACAACTTGTCTCTCTGATCTATTTCTAAATACCTGAATAGGAGAGCTGGTCCATTTTGGCTATAATATTGGCAAATCAGTTAAAGTGACTATTTCTAGGATGTATGACCTCATATAATAAATATTCCTGTGGAAATTGGGCTCATTGTGTAGGATTGCTGAAAGTGATGTGTAGTTCATTAGGAAGATAAACAAAGGGCTTGTAAAAAGACCATCTGTACTTAAAAAAAAAAGACTCAAGTTATGATAAGAGCTTTCACTTTTCCCGTGTGAGTTTCTTTGGAGATGCTTCTGTAGTCTTTGTATATGCTGTTGTCTCATCTGGAAAATGCAGGCAATGACACCATAAGAGCTGAGCAGTATAAGCCAGGCATGTATCTATATTCCTAGTGAAAGAGGACAAATTGTCATTTGCACCCTTGCCTAGAGAGCATACAAGAATATATCTGAAAGAAAATTGAGCAACAACAACAACAAATAGGTATAGATATAAATATCTATCTTGAAGCTGCGTTGTGGTGGCAAACCATTTTAATCTCAACACTTAGGAGGCAGAGGCAAGCAGATCTTTGCGTTCAAGGCCATCCTGGTCTACAAAGAGAGTTCCAGGACAGCCAGGGCTACAAAGAGAAACCTTATCAAGAAAAAGTTATATATATATAAAACTCCAAAGTCTTATAATGTGAGAAAAAAGTGATATAAATCTGACAAATCATGTTCAAATTTTGGGGGTTTTTTGCTTTGTTTTATAAATCAGGTTTTTATTAAAATCTTGTGACTTCACTAATTTATTTTTTCATATAGGTATTCTTATATCTATATCTAGCATACTGAGCAAATACTAAATCTTAAAGAGCCACAATAAATGAATTCTAGGCCCAGGGTTAATATTGCCTAAATACATGACTTTAAATAAGATAATTTTTCATAGTTCAGTATAGGGATAATAATACCATCTATATTTTCCTTACAAGAATTTTACTTTAAAAAATTTTTGAGAAGATCATGCATAAGTACTGTATTTACATCATTCGTACCCTCAGCCACCACCCAGCTTCTCCTGCCCCTGCTTCCTTTCAAATTCATGACCTCTTCTTTATTATTGTATCATATAAGTGGACTCATTATACACAAAGCATATATACAAAACCTACTGATATGTACGTATTTGTATTGTAAATGCACAGCATGTTTGTTTTGTATTTATACATAAATATTTGAATATGTATATTTGATATTTTTTAATGCTTTGTGGGAGGTAGAGGGTTTTTTTGTTTTTTTGGTTTTTTTTTTTTTTGCGTTGTGGTGCTCCTTACATGTGAAACTCCTATAAAGGAAAGATTTAAAAGTGTTAAAATAATATTTTTAAACCAGGCACAGTGACACTCGCCCATAATCCCAGTACTTGGGGAGGCAGAGACAGGAGAATCTCTGTGAATTTGAGGTCAGCCTGGTCTACAAAGCAAGTCCAGGACAGCCAAGGCTACATAGAGAAACCCTGTCTTGAAAAAAAAAAAAAGTACTTTTAAACTATAACTAGCCTTCAGAGAAAGGTTAAGTTTGTGTGAGCTGTATGGCAGATGAGAATACCATAATGTTTTTATTTTATCTATTGTATGTGTGCATACACATCTACCATGGTATGAACATGGAGGTCAGAGCCAGTTTTCCTCTTCCACCATGTGCATCTTGGGGATCAAACTTGGGTCACCACGCTTGGCTGCAAGCATCTTTACGTGCTGAGCCCTCTTTCTGGACCACAGTGATATTTTTGACAACGCCAGATGACTATCTTGACCAACATTACATTCTCTATCAGTCATGCTTTGGTAGCTAATGTGCACTGTTTCCAACTTAGAGACGTTGAAAGTCTCTGTTTCACATGTATACTTTGGGAGTAATTAAACAAAGAAAAAATGTGTTATATAATACCCAGTCAGTGGGGCTTAGGGAGCTGGCTCAGCGATCAGGAGAGCCTGCTGCTCTGGCAGAGGACGGGGATGAGTTCTCCTCCCCGCACTGGGAAGCTCACAGCCCCCTGTAACTCCAGCACCTTCTCCTGGGGTGCATGGCCGCCGGTGCTTACTTACATGCTCACAAAATTAAAAAAAAAAAATAAAATCTTCCATTAAAAAGAAGGTACTAGTAGAAAATGAACTTTTTTGGAAAAGCAATTGTGTGTGTAGGTCAAAAGACAATCTCAGGTATTGGTCCTCACCTTCCACCTTGTTTGAAATAGGGTCTCTGTGTTGTTAGCCACTGCGTAGTTCACGCCTGTTTACAATGATGCTCTGGTCTCCACCTCCCATCTCATCAAGCACTGGGATTACAGATTCTGGTTTACCATTCCCAGCTTTACACGGATTCTGGAGAATTGACCTCAGATGCTCACAGTTGCATAGCAAGTCTTTACCCACGTGAACCGTTTCTTCAGAAAAAAAAAAAAAGTCAGAAGGATTGTATGGGTTAAAAAGAGAGAAGGGGGAAGACAGAAGGGGGTAGAAAGAGGAAAGAGAAGAACTGGAGAAGCAAGTAGGAAGCAGATAAAAGATTAATGGGCTGGAGAAAAGGCTCCAACCAAAACCGATTACATCTCCTCTCACCCCACCCCTGTGTGTGTGTCTGTGTTGTATGTGTGTGTCTGTGTGTGTGTGTGCTATCAGGTAGGTGCTAAGAGTCCAATTCAGGTCCTCAGGTCCAATTCAGTGTAGCCAATACTCTTAAATTCTGAGCCATCTCTCTAGCCCCCTGTACTGTTTTAATGTTTTAATTTCATTGTGTGCCAGTGGTTTGTTATATAAAATAGCCTAGAAAATGTTTCTTTTCCTTATAATTGATATCCCTTTGAAAACTGATGTTTGTCCATAAACATTTCATGTGTGCACATGTGCCTAAATGCATTGTCTCCCAGATTCTTAGAATGTTGAAGTTACACACACACACACACACACACACACACACACACACACACACCAAGCCTCTGAATTATGCATCTGAACTTATGAGTGGAAAGACCACCCTGGACCCCATACCTTTCCTGTAATATTCTAGACTTAAACATGGAAGATGGGAAGTAGGCTGTTGAGAATATTCAGATCCATAGACTACTAGAAGGGAGAATGACTGATTCGAATAATTAGCAGCAGAAAAATGATGGTGTCATTTACTTAGGCAGAGGATGCCTTCCTGAACAGCAGAGCAGAGGTGGATAAACCCAGAACATGTGTAGTACACTTGCTTTCGTCTTCTTTCTTCTCCCAAATATACTAGGGAAGTCAATCATAGTATGTAAGAACAGCATTTCAGAGAAGTCTATGAAGGAAAGCTTTCCAAGTAAGAAGGCATTTAAACTGCATTTTAAAGAAAAATTTCATCAGCTGTCTAGCAAGCCCAATGGAGATCTTAATAAGGAGAGTTTAGGAAACTGAAGTGTAGGTAAGTGAATGTATTTCCCCTTAAATAAACATGAAGCATATGGTCTGGCATTTAATTTGGCAATAGGACAGAATACCTGAAATTGGGACTCTCTAAAAAAGAAACAAAGAACATATGGTCAGTGGAGGCTCAGGGAATAGCTGGGTGAAAGGTCCTAAGATGTGAGAGGAATGAGCCAAGGAAAGCATGACTGAAACACTGAAAGTAAGGGAATGTCTAATGTCCTTAACACTGCTTGAGAGTTCTAAAAATAAAATGGAGATAATAGTACCAACAAAATCCCTAAGAGTTTCTTCTCTGGTGTAACTGATATCAACAGCCTCCAGCAACACCCAACGAGTAGGCTGTTGGAGTGGGTGATGATGGATTTTGCAGTAATATCAGACTTTAAGGTCAGCAATAATCTAGCAAAGCCCAGCCAGTTGTAGCAACACACCCCTGGAATCCCAGCTTTCCAGAGGTAGGAGCAGAAAGATTAGGGCAAGTCTGAGCCCAGCCTACAGAGCAAGCTCCAGTCCAGACAGGACTACACAGGGAGACCCTTTCTAATAAGAAAACACAAAGAAAAGACAGTAAAGTGTTTTTCAAGCACTGCTGCCTCTACTTCTTCTAAATCCCTACTTTGTGACAAATGGCAGTGTCTTAACTATTTTACTCAATGTGTTATATGCTCTTTAAATAGAAACTCTCCTGAAATATGATTTATAAAAGGCAATATCTTTAACCTAAGGAGGAAGCTGGTAAGATAGATTGTTTTGCTACTGCTTACTTAATTTTTCCTATATTGGTATAAATTTCCAAGCTTCCACATGTAAAATAATAACCCAATCTGAGTAAAGTAGGTTTTTTTGGCAAAAATAAAAATAATTTTTAAAAAACCCTCCGTTTTGAAAATCTAAAATTTTCTTGAGAAGGGAGTAAAAGAATAATTATCACCTAGAAAGCTACTGGAGAAAGGAAGTAATTTGTAAAAATCCAAATAGCTGGATGAGAACAGCAAACCAAATGATGACAATTCTGGGAGAGGCAGGAGGTGATAATTGCTTTCAGAATTTGAATTTGCTTCTTTGTATTTCAACATGTGCGTTTAACATCACGTCCACATAGAAGAAAAATGAACTCTTCCAAGAGCAAGAAGAAAAGAAAAAAAGAAAGAACACTCACAAACGAAGAACAGAACACAAAGCCAAAGATAAATTAAAATGTGTAACCTCATTAGTAGCCAATAAAAGGAATATCTAATTTGCTGCCAATAAAGATTGACAAAGAGTTGATGAGGGTAGAAGTAGGCAGTTTCATAGGTAACATTTGGAAGGCGATATGGAAAAAATATTGGGAAGGCTTAAAAATGAACGTCTTTTATTTTAAAAGCCTCCATCTCTAATATTTGCTTTTGAGAACTAATCAGAAGTATTCAGTGATTAAATATTCAGTTTTAAAAAGTATTGTCTATTGAGTTGACTAGTCTTATGTCAGCTTGACACACAAACAAGTTATCTGAAAGGAGGGAAACTTTAATAAGAAGATGCCTTCATAAGATCAGGCTGTAAGGCATTTTCTTAATTAGTGATTGACGGGAGAGGACCCAGCCCATTGTGGGTGGTTCCATCCCTGGGCTAGTGGTCTGGAGTTCAATACAACTCTGTGGCCTCCCACTGGATCCTTTCCTCCTAGCTGGGTTGCCTTGTCAGGCCCCAATGGGAGAGGATGCACTTAGTCCTGCTGTGACTTGAGGTGCCTGGGGGGGGGGGTGTCATACCCCTTGGGGGCTCTGCTTCTCTGAGAAAAAAGCGAGGGAGCTTGAGGGCGGGACTGGAAGGAGAGGAGGGGGCTGAAATCAAGCTGTAAAGAGGTTAACTTAATAAATGAATGAAAAAGAAAGAGAGGAAGGAAGGAAGCAAGCAAGCAAGCAGGCTGATGCACTGACATCTAAGGCCATAGTGATGTCTGTGGACCTCCCAGGACCTTAACTGATCCATGTTGCTGCTGCAACCAGGGGTTCGTGGTCTGTGCCAGATACCATGTGAAAGCCCATGGTCCAGGCTCCCGGTGACTGTAAAGAGCAAGGAAGCTACTTTTGCAGTGATACCAACGGTTGCAGACATACAGTTGAGAAAGAGGGACATGCAAGGCTTCTGTGACAACCCCTACCCCTCCTCCCTCAAAAAATAAGTACCAGCCTAAACAGGAAGCCATTGAAGAGAACTCTTATAACGTGTGATAAGGATACTGAAGTTAGCTCTTCACAATTGATGGCTTCCGGAGTGGGGGTGGGGGTGGGGGGGAGGAATGATTCAGTTCTATTTAAGAAGCAGGCCATGGAGAGTTTGACCATGGTCCAATGAGTATAGAAAGAACACAAATTGGACCTTTTTTTTTTTTTTTTAAGGAGGGAGGTCACAAGGATGGAGAGGCAGAGCTGGGAGGACTAGGAATAAGTGTGATCAGAATGCATGGTTTGAAATTCCCAAAGAATCAATAAAAATATTATGTTGGAAAAAGAAGAAAGAAAGCTGGCTGAGCAAGCCAATGGAAACAAGCCAGCAAGCAGCATCCCTCCATGGCCTCTGCATCAGCTCCTGCCTTCAGGTTCCTGCCCTGCTAGAGTTCCGGCTCTGACTTTCTTCAATGATGAACAGTGATCTGGAAGTTGGGCCAAATAAATCCTTTTCTCCCTAACTTGCTTGTTGGTCTTCGTGTTTTGTCACAACAATAGAAACTCTGTCATCTATCAAAACTGAAATATCCAAACCAGACAATGGTGGTGCACACCTTTAATCACAGCACTCAGGAGGCAGAGGCAGGTGGATCTCTGACTTTGAGACCAGCCTGCTCTACACAGTGAGTTCCTGGACTTCCAGGGTTACAGAGAGAAACTCTGTGTTGGAAAACCAAAACCAAAACCAAAAAAGAACTTTTGATACCCAGCAAAATCTATTGCTGACAATATGATACTTCTACACACTATAAAAGTGTGAAAGTATGTAAAGTGATATGTAACTGGAAAGAAATCCATAGTACTGTTATCAAGAAGATTCTGAAATAATATATACAGCTTGACCACTAACATTTATAAATTGAATAATCACAGATATAACTATATCTTAATTGAAGGCTTTCTTTCCAAAGTACAGAAAACCAAAGGTGAAGCTGAGCCCAGTATGGAGGCACACATGTGTAATCCCAGCTTTCAGGAGATTGAGGCAGGAGGATTGTGAATTTGGAGATAGCTTAGGTTGGAAAGGAGTGGGAAGAAGTCACAGTAAGACCAAAATAATACAGATGGGAGAAAAATGTAGCAACTTTACTTTTTTTTTAAAGATTTATTTATTATTTATACAACATTCTGCCTATACACCAGATCTTACTATAGATGGCTACGAGCCACCATGTCGTTGCTGGGAATTGAACTCAAGACCTTTGGAAGAACAGCGAGTGTTCTCAACCTCTGAGCCATCTCTCCAGCCCGCAACTTTACTTTTAACTGATTTTAAATTCTATAATGTTTGTTTATCTCATTTCCAAGAAAATAATAGTCTCAACCATTTGCAATATCTCGGGATCTCAAAAACAAGAACAGCCGTTATTGATGCCTTTTCCGAACTTTCAAAATAACAAAATGTCTTAGCGGTCAATCTGTAATAACTGTTCTTGCTGAATTGTGTCATTATTCATAGAACCATGGTGAGTGAGGCACAGGTTCCCAAACCCTGGGTGTCTGTTGTACTCAAGGCTATTGGCAGGAATGATAGGGACCAGCTCTTCCTGATTTAAGTAGGACATTAGCTGATTAAAGAATATTGTCATGGCAATCATGATGGCACACAGCTCCCATCCCAGCATTTGGAGGCTAAGGAAGAAAGAGAGAGAAGGGGAAGGAAGAAAAGAACAAAGGAAGGAAGGGGAAAAACACTATTTGAGCTGTTACAACAAAATACCAGATTAGATAGATGACTTAGGGAAAAAAAAATCTCGCACTTCAAGATCAAAATACAAATGGTTTAACATCTAGTAAAGGAGTTACCTCATTCATAGAGCATGTCTTATCGTTGTATCCTCACATGGTAGAAAAGGCAAGGTCACTCTCATCTAAGGCCACTTATTTAAGAGCAAAGATCCCTGTTGGGATGCTATGTCCTGACGTCTTCACTCTGTTTATGTTTTAACTTATAAACTGAGTGGTGGGGGAACGACAAATCCACAAGCATTCAGACTGTTACAGAGATTGAGTTACACATCTTTGTGTTTTTGTTTTGTTTTGTTTTGTTCTGTTTTGGTTTTTTAGGTCTTGAGAATTGCTGAAAGGGTTGGTGGGCAGGATTGAAGCTAAATTGTAATAAACTCTCTACAGAGCTCCAGAGTTCATCTGAAGAAAAACGATGAGTATAGGACCAACTGTTCTGATTTTCTTGGGTCTGAGCAATTCCCGTGTATTTGAGAAATTTCTTGCTAAAACATATAAAATGTCTTGGGAAGTGGTGCACCTAGACCTGGCATCACAAACCTCAAGTACTAGGAAAGGTACTAGGAAACGTACAAAAGTATTGCCTTTTACCACTTCTCCACCTGGAACTCAAATTTGCTGCAACAAGACTGCCATCAGCAAAAAGAGCAGGAAGCAAAGAGGGAGACAGAAGAGAAAGAAAAAGCCAAAACTACACACAGAGACAGACAGAGGACGTTGCTTGCCTCTGTGAGTCAAAATTCTAGAACAAACATCTGCTTGAAATGTCCAAGTCCCTCTCTGCAAGGGAGACAGAAAAACTGTGTAAAACTGTGGTACTAACAAAATGGCCTACAATAACATCATAATAATTGGCCACATAATCGTAATATACTACACAGCTCTGTGATAGAAATAATCCTCTGCTTAAACATTACACATTTAGACTTTCTGGCTTTGTCATCATTTTAAAACATACCCCATTTCTGTTATTTACCTAGATTTTTTTTTTGGTTGCTTGTAATATTTCTTGAGGAGAAAAATAATTATACAAAGACTCTGGTGTTTGCCAAGAAGAAATGGATTTTAATGGAAACCTTTTAAGTAGGACAAACCTTAATAAGAGCAGTAATGGACAGTGTGCTCTGAACAACTAACTCTTTAGCCTTCACTCACATTTATTGCGGTTAAATGATTTGTGAGCAAAGAATTTCAAAACAGGACTTGCATCTATTTTTCTTTACTCTTATTTCTCTTGCACAATGCTTTTGGACAAACACATTAAGACTTTTTAATTTTGTCTTTATATGTTGAACTATAAAGTGAGAATGCTGATAACAAACCAACGGTACAGTTTTTAACTAATGAAAGATAAAATAAATAACAAAACACTAAGACAAGAATTCTGGTTTTCCTTTTCATGATATAGTGTCAGGCCTTGACCATGTCGCTGAACAGTCTCATAGCTCAATTTCCTCACATATAAATAACTTTAATGCCTGTATTGAGTACCTCCAAAGATGTATCTGAAAACATTTTAAAATTATAAAACAATAAATGAGAAATATAATTAGGTTATGTCTTATGTCACTTAATATTAAAAATATGACTACTTCCTTTGATTTTTATCTAGAAAATAAGTCATCAGTCTAAAGTCTTTTAATTTCATAGTTATTTTCCACATGGCAGATTTTCTAAAAAGATTTATTTTAGGTCTGGGCACAGCGGTGCACTCCTGTAATCCCAGTATTCGGGGAGGCAGAGGCAGAGGCAGACGGATCTCTGTGAGTTCAAGATCTCACAGAGATCTACACAGTGGTCTACAGAGTGATTGCAGGACAGCCACAGCTACACAGAGAAACTCTGCCTCAAAAAACCAAGAAAAAAAAAAGTTTTATTTTTATTTGTGTGTGTGTGTATCTGTGTATGAGTTTGTGCACATTAGTGCAAGTACACTCAGAGACTAGAAAAAGGAGTCATCTAAACTGGCATTACAGTGGTTGTTAGCCACCCAGTTTGTCCTAGGAATCAAACACCAGTCCTCTACAAGAGCACTGAGCACTCTTTCCCACAGAGCCATCTCTCCAGCCCGTGTGACAGATTTCTAAATAACAATTATTAATGTTTTCATGCAGTGAGTGTTTCCAAGACTCTTATTTTCTCTGAAGTTTTCTGAATTACATTTATGTTCCTTTGAATACTGGAGGTGTTTTTCTGAGATTTGCTGTTTGTTTATTTTAAGCAATGATATTGAAAACGAGATTCTGTCTAGGGGACAACCAGACAAAAACCAAATAAAAAGCAGGAGAGTCATTCCACTTAAAACAACAGCTTTCAAAAACCCTGTTAGAAGCATGGAGAAGAGAATGTGTTGAAAGAGATTTATTTGACAAATGCTCCATATCTACTTTGTGAAATTACCCAAGTGCCTGAGGACTAGAAAAATACGGAAATACCCACTATGAAGAGGCTCCTTTGTATCTTCCCCTCTGGCGCTTTAGTGTCTGGGTAATATAATAACTCTCTAGAGCTGTGAGTTTATAGATTGAAAATTGCTGATGCAGGATAGCCTTGTGATGAATCGTGATACCAGACAGGCGGGATGTTATTTTGGCAGCTCCATAATAAGGGCTCCTGAGTAGGGAAAAAAAAAATTATCTCAAGCCTACTCTTCTACAGAAATTCTATTTCTCAACTTTAACAGTATAAACCTAAATAGGATTCGCCTTTCTATTTTTTAAACCTCACTCAACACAGTGAAAGCTGAATTTACATGCCAACCAGTCTTTGCCTTTTATCCATCAACACTTTAGTTGCAGACGGACTACACTGCTGGCTAACTTAAGTGGATGAAGCTTCCTGACTTCCTCACACCTCTTCAGCATGCATGAATCACAGTAATTTGTAGTAGGGCAAATGATCCGAGGAAGTGGTGACGCCTGGCTCCCTTGCTGACCTTGACAATCTCTCACATTCTCTTCCTAGAGGTTGTAATTTTTATTAGCTATATTACACCCTAGTATAGCTAATGAGTACAGTAATGTGGTTATCACAGAATAATGTGCAATATGGTAAATAAGAACTATGTGACCTATCTTACCCAAAATAAGTTCTCCAAGACTAGTTTTTGCCTTCGTCTGTCTGAGCTGCTATGATGGTTTTGCACGGAATGCATAATTTATGAATAAAGAAAGTTTTTTACTGAAGCTAAAAGTGCAAGCCAAGGAGCTGACAGGCTCATTGTGCGGTGAGGATCCCGTCTCTGCTGGCAAAGTGGTAGCTTCGATAACTCTTAATGCTGAGAATGTAACATCTTCACATGCTGAGAAGTGCAAGTGCCAAAGGAATGCCTCCCTCCACCAAACTCTTTTGCAAGAACACCCAATCCCTCCTAAGAGAGAAAAGTCCCGTGGCCTGACCACCACCATATAAAAGCAGGCACCTCCCAACACCACGTGGACATCATCTGCATTTGGGAGGTGATGTAGTTAAACTGTAGCAGAAGTCATGTGTTTCTTTCTTTGTGCTTTATTTGTTTCTTCCATCTTTTCCTCTCTCTTTCTTTTTCAATAATTGTTGCCTGTTAAACTTTGTTTATTGATTTGTTTATTATTTTTGTTTAGTGGATCAGAGGCTTACTATGTAGCCCAGGATAACCAGTAGCTTGTTTTATAGACAAATCCCAAACCAACCAACTTCGTTTGACTCTCCTGCTTCTCTTCCTTCTGTACAGGGATTACAGGTGTGTACCAGCCACCATGCCAATTAGTTTAATTTGTTTTTTGATGGAGAATGGGGTTGGGGCAGAGGTTTCTGGCACCCAAACAAGCAGATCTCACTAATAAAGTAAAATAATCACTTTCACTTTATTAGTGATAGAATTACAGGTGGTACATCAAGCCAGTCCAGCATTCATGAGGGTACTGGAGATCTGAACCCTGGTCCTGTTGGTTTTATGGCAAACACTGTACTCACTGAGTCATTTCCTAGCCCCTGTTTGGTTTAATCAAGGTAAGGAAGAAAGAAGCAAAACCAGAACTGACATAAGAGAGGTTGTGACCTGGTTTGGAGGCACACTAGTGATGCTGAGGACTTCATATTGGTGTACAAAGGATGATTACAATCAAGAGTGGACTTTCCAGTTGGGTTTGGTGGTGCTGGCCTATAATCCCAACTACTCTGAAGTCTGAGGTGGGAGGGTGGCTGGTTCAAGACCTTCATGGACTTTAAGACCAGCCTAAACAAACTAGTGAGACTTTATGTCAAGATGAAGCGTGTAAACAGGGCTGAGACTGTAGTTTGAGAAAGTGCATTGCCTAAAACATTTGAGGCCCTGATTTCAATTCCTAACATCAAGGGAAAAATGGACAGACCACCCAGCTGGACTATGAAGAGCAATACAGGAGGATCCAGGACTGAGACTGGGAAAAATCAGGGAGGGGCACAGATTAACCAGGACTAAGAAAGGAGCTTCACTTAGTTCTACTTAAGACGTACATGTGCGGAATACCAGACATCAATATAAGGAAAAGCTTATATGTGGAATGATGGCTCAAGGACCACTGCTTTTTAAGACCTAACTTCATTTCTACCACCTATGGGAGGCTCACAAGAGCCAATAACTCTAGCTTTAGGAGATCCTATTTCTGGTGTCCCTGGACACCCACACACATGGAGCATAGACACAAAAGTAACAATGAAAAATCTTAACAATTAAGAAAAAATATGTGATTATGTAACTATAAACATGTAGATGGAATAATTCCTGACCTCAGGAATGTGATGACTAGTAACACTTTATAACTTCTGACATTTTGTTTTGTTTGGTTGAGATGTAGGGGTTGCATTTTTTTTTACTTTGTTCTTGCTTTGGGTTTGTTTGTTTTATTTCCCTTGTCTCATATGTACATACTTGCATAATGCAAGTTGGAAACAATCTTCAGAAGTTTTAGGTCATTTCTCCATTACTTTCTGCATTCTGAAATTGCTATTGTAAAGACCAAAGCCATTCTGATCCTTGCTTCTTTGTAAGAGACTTTTTTTTTTCTTTTCTGGAAATTTGTGGGATTTTGGTTACTTCTCTGAAGAAAAGCACAGATTGAGCATCCAGCCAAAGGCTACACATGGGAAATCCCAGAGTCGGAGGCTGAAGAAATGAGAATCAACTGATGGAATCAATGAGGCATTTCTAGCTGTAAATGGCATTTGGCAAACACCTCTGACTCAGCCTGTCTCAAATGCTGCCTGAAACACATACAAAGATTGAAGAGGATGAGAAACCTATGCCGGCACAGACACAAAAGTTAACAAGCTGTTTATTGTTCATCATTGGGAGGAATTACCCTAAGTTATCTGGCTAAATGAGGTTGGATTTAGAGAAACCAAATTGGTGACCTATCTACCCTCTGCTTTATGGTAAACAACATAGCAGGCCACAAAGGAGAATGTGGAAGGCTGAGCATCCTCCCCACCATGGTCTGCTCACTGAACAAAGACAGGGTCCTTCCAGTGCTACCAACCACACTGTTGGCCCTCTTTTGCCTCCAAATCCTGAAGTTCTGCTTTGAGACACAGTAACAGTGCAGTTACTCAGTGGCTGTCATCCTTCTGTACTCCTGGAGACAGGAACTTCCAAACCTCAGTGGAGATGGATGGTAGATGGAGAGACAGCATCTCCCATTTGCCCTTACAAAACTGGTCCTATGACTGTGCACAGGCAGAGTGCTCATCACAGTGCCTTCCAAGGTGACAGTAGCTCATCGGTTCCGTTAGTTTTATTGTCAGAGAGTCTGTTAGTTCCCATTCCTCAGACAGTGACATTACAATGGTAATACCCTATCACAATGAATCAGAGTTAGGAAATAGAAGACACTAAAAACATTATGACATGGGGATGCTAGTTTGGCCAGTCATTAGAGATCTAAAATTGGAGCCAGGGAAACCTACCTCTCCTATTTAAATAAGTGATGGCTATATTAGATACAGACAAAAAGATAAAAGAAAAAAAGGAGGCGTTTAAGATGGTCCAAACTACCTTAGGTTTTAATAATTCCCCTTCATATTTAACACTGAAAAACTATCACACATACACTTATGGTTTTATCTTCAGGTTAACATTCCTGAGGCTGTGTCCAGCTCAGAATGACATTTCTGACGTTGTCTCTAGCTACAACTACCTAAGGTCAGTCATGCCTGACAGCCTTCGCAAAAGGTCCATTTCTTAAATTGATCAACCCACACAGACTTCATGTTTTCGATTATTGTTTGCATCTCTCTCTCAAGGCCTCTTGGCAAGATGTTTAGAGTTCAGTTCCCTTTGTGCCCTATCTATAGCTGACGGCCAGTGTGCTTACTTGCATATAACTTGCCACAATTCCTTAGACCCATAATGTATACCAACCTCTCTTCTTGTCCCAAGAAAGAAAGAAAAAATAATATCAAGAGGGAAAATGAATATAATCCGGAATATTAAGTTTTACTTCTCTCTGAAAATGATTTTACAAGGAAATAGATTCATCTTTTTAGAAACCTGACATTCTCAGTAAAAAAATAAAAAATAAAACAAAACATGAAGTTAAAGCTGATATAAAATAAAACAAAATAACAAGAAAAAAGACAAAACCCAAGCTAAAACTCATGGGTGTGTCAGAGCAATCTAGGAGAAACTGGACAGGAATAATAGTAACTCACAGACAAACTAAATAAAAATTTCTTACTTACTATTAATCAAGAAAATAAAAGAACTTGGGAGAGGATTTCCTTGAGTCACATCAATTCTTCCCCATATCTGTGTCAGATATTATTTTCCTTATATTTGTAAAACTAAGCTTTTTGTGCCCCTAAATGCCAGATATTTTCCCACTAACACCTTCCTCCAGATTCTGCTCTCTCTTTTTTCTGTGACAGAATTCTTCATGAGTTTTACTTATATTTCCTCTCTTTACAAGTCCTACTCATGTTTCCCTTAAATATGCTCCAAGCTTGGTTTTGCCCTATCCTTCAACTCAAACTCCCTATTAAGGTCACCAATAACCTCTGTGTGGCCACGGCCAATGGCTAATTCTCAGTCCACTGAACTCTCTTTCTTTCCCTGAAACACCATCTTATTTTGCAGCCAGTAATCACGATTTCTCCTGGCCTCATTGGCTGTTCTTCCTTCCTAGGTCACCTTGCTCAACCCGATCTCAAAATGCTGGGTCTGGCTCTTGCACCTCTTTTCTTATCACTCTTTGTGATTACAGCTAATCTTCCTGTTTAAATAAAAGCTATATTCTAAAAATATCTGTCCCCTCCAGACCTACCTTAAGAATCCCACTAATACAGGATGTGGAGGCCTATGCCTTCAATCCCAGCACTGGGAGGCAAGATTGGCAGATCCCTATGAAGTCAAGGTCAGCCTGGTTTACAAATTAAGCTCCTGACCAGCCAATGCTACATGTTAAGACACTGCCTCAGAAAAACAAAAACAGCAGAAAAGAACTGACTTTTTCAAGGTGTCCGTAGGCCTAACGCACACACTAAATAAAATACATTTTTAAAAAAATTTAACATGGGCTGGAGAGATGGCTCAGAGGTTAAGAACACTTGCTGTTCTTCCAAAGGTCCTGAGTTCAATTCCCAGCAACCACATGGTGGCTCACAACCATCTATAGTAAGATCTGGTGTGCAGGCAGAATGTTACTGTATGAATAATAAAAAATAAATATTAAAAAAAATTGAACATATGGTCCCAGTTGGTGGTGTTTTGGGGGGGGGCATGTATGCATGCCACTGGGGTGGTATGGATGTCTCTATTGGGTTCATAGTCTCAACTCGCGTTCAGTCGGCTCTCTTTGCTTTCTGTTTGCGGTTGAAGACGTGATCTGAGCTTCCTGCCCATATCATGCCTTCCCACCAGGACAGACAGACTCTTGTCCCTCTGGAGCGTGAGTCAAAAAGCCCTTTCTTCCACAAGTTAGTTCTGATGGCCGTGCTTTGTCACAGCGACAGAAAAGTAGCTCAGAGAGAAAACCGCAAGGTCTGCTGAAGAGAGAAAGCACTACACACGGAAACACGGGTGGAGAGCATATTCGTAGTGTTTTCTAAAGGCATCACTCCAGGGAGAAAAACCGTGTGAGTTTTAACATGGCAAACTTCATCAATACAAATATGGAGATTAAATGATGTTTAGGTCTGACTTTTAGCAAATGTGTTTTTTTTTTGTTTTGTTTTGTTTTGTTTTCCGTGAGCCTGGCTATAATCTTGACTTACAGTTAGGGAAACTGAAATGCCAAAATTGCTTTTGTACAGGAATGAGATATACCAAAGAAAATGGCCATGTTAGAGCAGATATGTTCAGCTATATAAATATACTTCCTAGCGGCTTAGAGGCTCCCTTCATCAAGCCACTAGAATTACAATCAGAAAATTTTATTTTCTTAATTAGAGTAAAAATAAGAAAAAATGCTAATAGTATGCCTTGTTTATGAGGAAATATCTTGAAAAACTCCAAATTAGCTTTCCTTTAGAGTCAGCAATTATGGTAGGAAAGTTTGCCATGAAATTGGACATCCTTGATATCAGAATAATAGGCTCCAAGAGAAGGAAGCCAAGTGGCAGCATTTTAATCATTGGAGACAAGAGAGATGCAATTACCACATTAAACTTCACTGAGGAATGTTAATCAAGTGTCTTAACTCAAGAGATTTCTGGCAGTAATTAACAGTTACAAGATCCCTGGCAATGAGATAGATTAATGGGCAGCTTATCAAAACTTTGCTTTAGAAAAAGTCTCTGCTTGTAGAAAATGCAATTTATGTCATCATTTTTAAAAAAGACACATTTGTAAGCATTTTGCTAAACTTGTATTGACTGGGTATAGTAGTATGAGTTTTAATATTTTTAAGTTTTTAGTTTAAAATTGTACTGTAAAAATATTTTTGAATATTTAAAGATGGGATCTGGGGAGATAGTTCTGTTGGTAAAGTAATGCCCTTATTTGCAATTAATCTTGATTGTCAGCTTCCAAAGGTTCAGAAAGCCCTTGAAAATGCATCTCTGAGCATATCTGTGAGGGATTATCTAGATTGGATCAACTGAAATGGCCAGCTTCACCCTTCTAGTGGACAGTACAATTCCATGGGCTGCGATTCAGGGCTAAATAAGAACAGCGGTAAGCTGAGCACAGCTCTTACCTCTACTCTGCTTCCTGACTACGGGCGCATGTGACCAGAACCTCAGACTCCTGCTGGGTGACATCCCTGTCCTGGACTCTGCATTATACCCTCAAACCATGAGCCAAAATAAACCCTTCCTTCTTTTATTTTTTTAATTAAATTTTTATTTTTTATATTAATTACAGTTTATTCACTCTTTATCCCAGCTCCTTCTTATCTTATTTTGCTGGTATTAGGTACTTTGAAACAACACCAATAAACTAATGCACTGCAAAAGCATGAGGATCCGACTTGAGTCCAAGAAACACATAAAAAGCCAGACATGATTGTATGCATTGCAATCCCAGTGCTGAGAAGGTCAGTATAGGTGGATCCATGGGGTTGGCTTACCAGCTAACTTAGCCTATTTGGTGAGTTCTAGACTCAAAGGAAAAACAAACAAGTAGGAATTACAGTTATAAATACAGCTTGAATATAATCAGTATAAAAGATTGTTGAAGAAAAACCATGACATATAATGGCACTGTAATATGATTCACATTCTGCTAAATATGTATTTGATAGATACTATCGAATCATGTTATATAAATAGAGCATAATATGTAGAGTAGAATTATTTTTTTGTTTTAACCAAAATGAAACAATAAACTGCTTCATTTACCATAATAAAGCAACTTAAAAGAAAATTTAAAAATTGACCAAAGTTCACAGATAAAGACACAGGCTAGTTAAAAGCTCACAAAAAAAAAAAAAAAAAAAAAGAAGAAGAAGAAAGAAAGAAAAACATTCACATAACACTACTTCTATAAAATAAGTTTTTCCATTTAAATGAAATGACGCTAGAATCCATGTAAATTCTTTGGGAAGTTATGCCATTTATAAAAGAAATAATATCAGCACTATGCAAATTCTTCCAAAACTTAAGAGTGAATTACTCATAAACGTATTCTGAAACTAACATTACTCAGACACCATTTCCTGAAAATTATGTTACAATGCACTAACAAAAACAAAAACCAAGAACCCACATCTCTCAGGAACATAAATGTAAGTGCTCCTAACAGAATTATACCAAAATTATATGGGACTGATAATATTATGTATTAATAACGCCCAAATGAAATTTTCTCCCGGGAATGTAAGACTGGATCAACATCTGAAAAATCAATGTAATTCACTATATTAACAGAATAAATAACTATTTTGTAAGTGTACGTTCCTCTGCCATATTTACTTTGTTGAATACATGTGTATATGTGGGTGTGTGTTCATGTGTGTACGTGTGTGCTGGTTTATCTGTTATAAAACACAAGAAAACTGTATGTGCACCTCAATAGGTGAAAAAAAAAATCTAACATCCATTCACATTTAAAGCTACCTTAGCTCAGTAGCAGTAGAAATAAAACTTCTTGCCAGGGATGGTGCCACACACCTTTGATCCATGTTAGTTATGGAGAGAAACCCTGTCTCAAAAGAAAAAACAAGCACATAAACCAAAAAACAACTTCATAACTTGGTAAGTTTAGCTGAGGCTCAGGAAGCGGGACCTGGACGTGAACTGAGGCGGGAGTACACAGCCTCAAGCCCTTTCCAGGGTGAGCCACATCCTCCGCTGAGGTCCTGTCTCTAAAGGATCCACGACCTTCCCAAACAGCACACCAGAAGAAGACCACATATTAGAACTTGAGTCTATGGTAGAGGGATATAGATTGACAAAACATTTCACATTCAAACCACATTCACACCACAGCACTACAAACGTCTTGCTTGCATGATTCAACTTTGGGTTGGTTTAGCTTTGTTTTGTTTGGTTTTTGTTTGGTTTCCATAGCAAGATTTTCTAAAAGAAGGAAACGAGTTGATTGAATGATGCGTTGGTTTACATTGGGATATGGATGCCTCATCTCAGTGGGAGAGTTCTTTGGTTAAAACCGGTAATAGAAGACTGATCACTGAGGAAATTAACTAGCCACCTGATGCCCTTCCAGTCTGACCAGCTCCAAACATGACAAGATCTGGTTGAACATCTTTATTTCTAACACTTAAATATGAATGAAAGCACAACAACAGCAAGACCTTTAAGGAATTCTCCATGATGGGGCCCAAAAGAAACAGTTAAGATAAGTTGGGCAACTAGGAAATGGGAGAGGGGGTTCGGGGTGGGGCAGAACCTATTTTTTAAAGTAACAACATCATCCAAGAGATAAGAGAACAGATAGCATCCATAAAGTAAAATAACAAATCTCCTTTAGTGGTGTGTTTGTGTTTGAGAGGAAGGGAGGCGGTATCTAACTATACAGCACAGGCTCTTGAACTTTTGACTTGTCCGCCTCAGCCTCCTGAGTGCAGGAACTCCAGGCCTACATAGTCGCACACAGCTTGTTTGCACCGGGTTTTTGTTTGTTTGTTTGTTTTAATTTCTTTTTTATTCACTTTGCATCCTCATTGGAGCCCCTTCGCTCCTTTCCCCCCAAAACTCCTCTCCTCCCTTCTCTCCTCCTCTTTTCTGAGGAAAAAGGGAGCTCTCTTTCCCATCCATCCCGGTTCATCAAGTTGCATCAGGACTGTGTGTGTCTTCTTCCGCCGCGACCTGTCAAGGCAGTCCCGCCAGGAGGCAGTGATCAGAAGGATAGCACTTTTTTTTTCCCAAAGGATATTTGAGTGCAATGTGGTGGGGATTTGACTAGGATGTGTGAAGTGCTGAAGCCCTGGCCCTGATTTCACAGCCCTGTATTGGGTTTTACCCCAGCGCTGAATAAATAATGTTTAAAATTAAGACAAGGACTGGAGAGATGGCTCAGCCATTAGGAGCACTTGCTGCTCTTGCTGAGGACCTAGATTTGATTCCCAGCACCCACACTGTGGTTTACAATCATCTGTAACCCCAGTCCAATAGGACCCGAACCCTCTTCAGACTACCACTGGCCCCAGGCATATACATGGTATACAAACATGCAGACAAATTACTTCTTATACACATAAAATAAAATAAATACATTTTGAGGCTCAAAGATTAACTACTGGGCTGGTCTTCCAGAGGACAGGGGTTCCATGTCCAGTGTACTTGTGACAGCTCCCGTCATCTGTAATCCAGTTCCAGGATCTGATGCCCTCTTCTGGCCTCCTTGGGTACAAGGTACAAATATGCACAGGAATTCATGAAGATGAAATACCCATACACATAAAATAAACAATTTCTTTTTAAAAATAAACCTTTAAAAAAATCACTTAAAAAGTCATTGCATTTAGAAAACAAGAAAGTTATTTTGAAAATGCAAACCACAGCATAAGTTTTTAATCAAGTAGAAGAGTTAGAAGATAAGGTTGAGGAAACCTACAGAAAGTTATACAAACACACACACCATGAAAAATATGAAAGATTAAAAATAAGAAAGAGGGCCAGGCGGTGGGGGAGCCCGACTTTAATCCTAGCACTTGGGAAGCAGAAGCAAGTGGATTTTTCTGAGTTGGAGGCCAGCCTGATCTGCATAGAGATAAAGAGCCAAGGCTACATAGAAAGACCCTATCTCAAAAAAGAAAGTCAGGAAGAACCAGGTATGGTGGCGAATGCCTTTAATCCCAGCACTCACGGGAGGCAGAGGGATCTCTGAGTTTGAGGACAGCCTGATCTATAAAGTAAGTCCAAGACAGCCAAGGCTACACAGAGAAACTCTGCCTCAAAAAACAAAAACAACAAAAAATAAATAAAAAAAAGAATTTCAGGAAGGAAGGAAAAGAAAAAATTCAAGGATGAGTTGAACTCTAATGCTCAACTTTAGAGGCAAAAATACATAAAGAAAATAACTGAAAAACGTAAACAAATAAGTTACTGAAAAACAAATTTTCAGACCAAATGAAATCTATTGTGTAGAAAGCACAATAAACGATACATTTTTGTTGAATTTCAGACCTATACTAAAAAAGATTTTAAGGGCTCTAGAGCGGAAAAAGAGTTACATGCAAAGTGTTAATAAGCAGAATATCTTTGGGCTTCTCAGTAGTAATAAGTAAGTTATAAAATAATGAAGAAACAAAAGGGCGAGGAGATACTATTCCTAGCCTAGGCGGCCTCCCACGTGGTTACATGTTTGGATCTAACATGTTCTCTGGAGGCATAGTTTGAGGTATGCATCTTTAACTCAGGACTGCAGAACCAGGACAGGAACAGACACATGCTGGAGACTTTCTCTTCAGCTAGCCTAGCCAAAACGACAAGCTTCGGGTTCACTGAGAGACCCCATCTCAAAAAATAAGGTTAATGTTAAGTATCTTAACCTTTGGCCTCCAAACAGGCAACACACAGATGAAGTCACCTGCAAATACTTGCATGCACACACACACATACATTTTAAAATAAACAGATGTGTTTAGACAAATATATTCAATTTTTTATTTATTTCAATTTTTTAAAACATCATTGGTAATTTCATGCTTTAAAATAATGTGTTTTATCACCAGGTGGTGGTGGCACACACCTTTAATCCCAGCATTTGGGAGGCAAACGCAGGGGGATCTGTGTGAGTTTGAGACCAGCCTGATCTACAGAATGAGTTCCAGGACACACTGGGCTACGCAGAGAAACCCTGTCTCCAACAACAATAATAATACTGTGTTTTCATCAGATCTACTCCCCAATACCTCCTTTCCAACTCCTCTTAAACTTCATGTCACTTTTTCTTCCCAACTTGATAAACTCTTCTTTAAACCCACTGAGTCCACTTAGGGCTGCCAGTATGTGCATGGATGTAGGGCCATCTACTGGCGCACGGGCAGCTTGTCAGGGACCTCGTCTAAAGAAAATCACTTATCCCTCCTGCAGCAGCCATCGGTTGCCAAGGTTGCTCAGCTGGAGTACGAATTCACGAACCCCTTTCCTATCCATGCGGCACTTTGGCAGGCATGGTCTTGTGCAAGTCTTGTGCAGCCAGTCACGGCTGTTCGTGTGTGCAATGGCCCTGGTCATGTGCCTTCGAAGCAGTCCTCCACCATCTCTAACTCTTTTGATCTTTCCTTCCTTCTTTTGTGATGATCCCTGAGCCTTGGGAGGAGACGTATGTGTGATATAGATGGCCCATTTATGGCTGAGCACTCCAATCTTTTTTTGTTTTGTGTACTTTACCAATTGTGTGCCTGTGAATTAATCACTGTCTCTGCAAGAAGCTTCTTGGATCAGAGGTAAGAACCGCACAAATCTATGGTCATAGAAACAAATGTGGGACGAGCTCCATTCTATGTGTAAGTAGGAGAACAACAGTGGCATATTCTCTCCTAAGGTCCCGTAACCTACCCAGCTACAGATTCTTGGTCCCGTTTGGCTTATGGTGAGGACCCTAAATGCAATCAGAACGTGTTGGTTACTCCCAAAACATTTGTGTCACCATGGCAGCAATGGGCAAGTCTTTCCAGGCTTGTTATTATTGTGGCTTGTAGGGCTCACAGCTAGGTCAGTCGGTAGATTGCTGTTCTCCCTCTGTAGCATGCGCAGCAGTATGGAAGTTAGCCAGTAGGAATAAGGCTTCAAGGTCAGTACCAGCTTGATCTTTTCCATGTCTTAATGACTCAAGAGTATGGTGTCTCTGGTAACAGGGTCTTACCATCAGGTTCTCGAGGGTAACCAAGAGCATGACAGTAACCTGTATTGTCTGTGGATCTATGGCACCACTGACCAACAATCCGAAGGCAGGTAACTTGTAATTCAATTTTATAGATATCGATATAGATGCTTCTATAACAGTTTTAACAGTGGGGTTCCATACAGCTTTTTCAAGAATTTTCAGTGTTAATTATCCCTCCTCATGTTCCTCTTTTCCACCCCGTTTTCCTACCTCACACCCCACTTAATCCTTTCTGTCCTATTTATTCCCCCTTCCCACTTGTGTTCTACTCTCGCTGCTCCCTTTGACAAGCAACATACGTTATGCTTATTTGTTTGTTTGGGCTTTTGAGATATGGTGACACGGTAACCACATTTCCGTAATTCCGGGATATAGGAGGCTGAGAC
>CM053759.1:30058307-30077041 GCA_028658305.1 Pachyuromys duprasi | reverse complement strand
GATGAGACCCTACCTCAAAAAGAAAACACACAAACACACACACACCGACACAAAAAAACACCACACACATACACACATGTACCACATACATATCACATACACAGACACACACATATAGCACACATACCACATATACACACACACCACACATACACAGATGCATACAGATACACACATATAACACGCATCACACACACGTATATAACACATACCACCATATACACACATATAGACACACACATAAAACGTACACGCGCGTGTACATACACACACATGCACAACAAATTCTCATCTTTTCTTTTCCCCCCAAGTCTGTGGCTGCTCTTTCCACTGACCTATCCTGTCAAAGACCAAAGAGATCATGAGGGCTGTTAGGGATCTTACATAGTAGAATTTAGACTAACACACACAGAGAGAGAGAGAGGCTGGAGAAACAGGACACGCGGAATCTAGCTCAGGGGAAGGTAAATCCAGCAAACCACCAAAGCAAAGCAATCTCTCCACCTGAAGCTGTAGCCAAGTCCTGGATGACTGTCATGTAGTAGAGTCTAAATTGGAACAAGACACTGCAGAATTACATGATGGATAACTTAAAATTTAAAAAAGCAAAAAGGGAGCCAATTTATTCGTGATATATTTAACACGCTGAAAGAATATGTACAGTTCTTCCTTGGAGTTTGGAGAATAATTAGCCGTATAGAGATAGTGCCAACTAAGCTGAGGCAGTAGGAAACTATTAACTGAAACAAAATTAGCACCAGAAAGAAAAACAACAACAACAACTTTTCAGATATCATTCAATTAGTAATATGGAGATTAAAATGACAACAGGGGCTGCACCAGTGGCTCAGTGGTTAAGAGCACTGGCTGCTCTTCCAGAGGACCCGGGTTCAATTCCCAACACTCACATGATAGCACACAACCTCTGCAGCTCCAGTCCCAGGGGCTACAATATCTTCTTTGGCCTCTGTGGATTAATTCTTCACAGCAAATTTACCTGTGTGTGTGTGTGTGTGTGTGTATTTATAGGCATATATTATGGTCTTATATAGATACCTTGCCTAATTAAAAGACATGCAATACAGATCCCTCAGAGAGGAAGCAGTCTGAGGGAGAGAAGTATGGGTGGAATTAAAGATCACATTTTTCATAACAAATTTTACTGTTTGGCCTTTTAAACTACATCTAAGCATTAAGGTTGACTTTTGGAAGGAGGGTGTTTTGAGATAGGGTTTCACACAGTCCAGTCTAGCTTAGAGGTCACTGCATAGCCCAAAATGGCTCTACATAGCCCAAGATGGCTCTACCTTCCAAGTGTCGGGACTCCAGGCGCGCACCACTGAGGCAGGCTGAGATCACAAAAGGAAGTAAATACAGCAACAAGCTGAAGCCTTTTCTTTTGTTAAAGTAATATTAAATTAAAATGTAGGCAACCCCTTCACGCCGGTACCTGGAAATAAGCAATAACACTTGTGTGTCCCAGTCTTGTTCCAGTTCCATGATTTGCAGGGTTTTTTCCTTCTCTGTGTTCCAGGTCCCTCACACTTAATTAAACGAAGATTATTTTCCGACCTGCACGAGGAAGGAGGAAGAACTAATAACAAATGATTGACAAGTATAAAGAGGTCTAACAGGATGAATGATCCAGGGCACATCTTTTAGCTGAAAATTATTAGAACATGAGTTATAAAAAAAGAATTGTAGAATGTAGGGATTTAATTCAGAAATTTCCTTCTGAAATAGACTTTGTTTGCATCCACAAATTTTTTAAATAGCTTTCACTGAATTTGTTCTTTTACAATTCCATACATATATAAAGTACATTCTGCTTTGTTGTAACCCCCCCCACACACACACACTCATCTCCCTCCTACTGCAAGTAAGCCTTCCCTCCCTAAATGACCCTTTGCCACATTCACATCTAATTGCTTTGTTCTTAGACCAACTGAGTTTAACCAGGAAACTCTATGTAAGCATGGTTTGGAGCCTGGTGGGTTTCTTCTCTGGTACACAGCTGTAGACAATGACCACCCCTCACCCAGAGTCCATCAGTAGCCAGTATATTATCAGGGAGAGGCAATGCCCTGTGGCATCCTCCCTGGTTGATGCCTGACCACTCATAGGCCCAGTTGTTGCACAGACTCATTGCAGGCAGCCACAGCAACTAGAAAATCATGATTACATTGGCTGTGCCAGGCCCAGAACACAGAATTTCACAGCCCTTTTGAGACAGATTTTCATTTTAAAAATACAGTTTGCAAATGTTATCAAGAACAGCAACAATCAGGTTGGTCCTCCAAAACGTTCACTCAGTCAGTAAACAAAATACTCAAGACAGTCTACGTAAGTCAGCATATACTATAAACAACAAAGCTAATAACAGCTGAGCAACTGGTCCTAGGTATGTGCTGAGCCCTCTGTGTTATGCCATTTAAATCCTCACAGTGATTCTGTATGTTAAACTGGATTATTTTCCTCGTCCTACTGATAGTAACCTTGTACTGGCTGGTTTTATGTCAACTCGATACAAGCTGGAGTCAAAAGAGAAGAAGGATTTTCAGTTGAGCGAATTCTTTAGTAAGATCTGGCTGTAGACAAGGCTGTAGGGCATTTTCTTAATCAGTGATGAGTGGAGGTGAACCCAGCCCATTGTGCATGATGCCACCTCTAGACTGGTGGTCCTGGGTTCTATAAGAAATCAGGCTGAGCAAGCAATGGGGCCATGCTAGTAGGCAGCCGTCCTCCAAGGCTTCCTCACCAGCTCCTGTCTCCAGGTTCCTGCCCTGTTTGAGTTCCTGCCCTTTGATGATGAATAGTGATGTGGAAGTGTAAGCCAAATAAACCACTCCCACTCCCCAACTTGCTTTCGTCATGGTGTACAATGGGACAATAGAAACCTTAACTAAGACAAAACTCATTTAAAGAATGAGTAACCTGAACCAGGGGCAGTGGTGCACCCTTGTAATCCCAGTACTGGGAGGGGGCAGAAGCAGGCAGATCTCTCTGAGTTCAAAGCCAGCCTGGTCTCCAAAGCAAATCCAGGAAAGCCAAGGCCACACAGAGTAACCCTGTCTCAAAAAAATTTGAAGTACAAAGCCTGGATTTAAATTCATATCTACTGAAACTCTAAGCTCTTATAAACACTCAGCGTAGTTTAAGTAAAAGTAAACTTAGAGTAAAAGGGACTTTCTAAGTCCCGAGGAAAGGGTCTAAAGCAGTGGTTCTCAACCTGTGGGTTGGGACCCCCCCCCTTGGGGGTTGAGTGACCCTTTCACAAGGGTGGCCTAGAATCATCACAAAGCACAAATATTTACATTACAATTCATAACACTAGCAAAATTACAGTTATTAAGTAGCAACAAAAATAATTTCATGATTGGGGGTGACCACAACATGAGGAACTTTATTAAAGGGTGGCAACATTAGGAAGGCTGAGAACCACGGCCCTAGAAGAACAGACTGTCACTAAGAGCCAATTAAAAGTGTCACAGAATGCCATAGAAGACTACACATGAGTATTACTAGAATAAGCCAAAGCACAAATCATTTAGTTTATTGAATTTTTAATGTCCTCTCAGCTGGCCGCTAAATTAAGTATTAGCAATAAAAATTTTATTTGCAATAGAATAGGCCCGTAAATGAAAATTTACTCTAAAGTTCAGATCCCTTTGCTATCCTGGTATGCAGTGGCGATGATCAGTTTCTTAGTAGAAATGAGATCCTGGATGGAGTATGATAATCATTTGCTTTACGGTGGTCGATACAGCAGAGGACACGAGGTGACCTAGGTCATTTCCAACTTCAGGTGACCACAGAGTTAAGAGAACCATCTTCTGCAACTGCATAGCCATGGTTTTCTAAAACATCAAATGTTTCAAAACTAGAGCGACCCATGAATGAAAGAGGAATTTTGAAATATGAACATTGGCAAGATCATTCATGTCAATGCTCTAGATGTTTCACAATTGGGGGTGTTTGAAGTTGCTCTGCGTACAAAATGCTTTCTATTGTTTACCTGCAAGTCTCTACTCAGATCAACATAAAATGTCAAGATAGCATCTAGCACTTAAAAGAGCACTTAAAGAGCGTGGCTAATGGAATAGACCCTGGACTAAAGGCAAAAAAAAAAAAAAAAAAATAGGTGGGAGAGTTTGAGTGCAGTTTTTTCTCTCTTGTCTTCACCATTTACTAATGATAAAGGGTTAGAAAATTAGTTAATCTCCTTTTCTATACCTAAAAAGTGATGCCAAGCTGGGCATAGCACCACACACCTTTAATCCAGCACTCTGGAGGAAGAGGCAAGTGGATCTCTGTGAGTCTGAAGCCAGCCTCTTCTGTATAGTGAGTTCCAAGAAAACTAGAGCTACATATGTCAGACCCTATCTCAAACAAACAAATCAAAAAAGTGACGCCAATTTCTTTCCTGCTTATTAATGTGAAAATGTGTTGTAAAATGTGATAAATGCACACAATATTGCTTTTTGTTGTTGGTTTTGGCTCAGGCACGCACATGCATGCACGCGTGCATGTGCGTGCGAGTTTCCTGGCTTTGATCCCCAGAACTCGCACGGTAGAAAGAGAAGAACTAACTCTGTAAGTTGTCCTATGATCTCCACATGAGTGTGCATGCATGCACATACACACATGATAACTAAATAAATGTAAATGAACAGAGAGAAAAAAATCCCAGAAACAAAATGCAGTCTTACATATGGTCCTTTGATTCCAGGCTCAGAGGCTGACTTTGCAGTCTTCTAATGAGACAGGTCTAAGTGATATGGGGACAGTAATTAAGCACTGTTACAGACTGCCAAAGCACTTTTAATGCTAGTGATAAGTTTTTATTGTAAACAACCCTCTTAGTATTTATTTTAGATAAGCTGAGATGTTGGCAGCGGGTTGATCTGGCTTCCTAAATGATAGCTGTCAGAAACATCTCCGGTCCCCTTGTTTCCTGGCTGCCTCGGACAAAGCAGTGTTATCCGGGCAGCCAGCTGGACTCCCATCATGCCAACAGCGCTGTTTTGAACTCTTTACAGACACCTTCCGGACAGATGCCCTCACTCCAGTCTAAGCTGCTTCCTCTTGAAGGCTAGCTCTAACCTCAGAAGGCACCAAGGTTGTGCCGGCTAGGCCTGTTTCAAACTGCTTAGACCAGACTTTGCGCCATCACAAGCCACCATGAATTCTAGATGACCCTGCTCACCAGGAAGACATTTTCACCCAAACCAGAGCTAGAGGACTTCACTGGTTGACGCAGCAAAAGACCTGTAACTGGTATGAAGGACAGACCATAGGAACTGGTCGATATTTAGGGACTGTGCTGTGTCTGAAGCTAACGCAGTCTTCCTTTGTTCTGATTGGTCAGTGTTCAGGCGGTCTTCCTTTGTTGTGATTGGTGCAGATATCCTTGCCACACACCCCTCTGGCTAAGCAGGCTAGCCTTTGCTAGCCTTTGCTCCTTTGGGAGCAAACCAGAGGATACTCTTCTATACTAGCCCTGATACATGGACATCAGACCCAATCAAAAGCTTAGCCTGGGTCTGGAGAGACATCTTAGCAGTTAGGAGCACTTGCTGCTCTTTCAGAGGACCGTAGTTTGCTCCCCAGCACCCAACATCAGGCAGCTCGCAATTGTCTGTAATTCCAGCTCTAGGGGATCTGATGCTTCCGACCTCCTTGGGCACCTGACTCATGTGAACATACCCACACACAGACACATATACCAATACATAATTAAAAACAATAAAAAATAAATCTTAACAGCCTGGCGTGGTGGCACACGCCTCTAATCCCAGCACTCAGGAAGGCAGAGGCAGGGGGATCTGAGTTCAAGATCAGCCTTGTCTATAAAATGAGTCCAGGGCAGCCAAGGCTACACAAAGAAACCCTGTCTCGAAAAACCAAAACTAAATAAATAAATAATAGATAAGTCTTTACATTAAAAAAAAGTAAAAGCTCTAATTGGGGCACCGATTCGGGGCCATTTCTGGTGTTGGCGCAACTCCAAGAAGACCCAACCACTCTTAACTGGCCCATAGAGAAGGAAGATGAGCGGCCCAGGCTCCGGATGGGACTGAGAAGCGAGGCCAGGCCAGGGAAGCAGCCTCCGGAGGAGCCCAGTGAAGGGCCAACACCGAAGCGACCTGGGCCGACCAGAGGGAACTAAAAATAAGGGAACCGCCAAGACACAGAAGACTGCCACAGTTCCAGAGAGGAAACCAATGGGCCGACCCAAGAAGTTGGAGAAGGAGGAAGAAGAGGGCATCTCCTAGGAGTGCTCGGAGGAGCAGCTTTCCCCTGGGACTGGAAGCCTGCTCCCGGGTCCCTCCCCGCCCCCAGTGCACAACACAACACTAGCTCCGCGGAACCCAGCAGGATTTGGCTCACTCCCTGTACCCTCCTCCCCACCACCCCTGCCGTCTCTTGACAAGGCTAACTTCCCATCCTGCTGGACACATCCCTTAGAGACACTTCTCTCCAGGCTCTTTATTTAGCCGGCCCCTTCTGCTCTGCTGGTACCGGTTTCCCTGTAAGGGGTCCTGGGAGCGTTCCCTGGCCTTAGGGGGCCCCAGCCCCATCTCATTCTGACAAGCCCCATTGGCTGAGCGGGCAGCAGCAGGTGTGGTCAGTGCAGAGGATGCTTAGGTCCCAGCATGCCACCCCGCCACACACACACACACACACACACACACACACACACACACACACACGAAACTGTCGCCAGGTGGGTGTTTCAGTCCCTAGACCCTGCCGAAATTGGCTAAGCCCCTTGGGCTACAGGAAGTAGAACAGGTGTCAGCTCCACCCACCTTGTTCTCACCTGGACAGTGACAGATGGAAGTTAACACCCATCTCCAGAGTGAGGTCCTCTCCTGGCTTCCATCTAAGACAGAGCACTAATTCGCCTCCCCCTGCCCCTCCACCCTAGGCTGCTCCCTTCCTGCAGCGGGCACTACGGAGCCTGGCCCCCTCCTTTTGCTCCTTCCCGGGCCCCCAAGGTTCTGGTTCCATCTTTTCCTCTGTTCACAAACCACCTCTGGACAGTTGCGTTGGGTTTTTTTGGTATTGTTCACTGTTCATTCGTAGACACCCACCATTGCTGCTGCTACCAGCTCCAACATTTATCCTCCCGTTTTTGTCTGCATTCTCCTCCCCAAGACACTCTAGGGGAAGCGGGGCGCAGCAGGCTGGTCACCGACTACCCCACACCAGGAGATTGGGGTCCTGCTCCCTGGATGCTGCAGCAGAGTGAGGAGGAGGCCCACTCCGAAGGGAAAGGGTGTAGGCCCACCCACCGTCTCCCCTTGTTGTGTAGGGGAGGGGTGGCCAGTGTTTGCCCCAGCCTGGGGAACCCCTCTGGGGTCCTATTTGCAGTTACTTGAATTTTTTTTTAATGGCCTTTCAAAAAAAAGGTAAGTAAAAAGCATAGCTTGAGAGGCCATTGGATGAAAACAAAGAAATAAAAGGAGGACATGACTGCTCTTAAGTACCGTGGAGGAGAACGTTTATCGTAGATTTGAGGGAAAGCATAGCCAGAGGCCGACACAGAGGCAGAAGTAGGTGGAACAGTCCAGAGTGAACATGGCCAGACTGAGCCATTTGAGAACAGAGTGCGATGGAGAGCAAGAAAGAGAGAGGCACCGACCAAGACGAGAGGCCTGGGTCAAGAGACTGGCTGAGAGAGCCCAAGGGACAGGGTAACCAAACTGGCTGGGTTCTAAAGGGATCAGAGACGCTGAGGAAAGAGAAGGCCCAGGCCCAGTCCCTGAGCTGGAGAAGTTTAGGGTAGGGGCAGGGTGCACCAGCCAGAAAGACAGTAACTAGTAGGAATGGAGAGTTAGTGGGAGAACGTGGCAGACGGCGTCAGCTTTGATATGTTAACAGGCAATTCAGCCCTTTGTCCCAGGTTTTTTTGAGACCTCTCCATCAATCTGGGCTGTGAGATCTAAAGATGAAGAACTGGTCTCTGGAAGGGATGCGGTTGGGGATTGTGATATCCTAGGCACGAGAGTTTAACAGTTGAGACTGCGGCGCTGAGGGCTCCAGCAGCCAAGGCCCTTGCTGCGCTCTCAGAAGTCACAAGCGCTGGCCGCCTACGCTGCTGCCGCTGCTTTTTGCAACTAGCGCATAGTTTTTGGAAACTGAAGATTACAAAGGTTGACAAGTTCTAGGGCTATCGGTGCTTAAAAGTCAATTCAATACGCTTCCAAGCTAAGCATCTAGGGCTACAAATCTCTAGCTTCTAAAGGCTAGAGCAATAGGCCACTGTGGGTTCTCAGTGCTCAGAACTCGCCGGAAACCTAGACTTTGAACACTCCAGAGCCTAGGTAGGGCCTTGGAGGCACTTCTCTCCCAGCCACAGCGCCTGCCTACAGAGAGTAACATATCCCCCAGACAGCTGACTGCTTATACTAGCAGTCATGTGTATCGTGCTGGTTGAAGCTCCAAAAAATCTATGGTGCCCATTCCAGGATACCTTCTCCAGTTCCTTCTTAATTTTTTGTTGTGGTTTGTTGTTGTTGCTGCTGCTGCTGCTCTTAGTGATGATGATGATGATGATGATGATGATGATGATGATGATGATGTTTGCGGACTGTGGTGTCACTCTGTAGCCCAGATTGGACTGGAACTCATTATGCAGCCCCAGGCTGGCCTGAAACTCATGGGAATCCTCTTGCCTCGGCTTCCTGAGTACTGTAATTATAAGCATGAGCCACCACACCCAGATCCTTGGTAGTATTTTGTGTGCCCCTCTTCCACATTGAAAAAGAAATATAAGTCAGTTTCATGAATATTTTCTGAAGAACCATTTTATCACATAACCATCTGCTGTTCCCAGACACATTCTCATCTGTTTGCATAGAGAAATTTTGCAGTTTGTGGGGAAGAAGTGCTGGTAGTTGGTATATTTTTATTTTCTTTCTTTTTTGTTAATTTATTTATTTTTATTTCATGTGCATTGGAGTTTTGCCTGCATGTACGTCTATGTGAGAGTGTGGAGTCCCCTGGTACTAGAGTTACAAACACTTGTGGGACACCATGTGGGTGCCAGGAATTGAATCCTGATCCTCTGGAAAAGCAGTCAGTGCTCTTAACCACTGAGCCATCTCTCTAGCCCCTTATTTTTATTTTCTTATACAGCACTCATTGTCATTTGCAAACCTGATTATTCATATGCACACTCACCATCACATCCACATTGCCTTCATGAGTAATGTTTCCAGAAACAAAGGGGTATGATTGCTTTATTTATATGTGCCAAAATTTAGAACAAGATCAAATGATTATCTTAAAATGAAATAGCCTCACTCAAAGAAGTTTGCCTTTTAATAATCACAGAAGCACAGAACTGCTGGGAAATTAGCTTTCTGCATATTCTACTACTCTTTTGTTAATGAAATCAAATGTATTCTGAACAGTTACTATACATAGACCCTGTGGGAGGTGATAGAGATACGTACATTGTGTATGAAAGAGGGGGAGTGAGGGAAGACAAACAGCCCCGACCCATTCACGGAGCTTATACTGGGAACGAGGGTGAGGTGCAGACAAATATATATATATATACACACACACACATATATAGATACATACACTTGAGACTGCGGCGCTGTATAGATACATATATGTGTGTGTGTGTGTAATTATAAATAGTGAAAAGTTTATAAAGGAAATAAGCATGTGACTAAAACAATAAGGAACAGAGGAAAACCTTCTTAGGGATTTAGGAAGTCAAGTCTAAAGAAGATGCTGTCATTTCCTCTGACCTGAGAAATACAGTGTTTTTTTAGGAGATGAAGATTAATATTCCTGAAGCACTGAAAAAGAAAAGTGGAGAGTGCATGGCACACAGGGGAACAATGGCTTGAAGCAAGGTTGAAGAGTATGATTGACATCACATCCTAGTTGTTTTTAATGTTAATACCATATCACCGTTTACCCAAGGCTGGTCTTGAACTTGCAATCCTTTTGCCTTAGCTTCCTGAGTGCTGAAATTACAGGACTGTGCCACCATACCATGTTTCAAAATGAGTTCTGTACGCTACATAGAATTTATTCTGAGTAAAAACAGGAAGCTGTGGATCAATGGGTAAGGTGCTTCTGTGGATCGTGTAAAGCCAGGTACGGGCATACCTGGAACAGCTGAGCTGAATGCAGCAGGGACAGGAGGATCGAATAATTCCACCAGCCCAAATCATCATGGCCAAATTAATTAAAGCAAGCTATTAATTAGAGCAAACTTTTTTTTTTAATTCATGTACACAGGCTGCCTCCTCTTACAGCATGGATTTGAAAGGTCAGCTTTGGATGTGAGAAAAACAAGGCTTTTCTAGCTCAGAGGTGGGGGTCGGGGGTGTCCAAGTGTGGGATTTGTCAGGCAAAATAGATAAATTTACAGGTGCAGAACATAACAGCAAGTTAGTCCTTCCTGAAACAAAGGCATGGTTTCAAGGTGGGCCTAACAAGGGAGGGATTCATAACAATCCTTTAGAAACAAAGGTGGGATTGCAATCGATGCTCAGGTTCAATGACAGACCCTTTTTCTTTTTTTTTTTTTTTAAGATTTATTTATTATCTATACAATGTTCTGTCTGCATGTGCACCTGCACACCATTAGAGGAAACCAGATCTCGTTATAGATGGTTGTGAGCCACCATGTGGTTGCTGGGAATTGAACTCAGGACCTTTGGAAGAGCAGCCAGTGCTCTTAACCTCTGAGCCATCTCTCCCAACAAGCAGACCCTTTTTCAATTAATAAAGTGAAGGATCTGGCAAGATGGCTCAGCCTGATGACTTAGGTTCAGTTCCCAGAACCCCCATGGTGAAAAGAGAGAACCAGCTCCTGAGAGTTGTCCTCTGTCTGACCTCTGTGGTCAACATTCTTGTCTGAGAAAGAAACACATTCTGTGTTTAAGAGTATTTTGACCTTTGACACACCAGGGACAGAAGGAAATAGGGTGTACAGTAGCTTTCCAGCTGAGGAAGTTAGGATGTGCTAGTGTCTTAAGACATAAAGGCTTCTTATGTTCTCCTGTATTTCTTGTTCATATGTCCTTGTCTTTGTTCTCCTTCATGATATATTAAGAAAAACCTTTTCTTGTAAACACAGTTTAATGACTGTATAGTATCTTTGCATGTACTTGATCCTAAAAAAAAAATCTCAGTTGGATCCTTAAATCTTCTCTGTGCTCTATGGATCCCTAGCCTCCCCTGCTGAAAATTCACATTCCAGATTTTAGGTCTTGTTTCATGAACTGAACCCCACTCTTTGTGGCATACCTCCACACATAACACTGTTACCCATATCTGCCAACACACATATACATATACACATGGGCTGGAGAGATGGCTCCGCGGTTAAGAGCACTGACTGCTCTTTCAGAGGTCCTGAGTTCAATTCCCAGCAACCACATGGTGGCTCACAGCCACCTGTGATGGAATCTGGTTTCCTCTTCTGGTGTGCATAAAAACAGTGTTCATATACATAAAAAAATAAATAATTAAATCTTTAAAGAAATGCTACAAATATGTAGTGTTCTTAAGAAAGTTAATTAAAAAAGAATACATATACACACATACAGATAAGTAAATAGATACATGTAAAATTATATTTAATCAATTTATTATAGACTAATTGAATTACTCTCTAAATCTATAGAAATGAAACTGAGGGCAGGAAAGATGGCTCAGTGGTTCAGAGCACTCACTGCTCTTCCACAGGACCTAAGTTCAGTTCCTGGCACCCACACCAGCAGCTCACAATCACCTACCATTCCTGATCCAGAGGATCTGAAGCCTCCACAGAAACACACATAATTAAAAACAATAAAAATAAAATCATTTAAAAAAGGAAACTTGAAAAGTATCTCTCTTCTTAAAATGCAAACCCATTTGGAAACAAAATCTTCCTGAATAAAGCAATTTGAAAATAACCTACTTTTTTGTTTTGTTTCTTTGAGACATGGTTTCTCTGTGTAGCCTTAGCTGTCCTGGACTCACTTTGTAGACCAGGCTGGCCTTGAACTCACTGAGATTTGACTCTCTGCCTCCCAAAGTGCTGGGATTACAGGTGTGTACCACTGTGTCCCACTAATAATCTACTTTGTAATGTAATATAAATTGTATAAGGCAGAATTTTTTTTTACTAAGGATAGAGGGAAAGCATATGATAAAAATTTGGGCTGCCAGAAAAATTTTTGAAGGAGTTGTTTGGGACAAGGCCTCCATAGACCAGGTTGGCAATGAACTTATTATAACGTGAGGATGACATTAAACTTCTGATCCTCCTCTATCTACATCCACACAAAGCTCAAAAAGGTTCTCTAATTGTGGGAGCACAAAGATTCCTTAAAATACAGGCATGGTGGCACACACCTAGAATCCCAGCACTTGGAGACTTGCTATATAGAAATGAAACATGAGGAATAACAATTTAGAATATATCAATTGCCTTTAACTACCTTTTCCTGACCTTCCTTTTTTATTTCTGCTGCTCCTCTTCCTTCATACTCATAGTTCTTTTCACTGTCTTTATTTTTTAAAAAAACTAATTATTTCTTTTTTTAAAAGATTTATTTATTATCTATACAGTGTTCTGCCTGCCTGCACGTACACCTGCAGGCCAGAAGAGGGCACCAGATCTCACTCTAGATAGTTATGAGCCACCACGTGGTTGCTGGGAATTAACTCTGGACCTTTGGAAGAACAGTCAGCGCTCTTAACCTCTGAGCCATCTCTCCAGCCCAGTTCTTTTCACTTTCGTGCCATATGTAGTTGTATACAGTTAAATCAGTATTCCACATGCAAAGAAAATATATAATATTTTATGGTGGTTGCATTAAAGATGTAGATGGATTCTAAAGCTATGTCTACAGCCATTTCCTAAACTAATCCATGAGGTCTTTCTATTGTCTACCGTCTTGTCCATTTTCTCTTTTTTGGGAGTTTTAAAGTTTTAATTTCTAAAACTCTTTCATCTCTTTAGTTTACCTCTGTGAATTTTATTTTGAAGTTGTTGCAAAAGTAATGTTTTCCTTATATCTTTTAGAGTTTCTGATGTTATTTTGATGTCGAGGGAGTTGGCATGTTTCTCTTTCACCATTCATTCATTCATTCATTTTGAGGCCAGACGAGCTGGCCTTGAACTCACTATGTAACCAAGGCTTGCCTTGTACCTGCAATCCTCTTGCCTCAGCTTCCTGCAGTTTGGGAGTACAGGCATGCACCACTACACATGCCTCTCTTACAGGTTTTGTATCATTTCTTTGTTTTGCATTTTCAACATCTGGGCTAAGTCAGGGAGAGTTTCTTCTCTGGTCATGTCTGTTTGAGATTCTAAATGCCTCTTGGGTTGCCATATCTATTTCTTTTCATTTTTATTTTGAGTTACTTAGTTTTTACTTTATTCAAAATGAGTGTTTTGCATTCATGTGTGTATAAATGCAGCATGCTAATGTCCACAGAGGCCAAAAGAGGATATCAAATGCCCTAGGACTGTAGTTACTCAGGTGACTATGAGCCACCATATGGACACTGGGATTGAACACTGGTCCTCTGCAAGAACGACAAGTATTAATCCCTGAACCATCTCTCCAGCCTCTACTTTTATAATAATAATAATAATAATAATAATAATATTTCTCAGGTCAGTGAAATGATTTAGCAGATAAGAACCCTTGCCAGCAAGCCTGATGATCTGAGGTCTCTCCCTAGGACCTGACATGGTTTAAGGAGAAAATTGTTCTTTCACCTCCATGTGTGTATAAGGTAGCTGCCATGAAAATGACCCCATAAACTCATATATTTGAATGCTTAGTCCCTAGCTGTTTGAAAAAGATTAGGAGGTATGGGCTTCTTAGTGGAGGTGTGGACTTAGGAGAAGAGTTGTGTATTCCAGGCCCATTGCATTTCTGCCTCTCTGTCTCTCTGCTTGCTCTCTTTGGGTCAGGATGGAAAGCTCTCAGCTACTTTTCCAGCAGCACACCTGCCTGTTTCTCACCATCATGATGCTGGGCTAACCTGCCAAAATTGTAAGCAAGCCCCCAATTAAATGCTTTCTTCTATAAGGTGCCTTGGTCATGGTGGCTCTTCACTGCACTAGAACAGCGACTAAGACAGTGGGCCACCACACACAGAAAGCTGTGAAGTGATCTAGAAAGACCCTCAGTCTATGGCCTTCACCTGCATGCACACACATGCGCAAGCATAGGAATGAAGGAAGAAAGGAAGGAAGGAAGGAAAAAAAAAGAAAGGAAACTCAACAATAAAAAGGTTAAAAAAATAAGATAAGTGTAATGGAATACAAAGTAAAAACTATTCTTAAACAAAAAACAAGAAAGTCAAAATACTAGTAAATATAGAGAAGATAAAACAAGAATGAAATACAGGGACCAAAAAGAAAGAAAAAAATTCAATTATCCAATAATGAAAAATAAATAAACAAAATTACATGAATGAAGGGGAATTAAGAAAGCAACCCCCCCAAAAAAAACAATAAGAATGTTAAATTTTCAGTAAAATAAAAATGCTGTTGAAAGTGCAGTGAAAAAAAAGGAATTACTGAGACCAGCCTGGTCTACAGAGTGAGTTCCAGTACAGCCAGGGCTACACAGAGAAACCCTGTCTTGGAAAAAAAAAAAAAAAAAGCCAGGCTGTAGTGGCGCACACCTTTAAACCCAGCACTCAGGAGGCAGAGACGGGTGGATCTCTGAGTTCGAGGCCAGCCTGGTCTACAGAGTGAGCTCCAGGACAGCGGAGCCATGTAGAGAAAACCTGTCTCCAAAAAAAAAAAAAAAAAAAGACAAAAGAAAGAGAAAAAAGAGAAAAAGAATTACAAGGGAAAAGACCAACAATGTCAGAACTGTCTTTTCCCTGGATCCTATAAAAGTGGAGTCTGTCAGGTGGGGAGGGCCATTTGTTCCATCTGGTACTCTTGTCTGTCCTTGGGTTTATGCTGGTGCTGAGCAATGTTTGATGTCAGAGTTGTCTTCACCTTAGTTTCTACTTCCCTCTACTGACAGTGCTTAGGTCTGCAGTCCCTGTGCCGGGAAGATACACACAGGCACAGGAACACACACACATACATACACACATATAACCCCGGTCTATACGCTCTGAGGAGGCCAATTTTCTGTCTGGGGAGAGTACTCTCCAAAGCTCGTTGAGAGTAGCAGTAACAATTATAGCCCTTTGAGCTGTTGGTAAGCAGCCGGGTGGTAGCCGTGCACACCTTTACCAGCACTAGGGAGACAAAGGCAGGCAGATCTCTGAGCTAAAGGCCAGCCTGGTCTACAGAGTGAGTTCCAGGACAGCCAGGGCTACACAGAGAAAGCCTGTTTCAAAACAACAACCAAAGCAAAGCAAAGAAAAGAAAAACAAACAGGACGGAAGGAAGCAAACAAGCAAATCTGGTAAGCATTTGTTCTCCTGATGGAGGTCAACATCTATAGATATCAAATAGCCCATTGGCTCTTCAGAATCATTAGTCTCTACAGCAGTCAGCCTCTTGGCAAATAGGTCTCTGTAGAAATTATCTACTAGTTGACTCTGGGCTCAGAGCTAACAAATTTGTCATACTCCAAATTTATCCTCAGATGATATGTTCAGCTCCTGGCCACCAAGATGAGGGATAGGATACCTCTTCCCGGTATACAGTACTGCCTGAGCCAGACTTCCTGCCTCTACACGTTTAGGTTACTCTATGTTTGACCTGCCTTGACCTCCATGCCTACTTCTCACCCTGGGTCTGGTACACATTGGTTTCAGCCTCTCTAATGCTGACTGCTCTTCTCAGGCCAGGAGAACAGTTCAATTTAATTTTCAGTTCATGGACCTGGAGGGGTAATGTCATAGGAATCACATTTTGGGAAATCCTTGTCTCTGGCACAGTCCTCATATACAGAGAGTTTCAAAACATCACACGGTTAGAGACAGGAGAATCCTTGCCACTTCTGATCTCTTTCTCTGTTCTTGTAAAAAGTCATCGTGAGGACTCTGAACACCCTACTTAATTCTAAACACTCCCGAAAGGCCCTACTCCAAAACACTGAAGTCAGATCCAGCCTCCCCCATCTGTGTGCATGTTACTGAGGACTGAACCGAGGGCCTCATTAATGCTAAGTGAGCGCTTTAATACCACGGAAGATCCCAGCTGGGTCCTGTGGCCTTAGAGGAGGCTTCCCTTACCTTCGCCCTCAGAAGAAATTTCTGAGCTGTGCACAGCTCACTGCTCTGGGCGGAGCTACCCTTCTCTCTTCACCAGGTTTTAAAAATAGAAACCTAGAGGGGGAAGAGACTGCCCAGTGGTTAAGAATACTGGCTGCTCTTGGCGAAGCCCCAGGCCCTAGGCCCAGCAACCACATGGAGGCTCACAACCGCCTGAAACTGCAGTCCCAGGGCATCACATGCCCTCCTCTTTTCTCCTCAGGCCCAGGTACATACGCGGTACGCAGACACGTATGCAGATAAACTACTCACGCACATAATGTTTTTAAAGATTTATTTATTTATTATGTATACAATGTATATTTGCATGTACACTTGCATGCCAGAAGAAGGCACCAGATTTCATTTTAGATGATTGTGAGCCACCACATCGCTGCTGGGAATTGAACTCATGACCTTCGAAAGAGCAGCCAACGCTCTTAACCTCTGAGCCATCTCTCCAGCCCCTAAAATAAATTTTAATTTCTTTATTTTGTATTTATATGTTTGAATATTTGTTTTTATTTATGTGTTTGTATGTGTGTCTGTATGAATGTAGGTCATGTGTATGAGGGTAGAAGACTGCATCATATCCCCTGCAGCTGGAGTTACAGGCACCTGAGAGGCACCCAAACTAGGTGCTGGAAAATGAACTCAGGTCCTCTGGAAGAGCAGGAACCTATCTTAACCACCAAGGCATCTCTCCAGTACATAAAATAATTTTTAATAGAAAGTAGAAACACAGCCTGGCTTACTAAGTGAGTCCAGGACAGCAAAAGCTACAGACAGAGAAACCCTGTCTCAGACAAAAGAAAAGAAAAAGTAAAAAACCAGCTGGGAGGTAGTAGTGCACACCTTTGATCTCAGCATTTGGGAGGCAGAGGCATGTGGGCTGCTGTGAGTTCAAAGCCAGCCTGGTTTACAGAGAAAGTTCCAGGACACCCTGGGCTATACAGAGAAACCTTGTCTCAAAATCCCCCCCAAAAAAGAAAAGAAAGAAAGAAAAAAAGAAAAGAAAACCACAGCATACATCAATATTGACAATGAAACATGAAGAGCTTTTGATTTTCAGGACTTCCACCAGAAATATATTATCAATATGTATATTTTTATATATCACTTCTTATACATAATATATAATATGTATAATATTACATGTGTAAGATGTATTATTATATTATGTATCACAGATAATAATTTTTAAATTTGATAGTGCCTGCCATTATGAAAGACTGGTGATCCTAAAAGTAAGTGGAGAAGCATATAATATCTACACATTTGAATTGTTGGGGGCAGTTTCTCTCCAGTCCCGATTTTCTATTTCTACACCTGGTAACGTACTTGGAATGCATTCTTGGCTTCTCCTTGTCTACTGATCTTTTCATTATTATTATTGGGAGGGGGTCGAAGCAGGGTCTTGCTCTGAAGTCTAGATAGGGCTCAAACTGTGGTAGAATCTTCCTACCACAGTCTCCCAAGTGCTAGCATTTGAGTCATGTGTCACCATACCCAGAATAATATGCTGAATGTTGACTTGCTTAGAACTAATCCTTTCCATCTTTGCAATTGCTTGAAATATGGCTCATAGCACTGTGATAAATTATCTCTATTCAACAAGGAGCTTAACATGCACAAGGCTAAGAGTTCAATCCCCAGCACTACAAAAACAGAATGTAGTGGCTCAAATCTATACTCCCAGCGGTCAAGAGGCTGAATTGGCATGTTCAATGCCAATCCAAACTACATAGTATCTTCCAGACCAAAATGGGCTACAGAATGAGACCCTGTGTCAAAAACAAAACTTAGAGAAAGCAGAGTATATGGGAGGAAGAATAATACAAACAAATAAGGATGACCTTATTAACATCCTCAGAGACACACGAGGAAGCATTCCATCCATTAAAAATGACCTCATGTCAAAAAGCATTAATGACGTAAATGAATAAAACAGAACCAAGAAAATCCACTCTTACAGGCTCAGCAGCTAGAAGTTAATATTGCTCTTCCAGATGACCTGAGTTCAGTTCCCAGAACCCATGTCAACATTCGTGAGGTCCAGTAAACAGCCTCTTCTGTATTCCATATACACAAGCACACCAAAATAACAGAATAAGTTTTAGAAAGAAAACTAAGTCTTCTAAAGTAACATCCTGAGTACCAAATGAAGACACTCAATATATGAAGATGATGCTGGGCTAAAAAAAAAAAAAAAAAAAGAAAAGAAACAAGAAGCAGAGACAGCAAATGTATAGAAGAAGTGACCAGAATCCGAGAAGCTAATCCAAATAGACCAATTAACTATGGCTCCAGAAACCAACAAAGGAAATGCTTGAGCAGAAATTTTCAAATTGAGGGATGTGAATTTCCACATTGAAATGGCTCATGTAGGATGCAGTGCAACCGATAAAAATAGACTCATGCAAAATCATGTCATAAAATTTCAGAAACCTGAGGACAGTGGAAATGTTGTATAAGCTTCCAGAGGTTAGAATAGGAGGTGTAAGATGGATCACAAGTTAGAAATATGT
>CM053759.1:30010571-30057807 GCA_028658305.1 Pachyuromys duprasi | reverse complement strand
GGATGTGCAGGACCAGCCCTTTCACAGGCCCCAGCAGTTCATTTAGATCAGGCGGATGTTGGAGTGGGCCAACTCAGACTCCTGAATCTGAACCTGGGTGGTAGCTGAGCTGGTCGGCCAGCCAGCTCTCCAGCAGCCCTGCCACCAAGGCGAGCTCTCCAGCACCGCCCCTGCTGGAGAAAAAAAAAATTGCTCTACCAACATATTTAAAAAAAAAAAATTCATAACAATAGAGATTACACAAAATGATAGTGAATCCTTTATTTTAAAAAAATGTGACTACTGGGCTAGAGAGATGGCTCAGCGGTTAAGAGCATTGGCTGCTCTTCTAGAGGTCCTGAGTTCAATTCCCAGCAACTACAAGACTACTACCATTTTTCTAAACCAATATTTTTCTTTCTTTCTTTTTTCTTCTCTTTCTTTCTGTCTTTTTTGTTTTGTTTTGTTTTGTTTTGTTTTGTTTTGTTTTGTTTTGAGACAGGATTTCTCCATGTAACAGAGCTCTGACTATCTTGGACTTGATTTTTAGACCAGACTGGACTCACAGAGATCCACTTTCCTCTGTCTCCAGCGTGCTGGGGCACAGGGCAAACCAATATACTTCTAACTATATTCTAAATACTTACCTTTACACCTACAAATAAGTGTCACTTTCACCCCTCCTCAAAGAAACTTCTTTTTGCCATAGACCACAACTGGTCAAATGTTGAAAACATGTGCTTGTGGGGGTGATTGCATTAGCTTGCTCTCTAGTGCAGCAATAAACACCATGATCCAAAGCAACTTGGGGAGGGGAGGGTTTATTTCATCTGACAGCTTAGAGTCCATCATAAAAGGAAATCAGAGCAGGCACTCAAGGCAGGAACTGAAAGAGGCCACGGAGGAAAGCTGCTCACTGGCTTGCTCCCTGTGACAGCTACATTTATTTATTGTTTATTTTTACTTAAGCATGCTTTTCTAATGCATAATTAATTAATTATGTTTGTGTGTATGGGTGTTTTGCCTGCATGTATGTTTGTGCACCGTGTTTGTGCAGTGCCCAGTAGAAGCCAAAAGAGGGCATAGATCCCCTAGACCTGGAGTTATAGATAGCTGTGGGGCGTGAGGCGCTGGGAATGGAACCCAGGTCCTCTGAAAGAGCAGCCAGTGCTCTCAATCACTAAGCCATCTGTCCAGCCCCTCAACTACATTTATTATAACCCAGGACCACCTGTGCAGGGGTGAATGCCCACAGTGGGCTTGGACCCCCCATATCACTATCAATCAATAATCAAGAATATACCCCCCAAAGTCCAGCCTGGTAGCACGCACCATTAATCCCAGCACTTGGGAGACAGAGGCAGGTGTATCTTTAAGTTTGAGGTCAGTCTGGTCTACAGAGCAAGTTCCAGAATACCCAAGGCTACACATAGAAACCCTGTCTCAAACAAACAAACAAACATAATTTTAAAAAATAATAAATAATAAATAAATCTTTAAAATAAAACCAGGGGCTGGAGAGATGGCTGTTCTTCCAAAGGTCCTGAGTTCAATTCCCGGCAACCACGTGGTAGCTCATAACCATCTATAATAAGCTCTGGTGTGCAGACAGGATGTTGTATAAATAATAAATAAATCTCTGAAAAAAAAAAAAAAAGAAAAAGATATGCCCCTAGAGACTTGCCTATAAGCCAACGTGATGGAGGCATTTTCCCAACTGATAACTCTTGCTTGTGTCAGGTTGACAAAAATAAATGAATAAATAAATAACTAGCACAACATCCAACTCCAACGGATACAACTGCAACACAGCCAGGCTTGGGGAAGAGGGTAGAGAATGATTTTAAGAGCACAAAAAGCAGCATGTCTACTGTGATACAGTGTCTTCTATATGTGTCAGAAAAGCTGCACCCATGAACTCTCAACAAGATGGTTGCCTGAATAAGAAAAGCATAATGCCAATACCACTTGACATGCCAGTGTGGGCATAGTCCTACGTCTAGATAAGGGGCTATAGGTGGACCCTGCCTGCTGCGAAAGGTTGAACCAATCTCCTGCAAGGATGAGCTCCTACACAGGTTGTCCAGTCCCAAGTGGTCAGCCTTGAACACATGTACATATGAGCAGAGCTAAAGGATTCAGTAGGTTATACACAAATGTGTGCACATACATGTGTATACATGGAATAATAATATTAAAGAGGAGATCATGAATTGGAGAGAGGGGTGGGGGAGGGGATTGTGGAAGGGGCATGAATGATGTGGATGCAGTATTCACGTATGAAGTTCTCAAAAATTAAATGGAAAGAAAAGCGCAACAAACTCCTACTTACTGGAACCTTAACAGTTTATCAAGATAAGTGCAACTCAGCCAATAAAACTCAAGCTCTAAAGTTCTGTGCTGGAACTGTATATGCAAAGAATGAACTAATTAATGGTGGGTTTACACAACTTGTGATTTGCATGGTGACGGTGAGCAAGGTTAAATTGTACCTATTAGGCAAATGTGGACATTTTAAATTATTAATGAATAATATATGCACTCATTAGGTCATGTTAAGCTAAGTAGTTTTGATTTTCATGGGGTAAGAGAGACTTGAGTCATTCCTTTACCTTGGCTTTAGTGATACATTATGACAGCTTTTATGAGTTGTATTAAGTAACCACTTTCTTTCTCCTTTTAACAGTAACTTTTTTTTTTAATCCAGCCTTAGAGAATCTTCTTCAGTCTGTAAAGCAAAGAAGCAGCTTGGGAATTAGATACCTTAGCTTCGAATTCTACTGCCATTAGCTTTTTGACTGTGAGTCATTATTTCTCCAAATCTCTGAGTCCTCACCTTTTACACAGGGATATTAATACTTACTATATAATGTTATAGAAAAGATTAAATAGAAGGCGAGCATTTGGGTAAAAGCCCAGTAAAATAAATCACACCTGATTTAATAAATGGCAAGTAATAAAGTAATCTTCTTACTTAGAGTTTGGACCTTTGCCTCAGTGTTTGGCAACATGTTTCTCATCTTATAAATTGACTCTGAGAGTTGGCCAGTGGTGGCACACGCCTTTAATCCCAGCACTGGGAGGCAAAGGCAGTAGGCTGAGTTCAAGGCCAGCCTGGTTTACAGAGCAAGTTCCAGAAGGGATGCCAGGGCTACACAGAGAAACCCTGTCCTGAAAAAAATAAGCAAAAAGTTAAATACATACACAAATAAATAAGTTATGGAATGTGTATGTATTTTTATAAACTCAATTTCAATAAGTTAAGTTTTGGCTTTCAAGATTTCCACTTGAGGCAATGTATGGTAACACATGTCCATAATTCTGGCATTCAGGATGTCAGGCTGTTGACAAAACAAGGAATTGGAAATTTCTGAAAACTGCTCACTTCTTAGCCATTATGTTCAATTAAAGGGCCAAGGAGACAATTGTTATATTTAAGGATGATATTCTGGGTTTTATGATAGCCTTCTGTATATTTAAATTTTTCCATATTCTAAAGCCAGAATGAAGATAAACTTTCTCCAAAAGGAAAAAATATTAACTCCATTTCACAGTAAAGCGTTTGTTGGTATGTAATCTTGATTGTTCAGTGAGCGGAGACGTAAGAGCCTAATCTCTTGTAAACATTTTTCTTTATAAATTCTTGTATTGGAGCTGGAAAAACGGCTCAGTGGTTAAGAGTGTAAACTGCTCTTGCGTAAGACCTAAGTTCAGCTCCCTGAACCACGTGGGATGGCCCACAAGTGCCTGTAACTCCAGCTCTAGGGAGCTCAACATTCTCTTCTGGCCTCCTAGGACACCTATGCTTATGATCATATACTACACAAGCTAAAAGACACACACACAATTAAATCTTTAAAAATACATTTTTAGTTTTGAGGTCTTTTGGTTTTTGTCTTTGTTTTTGAGACAGGGGTCTCTCTATTATACAGCTTTAGTTTTCCTGGAACTTGCTATATAGATCAGGCTGGCCTCAAACTCACAGAGATCTGCCTTTTGCCCCTCAACCACACTGAGCTTGGTTGTTTCATTTTGTTTAAGATTTCTTTCTATTTGTGTATTTGCCTGCACCACATGTGTCTGTACTTGAAGATGGCAGAGAGCGCCAACTGACTTGGGCACTGGGACCTAAATTCAGGTTGTTGGAAAAAGTAGTAAGAGTTTTTAACCATGAGCCATCTGTCCCAGACTTCTATGAATGTTTGTTTTTTTAAAGCAAGTAGCCTAAAAACAGTAATGAAGATTTTTCTCTCTCTTCAGCTAAATTGGCCTTGGCCTGCTGCTGTACACCCAAAGGAGAGACACTCCAGGGAAATCTGTGCAGGAAGCAAATGTTGATGACTCAGCCCTGTGGCACACTTTCTCTGTGTGGTCCTAAATCAAAGCTTCAGTTAAAGGCAAGGCTTTCTTTGTTTCTAAAGAGCTTGTCTTGGGAGGGACAATAAGATTAAAGGGGTAGCCATTAACAGCCTTTAACACCTCTTTGTTTTATTGATAGTATTTGTTGCAAAAGTCCAGTTGTTGCTTGGGACCTACAGAAGTCATTATTTAGATATCTTCTTACTTAATTTCCATCTGTTTTCTTTTTTTCCTTCCTTCCTTTATTCCTTCCCTCCAACACTCTCCCCCTCCACCCCGACAATGTAACTCAAAATTCTTTCACCTCAGCCTCTTGAGTGCGGACAGTACAGGTGTTCACCACACCCAGACTCTTTTTTTTTTTTTAATTTTAAATTAAAAAAAAATAATGCCTCCTTCCCTGCCCTAAAGTATTTTACTAGATTGCTTATACACTAAATTGTGCCAAGCCTATCCTTCCCCATAAAAGCTACATTTTGCTGGTCTTCTGGGTGAGTCATCCACTGTGTATGCATACAAATTATAGTTCAGAAGGTTGTCATAAGAATTAATTAATGTTTGCTGCATGCTTTATGATCTTTAGATGAAAGGCACAAGATGAAATGCAGTGTGTCTCCACAGAATAACAACACTGGGACACATTATAAAGAATTCTAGGAAGCTTTCTGAACAAAAGATTGCCCTGTGTATTAACTGCATTGTCTTTCTTATTGTTGAAAACAGAATACAATCGCATTTGAAAGAACACCAAGGGATTTTTTTTTCAGGTGAATATACAATTGATAAAGAATGTATTGTAGAATTTAGCTTTTTTATAGTAAATATGAAAAAGAAAAAAGACAGAAGGAAAGAAGTTAGAGCAGGGGATGTGAGGACTGATGCAAGAAAGCAGCTTATAAGCAATACTGAAGACCCTTCACCCAGAGCCAGAGCACACACCTGGCATCCCAGCCCTTGGGGAACGCAGACCAGAGGATCACTAGCTCAAGACCTTCCTCAGCTGCAGAAATAATTTAGAGATAGCATGGAGCTACTTGAGACCTTGTCTCAAAAACAAAACAAAACAAGAACTGACTCTTGAGATCTTCTCCATTGAGATAAATATTTATTGTGTAGTCTGGACCTAATTTATCAGAACCCTTTATTCCTCATAGTTTTTGTTGTTTTGTTTATTTGTTTGGTTGGTTGGTTGGTTGGTTTTCAAGACAGGGTTTCTCTGTGTAGCCTTGGTTGCCCTGGACTCTCTTTGTAGAACAGGCTGGCCTGGAACTCAGAGTGATCTACCTGCCTCTGCATGTGCTACCATACCCAGCTTTATTCCTCATAGTTTTATAGGTAGGAAAAGGTTTAAAGAAACAGGAGGAAGAAACAAGGAAGGAAAACTGGATAAACATAAATATCAGTGGACATAGGAGAAACCAGTTGGTTTTTGTTGTTGTTCTTGTTTGGTTGGCTGGCTTAGTTTTTTCAAGACAGGCTTTCTCTGTGTAGCCCTGGTTATCCTAGCATTCACTAAGTAAACCAGGCTGGCCTTGAACTCACAAAGATCTGCCTGCCTTTGCCTCCAAGGTGATGAGATTAAAGGTGTGTGCTATGACCACTCAGAAAGAAACTAGTTATTTTTTAACCCATCTTTTTTTTTAAGATTTATTTTTAATTTTTATTTTTGAGTAAATATATGTATCATCATGTGGTTGTGTGTGTGTGTGTGCGTGTGTTATGTCATGTGGAGGTGTTATAGATTCCCTGAAGCTAGGGTCACAGGCAGTTATGAGCCACCCTATGTGGATGCCGGGAATTAAACTTAGGTTCTCCAGAAGACAGCAAACAAAACACTCAACTGTTGAGTCATCTCTCTAGCTCCAAATTCCTCTGATGATAAGACCTCCTAGGCATCCAATCCCATTTGCCTCAATTGGGTCCCTCAGCATCTGAGATCTGGATACTCAACAGCAACCTGGCTGCATACCTTAACTAATTTTAAGCCTGCATTCCCAACTAATCATGTCTAAATCCCTTTCTGCTTTAGAAGGCCTGCCGTTAGCAAGCCCGTCCCATCAATCCCATAGTGAGCATCTATTTATTGAGGTTGTTCTCCTGGGAAGAATGGCCGCTTTCACAACTTTGATATCTTCGGGGTGTCCCATATTTCCCCATTACTAGTCTAAATTAAACTCATTCCTAAGGTTTCCTGACAATTTTAAGCTTTCCGTGATTAGTCTAGCTCTGAGTAACCTTTCTGTTCTATGCTAGTTGGCTTCTGGCCACCTAGGCTTTGTACCACAGGCTTTCCTGTTTGTTAATTCTACCTTTGTGGTGAGGTTGTAACTTCCTGTATGCAAGGACCACTCTTTATACACATGGTAGCATGTCCTGCAGTTTAATGACTTACATAGCATCATCAGTGTGGGTAAAGTCTTTATTTTCAAAAACTGGACAAAAATTTTGACAAATACTGGGCTTGTCCACCTCAGTTTCTGACTCACGAAGAAAGACTTTAGACTTGACTGAATTCAGCTGTGCTTTCCGACACAGAATGAATGTTTCACTCATCGTGCCTGATACCTAAGGGAAACATTACCCCTAAATCCTCTATTTCTCTTTCCAATTCCACTCTCATTAAAAACTCCCAGGCAGTTGAATGATGGTGGTGAACATTTTTAATTCCAGCACTTGGTAGACAGAAGCAGGCAGATCTCTGAGCTCAAGGCCAGCCTGGTCTACAGAGCGAGTTCCAGGACAACACAGAGAAACCCAGTTTCAGAAAACAAAATAAATAGACAATAAACAAATAATCAAACAAAAACTCCCAGGCTTTCCAGGTTCCCTGAAAGCAAGATGACTGAATCTCAAGTAGGGAGAAAGTATTTTCAGACTGGAAAAAAAATATGCATTTGTGAATTTTGTCAGAATGGATTTCCTTCAAGATATATATCATCTCTGGTTAACTGAGAAAATCAAGTTATGAATCTCCAAAGCGAAGGAGCAACCACCAAGGCAACCGTGACCTTTCCAAGTATTCTGGCAAAGAAGCTGCCTGAGCAATTGGTGTTTGCAGCTCACTTCACACAGCGGCAACCACCTCCATCAGAACGGTGAGCAAGCGCAGAAACCTGTCCCACAGTTCTGCTTGTCAGAGCATCTGTCCTGGCGTGGGCTACTCCAGATAGGCCACAGGCATTAAAAGCCAGACAGTCTTATGAATAGTGACTCACGGATGACTGTGATTTATTAAGTCATGGTGTTAGTCAGATTTCCGTCACCAAAACAAATGCCTGAGATAATCAACTTAGGAAGAGAAAAGACTGACTCTGGCTCTCATTTGCAGAGATTTCTGATCACGGCTGGTTGGTCCTAGTATTTTCGGGCCTGTGGTAAGGCAGTGGCATATGGCTTGAATGCATAGCAAAAAGAAACACTCATGCCGTCAGAAATCAGAGAGAGAAAGAGGGAAAGGGGCTACATTTCAACAGTTCCATTCAAGGGCATTCCACAGATGGCCGGGGACCTTTTGCCCCTCAAGTTTGCACAAGGTCCCTCTAATATCCTCCAAAGCATGGGTCTTTGTGGCGGGTATTTAAGATATAAACTACAACAACCACATTGGGCCAGTAGCCAATCCTTCTGTGACTGTTTCCTCATATGAAATAGGACTGTAATGAGTATATGTAAAGTGACTGACTAAAAGCTAATAAATATCAGTCACTTAAAAACAAGCTGCAAAAAAAAGATTACAATAATAAAACTAGCTTGGCTCCAACCTACTGACTCATGATGGTAAAACATAAAGAATAGCTTTGTCAAACTTGTTACAATTTGTTGAAGATTTGTTACTTCCTCCTGTGTCCTCAGTTGCTTTTTACTATAAATGTGTTTTGCCATGAACTAAAAGTAATTCTGTAAAAGAGAAGGGTCTCTGGGCTTTAGACAGGTGTAATGGCAGTTATGGTTACCAGGGGAATGCAGGGTGGATGACGCAAACCCCAGAAAAGAGAGAAGTATCTACATGTCCAGAGGGGTCACTGAGCCTTCAGAAATACTTCATGACGTCCGTATGAACACGAACTTCTGTTTCAACTAAAGGTGGGCCCAAACCTTGCTTTCCCTCGCAACTCTACGTTTTAAAATAGAGTTTCTGAACCTTTAGTTTATAAAATTGTTTATAATCCAGTGAGTTATTTTTTTTTTCCTTTTTTGGTTTTCCACAGGGTTTCTCTGGGTAGTCCTGGCTGTGCTGGAACTCATTCTGTAGACCAGGCTGGCCTTGAACTCAGGGATCTGTTTGCCTCTGCCTCCCAAGTGCTGGGCTTAAAGGCATGCACCACCACCGCAACCACTGCCAGCTGTGAGCTCTTGATTAAGAACCAAGAATGCTTTTAGTGAACACTTCCCTACAGTGTTGAAATACATCATGTCTAATGCATTCTCTGGGTGATTTAGAACACTGACGGATGTTTGTCAAATGCACCCTGACCATCGACAAACATTTCTAGGCCTTCAACATCTTCTGAACACACAAAATCAAGTTGAGCTATTGGTTTAGTTTCAAAATGTCCAGTAAGCATACTTTTCTTTCTTTTTTTTTTCTTCTTTTTTCGTGTCCAGCAACATCAGGTGTTTTTGCTCCTACGCTTGGGCAGGCACTGACAGTCCAGATGCTGAAGGCCATTACCAAGACTCAGTTACCAGCCACTTTTGGGATGTGTGACCTTTGGGCAAGTAACAGCCTTTCTATTTCCTCAACCTCCTTGTTTTAACTCTGCTGATAATAATGGTGCTGGCTAGGTTTTGTCAACTTGACCCAACCCGCAGTCACCTGGCAAGAGGTAACCTCAGCTGAAGAATGACCCTCATCAAAGTGACCTCTGGCCGTGTCTGTAAGAGACCGTTTGTTTGTTTTAAAGAGTATTTTTAAAAATATTTCAGATTGTATGTACGGGTGCTTTGTCTGCGTGTACGTCTGTCTGTATGAGTGGAAGCCAGAAGAGCGCACTGGGTACCCTTGAACTGCAGCTGTATATGGTTGCGGGCTGCTGTATGGATGCTGGTAATAAAACCCGGGTCTTCTGGAAGAACAACCAGCGCTGTTAACCTCTGAGTCAATTCTCCACCACCCAGAGGTAGTTTTCACTGATGATTTGATGTAGGAAGGCCCAGCCTGCTGTGGGTAGCACCATCCCCAGGCGAGCGGGCCCAAGCTATAAGAGAAAGCTAGATGTTGCAGACCAGCGTGAGGACTGTATGTGGCTCTTGTTTAGACCCACAGGCGCTCAGGAAGTTCCACGTCTGTCAGCAGCTCCGTCAGTTTCTGTGCACTGTGGGGGTGGACAGTTCCGAGCCAGGGTTGCTGCAGCTCTCGGACCTCATCAGAGAAGTTTCTTTGTGCAGTGGGTGTTGTTTATGTAGAAACTAACCGGTCCCAGTACAGAGAATAAGTGAGTGTGGAGTGCTCAACTGCAGAAGGGACATCTGCATCATAACTTCTCCCCAAAGCCCTGGGGTCACCTCAGAAAGGAGAGCAGAAAGGTTGTAAGAGCCAGAGTTCAGACCGGATCAGAGCCGAACAGTGCCTCCTGCGTCCACGAAGTCACAGCTATCATTGCCTGTTTAAATCCTGCACAGAAACCAAGCCAGTCAACATTCTAGCATGGAGCGGGAAGGAGTTTATAAACCCCCATCCATACGGAAGGAATTATGGGCAGTTTATGACTTCTGGCGGTTGGAGACTCAGGTTTGTGTGTGTATCTGTGTGTGTGTGTTTTATGGCTGTGTCTCCTGGTAAATGGACCACACTACAATGGATGGCCCAATACCCAGAAGGATATGGACAGACCAAACTGGAGTAGATGGGTTATGTAGCAGTAATAGTAATAATAATAATATATGAAGCTGGCATTAGGGCAGGGAGGGTGGACCTCAGAGGAGTTAAGGAGAAGAGTTGGGAGCATACTATATAAAATTCTCAAAGAATTAATAAACCTTTGTTTGTTTGTTTGCTTGCTTGCTTGTTTGTGTTTTGAGGCAAGGTTTCCCTGTGTAACCTTGGCTGTCCTGGACTTCCTTTATACACCAGGCAGCCTCGGACTCACAGAGGTCTGCCTGCTTCCGCCTCCAGTGCTGGGATTACAGACATGTACCACCACGCCTGGTGATAAACACATTTGTTGAAAAGAAAAGAAAAGCTATCTAAATGAACTAGAGAGAGAACCAGCAAGCAGCACCTTCCATAGGTTACACAGTTCCTGTGTAAGTTCCTGCTGCGACTTCTCTCGGTGATGGACTGCGACCCAAGAGTGTAAGCCCTTTCCTCCCCAAGTTCAGAGTTTTATCACGGCAACAGAAAGCCAAGCTAGAATAATTATGCTCCTCGTTTATAGTGCTGTTGTCGAAATGTTACTGAGGGCTGGAGAAATGGCAAGGAAGTTAAGAGCACTGGCTGCTTCCAGAGGCCAGCGCTCACATGGCAGCTCCCAAGTGTCATTACTACAGATCCAGGGAGAGTGTGAAATTGTCTTCTAGCCTCTACCGGCATGAGGCTTGCATGTGGTACACATAAACACATGCAGCCAAAAACTCATATGTATAAAATAAAATAAATAAATCTTTTAAAAGTAAAAAAATAATAATTAAAAAAAAGTAATTTAAGGGAGTTTATCCATTAAGAACTGTATGGAACACATAGTGAATACTCAGTGAAGAGAAGGAGCAACCAGTAGTGCAGGTCTGTAATCTCAGCTACTTGGGAGGCAAGGAAAGAAGAGCTAAAACTTCAGTGATGTGAGGGCTGCAGAGTAAATTCTAGGCCACTAAGGGCAATTTAGTAAGACCCTATCGCAAAACAAAATATTCGAAAAATAGGCGTGGGAGTAGGAATATAGTTCAGTAGGGAAGCAATTGCTAGGCTCTAGACTCAACTCCCAATACAAAGAAAAGACCAAAAAAAAGTTACTATTGATATTTCCATGGTTGTTTTGTAGAACTTTCCAAAAATAAATTTTGGTAGATTTTACATAAAATGTAAAGTACAGTGAGCGAATTTTTGTTTTTGCTTTTGTTTTTTTTGTTGTTGTTTGATTGATTGGTTGTTTGTTTTTTGAGACAGAGTTTCTCTGTGTAGCCTTGGCTGTCCTGGACTCACTTTGTAGACCAGGCTGGCCTCGAACTCACAGAGATCCTCCTGCCTCTGCCTCTGCTGGAATTTTTTTTTTTTTTTTTTGTCAAATGAGATGGTGTCTTTTAAAACCACATGCTCAGGCAGGTGTGGTAGCACAGGCCTGCAATCCCAGCACTCTGGGAGGCAGAGGCAGGTGGACACATTGTCCACAGCTGGAGCACGAGGCAACTGGTCCAGGGCATCTCCAGCCTAGAAGCAGAGGCAGATGAGCCCCTGAGGTGCAGAGGTGCTCAGGTCTCTTCCTCCTTTTTGTTCAGTCTGGAACTTCAGCCAGCATTCAGAGTGGATCTTCCTTACTTAGTAAAATCCTTCTAGAAACACTTTAATGGGCGTACACAGATATGTTTCCATGGTGACCCTAGAATAATCAGGTTGAAACTGAAGACTGACCGATAACTGTAGGAATACTATATTATCTTTGTTTTCTAGACGAGGTAGTAAAAAACTGAGACTGAATCACTTGTGCAAGACCACACAGGTGGAGACAGGATTTGAAACAAGGTAGTCACAACCCAAAGTCAGTTCCCCCTGTCCCTAGTCATGTTAAGTGCTCATTGATCACAGATGTTGGAAGAAATTACACTGTTAGGTCTCAAACTCAGGAAAAACGTCCAACTGAGGTGTCCATTAACATATCAAAGCAGAAAAAAAAATAAACAGGCCTGGCTGTGGTGGGCCTTTAATCCCAGCACTCAGGAGGCAGAGGCAGGCAGATCTCTGTGAGTTCAGGGCCAGCCTGGTTTATAAAATGAGTCCAAGACAGCCAGGGCTACATAGAGAAACCCCGTCTTGAGAAACCAAACCAACCAAACAAACAAACAAGAATAACAACAAAAAATCGTATTGAGGCAGATTCTGGCTGCAATCTCCCACAGTTCCTACCTGTTGCAGGGTCAATCCTGAGTGACATACCCCATTTCTACCCTAAATGTTCTAGCCCAGAGACTGGGCTGGGATGGGCTTTCTTTCCCCAGCTTCTGATCTCTCTACAACTTGAGCCATTTCAGCTATGGTCCTTTTTACCTCTCGGTCTCTGAGTTCCCAGGTCTCTGCTCCCTCTTTCTCTCCTCTTCCCCTCTTGCTCCACTCCGTTATTCTCTTCTCACGGTCATCTTCAGTCTGGACCCTTCCAGAAGTCTCAGGCTGTTTTCTCCCTCATTTCTACAGTAAACCTTCTCAACCCACACCTAGGAGCAGTCACTAAGACAGTAGTAGCAGTGTTTTGCCAGGGCTCGATTAACAGCTTATGAGAGCTCCACTGATTAATGTTAAAACTCTGAACTTCCAAAGTATAATGATGGCATGGAGAGGGAAAGAAATCCGAAACATTTTTCATACTTCAAATCACTTCCTTAGACCTTTACAATTTGTACATAAGAAATATATTTTTTTATTTTTATACACTCTCCATAGTTTACACTAAGAATAAGATAGGAAGTGGCTTGTATACTAAATGTACACTAATCTGAAGAGAGAGAAAAGGAAAAGACAAGTAGGCCAATGAAGTCTTGTCTACTAAACAAAACACATATTGGAAAACAGTAATAGTCAAAGGCCCTCCAGTGTACATTGGTTTCTCAGTCTCCCAAATGTCACTCATTCTCTGTGTTATTTTCTGCATTCTCTGACCACTTACCAACTTTAGAAAAGGCTCCTGGCACATTTCCATCATGTGGGATTCCTGGAACACAGGTCCCATGTAGTACCTCTGCTATACACATACTCTGTATCTGGGATTCTATGACATTCTTGGTTAATCGGTTCTCCTTCCTGTCTTGAAATTTGTTAAGAATCCCCTATTTGCCATGTCATTTAGTCCTAGTTTAGTAAATATGACTATTGATAGATGCCTCTGGGTATTTTTATGCTATTATATTGATACTTCTATCTATATATGCTGTGGTTTTTCCAGAAACAACCATCTCCCCTGGTTGTGTAGCATTATTTCTCTGGTATTTTTTTTTCTCCTGTTGATGTTGTTGTTTGAGGGTTGGTGTCGGCGGTGGTGGTGATGACTGCACAAGGATTCAGTCCATCTGTTTTAGTTACTTCTCTGTGGCTGTGACAAAACACCATGACGGAGGCGATTTATTCAAGAAGGCATTTGATTTGGGGCTCACGGTTCCAGATGGTTAGAGCCCACGATCATCATGACCAGGACCAGGGAAGCAGGCAGGGGGCAGGCACGCATAGCACGGAAGCAACAGCTGAGATCTTCTATCTGTCTGATCCACAAACAGGAGGCAGAGAGAGAGAGAGCTAACTCGAAAGACTGTGGGCTTTTGGAAGCTCAAAGCCCACCTCCAGTGACACCCTCCCCCCTCCAACAAGACTACACCTCTTAATCCTTCTTAAACAGTTCCACTAACTGGGGACCAAACATTCAAATATATGAACCCATGGAGGCCATTCCCACGCAAGTCATCGCAGCACCATTATAGTGGAGAAAGTATGGTAGAGTGACGTCAGGCCGCTGCTCATGTAGAGTGAACCAGGAAGCAGAATTCTGAGTGGGAATGAAGAGTGAACTATCTTGAAAGGCCTGACTCTGATGATGTACTTCTGCCAGTCAGGCCCACCTCCTCAAGGCTCTACAGCCTTCCAAATAGCATCACAAACTGACCAAGCACTAGACACAGCCTTTCGGGGGCATTCTACATTTCACTCATAATCTGTGTCAAATCCCCAAGAATGCCTTTCCTGTCATTTGCCCTCACAGAACTCACATACCTTTATCTAATCTGTGTAAGTGTAAATCTGTGCTTTGAGCGCGCGCGCGCGTGTGTTTGGCATTTCAAGACAGGGTCTCTCTGTATAACAACCCTGGCTGTCCTGGTATTTGCTCTGTAGACCTGCTGGGCTTGAGCTCACAGAGATCCGCCTGCCTCCCTAGGCACCACCATGATATCCTAACATATATTTTCTTCCTCTCTCTGAGTCCTGCTTTGAGATGAAAATTCTTGTGGGCAAAGACGTTTTATTCATCTCTGTATTCTCAACACTTAATAAATTCTTACCAGAGTATTTTTCCAAAACAATGTTTCTGAAATAGATTCAATAGATGCATGTGGCTCACTTGTAGAATATCTAACTTATCTTGATCTTTCTTGTGTTTAACAACAGATCATAAAAGATGTCTAAAAATGTAAAATTTCCATGATTTCAAAAGATACCTGACTACTTAATAGTGAACATCTGATACTTAGCATACCTGAACATCTATTTTCCTACAGTGTGAACCATGGATGGTAGTATAGGCTTGTGTGCTCATGTGAATTACAGACCAGTGGCAGAGCATCTGAGCTGTGGTTCTGTGGAAGGCAACAGGAAGATGCAGCCTAGCACTACCCCTAACAGCCTGAGGAGTGTTCTCCCCTTAGGGACTTCCATTCAGGTAAAACCAGACCCTTGACTATCCTAAAGAAATTCAGGAGGAGTCAAGAGTGAAGCAAAGATAACAACTTAATTAAGTAGAGATGTTTCAGATAGCTACAAGTTTGAGCATTTAAAGAATGATATGCAGCTGGGTGTGGTGGCACACCCCTGTAATCCCATCACTCAGAGAGGCAGAGGCAAGCAGATCTCTGTGAGTTCAAGGCCAGCCTGGTCTTCAAAGTCTAGGACAGCCAAGGCTACACAGAAAAACCCTGTCTCAGAAAAAAAAAAAAAATTCAGAAGTTGGGGGAAGGGACAGAATCTAATCAAAACATATTGCATAAAAAATTTAATTAAAAAAAATGTAAAAGCCAAGAGTGGTGACATATACCTTTATTCCCAGCACTACAGAGGCAGAGGTAGACAGGTCTTTGTGAATTCAAGGCCAGTTTGGTCTAAGCAGAGATTCCAGGACAGCCAGGGCTACATGAAGAGACCCTGTCTCAAAACAAAAACAAAAACAAAAAACAAAAAACAAGAAAACAAACAAAAACCCCTAAATAAATAAATTAAATAAATATTAAGCAAAGTTTTAAAATTAAGCTTTGTTGGTACACTTTTTTTTTAATCTTAAGGATTTTCTTTTGTAAATGAAGCTGTAGGGTTTTTTTGAGGCAAATTATTTAGGTGAGGAGAGAGAAATGCTAATCTCTAGACTCAAGGCCACACACATTGTGGCCCTTTGAAAGTATATTTAATTGTTGTGTGCCGTGGTTTGAGATGTCTTCTGGAAGACAGCATTATCTCTGCAGGCAATTTTAATGTGGGCATTTGTGTGGCAGTTTCTGGCTTCCAGCCAGATTCCAGAATGGGGACTTCTTTATATTCCCGTATAAAGGAATAGGTCCCTGCCTTCCTAGCTTGCCTTAGTCAATGACTTTGTGAAAGTCATTTGGCTACATGGAAATGTTCACAAAGAAATGAAAAGCCTTAGCTACAGGTTTCAGCCAGCTGGGAAAACAAGAAATGGCAAGATTACTGGATCCTGCAGGAGAATCCTGATCACTGGGGCAGGAAATAATTAAAATAATTAAAATAAACAAACAAAAAGGCCTGAGTCTGGCAGAAAACACGTAGTCTGTAATGTGATTCTGACCTAAAAGTTCCTTTGGGGCTCAGCGCACATAAACCCTATTCTAGGCATTTGCCTGTATTTTCTTGAATACTCAGCTACCAACATTGTGTCTTTTCTCTCTGCATCAATTTCTCTTGGACTGACTACCCTTGTTCTAATTGTCAACTAATTGGTCTTCAAACTCTATAGCTTAAACATCAGACCGATTGTTGCTAAGGGCTTGATAGCAAAGCTCTCACACCACATTCAGGCCGAGTGAAATAAGATGGTGGATATTTGGCTGTTCTTGAGTCAGAGGTCTTGTCTTGCGGTAGCCATGATGACTCAAAAGGTACACACACCCACTGATTCCTCTGCCCCAGGCTCTCTCTGCAGAAGACTTTAAGAAAGATTTTAAGGAAGACATTAGGATGAAGGCTGGAGAGACGCCTCACTAGCACTGGCTGTTCTTTCAGGAGACCCGGGTTTGATTTCCATCCCCCACATGGAGACCCACAACTGGCTGTAACTCCAGACCTAAGGGATCTGAAGCCATCTTCTGGCCCGCAAGAGCACCAGGCACTAACAAGGAACATAGACATATACAGGCAAAACATTCATACATATAAAAATAAAACAAAATATTTTTTTAAAAAGAAATTTTTAAAAGAGACAGATAGTCAAACAGATGGACAGACAGAATATGAGTACAACTTTTACTTCAAGTGAAACTGATTGTTCTTCAGTATATTTGGATGTGTAGAAAATATTTTGGTACAAGGCTGGAGGGCTCATTGTGTGAGAAGGCTGACTGCTCTTCCAGAGGACCTGGGTACAATTCCCAGGACCCACATGGTGGCTGTCAAACTGTCTGTTACTCCAGTTCCTGTGGATGTGGCACCCTCTCAGGCCTCTGTGGACAGTTGCAGGCGCATGGTATATGGACATTCACCCGGCGAAACACCTATCCACATTTAAAAAAAAAAAAAAAAGGTTGGTTGTATTACTATCAATGACAGATTTCCAAGCTTTTAAACTGGAATTTCAAGAATTTAAGCTGGAAAGATAACAGCAACAATGATAGAAGATCACTCTGCCAGCAAAGAGCTTGCTCAGCAGGCACAAGGGTTTGACTAGAGCTTGATCCCCAGAACCTAGCTAACAGGTCAGCTGTGGTAGAGTGTGCTTGGAACCCCAGAGGTGAGAGGCAGAGATAGGCTTTCAGGCCCAAAGGAAACTAACTCCATTCCTTCACGCTCCAAATGGCAGAAGGGACAATTGGCTATCTGTGGTGCCTGGTAGCATACCAAAGCCTGTGCTGGCCTCCAGGCTCCTTCAGTACCACAAGTACCTGTTACACTCTTCAAAGTCTGTGCTGGCATCCTAGCCCTTCTCACTCTCTCCAGCTCATGGGCTTCCCACCCCACAGCTACTCATTCTCCTAATAACCCTGTTATTTTTCTCCATATGGGCATATTCTTGCCCTGTCTTTTTTGCTCTCCTCTCTCTCTCTTTCTCACATTTACAATAAAAACCTCCACCCTAACCTTACCATGGAAGTCATGTTGTCAGTTTATACATGGGTAGAGTCCTGGGGCTTGCTGGCCAATCAGCTGAGCCTGCTTGCTGAGCTCCAGGCTAATAAGAGAGCTTGCCTAAATAAAAATACAGGTGGATAGACAGACAGATGGACGGGATAAGACAGGACCCAAGAAATAATGTCCAGAGTTGGTTTCTGGCCTCTGCAGCCTTGTGTACACACATATACTCCACCCTCAAGTACATCCATACACAGACACACAATACACACACACACACACAAATTGCAATCGTAATAATTTTAGGCTCTCCCCAGCAGGATGAGAAGAGGGGAACCTTCAATTCAAACTAGCAATATCTTATCTAGGAGATATGCTGGCCAACATAACGGTTATACTAGGTAGAACCCTATCAAGTTTAGAAGATATCCTAAATATTGAAAACAAACAGGCTTCCAGAGGAGTTAGTAAGGGCAACCCAGAGGTTAGCCACTAACACCACCAGGCTAGAGGGACAAAGGGAAGAACAGTGAAAAGAGCTGATGGCTGAAGATTACCTAGGGGCTGTTAGGAAGTGGTGTCTTGATAACACCTCAAGGCAGGATGGGGATCAGATAGGGAAGAACCTGGATGCATTTTCCTGTTGCTCTCCACACTCATTCCATCAGTCTTGTCAGGAAGACAGCTGATACAGTAAGTTCATTCACATGATATGGAGATCAGGTCCAAAGGAGTCAAGGAAGTCCCTTGTGTGACCAGCGTGTGGGGATCATTCAACAGTGGCATCTTTTGTTTGTTTTGTTTTGTTGGCTTGTTTGTTTGAGCCATGGAGTCACAGTATGGGACTCTGGCTGGCCTAGAACTTTATTTTTATATAGACTAGGCTGATGTGAAACACTCTGTAGACTAGGCTCGCCTCAAACTCAGATATCTTAGAATATCTTACAATGGTATTTCCTTAATGTTAGCACTAACAAAACACGCAACAAAATTCACCATCCTGCTGAACATGGTAGTGCATACCTTTAGTTCCAGCACTCAGGACCAGGAGGCAGAGGCAGGTGGATCTCTGTGAGTTCAAGGTCAGCCTGGTCTAACACAGAGTTCCAAGCCAGCCTGGACTACATAGTGAGGCCCTGTCTCCAATAAACAAGCAAACAAATAAATAAATTCATAATCCTAATCATTTTAAGTGTATGGTTCAGTTGTATAGCTGCCTCACAGAGGTTCTCTAAACAAACTTGTGTCCTCTGCAAGTACACTTTCCTAACTTCTGAGCCATTTTTCCAGTACTTGATGCTTTATTATTTATTATTTTAGTTAGTTTGTTTTTGTTTTTCAAGACTGGGTTTCTCTGTGCAGCCTTGGCTGTCCTGGACTCACTTTGTAGATCAGGCTGGCCTTGAACTCATAGAGATCCACCTGCCTCTTCCTCCCAGAGTGCTGGGATTACAGGTGTGTACCACTGCCACCAGGCTCTGATGCTTTATTTTTATTAAAAACAAAACAAAAATGCTGGTCACCATGGTGGCACATGCCTTTAATCTCAGCACTAGGGAGGCAGAGGTAGATGGATCTCAGTTTGAGTACAGTTTGATCTACAGAACAAGTTCCATGAGCTAGAACTACACAGAAAGACCCTGACTCATAAAAATTTACAGAGATAGATAGATAGATAGATAGATAGATAGATAGATAGATAGATAGATAGATAGGAACTGGATGTGAGGGTTCAGACTTACAATCTGAGGATCAAGAGTTCCAAGCCATGTTTAACTATACAACAATACCACATCTCCCAACAACAATAGATCAAAATCAAAAAGCAAAACAGAACAAAGCCCTGCTACAAGACTCTTTTTCAAAGCACTTCACTCCCCACTAACAATTCCTAAGAGAGCTAGAGGTCCCGCATCTCTGCAACTTCATGTGTGGTCAGTGTTAGACCACAAACATTTAAATGTCTAATTGAGATAGATCCCTTCAAGAAAAGTAGTTGGCCAAGAGGTAGAACAAAAAAACAGGTGCAATTTCCTGAGTCAAAGGAAGAAAGATTTTCGAGAAATGTGGTGATAAAGATCTTCTCACATACTCATTTGCCTCCAGTACATTTTCCACTCTTTAATTACAAAGTAATTTCCCTCAACAAGCAAATCTCATCACTTTTCCTCTTCTTCTCTTAGACCTCACAGGGCTGTTTGAGAAGGATTAGGACTTGTGTGACCTTTTTGGAGGAGGTGTGTCTCTGGAGGTGGACTTTGGGTAGTAGCTTTCTCTGCCTTGCACTTGCGGATGAAGATAAAAGATCTCAGTTTCCAACGCCATTCCTGCCAGGCTGCTGCCATGATGGTTATGATGGTCCTGGACCCTTAACCTTCTGTATCTGTTAATTTGTCCCCTATTTAATACTTTTTAAAAATAAGTTGCCTTGGTCATGGTGCTTTGTCAGGGCAGTGGAAAAATAACTAAGACATGGTGGCATAAGGCTGCAATCTCTGCACTTTGGACTCTGAGGTAGAAGTATTGTGAGTTTTGGACCAGCCTGGGCTACATAGCAAGACCATGTCTCAATTTCTATGATTTTTTAAAAAATGCATTCACTAGAGAACAATTATGGCTTTGATTAGCTACTACAGAAACAAGGTTAAGAATCTCTGCACACACACACACTGTAGACAAACATTTCAATTCGGTAATTTAAATATTTTTGCAAAAACTTAAAAACGAATCTTTTCACATGCAATTTTAGTGAGGAACATTTGATTGCCCCAGATGAAATGCTTGATTAAGAGATTCCTTGTTGGCAAAAGGAATAAAAAGCATATTGTGTGTGTAATGATCTTCAGAAAGGAGAGGTGTAGACAGCTCTTTCCCCTTTGAGAAATCTGCAATATTGGTTTCTAAATTAGAGACTGGATAGTCTTCGCTGATGAATTAAAAATTCAAATCAAACTGTGAGAAAAGTGCTTATTATATTTGGAGATAATCAATCAGCTAAGTTTACAGGAGGAAACATGTCATTTGGAATACCTTCATTTCGGTTACAGTGAAATGAATCCAGATGAAGCTCTAAGTTTTAAGGCTGATGGCTAAGGTCATAAAAATCAAAGCACAGATAGGAAAATATAGACAGTTCCATTAAGTGGAGAAAAGGGCAACTATATAAGAAATGGAAAGATACATTATTTCTGTACTCACTTGAATTCTGCCCTTTTCCTTGTATTTGTTAAGCCACCCCAGTGTCTAACTTAAGTAGAAGGGGAATTTTCTGGAATAAGATAGAGTAACTGGTGGTTTTTAAAGTCCAGAAGTGAGGAAACCAAGCTTAGCCTTGAAATGGTCTGGTATCACTGATGGCAGCCATGACTCCAGGCATTGCAGCCGTTGGCCTATGATGGCCTTCTTGCTAGCCTCTGGGTATCTATCTTCTGTGGGATGATTTCTACTTACTTTCCTGTAATTTACTGCAGATTCAGTCAAAGTCCAAAGCAAGGACATATAGTTGACCAATAATGGATCACTTTCCCTCTGCTGGCTGAGAGTCTATTGGGGATTGGGAAAAGCCAGCCATGTGTCTGAACTTTCTGACCCCTGTAGCAGAAAGAGACATCTCACTACCCCTTGCATTTCCAAAGTGAAGAGCTCTCAGGGGAAGGAGAAAAGGGTCAGAATTTTGGAAGTCTCAAACTTACTGATGTTCATGTTTTTCCATCTTCCCAGAATGTGTGAGAATCTTGTCTTTCCAACAGAGAAATGTTACTTCATTTCTACAACAGTAGATAATATGTCAGTAAATTGCTAGTTTGTAAAAATTCGGGCAGAACCACACATTTGTATCCATGTTGCTACATTAACAGAGCCACTGCCCCTTTTTCTAATTCTGCTATTTCTTTGTTCCAACTAAAGAAGCCTATGTTATTGGCATCATTAAAGCCAACCATAGAGTAGCCCCTAAACTCAAGTGGAGAAATTGAATACCAATGCATTTGAGAAGGAATTAAATTAAGATTTGGAGAAGGCAAATTAAGCCGTTTTCCTGGAAGTCAAAAAGTGAGGGAACCTCAATATCTAAATGTTGTGAAATGCTCCCTAAGGCCACTTTTTTTTTTTTTTTTAAGTGAAGGCTTCGTTCTGTTCTTCAGATACAATCCTGGATGATCTCATAGCCTCTTTTTTTACCCAGTATTTGGAAACCAAGAGCATTAGAAAAATATGACCCCTAGCCAGGCTCGTTGATGCATTCCTGTAATCCCAACACTCTAGTAGGCAGAGACAGGGGGATCACTGTGAGTTCGAGGCCAGCCTGGTCTATGATGTTAGTCCCAGGACAGCCAAGGCTATACAGAGAAATCTTGTCTCAAAAAAAAAAAAAAAAAAAAAAAGGAAGAAGAAGAAAGAAAAAGAAAAATCTGATGTCTTATGAACTCAAGTTTACCTTAGTCTTACATAGTCATCCATTAATATGATAATTATTTGCTCAGGGTTATAAATATTGTGTCTATGCTATTATTGCTTTAGTAGATTATTGATTCCTTGGATGGTAAGAACCCTGTCTACCTAATTGGCTGTACATAGCGCCCACATTTGTCATTATGCATAAGACTGTTAATGTTATTGAACATAACAAAATATACTTTCCCCAACTATAGCAAATAAAATCTTTCTTCACATAACATTAACAAATAATGATCTGGAGTCCAAATACAGCCCACAACTATTTTTATCAATAAAGTTTGATTGGAAACAGTCATTATTATTTATTCACCTATTATCTATACTTCTCCCATAGTACAGTGAAGAACTGAGTATCTCTGATAGAGACCATATGGCCTGCAAAGCCTAAAGTATTTACTTTACGTTCATTTATCACAAAAGATTGCTGACCACTATGTCAGTGGCTCTTACCTAAAAAAAATCACCCATAAAAATCTAAAAACTGTAAAGATATTATATTATTTTAATAACTCCCAATCAACTACTTAACAAATGTCAGGCAATGTATTACAAGTTTTAATATCCACAAGACACATACTATAATACTTATTATAAAATAATTCAACTTTCCTAAAGCTAACTTTCAATCACATTAATAATCGATGAGATCACATAACAGGGCGGCAGAGATGGCTTCAGCAGTACAGATTATGTACGGCTATTGCAGAGGACCAGAGTTCCACATACGTGAGACAGCTTGCAGCCACCTAGCAGATCCATGGGGGTCCTCCATTCTCTTCTGGATTCCAAGAACATGCACACGCATGTACACATATCTCCCCTACACACACATAAACATAAAAACTTAAATTAAAAAAAATCACATACCCACATAACTAATAGGTAAGAGAACGAGTTTGGACTGGGTCGTTTCATCTGTTGAGACTGACGGCAAAGAGACAATAAACAAACAAGGTGCACAGGGCTCTGACTCCCCTGTGAGATTTGCACCTCGGGGGTGGTAGAGATATCTCCTGTCACCATTGCTACTCTGGTCTGAGGGAAAATGGCTGGCCTGGTATGTTGGCAGAATGAACAGCACAGGTGAGAGAAGAGCATTGAAAAAAAAAAAAACTTGGTTCAGACTCCAAGGGAAACAGAAAGGAGTAAACATGAAGCTGGATACTCACCTTCAGTAAGGCCTCTGCTCTAGGCTTGTTGTCCCACCCAGCTCATGACCTGTCATAAAGAAACAGAGATCGCAGTAAAGAAGTCTAGGGGCTGGAGGGATTGCTCATCAGTAATGAAGAGCATGGTTCCCAACCATGGCCTATAATTCTTGCTCCCTTTTCTGGTCTCATGGGCTCCCAGATACACATTCACATAAATACACATGTATACATAGTATAAAAATAATTATTATTATTTTTTTTTTCAAGACAGGATTTCTCCGTGGAGTCCTGGCTGTCCTGAGCTCACTTTGTAGACCAGGCTAGCCTCGAACTCAGAGATCCACTTGCCTCAGCCTTCTGAATGCGGGGATTAAAGCCGTGCACAACCATGCCTGGCTAAAAATAAAATTTTAGAAGAAGAAGAAGCCAGGGAGGGAGAGGCAGGTGGATCTCTGTAAGTTTGAGGTCAGTCTGATCTACAAAGTGAGTCCAGGGCAGTCAAGGCTATACAGAGAAACCCTGTCTCAAAAAATTTTTTTTTAATTTTCAAAAACTTGGGCTGGGGAGATGGCTCAGTGGTTAAGAGCACTGTCTGCAATTCCAGAGGTCCTGAGTTCAATTCCCAGTAACCACATGTTGGCTCACAACCATCTATACCCTCTACTGCCCTCTTTTGGGGTGCAGGTGCACATACAGCACTAATATGCATAAAATAAATAAAATCTTTAAATTTTTAAAAAAAATAGTAAGAAGTCATCAAAGGTTCCCCTTTGACGTAAAAAGTAAAAGTATTCTCTCCAAATTTGAAAGACACATTTTGGATTAATTTATCTTCCATTCCTCTATTACAAGATACCAGAAGTTTTAAGTAAGCAAAAAGAAAAAAAGGTTTGAGTAAATAGAAAGAACAATTATTTAACTCTCAATTTTGGAGATACAGAAATATAGTATGAATATTCTGATTTCCTGAGGATCCATTCAATAGACACAACCTGACAGAAGGCAGCATGGTGATTACATGTAACAGGAAGAGGTCCTGTGAAGAACAAGAAGCTAAAGAGCCCAAAGCCGTGCTTGCCTCTTAAAAACAGCTCAGTCTCTTAGAACTGAGGTAGCACTAATCCCTTTCAACGTCGGCCATCCCGGGACTGAACCACGTCACTCTAGGTCTTACCTCTGACCTAGAAGCTTCACATTGGAAACCAAACTTGCAATACAAGATATGGACACACAGTTAAACCATATTCAAACCACAGGTTCTTCCAAATTCTTATTTCCCAAATGGCTTACAAATGACCATTTAAGAAAAATGGCTATCTAAAACAAATTCAACTGAACATTATCAGCTAAAAGATAATTGAAAATGTGTTACTGCTAGAAAATATCATCTGGACCAGGTGGTGGCAGCGGTGGTGACGCACGCCTTTAATCAAGGCACTTGGGAGGAAGGGGCAGGTGGATCTCTGAGTTCAAGGACAACCAGGGCTACACAGAGAAACCCAGTCTCAAAAACAAAACAAGACAAAACAAAACCAAGAACAAACCAAACAAACAAATACAAAAATAAATAATTAAGGTAAAATTGAGATCGTGAGGGTGGTCCCTAATCCAAAAGAAGAGATTAGGACCCCACAGATGCTGTGAGTGAGAACAAGATGGGGTGTCCATCTGTAAGCCAACGAGAGCAGCCTCTGAAGGTTCGATCTGTTGCCCTGGGTTTTGGAAGTTAGCCTCCAACACGTAAGAAAACTGTTTAGTTTGTCCAAGCCTCACAGTCTGGGCTGTTCGGTAAGGCTGCCCTAGTAAACTACTATAACGAAAAGGCTAGAACATTCCAGTGCATTTGGCCTGGGGAAAAGTGGAAATGCTTTCGGCTTGACACTGTTTAGGGAAGTGCCTAGAATGCCAACTTTAACTAATGACTCTTTCATTAAGGCAGTCTGTTTACTATCACCCTGAAATAACTCTCAAAGGGGTCAGTTGAAGTTCAGACTGCTCTGGGGGGCTGGAGGCTTTCAAGGAAACCATAGCCGGGTAGAAATAGTTTCATGTAGGGCTCAGAAACCGTTTTGTTAAAAAAAAAAAAAAAAAGCTCCTTTGAAATCACATCTACAGGAATATGGCTCTAGAAATTCCACCTGGGCTGCATCTGTTGAAGACTGTGATGCTGAGGCAACCCTTTAAGCCTCACTCCCACGTTTGATTTGTGTCTGGTTTTACACGGGAATGAAGGGCATGGCAGACACTACTGCTTTCACATTTCCTTAGTGTAATTGCTTAGAGTATGTCCCTGGAGCGTTATGTCAATGAATACTAGTTCCCTGGTCCCCTATGAATCCCCCTGATAGCTCCAACTGAGAACTTCAGGGCATGTCAAAGTATTGTCACATGCCAGAAGACTCTAAAACATTTTTAACTCTTGCAAAAATTGTGTGGTTTCTTCCCACTTTATAAAGGAAAGTTAGAGAGATATAGATAAAGTCAAAGTGGGGCCCCTCAGATGACGGCCTTCTTGTCCTCAGAAGACATTCCGAGGAGAAAGGGTGGAAAGACACAGGGACCAGTATCTAAACCAGACCAATAGTGGAAAAGGAAGGACCTGGGGGTGGGAGAGGGGGCTCTGAAACACCCAGTGGGAGTCCAAGCCTTAGGACCCTCCTATCTGAAGGGGAAAAAAACCTGTTATTTTATTTTCCCTTTTCCAGATCTTTCCCAGACTTTCAATTCTTTGTTTTGGGGAATGAGTTCGGAACACTTCTAGACAACCACCTGCGCCCCTGGTACATTTCATGCTTTGGTTGTTCAAATGTGTATCTTGTGTTTCTCTAACTAGGTTATTAACACTGGATCATACAAGTAGTTCTATTTTTAGACTTTTTTTTTTTGTAACCTTCTATATTGATTTGCTTTCTGTTGCTATGCTAAAACATCGTGTCCTGGTTTTGGCTTAGGATTCCAGAAGAATGAGAGTTTGTCTTGGTGGGAGAAGCAGATGTGCAGATGGGAAGTAAGAGTGTAGGAGAGAGGGCAAGGAGGAGGAAGGGCAGCGACTGACCTGAGGCTTCTCCCTCTCAGAGTCCTGAGCCTGTGATTTACACCTCCCCATGAGAGTCACAAACTGAGGATCAGTGTTCAAATACTGTCCAGCGGGGGATATCTACATTCAACCAGCCACACCTCCATCCTGGTTTTCATGGTGGCGATACCATCTTACATTCCCCACTAGCAGCCTAAAATTAATCTTTCTTTTTCAGCCTTTAAGCCAAAGAAGGAACACAGTATAGCGCAGGTATATTAGAAAACATATTGAAAATTTCACAGGGCATTGACAGATTTTTCGTATAGCTAAAAATAGCACTGATCTCTTTAAGAGTTCCGGGCAAGAACAAAACTGTCAATAGGATGGGTGCAGCAAGCCTGTGTAATCTGGTCCTTGAGAGGTGGAGGCTGGGGATTTAGAAGTGAAAGGTCACCTCAGCTCCATGGCGAGCTTTAGGCCAGCCTGGGTTTTACAAAACCCTGTCAAGAACAACAATGAGAACTAACTGTCGTTGCAGCCTTGGATTTTATTGTTGTTGTTGTTTGTTTGTTTGTTTTATTTTGCTGTGTGTCTAGCCTGGGACAAGTCTTCAACTACAAATCCCCCTGCCTCTGCCTCCTGAATCCTTGGACTATAGTATGTGCCAGCCACCACTCAGCTTATCATTATTTGCTTTTTGTTTTGCTTTGAGACAGGACCTTACTTTTGCAGCCTTGGCTGGCCTCAGACTGGGAGCAATTCTCCCACCTCAGTCTCTAGAGCACTGGGATTAAAGGTGCCGTTCGCCCTGCCTTCCATGTCTTTTTGGGTTTGTTTCCATCAATAAATTAATGATTTTAATGATGCACATACAATGACTTCTTGAAAGTATCCATTGAGCTGCATATTGTGTTGCACACCAGAGATGGAGGAGGCAGAGGCAGGATGATTATTACAAGTTAGGGCTTAGCTGGTTCTACAAGGCGAGTTTCAGGCCAGCAAGGGAAGCATAGGGAGGCCCTGCCTCGAAGCACAAAAATCATAGAGGAAAATAGAGAGATAAGGACTCACTGAGTATTTACTCTATGCTGCACACCAAGGGCTTTACACAAAGTGATTTGTTCAGTAGTATATTGGTAGTAGAGAAGAGGAAAGAACCTAAATTTCTAGGCAGTCCACATTAAAGCTACATAAAATAGTAAATAAAGCTAAATGGCTTAGATTTCTAAGCACAACATGACTATAAAATATTTAAATTGTCCTAAGTAGGTTTTGAGGCAGTGTCACTATTGTAGCCTAGAATTTGTTACATGACCAGGCTGGCCTCCAAAACCCGCCTGCCTCTGCCTTCTGAGTACTGTGATTAAAAGCATGGGCCATCATATCTGACTTGGTAACAGGTATTTTATCTATCTATCTATCTATCTATCTATCTATCTATCTATCTATCTATCTATCTATCTATCTGTTTATTTTTGAGACAGCATTTCTCAATCTATCTCTGGCTGTCCTAGAACTCTCAAGATGTCCTCGAACTTACAAAGATCCACCTGCCTCTGGCTCCTGAGTGTTGAGATGAAAGATGCAGCACTACCTAGCAGAGGCAGATATTTTTTAGATTAATTAACTTCTGAGACAATATCTCTCTGTAACCCAGGCTGTTAAGTGTTACAGCTCTGAGGGGAAAGGCGTTTTGCAGTGAAAGTGTTCCATTTCTGAAGGGAATGGCTTCCTCAGTGGACATGTTATAGCTCTGAGGGGAAAAGGTTCCCCAATGGAGGTGTCACAGTTCTGCTCTCAGGGGGAGGTTTCCCTAATGCAAGGGTTGCAGCTCTGAAGGGAAAGGTATCCTGGACGTCGGGAGCCAAGGAATACCACAAAGTCACACCACAAAACAAACTTCACACAAGAGATTTATTGGGGAAGACACAATTGGGTGGTTGCCTCTACTGGGGCAAGAAACAGCAGAAACTGAGCAGGTGACAGGTTTTTCTTAGGGGCAGAGTTTTCCAGGTTTGAGATTTTCATGGTGGGGATTGGTGAGATTCCAAGCCAAACCCAGGGATTGGTGGGATTTTGTGCTCAGGGATTGATGCATTTTTCATACTCAGGGATTCATGGATTTTGGTATGTTTTTAAACCCAGAAGTGGGCTCAGACCTTTCACTCTACACAGGCAGACTTGAAATTTTAGCCCTTCTGTCTCAGTTTCCTAAGTGCTGAGACTAAAACCTATGGCACCATACCTGGCAGTCTTCATCAATACATTTTTAACTTAATAATTTTAAAAGTTTTGTTTGTTTGTTTGATTGTCAGAGTCTCATTAAGTAGCCTTGGCTGGCCTAGCGCTCATGTAGACCAAGGCCTAAAACTCACAGAGATATTCTTGCCTCTGCCTCCTGAGTGCTGGATTGAAGGCGTGCATGCACCACCATGACTAAAGTTTTGAAATATAAAATATATACACAGCCTGGCATGGTTACTCACGTCTTTAATCCCAGCAGTCCTGAAGCAGAGGCAAGTGGATCTCTGAGAGTTCGTGGCCAGCCTGGTCTATAAAGCAAGTCCAGGACAGTCAGGACTACACAGAGAAAGCCTGTTTCAACAAAAATAAATAAATAAGTAAATAAGTATATGTATATAAACTTCAACATATTATTTAATTCAATCTTTTAATTAATTCCTAACTAATTTCAATACCCTAGCAATGTTTTTAAAACTTAAACAGAAAAATTAGGGAAAGAAAGATTACTTTTTTTTTTTTTTTTTAGTTTTTGAGACAGAGTTTCTATGTGTAGCTTTAGCTATCCTGGACTCACTTTGTAGACCAGGCTGGCCTTTGAACTCACAAAGATCCTCCTGCCTCTGCCTTCTCTGATTGCTGAGCTTACAGGCGTGCACCAATGAGACAGGCCTTTGAGGTTATCTTTATCATAAGCACTTGTTTCTTCAGAAATGCTCTTTTTTTTGACAAGTATTTGCTTAATTATATCATCAAAATGAACTTTGAGAAGCCTCTGTTTTTAACTTATTCTTAGTTGAAATATTGAAACAAATGTAACTTTAAAAATTGCCAGCTCAGGTATCACTATTCCTATTTTAAGGAACTTTCACTAGGTTGTTTGTAATGGGAGCTGAGCTGCTTTCACCTAAACAGAGAAGTTGGCATGTGTGCCTAGCAACAGCAGCTAAAACCTTCTGTTGTGGAAGGTTCCCTAGGAGTGAGACGGGAGAAGCAGGATAAATAGATTAATCTGTTTTTCCTAGCAGGGGACAGAGTGCTGGTTATGAGAGGGGGGAAAGGCTTTCCAAGAGATAGTGTTTAGATTAGCACATGCTGGCCTAAACCCTATGGCTGCTGGAAATTAGGTCCAGGCTTACTGCAAGAGTCAGGTTCTTATCTGGGGTTATGTGCCCATGTGTTCAGCAGATGACTGAACAGAGGGACAAGAGTATAGAACCTTCTCTGTGTTTACTTATACATTAGAATAATTAGGTTTAATTTACAAGTTGGACACAGTTAACTAATGATAAATAGAACAATTATATCAGATTACAGAAATTCATCGAGAACTCATGAATTATTTCTGGAATGCTTCACTTAGTATCTTTGGTTTACAACTGTTCAGGGGTGACTGAAATCATAGAAATTTCAGATAGGTAGGGACCACTGTACTTAGTAGTTTAAAGAGATTACAGATTTAGCTCACTTCAAAGCAGTGAACACAATCAATAAGACACCAGTAAGTCTAAAAAGAAGCTAAAATCTTAGCACCATGAAGTTATAATCAACTACAAAGAGCTCTGCCTAGTTTAGGAAAATGTGTGAAATTTTAGAGATAATATAGAACTCCCCTGAGCTGGACATGCCTGCTCACACCTAGTCCTGACATTAAGAGGTTGGAAGACTGCCTGGGGTGGCGCATGCCTTTGATCCCAGCAAGTGGGAGGCAGAGGCAGTAGACCTCTGAGTTTGAGGCCAGCCTGGTCTACAGAGCAAGTTCCAGGACAGCCAAAGCTACACACAGACAAACTCCTTCTCAAAAAGTGAAAAACAAAACAAAAACAGTGGGAGACCAGGCCCACGGCTACATTGTGTGTTCCAGGTCAGTACCCGCTACAGTGTCTCAAGAACCAAAACCTAGCCAGGCATGATGGCGAACACTTATAATCTCAGCTCCTAGGAGGTGGAAGATAAGGACTTCTAGTGCAGTATAGGCTCTCCAGGATACCTTGTTATGAAAACAAACCAAACCCAAACCAAACCAAACAAAAAACCCAGTGCAACCAAAACAACAAAACCAACAACTTCCCAGTAACTGTTTATTAAGTGAGAGAAAGAAGTGCTTTTACATTTTCATTTAAATTGACCTTAGTGAGTTTACAGTGAAAAAAGGACAGGCTGGGCACAGATCACTCGCCTTTAACCCCTATTCTCAAGAGACATAGGCAGAGGCAGAGGCAGGTGGATCTCTGTGAATTCAAAGCCAGACTGGTCTACAGAGCAAGTTCCAGGGGCCGAGGCTACATACTAGAGAGACCCTGTCTCAAAAGCAAACAAAACAAAAAAGGAAGAACAGAACAACCAATTCTATGATTTTGTAGCCGAAGCCCGAAGCAAAGCATAGTATCTGAGTGGGGAGTTGATCTGAGGACAGTTTTTGTGTGCAGGCGTGTGTGTGTGTGTTGTGGAAGGGGGTGGTGATGTGGTTTGAGACAGAGTTTCTTTGTGTAACGAGCTTTGGTTGTCCGGAACTTGGTTTGTAGACCAGGCTGGCTTCGAACTCATAGAGGTCCACCTGCCCCTGCCTCCTGAGTGCTGAGATCAAAGATGTGTGCCACCAGCCTGGCTCTGAGGAGAGTTTTAATGTGAAATGTGTATATAATGCATGGTATTAGAATTCCATTTATTCCAGTTCTCCAGAGCAAGTTGATGGGCTAAACCGAATTCTGTCAAAGATGTGTCCATTTCCCCGAAGTAAACCAGCATCTTTATTCCAGTAGGTGTCAAAAACATCTGCAGAAGAGCCCAGAGTTAGGAGTTCTTTGCTCCAGATCTTTTTCTGTCCTTTCTGCACTCTTTTTGGTACAGAGTACCTCACTGTTCTTACAGCTTAAGACATTTTGAAGCAGTCCAGCACATGCCTTGGACGCAGAGGCTGGATACACTCGCGCACACGCACCCGGCCCCAAACACACACACTGAAAACACACAAACAGACACACACACACACACACACACACACCCCATAGGGTACTGGGGCGGGGTAAGATGCAAGAAAGATGCAAGAGTAGAGCGAAGGTCCAGAGCCTAAGCCTGGGCTGGGGAGAGGCGGGATGCAGGTTGGCACTTTAATCCCAACACTCCGGAGGCAGTGGCCGTCACACTCTACTAGTCCAGACCTAAGAAACCGACAAGCTCAGAGGCAGCGCGAGACTCGGTAGGGGCGAGCGTACGCACATCGACTGACTTCCCGCTTGCCGGGACCAAAGGCACTGTGGCCACGGGCCCGGCGGGCGGCCGGGGAGGAGGTGAGCCCAGTTTCTCCGCTCGGGGCGCGACAGCGCTCGGGACACGGGCGGGGCGCGTCGCCCGCTCCCAGGCTGGGCGTTGGGGCCAGTGACTCAGAGCTTTCCGCCGGGCCCCGCCCTCCGACGGCCACGCCCCACCTCGTTAGCCACGCCCTTTGCTCCGTTGGCCCCACCCCATGAGGAGGAGCCTCGCCCTCATCTCCGCCCCAGTCTCGGGGCGGGCCGGAGTCTGAGGAAGAGGAAGGGGACGAGGACAACGAGCGACGGGCGGCGGAGGACGCGGAGGAGGAAGGGGAGGCCGACCAACAAGATGGCCCCTGCTGCAGGAGCAGCCTCAGCAGCAGCAGGTGGGGGGCTGGAGGCGGCGCTGGCGGTGGCGGCGACGGCCGTGGTCCGGCGGCCTGGGACAGAGTCAGAGTCGATGGTGGCAGCGGCGGCGACGGCGGCTGCCGCGACGGTGGCGACGGCCGCAGGGACTCGGAGCTGAGAGGAGCTGCTGCTCGGACCAGCGCGGTGAGAAAGTGGAGGGCGGCGGTGCGGGGAGCGGAGCGGCCGCGGCCGAGAACAATAGGCAGCGGCGGCGAGGACGGGGCTGTCCGCCGCCGCCCTGCGCTCGGGACCGGCCCCGGGGCTTGTCAGTGGCCGGCGTCCTCTTTAGGCCTTAGGCCTCCGCGTGCCGCTCGGAGGGCCTGCCGGGGTAGGTAGGCCGAGGGGCGGTGCGGACGCCGCCCTGGACGCGGGGAAGGCTGGGGAGGATGAGGCGGGATGAGGTCCGAGCCTGGCCGGTTCCGCGGTTCCTCGGAGGACAGCGAGCAGGGCGGAGAGTTGCTCGCAGGAAATGTTTAGACCCCTGTCTGTGCGGTGAGGGGGGGGGGGGAGAGAAGGCGCCTGTAAACAGCCGTCGCTCTTGCCTAGCTGCCAGGCGTGGCTGCTCCCTCCCCAGCCCCTTTCCTCCTTTTGGCCAAGTGGGTTTTAGGGTGTCGGTTTCCCTGGAGTTCCTGGAGATAAACCCTATTGGCCAAGATGAAACCATGTGCAGGTGCCGTTTTCAAAAAGACCTAAGTGCCACTACAACAACAAGTAACACGGAATGTGGTTGTCGGTAAAGGATGGAGTAGTAAGGGGTGGACCTTTCCTACCATTATTCTAAACATCAGGTCTTCGCAGATATCACTGTACTCACCTCCGTGGTGAGAGTGAATAAGGGCTCTCTTGAAGCAGCAATAATATAACTCTTGACATCCCAGAATAGTCTGTGAAACTGGAAACAAAGCCACTTACTGGCAACGCGGAGACAGATTGTTAAGGTTTGAGCAGAACTTTTCCAACTAGCCATTTTGAATTGTGTGCAACATAGGAAATAACCTTTCTGGTAAAGTGTGTATCTTCTAGAAGCGTTTACTCAGGAGAGAGAAGTGGTTCATCTGTCCCCTAGGATTTCTTGTATCTGTCTCGTGTTCTAATATTACTTTTCTCCAATTTGCCCTAAAATTGGGGAAGAATCCCCCCTTTTTTTTCCTGTTTGAAATTTCATATTTAAAACCTACTTTCTAAGATTTAAGAAACTTTTAGGCTGGCGTTGTGATGCATGCCAGTGAATCCTAGCACTTCAGAGGCTGAGACAGAAGAATCTCCTGAGTTCAAGGCTGATGAGACCAGTCTCAAAAAAAAAAAAATAAATAAATAAAAATAAATAAAACCAACTAACCACAACACCAAAACAATACAAACTTTTACTGATAATTTTCAAAAACAAGGAACAGTTATGATTCTGTTTTAAGTAGCTAGAGCTTAGGATGAGAACAGCCCTCCTATATTAGTATATTATACTACGGTAATATCTTAAAAAGTTAACTGTTTTTCCTAATGTAATTTTGCAAGGCATTTACCACGTACATTTTCAAGTGGAAGGGAAAGAGGTATTATATTCCAGTTTCTACCTGTGTATACAGAAAGTTGTATTAAAAACCTTGAATGCATTCAAGAAGACTGCTTAATATTCACTTGTAGGATCTATCTAGGGCCTTTGTATTTTTTTCCTTTCCTTTCCTTTTATTGTTTTGGAGAAAGGGTCTTGCTGTAAGCCCAGGCTGGGCAGGAATTAACAATCTTCCTGTCTTAGCATCCTGAAGGCTGGGCTGAGTTCATGTTCTTAAAAGGAAAGTTGACTTGTATGAAAAAGATTGGTGCGTAGCTTTTGCCAATTTCTAGGGTAAATTCCTAATTACAATTTATCTCTGGCTTGCTCTCTTACCTCCCGCTCTGCCATCTCCCCTTTTTCTTTCAGGGTGCCTTCTCCCCCACCATGTCTCTATTCTCCCCCCCCCCCTCCATCCAATAAATATCTTTTATAAAAAATTATCTCTGGCCATGTTAAAAGTATTGTTCAGTAATATGAAATTAATTAGCAATACTAGATTCTAGTTCTATTGCAGGAGTTGATGGTGAATAATTACATAAAACATGTAAATATCTTGATTAGGATTTGGAGTACCAGTAGTATGGTAGATTATCTGTAAACTTATTTTATGCCTAGCATAGTATTGTCATGGATGCTTTGATCTTTTGAATCTTGAAACAATATATATTACACGGTTTCTGCTAGTGTGACTTTTGGGGGGTGGCTGAGAATTTCAGAACATTTTCTTTTTGTTGTTGAAAACTCAAATTGGTGGGTTTTCTTTTCCTATTGAATTTTATTAGGCACAGATAGAGTATTATGTGTATTGTAATGATTCTTACATTCATTTGTGTCCCTAAATGTATTACAACAACTACATAATACTAATTTATGAGTTTGTAAACTTTAAGTTATGAAAAAAATCTCATTGTTTCATCAAGGACTTGTTAATCTCATTTGATACAAAATTTCTGAAAACAGAGGCCTTCAACTAGGGAACCAGAGAGAGATGGCTCAGTGGGCAAGAATGGTTGCTGTGTAGTTGTGAGGACTTAAGTTCAAACCCTCAGCACTCATGTGGAAAAAACAGGATGTGGCTGTTCATGCCTGTCATCTTAGTGTTATGGATGGGGAAGAGACAGGAGGATCACTGGCTTTTTCCTGGTTATCAACCTAGCTCCAGGTTTTGGTGAGAGACCCTGTCTCAAATGAATAAGGCATAAAGGAACAGAGCAGGACACCTAGAGACCTTCTGTGGCTTCCCAATGAGCACATAGATGTGTGTATCTGCATACAGACACACACACACTAGAAATTTTTTTTTCAGGGTGGGGTGTTTGAGATGGGTTCTTTGTGTAGCCTTGGTTGTCCAGGCTGGCCTTGAACTCACAGAGATCTGCCTGCTTCTGCTGGGATTAAAGGGGTACCACACCACTGCCAGGCTAAAATCGTTTTTAAATCATTACATGTTAAGATGTTTTTAAATTTGAAATTGGATGTTGACCAATTTAAGATGTCTCAGTTTTCATATCTTCAGTATCAACGTATCCTTATTTTTTTAGCTTATATTTTTCAAGAAAGATTTAAACATTTACTTTACAGAGCTTTGAGAATGTACTTTATGGATTAGCTTTACAGTTGTATAGTGGCTCATGCCTATACCCCTGCATTTGAGACAGAGGCAGGGGGATTGCCACAAGTTTGAGACTGTCCTGGGCTACAAGGTGAGACAAAAAAAAGAAAAAGAAAAAAGTTAAGTTAGGTTTGTTTTTTAAGTTTTTTATTTTCATCATCATGATCATTATTATTAGGTCTTTTTTTAGATAGGGTTTTTCTGTGTGTAGGCCTGTCTGTCCTGGAACTCACTTTGTAGACCAGGCTAGTCTCAAACTCAGAGATCTGCCTGCCTCTGCCTCCTAAGTGCTGGGATTGTCTATTTTTGTTTTTGTTTGTTCTAAGATTAATTTATTGTTTATACAGTGTTTGCCTGCGTGTGTACACCTGCACACCAGAAGAGGACACCAGATCTCTTTAGAGATGGTTGTGAGCCACCATGTGGTTGCTGGGAATTTGACTCAGGACCTTTGGAAGAGCAGCCAGTGTTCTTAACCTCTGAGCCACCTCTGCAGCCCCCTTTTGTTTATCTTTTAAGATAGAGTCTTACTGTGTAGGTTGACTGTCTTGGAGCTTGCTATGTAGACCACCAAGCTGGCTTTGAACTCTTAGAGAACCATCTGCCTCTGCCTCCTGAGTGCTGGAATTAAAGGTTTGTGCCACTGTGCCTCTGATTTGCAGTTTCTTTTCTTTTCTAAAAAAAGATTTATTCATTTTACATATATGAATGCTCTACCTGCATCTATACCTGCATGCCAGAAGAGGACATCAAATCCCAGTGGTGGTTGTGAGCCACCATGCTGGAAATTGAACTCAGGACCTCTGGAAGAGCAGACCGTGCTCTTAACCACTAAACCACAGATTTGCATTTTCATAGTAATATTAAGAGTTAAGATATGCTTGATTCCTATGAAGAGATTGGAAAGGAGAATATTGTATATCATTAAAAAATTACAGGGTTAGGGAGTGTATGGCTCTATGTTAAAGTGCTTGCCTTGTATTCGTGAAGGCCTGGGTTCTAGCCACAGCACATAAAACATTATCATCATCAACAAAATAACCCAAAGCTGTGGGTAATGGCTCTTAGCATTGTAGAGATAGTGGCAGGAAGATCACTGCAAGTTTGAGGCTAATCTGGACTACAGAGTAAGTTCCAGATGAGTCTGGACTAGAATGAAGTCTTGCCTCAAGAAAACAAACAAATGTATGTATGTATGTATAATTTTTGAGAGCATATTCATTAAAAACATTTATTTAGTCCTTTTAGTTATGTTGCATTAGTGGTTGCATTGTTTTCCTTATTTCACATATACAGAATCAAGGGCTAGAAGCAGCTAAGTATATCAAAAAGGTCACATAATTAATAGATAAGAATGTACTCACACTAGGTGTTGAGATACAAATTAGCTGCTTTACCACAGTCATCAGATGTGTCATTACCAAACCTAGAAGCATGTTCTGTATTGGCATATCTTTTTCCCACTGTGAATTATGTTTTATAATATTGTACTTGACCCCTAACTTTCTGTTATTTCTACTGATGATTAAGAAGGTTTAAATTTGAGTTCTTTTGTTTTTAGGTTTTTTTTCCAGATAGTTTCTCTGTGTAGCCTTGGCTGTCCTGGACTTCCTTTGTAGACCAGGCTGGCCTCCAATTCAGAGATCCACCTGCCCCTCCCACCCCAAGTGCTGGGATTACAGGTATGCACCACCGTGCCAAGGCTAAATTTGAATTCTTAAAGAAATGCTTATTTTCCTTTTTAGCAGATCCAAATGCTATAAAATATGGACATTCATATTTTTATCTTCAGTTTTTATTTTATGTGTGAGTATATGTATTATGTACACTGTTCTGGTTTCTGCAGAAGTCAGAAAAGAGTGTCAGATCCTTCAGATGGTTGTGAGCCACTATATGGGTACTAGGAACCAAACTCATGTTCTCTGCAAGAGCAACAGGTGCTCTTAACCTCTGAACCATCTCTCCAACCCCTCCAGAAATTAATATTTTTAGCAAGACAGGTTTTTTGGCATTGATACAGTTTGTTATATAATTACTAAATTGTACCTTTGAATTATTTTATGAAAAATTAAAATAACTTTAATAATATTTAATGATGTTAAAACTAGGTCACCTGATACTTGAGCCTCTTCATTGATAAGTCTCCTCCCACCCCTTTATGCCATATATCATTTAGAATTCTGCAGTGTCTTCAAGACTTTAGGGCCTTAATATGGAATTTGATGGGGTCTAATTAGTCTGTTTTTCATATATCTATAAAGTGATCAGTCTCTACAAAGTGAAGAACAAACTGTTAACTGATCCCTGTTTGCTGACTGTCTCAGGTCAGGATGTTCCTTGGCAGGGTTTTCTGACCTGGTTTAGCTTTGGCTCTGATTATATTTATGCTCAGGAGTTAGGTATTCTTCAGGATAGGGTTCAGAAAAACTTCTCTTTCAGATTGGCCTATACTAGAACACTCAGATTTCAAAATCAGTATGCTTCCTAGGATGTAATTTAATATCTTTTGGTCAAAGCTAGATTTGAATTCTCTTTGGAGGTTAGAGTATAAGAATAGTTTTGTCAAATGTTTATATACAGAAATTGTTTTTACTTCAGAGTATCTTAAGGTATTCCTTGTATATTCAGGCATGAAATTTATCAGTTTGCAGCAGTATTGCCCTACAGACCATGTTTGCCCTTTAACCTTTTAGCATTTTTGTTTATTTGTTTATGTGAAATATACTTGTTAGTTTGTGTGCATACAGGTGAAGGCCAGAGAAAGGCATTGAAAATCTTTCCAGTATTACTGTGACTTTAGTGTGGGGGGAGCGTATACCACAGCATGCATGTGGAGGTCAGAGGACAATTTGAAGGAATTGGTTCTCTTCTACTTTGTCATTCCCAGGGTTTTTACACAGGTTATCAGGCTTGGTAACAAGGGTCTTTATCCCCTAAGCCATCATCTCTCATGCCTGTCCACCTTTAATTTTAAGATGGGGTCTCTTTTTGTTTGTTTGTTTTTGAGACAGGGTTTCTCTGTGTAGCTCTGACTGTTCTGGAACTCACTCGGTATTCTAGACTGGTCTCAGACTAAGAGATTCGCCTTCCTCTGCCTTCCTGAGTGCTGGGATTAAATCTACCACCACCCAGCCTAAGACAGGGTCTCTTAGTCAGCTTGAAGCTCATTTATTATTAGCTGGACTGGCTGGCCAGTAAGCGTCACAGTTCTGCCATCTCAGGCCACCAGCTCATGTGCCATGTGCCTCTGTGCCCTCAGGTTCTAGGGTACCTAAACTTAGGTTCTCATGCTTGCATGGCATTGAGTCATTTCCTCAAGCCCTATTCTGTCTGTATGTCTGTCTGCTTGCCTGCCTTTTTAAAAGGTAAAATAAGACTATGTCTCTGTCTCTCTCATATGTGTGTACCTATAAAATGCAGGTACTCAGTACAGAAGAGAGTGTCAGATCCCCTCGAGTTGGAATTACCCAGTATGAGTTCTGAGAACCAAACCCAGGTCATCTGGAAGATCAACAAGGCTCTTAAGTGCTGATCATTCCTGTAGCCCCCTCTTCCCGTGTTTCTTAATGCATACAGGAATCTTGAAATGTGAACAAAGGAGCCAGACCTGTAGGTATATTACTATAATCCTAACACTGGAGAGGCTATCAGAAGGACAACAAGTTTGGGGTCAGTCTAGGGTATATAGAATGTTTCAGGCCAGTTCAGACCAAAGGACTTAATTTTCTTTGAGAAATGTCTTATTTATAATAATGCAAAATGTGACTCCTTTTTGTGTAGTTCTAAAGCAGAATAAAAGTTGTAAATGAAACATGAAAGTAGAATTATAGATGAGATATTTAGCAAGCCAGGTGTGGTGATGCACGCCTTTGATCCCAGCACAAGGGAGGCAGAGGCAGGTGGATTGCTGTGATCTGTAAAGTGAGTCCAGTATAGTCAAGACTACACAGAGAAACAGGCTATCTTGAAAAACAAGCAAATAAACAACAAAAAAGATTTAAATAAGAATAAAAGAAATAAAGAAATTACCTGCAACAGCAACCCTTCCCCCCATGTTATCCTACAGCAGCACCTCCCTGCCTGGTGCCTATAGAATCTTGAGAATACCATTAAATATTATATTATACCGTATGTCAATCCTGATAATAAATTCACTGCAGAAATTTTTAAATACTTTTTTAATGTTGAGAATAATAAAAAAAATTATAGAAGTGTATAGTAGAACAGAAAATAGAGGTGGGTTTTGTTTTGCTTTGCTTTGAGATAGTCTCCTGTAGTCAAGGCTGACCTCAAAAGCTGCTGTGTGACTAACTTCTTGTCCTTCTACCTCCACCTTATCCTTCTACCTCTGCCTCCTAAGTCCTGGGATTACAGGTGTGCTCCACGACCCTAGCTGTATGCATGTTAGGCAAGCATGCTGCTAGCTGAGCCACATCCCCAACTACATAGACAGAAGCTGTTAGAACATACACTACGTGTTCAAGTGAAAACTATCCGAGTGCCCTTTTTTTCCAATGATTTAAAATTTTTTTTATGTCTGTGTGTGCCAGAGGGTATGAATGGACAATACATGGGTACAAGTTCCCATGGAGTCCAGAAGAAGGCATTGGATCCCCTGGAGCTGAACTTAGTAAGAACTGGGAAGTGGGTTCTGGGATCTGAACTTGGGTCCTCTTCAAGAGAAGTAAGTACTCTTAACCTCTGAGCCATCTCTCTAGCTTTAGTGCTCATCTTTTAAGATTTACATTTTGGGGCTGGAGAGATGGCTTGGCAGTTAAGAACACTGGCTGTTCTTCCAAAGGTCCTGAGTTCAATTCCCAGCAACCACATGGTGGCTTTCTGTAATGGAATCTGATTCTGTCCTCTACTGTGCATGAAAATAGTGTTCATATACGTAAATTTTAAAAAAAAAGACTTACATATTGTAATCCCTCATCCTTAGAAGGAGAAATGGTGATACATTTTTAAAAGATTATTTAGAAGTTTAGATGGTGCAAGTATATCTTTAAACTATACCTGGTTCCCAATTCCATTCCATAAATGTTATATTCCCTTCTTCATCCTGACAATACAATAATTTTAGGAATATTCATCTAGACTATTTGAGAAGGTTTTAAGCATTATTATTCAAACTACACTTTAAAAATCTTTGGAGAGATGGCTCATGAGTGGTTAAGAGTACTGGGAGGCAGAGGCAGGCAGATCTGTGTAAGCTAAAGTTACAGAAGGTTGTGAAGCACTATATGGGTGCTGCGAATCAAACCTGGGTCCTCTGGATGAGCACGCAGCCAGTTGTCTTAACTGCTGACAGCCCCCAGTCTTTGGCTTTTATTTTGGAATTTGTTGTTTGATTTCTGCTGTTAGCTACGTGAAGTTTGAGAGTGCTAGTACAGGCTATGCGATATCTGTGGTGCATGTACCCTACAGAATGTGCAGAGGAGGACGTTGGGTATTGTTCTATTATTCTCTGCCCAGTGATGTGAACCTGACTGACTGCTTTGTGCTTGATGGCTAGCTAGCAAGCAGGCTCCTAAGAACCTCCAGTTTGCACCTGGGAATACCTGGCTTATTGACAGATGCAGGCAGTGCTTAGGCTTTATTTTGTTTTGTGTTTAAATGTTGGGATTGGGAATTTAAACTCAAGTCCTCATGGCAGCACAGCAAATACTCATATACCCATTTAGCATCTCTCCAGCACCTTGAATTGAAACCTTTAAATAGATTTTAATTTATTATTACGATGATAATGATGAGTATTTGAGACAGGATCTCACTGTGTAGCTCTGGCTGTCCTAGAACTCACTATGTAGATTAGGCTGCCTCAAACTCACAGAGATCCACCTGCTTCTGCCTGGCTAGTGATGGAATAAAGAAAGGTGTGTGTCATTACACCTGGCAGTAGATTTTTATTTAATTGGTTTCTATTTATTTTAAGTAAGTTTCGGTTAAATAAAAATTTAAATTTAGTTCCTTGGCTGTACCAGCATATTTCAAAGGACTCTTAGCTATAGATAGCTAGTGGCTGCAGCTTTGAGCCAGGTGTGTGGCACATGCCTTAGTGTCAGCACTCCAGAGGCAGAGGCAGACAAATGAGTTCAAGGCCAGTCTAGTCTACATGAGGAGTTCAGCCCCACCAGGACTGCATAGTGAGACCCTGTCTCCAAAATTAAAAGTAGTTAAGGGTTTTTCTTTTGTTTTAGGAAATGCCATTTTATTATGTAGGTCTCTTGCTGATGAAAGTCTGCTCATTGGGGCTGGAGAGATGGCTCCGAGGTTAAAAATATGTACTGCTTTCTCAGAGGACCCCAATTTGAGTCCCAGAATCCAGGTTGGTGCTTAAAACTGCCTGTAACTCCAACTCCAAGGGATCTGATACACCCTTTGGCCTCCTTGGACACCTGTACACATATGTGATGCACACAATTTTTAAAACTAAAAATGAATCTTTTAAAAAATGAACTTGCTCATAAAAGCACAAAAAAGAAACCCTATACTTTTTACCAGTAGAAATAAAAATTTGATATTTTTTGATGTATGAAAGCCATTAGGACAAAAATAATGTCATGTTTAAGTCTTTTTAAATACATGTAAGAATAACTGGCATCCATTTTTAGTGTCAAAAGAACAGATGATACTTCATGTATGTATGTGTACACATATATACTTATTTCTTTTAAACTTTATTATAATAAATAGTAGGAACTTTAAAAAAAATCACATACCAGACCCAAAAACTATACAACTCAATGAATTTCTACTGGGTTATTAAGTTTAAAAAAAGTCTTTGTATAGTTTAGAAATAACTGTGTTTGGGGAAGTATTGGTCAGAAATGAAGTAATTTTTAATATTGCCATTTTCATATTTTTCCCATTTCAGGTTTTTGTTTGTTTGATGTTTGGTTAGGATTTTTTGTTTTTGTTTTTTGAAACGGAGTTTGTGGTCATTTGAAAAGGAAACTGTGGACCTTCACATTGGAATTTTTTTTTTTTCCCTAGACAGGATTTCTCTATATAACCTTGGTTTCTTTGACTCACTTTGTAGATCAGGCTGGCCTCGAACTCACAGAGATTTGCCCGTCTCCGCCCCCCAGAGTGCTGGGATCACAGGTGTACACAACTGTGCTTGGCTTTTCACATTGGATTTTATACTTTAAGTAGCAAATATATTTTATGTCCTTATCCACCAGCAAAACAAATGAACAACAACAAAAATCCATGACAGAACTAGAAAAACAATTAACTTTGTAGTTCTTTCATAATTCATGTTCCTTGCCTACATTAATCCTTTCCCATTATTTAATATTTAGCCTTCCTTGTTATGTTTTCTATGTGTTATACTGTATCTACATGTGCATTTATTTACATGTCATATATTAGTATGTTATTATGTATTATTGGCTAGATTCTACACAAGGGAGAACATGAGTTATTTTTCTTTTTGAGATTATGTGATCTTGTTTAATATTAAATATCCTAATTTATCCATTTTCCAATATTTTGGTGGGGGGATTTCCAGACAGGGTTTCTCTCTGTAGCGCTGGCTGTCCTGGAAGTCACTCTGTAGACCAGGCTGCCCTCAAACTCAGAAAGATCCAGCTGCCTGTACTTTCCGAGTGCTGGGACTACAGGTGTGTGCCACCACGCCTGGCAGATTTTGAGTAGAATTTTTTGTACAAAGTGAAAGATGAGAATCTAATTTCATTCTTTTGACAGCAGAAAATCCAGTTTTACCAACACCATTTGAACAGACTATATTTTCTAGTATATGTTTTTGCCTCCTTTGTAAAAAAATTAGTGGCTGACTTATGACTACAAAACTCTGTAGTATAATTTCAGGTTGAACATTGTAATGTCTCTAGCAGTGTTCTTTTTTATTCTTTGGTTATTCATGGACTTTAATGGTTTCATATGTATTGAATTGTTTTTGCTAAACTTATCAAAACATCATTTTGATAGATTTTATATTAATTCTAACTTTGGTAGTATAACCATTTCCACAATATTAGTTCTGCCAATCTAGGAGCATGGAATGGATTTCTGTTGTCTGTGAATTTCTCTTTCAGCATCTTGAAGTTTGTTATTGGGGGGGGGCTTTCACTTCTTTGGATAGATATATTCCCAAACACTTAATTTTTTCTGGCATTATTACGAATAAAATATCTTTTCTGACTTCTTTTTCTGAGAGTACACTGTTGGTATACATGAAAGCTACTTTCCTTTTTTACATTGATTTTGTATCCTGCATCTTTACTGTTAATATTTTGCTAGTCTGAGAGTTTGTAATTGACCCAATAGTATAGAACTATGTCATGTACAAATAGGGATAGTTTGGCTTTTTCTCTTCATATTATCCATTTTATGTCATCTCTTGACTCACTGCTATAACTAAGATTTGGGTGAGACCCTGTCTCAGAAGACAGGGTTGAGGCTAGGGTATTATTGGCAGTTAAGAGAACTGGCTTCTCTTCAAGAGTACCTGGGTTCAATTCCCAGCATCTATGTGGAGGCTTATAACTATTTATAACTCTAGTTTCAGGGGATGGTACACTTCCTTTTGGCCTCTTTGGGTACCACATACACTCATGGTGCACATAGGTGCATGCAAGGAAAACACTTATATTAAAATAAATAAATCCGTTCTTGACTGCTGGAGGTGGCAAGTTCCCGGATCCCCAGCTGTGCCATGGCAGACAACCACCCTGCTTGCCATCTTCCTCCTTCAGCCATGTGGGAGATTGTGGCTTGCCTGCATCTGCTAGTTATACACAATGTTGGAAGAGGACATTGTTGGAGACTGTGCCCATGGAAAGCCCTCAGTGGTGTATAGATTTTCACACAGCTTGGACAGATTTATCAGTCTTGGCTGGACAAGTCTACCCCTTACACAGTTATCTGGTGGGTTCTGATGCTGGTCCTGAGTTCTACATGATTTAAGTTTAACTGTTACAGGGTTGGTACATTGTAACCTATACCTTGGGAATTTACTACCTAAACCTTTTCATAGCTTCCTTTCTCCCAAAGAGGATATTCCTTGATGGATGACTTAGATAATAGCTCTTCATTACCAACCAAACAGAATGAGGAGTTTTGTACCTTCATTTGAAGGCTTCCAGAGTTCAGATTTGGCGTGCAGCTGCAAAGGCATTCTTGTGATTGTGGTCTATACCTTCTTTGAGACTTTTACTATCCTAGTGTCCACTGTGCTTTTCTGTATCACAATAAAGAGGCAAAGTTCAAGGTTAACACAGAAAGAGGAGGTAGATAGGGAAGGATGATGTATGCTAGTTAGAAGCTGGACTGAATCTGTCATACATATTCCAAGAATGGTTTTGAGCCATTGTAACAGTGCCTTTTTCACATAGTTGATTATGAGGAAGTTGAATTTTCTTTTTAAGAGGAGCCTCAATGATTTGTACCTAAATATCATGTACTTGAAGAAACTGGCATTTAAACCAGATTGCATTGATTTCTTTTTCTGTAATGTTCATGTGTTTGAAATGAACAAAATTGTAGTAAACCATAAGCTGGGAGGCCAGGCTGATGGCATCCCAAGAGTGGGAGGGAGGGAGTGCAGCTCTGGGGAGCTGCCTTCCTGACCATGATGAGGCCACTCCTCTGTGCTAGGGTACACACGGCCTGCTTCCTGCATGTGAGAAATAATGTAACACTTTGAGGGTACTTTTCACATAGCACTGGGGGTTCTCATGCCAGTTTCTGAAGCTTATCTCTCTAGAGATGTTCTTCAAGTTGGCCTCCATCATAATGACTCCAAACTGTGTTCTTAACTACTATAATTTCTTTTGAGGAATTATAAATATATATTAATTATATTTTAATCATTTGAAAAAAATCTTTTTTTTATTTTTTTTATTTTTTTAAAGATTGAAGACAGATCAGTTAATAGGCTGCTAAATTCAGGGCGGAGAATTGGAGAATTTCAGGGATGTAGCAGTTCCTGGGGCACTGGGCATAGTAAACTTTCAAGTTTTTGCTGTTTTTTTTTAATGGATAAGAGTATCAGTCAACTGTGATTGGATGGGAAAGTGATGGGAATGGATGTTGATGTAACAGTTAATGTCTCCTCCCTTCTAACAAAGAAAATGAATTAAGTAGGGAAGGAATGGTTATCAGATAGTGTACATTGATAGGCTGACTAGTGTTATCAGCAAAGAAAAAATTTTTTTTGTCCAAAATAAGGAAAATGGCTGGATGTGTCTTTCCAGCAGTTGGGATGTGGAGGCAGAAGGATCAGAAGTTCAAGGTCAGCCAGAACGACTAGAGAGCCTGTCTTAAACAGCCAAATAAAGAAGAATATATGTTTAATTTCCGTAGAGCTTTTAAATGTTAAAATGTCACAGCATATTGCCTTTGCTTCAGTTTCCTTATATATAAAATACAATAATGCTTTTAGGGTAATTATAAGACTTAAATTAGATAGTGCATGTAATACATTCCTTCCTTTCTTTCTTTTTGATTTTTTTTTCAAGACAGAGTTTCTCTGTGTAGCCTTGGCTGTCCTGGAACTCACCCTTTAGGCCATCCTGTCCTCAAACTCAAAGATCCACTTTCCTCTGCCTCCCTAGTGCTAGGACTAAAGGTGCCCAGCCTTAGAGTTACTCTTTACACAGAGAAAGTACTCGTCTATCTTTTGATATTGTTTTGAGACAGGGTCTCTTGTAGCTCAGGCTGGCCTTAGCTCAGTATGGAACTAAAGATTATTTTGAACTCCAGATCCTTCTGCTTCTACATTTTAAGTGCTTGAGTTATAGGCAAGTGGCACCACACCTGTTGAAGAGCCTCTGTATTTATGAAACTTAGGTTTTAGTAGAGGTGATTATATAGTGTCAGTTAGACAGGGTAAGGATGTAGCTTGTTCAGTGAGGTGGAGTAGCAGTGAGGAGGGGATTGAGGTAAGGACACTTATTTTTGTTGATTTCAGAGGGTGTTGGGGATTGAATCTAAAGCCTCATATGTGAGAGTGGGCTACTATTAAGCTATACTCATAGTCTTTAAGATACTGTTTTAAGAGGTTTTGCTTCTCGACATTCCAAAAGCAGGATATTGGAAATTATCCTGGCTTGCCTCCTACTCATGAAGATCCCTCTGCGTCTGTTTCCCCAGTGATGAGATTAAAGGTGTGTAGCCATGGCTGACCGAGAGCTTGCTCTGTAGACTAGGCTGACCTCAAGCTCTGATATCTACCTGCCTCTACCTCCTAGGTGTACACCACTACCTCCCAGCTTGATTTTAGACATCTTCTTTTCAGATTATTCATTGTTGTTGTATAGAGACAGTTTGTTTTTCAGTATTGGTTTTGAACTTTACACTGTGTCAAATATTCTTATTTTTTGGAGATGATAATGACATCTGTGAGAAGAGAGCGTTAGTTCTTCTTTTCCTCATGGCTGCCTTTTATTTCTTTTTTATAGCTCTTAAGTTTTATGTAGCAGTGGTGAAAGCAGGCATCCTTAGCTGATTTCTAATCTGTTTTCAAATGTTTATTTCTATGAGTATGGCCTTTTTTGCCTGCCTGTATGACTGGACAGCATGTACATGCAGAACCAACAGAGGAGGGTGACAGATCCTTCAGGACTGAAGTTACAGATGGCTGTGAGTCATCATGTGGTTGCTGGGAATTGAACTCAGGTCCATTAAGAAGAGCAGTCAGTGCTCTTTCCTAATCTTAAAGTAGAATCTTTAATCTTTCCTCTTGAGTATGATGTTGAATGAATTTTTTAAAATAAAAATTGAGGGAATTCCTTTCTTTTGATAAGTTCTTTGTCTTTTTTATTATAAAAGATCATTGAATTTTGTCAACTCTATGTCCTATTTTTATTGAAACGATTGTTTTTTGTTTGTTTGCTTATTCTGTTGTTATGGTGTGTGTGTTGCTTTTTGTTTGTTTAACTTTGTGTGTCAATATAAATCCAATTTGGACATAGTATATATTTTAAAAATATTTTTCTTGATCCTGTTGTTTTTAAACTTATCCATATTCAAAAGAGATA
>CM053759.1:29981824-30010071 GCA_028658305.1 Pachyuromys duprasi | reverse complement strand
TATCCATATTCAAAAGAGATACTGGCATATAGGTTCTCCTTTTTCCTTGTAATTTCTGTAGTTTGTTATGTATCAGGATAATACTGACCTGCAAGAATGAGCTGGATAGTGTACCTTCTAATTTTTTTTAAGTTTATGAAGAATTAGTGTTCTAAATTTTGATAAAATTTGTCAGTGACTTCATCTGCTCCTGAAGTTTTTACATGTGTGTGTGTGTGTGTGTGTAGTGGGTAGTTTTGTTTGCGTATCCCTCTAACTGGGATTGGGCTGGAGCCCGTATATGTATGTAATTCAGGCAGTTCCTGAATTAATGGTAATCTTCCTGTCTTGTTAGTCCCACACCCAGCTGGGGAGTGCTGTGGTTATTAATTCATTCTCCAGTTGCTAACGGTCCTCAGATTGCATGTTTCTTCCCTGTTCTGTTACTGTAAGGTTAGTAATAATGCTTTCCATTCCATTTCTGATTCTACTAATTTGTGTAGCCTCTCTATTTTCTTGGTTAATGTGTCTTTGAAAGTTTGTCAACTTCTCATTTTTTAAGATTTATTTATTTTTCCCCCTGTTCAAAGGAAGTCCATTGGCTGCTCAGTTTCCAAGTGGGTTCCCTAGTGAGTGTTACAGTGGCTGTCTCTGACATGAACTCAGTGGCTGGCTCTCTGATCACCTCCCTCTGGGGGGTGCAGCCTTGCCAGGCCACAGAGGAAAATGATACAGCCAGCCCTGATGAAGCCTGATAGGCTAGGGTCAGATAGAAGCGGAGGAAGTCCTCCCTATCAGGGGACTAGGGAAAGGACATATAGGGAGGAAAGAGAGGGTGGGTGGAGCTGGGAGGCAACAAGGGAGGGGGCTGCAGCAGAGATACAAAGTGAATAAATTATAATAAATAAATATATAAATAAAATTAAAAGATTTATTTTTATATGTATGAATGTTTTATCTGCACACCAGAAGAGGGCATCAGATCACATTATTGGTGATTGTGAGCCACCATGTGGTTGCTGGGAATCAAACTCAGGACCTCTGGAAGAGTAGGCAGTGCTCATAACCTCTGAGCCATTTTCTCCAGTTTTTTTTTTATTTTGCTTGTTCTTGAGACAAGGTGTCACACTGAAGCCCAAACTGGCCTGGAGTTCATTATGTAACCCAGGCTAGCCTTAGATTTACAGTAGTCCTTTTTACTCACCCTACCAAATGTTAAGGATTATAGGTCTGAGCCTTCCCTTTCTTATTTCTTCCCACTTGCCCTCCTTACTTATATGATAGAATTGTTTCAGGAGGTCAGGAATGGTGACCTACCATTAATGGTTGGAAATGTAGTTCAGTGGAAGCGGATTGCCAGGCATGTGCGAGGCTCTGTATTCATATCCAGAACTGAGAAGAGGAGGAAGGAAAAGGGCAAGAGACAGAGGTTTCCCCCTTCAAGTTGCCATCCAGCGATATGGGGAAAAAGTACTCAGAAATGATTTTTTATGCTTCTGTCACAGGTTAAGTCAGTGTGCTTTTGACAACAAGAGCAAAATAGCTCTTCAGCGGAGGCTCATGCCTTAGTCCCAGCCCTTGGGAGCCACAAGTGGGCAAACCTCTGTGAGTTCCAGGCCAGCCTAGTCTACAGAGAGAGTACTAGGCCTGCCGGGACCCCACAGAGAAACTCTTGTCTCAAAAAACAAAACAAACAAAACAAAAAAGAAAAGGGGGGGGAAGGCAGGTTAATTAACGATGAGGTGGTTTTAGACATAGGAACGGTCAAACCCCTTCTCTACCTTGCTTTGTAATATGTATAGCATAGTCCTGGTATTCAAAAGATATACCTGCACTTTACATGCTGTTTTCAAAGTTAGCAGGACCTAGTTGGTAGTAGAAAGCATAAAAATAGACTAAACCACTGAAGAAAATTTAGAAAAGAGAATTGAAATTTTGAGGATCAATCCAATGTCGGAAAGAGAAAAAAACACCAGCGTCAAGTTGCCTTGGCGTTTAGTATCTTTTTGGACAGAGTTTTGAATTAGAGCCAGAAATGGGTAGCATTTGTAGTATAGAAAGAGTTAAAATAAGAATTGAAGAGTAATAATGATTTCACAAAAAAAGTTCTTCATGTGTTAAAGAGTTGTTACAATTAGTAGTTAAAGTAGATAGATGATAGTTTGAACATGGACAGTGAGAAGAAAAATGGCAGAGCCTGGACTGGCAGAGACTGAAGGAGGGTTTGTTTTAGGCTGAGACAAAGTTTCACTATGCAGTTCTGGCCAGTCTGGAAATCACAGACATCGCCTGCCTCTGTCTCCCCAGTGCGGGGATGAAATTGCCCAAGGACATTTTTCCTTTTTTTTTTTTTCTAAAATAAACAAAGGTTGGAGACATTCTCCCCTCAACCCCCAAGTTCTGAGCAGTCATTTATACACACTGTTGGGACAAGAACAAATAAAGAGGGACAAATTGAAGAAACACTACAGAACTAAAAGCTGGTATTCATCAACTCGAAAAATGAACGGGCTTTAATTAGATTTTTTTTCATTGTATATATTTGTCTCTACTTTCAAAGTTATTATTTGCCATTCAGATTTGTCATTGTGAGTAAAAATAACTTTTGATAGTGGAGGACTCTTAAAAACAAACAAAAACCAAGCATAATGACATATTTCTAAATCTTAAGAAGCTAAGGAAAGAAATATGAATTTGAGGCTATCCTGAGCTACACAGTGAGACCTGCCTAAGAAAAACAAAATATATTTAGCAGAGAAGGGCTGATTTTAAAGATCACTTGAACTGCTAACACTCTGTTAAAATATCCAAGCTTCGTGCGTGAATCTTTTACTTTGGAATATTATGACTTAGAAAAGCTGCATAATTAAGAAGTAGGAAGGTGATGGAGAGATTTGGTTAGCTATTAAAAGTTAAATAGCCAGGCAGGGAGGCAAAGGAAGCCAGCCTCGTCTACAAAGTGAGTTCCAGGAGAGCCAGAGCTACACAGAGAAACCTTGTCCTCAGAAGCCAAAAATACATCGTTGATGTTGCTCTGCAAAGGACTTAAGTTCAGTTTCCAGCACTGGTGTCTGACAGTTCACAGCACCTAGGGGGTTCCAGCACTCCGTTCTTGCCTCCATGAGCATTTGCAGCTCACATGCACACTTCCCCACAGATACACAGAAACATAATTTAAAAATAAATCTTTTTGAAAATTAAAAAGAAAATGACAACAGCTTTCACAAAGAAAGCCAGTTTTAGGAATTCATGTTTTATTTAAAAGCAGTAAAAAAGATAATGAATATATAAATGCATACTGAATGCTTTAAAATATTATCCATTTGATTAATTAGTTCTCACTGGCTTACCATTAAATGTAGAGAACATTGTTTTTATGTGCTCATCTGTTTGGTATAGGAATATTTAATAGAATATTGACATAGAAAACTCAAAATAACTTCACAATTTTGATATCATCTGTAAATTTTCCTTTCAGCTAAATTAAAGTTCCTTTTAAGATGATGTTTTTTAATCTGGCTGTTTCATTCTATCCCTTCTATAGTAACTACTGTTGTGTTTTTCAGTGTGGTACATTTTACATAATGTACTATGACTTGAATCTACAGGAGCTTAAAGTTAGACACTTTCTTGGGCACTGTACTTCCTCGGGTTTTTATCCCTGGTTACTGCTTTTCTTCTTATGTTTGGTCTATGTTGGATCTGAAAATGATTCTTTGCCTCTGGACACAGTGAAGTGAAGCACTCAGCCAGCGGGGGCAGCTCTGCGACCTTGGCAAGCTCAAGGCCTAGCTCCCTCTGGGCAGGTTCTCAGCCGTCCTGTGCTGCCTCCCTTAGCAGAGCTCCTCGGTGGCGCTGTGACCCAGCGATACAATTGCTACCTCATAACTGTAATTTTGCTGCTGGTAGACATGCGGGGTATCTGACCTATGACCCCTGTGAAAAGGTTGTTTGATTCCTAAAAGGATGGACCAGAGGTTGAGAACTGCTGACTTGGGGAGTTCCAGGTTAGCCAGGGCACATGTAGAAACCCTGTCTCAAAAACAAAAACCTAATCGAATCAGCCCATTTAGCTTTTTTCTCTAAGGGGGCTGATAAACCAAGTTCTGGCTTCCAGGTTTATTCTCTTCATGGAGGTTTCTGGTAGTTGTACATTTATAGACATTAGCATATGGAATTACATGTAGTGTGTTGTATGCTGTAAGTAGAACTCAATCCATATATTTTATGAAGAAATATTTTTAGTCACAATTGTGTCTCCTCAAAAGGGGATCATTACTAAAACTTCTAGTCTTCAAATCTTAGACTATAATTTCCTTTGTAAGTTACTGATGCTCCACTGGGAATTATGACAAGAGTATAATAATAAGCCTTTGTTTTTCTTTGTGTTATTACATACTTAGCTTTTCAGGGTAGTTACAAATATTCTCATCTCTGATGTGATCCCTTCATTCTGGTTGCTATAGAAATGTTCCAGAGAAGTGACAAATTAGGTTAAGGTCAAGAATAATGATTCTTAAAAAGTTATCATGTGGGATAGTATGAGAAGTGATCCACGAATTTTTTCTTTTACATATAATAAAGTTTTGTTTGGTTTAATAGTTTTTCTAAAAGGCAGCCTAAATCTAGCCTACTTAAAACCTGTGTTTTAATCCAGATCAACAGTTAATTAGCCATGGGCTGAGAATGCGGCCCACCATCAAGTGTTTATCATCTATGAGTAGGTACACGCATGTCAGGAGAACTCTCTTACAACAGATACTTACAGATTTTAGTTTCTATTTTTCTTTGAATCAGGGACATTTAAAATAAACCGATAATTTTATGGTAAGAGATGGTAATATGGTTGTGCTATAGTTAACATTCTACAGCAGTGTAGTTTAGCAGTTCAGTAGGGCTGTTGCTGTGCTCATAGAAAAACCTGATCAATGGACATTTTAAATTTTTAAATAAACTTTTGATAAAGCAAAAGAAAGAAAGAAAGAAAAGAAAAGAAAAGACAGACCTTTAATGATTTTAGCAGGTTTAAAATTTATAGAAAATAAAGTTCACTTAAGTGTAGAATTAACTGACTTTAATTTATAGATCTGTGCAATTGTCACAATCATCTGGTTTGAGATTTCTCATCACTAACAAAAATTTCCTAATGTTAACCAACCAACTACTATTAAGTTCCATTCTGTAATCCTAGCACTCGGGAAGGCAGAGGCAGGGGATCTCTGAGTTCGAGGCCAGCCTGGTCTACAAAATGAGTCTGAGATAGCAAAGGCTACACAGAGAAACCCTGTCTCAACCCCCCCCCCCAAAGTTTCACTTGTAAGGTGATAAACATTATAGAGCTGGACATAGCGGTGCACATCTGTGATCCCACCACTCAGGCAGTCAGAGCTGGGTGGATCTTTGTTTGAGGCCATCCTGGTCTACAAAGTAAGTTCAGGATAGGCAAGGCTACACAGAAAAACCCTGTCTCAAAAAACAAAGCCAAACAAAACAAAAATAACTACTTAGAAGTTTGGCCTCTTTGAATCATAATCTTGCCATTTACTTTGAGTACCTCTCTATATGAAGCCATCTAAAATTTTTAATTGGGCAGTAACTTTATTACAGCATTGATAGCATTTCATTGCAATCCCGTTATCCTTGAAGGATAGCTTTCAAGACCCCCAGCAGATGCCTTAAATTGTAGGTAGTGCTATTCAATGGATAGTGCTTAGTACACAATCTGTTTACATAATTCATTCTCTCATACCTCCTATGCATCACTGATTTTATACTTTAGAGCCATTTATTGAGGTTACTCAACACAAATGGGTACAAGATGAGTTCCAAACCAGTGAGGGTTACATAGTCAGCCTCTGTGTCAGCCCCTTTGCCCAACATCAAGTGTTTATCATTATAAGTAGCTATAATGATGCCTCAGAAGAACAAGTTTAGAACAGGTATTTGATAAATTTTAAGTTTGATCTTTCTCTGAATTGGGTATCTGACAACCAAGGTGTCTGTTAAGTAACAAACAGGTAGCATATGTAGTATGGATCAGCATAGTAAACAAGGATTCCAGTTATACTCTATTCTGAATAATATGATGAAATCTTGTGCCGTCTGGGAGGTGAGTCATTCCTTTGTTCAAGAATCAGGATGTGGGTATTTTAAGAATAACATTATTTCATGTGTTTACTTTTAGCCCAAGTAGAAGATTGTTTATTACATTCATTAAACCATATATCCTGTGGTGTGTGTTAAATATGATGTGAACAACTATTTGATAAGCTTGAATACTTTTTTTTTAAATGTGGTTGGCGAAAGAAAAAGAATGAAGAAGTAGAAATTCTTGGATCTGTTTCTACAATTAACTCAAAACTTTGAGTCTCAAAAAAAAATCTGTGCTTTGTAGTTTATAATTCTTGCAATAGAATATCTAAGAGTGGCTTACAAGGGTTTTTAAAAGAAAATGTAATTAGGGAGAGAATATGAATGAATATGGTTTATGAGTGCAGGTACACACGCGTTTGAGCTTTGAGACCACAGGAGAACTTAAGTCTGGTCTATCACTTGCTGCCTTATTCCTTTGAGATAGGGTCTCTTGTTGAGCCTGGAGCTAGGCTGGTGACCAACAAGCACCATCTATTCTGTTTCCACGTTATTCATGTATGCATATATGAACACATGTGTGTAGTTGCCCATAGAGGCCAGAAGAGGGTGTCAGGTCCCTGAAATAGGAAATACATGTTGTGAGCCATCCTACTTGAGTACTGAGAATCAAATTCAGGTCCTCTGGAAGAGCAGCAAGTGCACTTAACTTGTGAGCCATCTCTCTAGGCATACTGTTGTAGTAATATTTATGAGTAGTGAACTATATAATGTTTATTATAATTATTGCAGGGGTGTTATTTGACCCACTCTCAAAGTAATAAGACTCTTAGACAACTGTTAGATTTTATAATTGCCTTATTACCTTGGGCCAGGGAGATATTTTTACCTACTCTATCTCAATAACCTTACCATCCAATCTCCCAGCCCTCATCCAACGCCATTCACCTATCTGGGCTACCTTCCATTCATAATCCCAAGATACATGCTTGTATTCTTCATCTGGGCCTTTTCTCGCCATTGTTGGAGTCCGTCCTCCCAGCCCACATGGTTTTTTTTCTCCATGTTAACCCTTCCTGGCATCCTTCCTCCTCTCTTCCAGTTCTCCAGTCCTCTAAAGCCTGGGAACCTTAGCCACGCCTACCCCATTCTGCCCTGCTTAGGTCTAGGCCTTTAATCAACCAACCAGGTATATATAATGTTTTAGGCAGGTTTACAAAACAAGAATAAGTATATCAGGGCAGTAACCAGATCTGGAAGGCCAATAATTAGCATGAAAATAAAGCATCAGAACAACCCCCAACAGCACAACCTCAAAGCTTTTTAATTGATGTAATTCAATTTCTATTTTTGTTTTTGTGTCCGGAACTGCTTAGGGTATCCTTAAACAACAACAAAAAAACAGCCCATTCTAACATCCTGACATGTTTCCTCTGTACTTTCTTCCAGAAGTTTCAGATCTTATATAAGTTCATAATACATTTGTATTTGGTTCTTGTAACTGGTGAGAAAGAGGAATCTATTTTCATTCTTCATATGATGTCCAGTTTTCTCAGCATCATTTATTGAAAAGACTGTCCTTTCTCCATTAGCACCTTGATCAAAAATCAGTTAGCTTTAGATGCATGAAATTCCTCCACTCCTCACCAAGTGTTATTTGATCTTTGCTAATTCTTTTGTGTGACCACTCTTTTTAAAGTGAAAAAATATTTATATATGTATAAATATGTACATATTTATATATATGTGTGTGTGTTTGTCTTCATTATGATTGTGCACTGTGTGTGTGCCTGGTGCTAATGGGGACCAGAAGAGGATGTCAAATTTCCTGTATCTAGAGTTATAGCCTGTTGTGAGCCACCATGTAGGTGAGGTCTTCTGGAAGAACAGCAGGTGCCCTCAGTACCACCACCCCTCACCCCTTTTAAATGTGGAGTGTATGTTGTGGTGCACTAGTGGAAATAAGATAACAAATTGTAGAAATCTTCTTTTTCCACCATGTAGGTTTCAGGGATTGAACTTATGTTCTCAAATTTTGATGGCAAGTGGCTATACTTAGTGACCCATCTCTCCAGCCCTTGCGTCATCTTTTAACCTTTCTTGTTGTCTACTATATTTTGGTTTTACCTTTTCTTTGGTCTTTCACTTATTTTACAATCACTCTCAGAAATCTGTGGTTATGCTTTTTCCTTTACCTCAAATATTAGGAATTTTTTTTACCATATCTTTTAACTTTCATTGTAAATATTGCTTTAGTACATAACATCTCATACATCCCTGTCTGAATTTGATATAGTTCCGTCTTGTCTATATAATATCCATTCATAGATGTACCACAATTTGCAGCTATTAGTTTAACTCTGTGATTGTTTATATATGCAGCAGGAGACATGTAGACATGACTTAATTTGATTGCCACTCTAATCCTTAGCACTGGGCATAGCAAAGAACAAAAGAGCCAAAATAAAAATGCCTCTTTAAAAAAAAGAAAGACCATATCTCCTTATGTAGTCCTGGCTGGCTTCAACTTAGAGAGATCTACCTACCTCTGCCTTCCAGTGCTGAGATTGAAGAGTTAGTCACCATGTTAAGCATAAATGTTTAGTTTTTACTGAAAGGGAAGATTTATAGCAATAATTTATTTTTAAAAGAATATCTTAAGATCTATTATTTGGCACTTTTATATACTTAATTAACACAATATGTTTCCATCATATCCACCCCCAACACTTTGGGATTTGAGCCAGACTGTCTTGGTTAATTGCTACCTCTTTATGTATGTGTGTGTGTGTGTATGTGTATATATACAGCCTCCCTAAATTTCCATTTCTCTTATCAAGTGGGATGACAGTAGTGCATACTTTTTAGAATTTGCTCTCTGTGAAGCATCTAGTACAGTTTGACACTTGGCTGCATAAATGATAAAAAATAAGTGATGTGCCATCAGGTGAATTGTGTTTGGGATTTGTGGAGCGTTTAAGCATTTAAAGCACTGTTGTCTACAAAACCCATAGTAGCAAAAAGGCAGGAACTATTTTTGTATAGAATATCTGCATAGAATCTGATTTCCTTACCACCCCTGAGACAGGGTTTCCTGTGGAGCCTTGGCTGTCCTGGACTCGCTTTGTAGACCAGGCCTGCCTCTGCCTTCCCGAGCGCTGGGATCAAAGGCATGTGCCACCATGCCCGACAGGATCAGATTCTCAGAAAAGATAATATAGATGATACTTTATTAATTAACCAACTTTAGCAAACATTTTATTATAACATTTATTTATTTGTGTGTAAATGTATGCATACACAAGTACTGTCCGTGATTTATGTGTGAGGTCAGGACACCTTCTCCCACCCTGTGGGTCCTGGAAATTGAAGTCAGATTATCAGACCTCATGGGAAGTGCCTTTACTTGCTGAGCCATTGCACTGGCCCAGTATTTCTAGAGCCGGCATGGTGGCATATGTCTTTAATTCTAGCAGAGGCAGGTAGAAATCTGTGAGTTTGAGGCTAACCTAGTCTACAGAGAGAGTTCTGGGACAGTTAGGGCTACACAGAGAAACTATCTCAAAAACCAAAAGCAGAAGAGAGAAGTGGGTGAGGGGAGGAAAGAAAGAAATGGCATGTTACTAGCTTTCTTAACAAAGAATGTGAGGTCCTGATATTGTGACAGTTAATCTCAGCATTAGGGAGACACTGGCAGACAGATCTCTGAGTTTGAGATCATTCTTCCCTACCTAGCGTGTTCCAGGTCAGCCAAGACTACATGGAGAGACTTGCAAAAACAACAACAAAAAAGTGCTATGATTGTATGTGTGTCTTTAAGAGAATGAGGTCCTAATTCTAACCTCCTACAGCCTTCAAAGGTTACATTTTTGGGCAAGCTAATTTATCTTTCTAGGAAATATGTCTACCCTAAAATGGTAGATGGGACTGGTTATTTTATCATAGCTTTGATTTTATAAAAATGTAAAAAAATAGATTATTGTGACATAAAATGATGTAGATGGAGGGTTGTAGCAGAAAGATTAGACTTATTTCTTTTCAACTGTTTTAATTTAAAAAGCAGATTATTCTAATTTTGTTCCTTTTTCTGTTTTCCAGGTTATATTTCACACTATGTGCTGACTGTATCTACAGAAGATATTTAAAAAAAAAAGATAAACTTTTTTCCAAGATTTTGATTCCAGTGGAATCTTTGCTTTAGATTTGTGTGTGTGTGTGTGTGTTAGTGAATTGTAACTCCAGAAGCAATGCCTGTACAAGCTCCACAATGGACGGATTTCCTTTCCTGCCCAATTTGCACTCAGACTTTCGACGAAACAATTCGAAAACCCATCAGTTTGGGCTGTGGCCATACTGTCTGCAAAATGTGCCTGAATAAACTCCACCGTAAGGCTTGCCCATTTGACCAGACCACTATCAATACAGACATTGAGCTCCTTCCTGTGAACTCAGCATTACTGCAGCTTGTGGGTGCTCAGGTAAGATCGTAACTTAATACTGGTTATTGTCTTTAATTGAAGTTTGTAGTTATATGTGTCTTTGTGTGGGTGTGTATATTTTAATGTTGATACAGTTGGTTGCGTATAGAAATATTTATGAATGTTTATATACTGGATTATTATATTTGGATATTTCCTGCCCAATTGGCCAGGATAATCTTAAGGACAGATACCACAATCCCAATAGCAATGTATGTACGTCCTGTTTAGATGTTGGTTTCTAATACAATTCTCCAATAAAAGGAACCATAACTCTTGGGGAGGAATGTCAGTCTTAGGGTAGGACAGCAAGTACACAAAACAAGCAAGTGTCCTGTGCAAGTACTCAAACAAAGTGTTGGGACCATGTCAAAGGCATACCAGAGCTGGTTGAAAGGGCTCTCAGTGGCCAAAGCTAGAAGGGTTTGAGCAAAATAAATAGGTATTTATTGAATTGTAACAGTATAAAAAAAGAATCAAAGACTCTGTGTAGACAAAATTTTATTTTTGCACCTGTGATTTTATTTCATTTAGGAACTTTAAAGCCGTTGTCCTAGAGCCCTGGTGTTTATGCCTGACTTTGAACCCAGTTCTCTTCTCAGGTTGACTCAGTTTGTATGATATACAGAAAGGCAAAGTGCACTTTGTTTTATCTAAAGAGAGTTGTTACTTATTGATTTATTTTTCCCCTTTCTTGGCTTTTAAAAAGTTTATTTTCACTGGATATTGTGGTTGTGTGCCTTTATTCACACCACTAGGGAGACAGGCAGGCAAATCTCTTGAGTTCCAGGCTAATGGGATTACAATAATGAGACTTTGTTTCAAAAGGGGAGAGGGTAACATTTTATTTTAATTTATTTAACTGTAAGCCCTATCTGTCTAGGTACCCTTGGAAGCCAGAAGAGGGTATTGGATACCCTGAAGTTGGAGGTATAGGCAGTTATGATCCACCTGATGTGGGTGCTGGGAATTGAACTTCCATCTTCCAGAAAAGCAGCAAGTGCTGAGCCATCTTCCTAACACTTTAAGAAGTTATTAAATATGTTTTTTTGGAAAGTGGATTGACCGTATAATACCATTTTGATAAAACCCGAGTAACTCTTATCTAATGTATAGATAAGAACTGCATAGACCTTCCTTAAATATTTGTGTAGCATATTCATGAGTACAGTGAGGTTTGAAAAGGGGGAGGAAACAGGAAATAAAGCATCTTAAGAGATGACCAAAAAAAGAAAGAAGGAAGGAAAGCCAGGCATGGTGGGGCATGCCTTTAATCCCCGCACTCAGGCAGACAAAGGCAGGCGGATCTCTGCGAGTTTGAGGCCAGCCAGGTCTACAAAGTGAGTCCAAGACAGCCAAGGCTACACAGAGAAACCCTGTCTGGACAAACCAAACCAAACCAACAAACACACAAAAAAACACAAGACTCAGACCATGATAAAGACTCCAAAAACAGATCTTCAGGGAACAGCCATACCAATAAAATTCTGATCAGGTATTTTAAAAATAGAAAGAAAACTAATCATTCGAGATGGAAGAATAAGTTAGAAACTCTTCATCTGTAAATGTAAAATTACCCCCAAATAAAATTTTTAGTTGACTACTATTGTGGTGAATGATTCTTGTGTTTTTGTTTTTAAGTATGTTTAATTTTAAAATTATACCTCTTTTAAAAAATTATATTTTTGTTTATTATTTATTTCTTATTGCGGGACGGAGGGACATGGAAGACAGGCAAAGATTTGGCTTTCTCCTTCCATCGTGTGGGTCCTGGAGCTCAGGTTTTCGTACGTGATGGGTGGCAAGCACCTTCAGCCTTCGAGCTATGTCAGATTACATCTTTAAACTTTATCACAGCTCTGAAAATATGTATAATCTCTGGCTTTGTCACTTGTTCATTTAAATAATACATGTCTTTGCTACGATTAAAGAGTAGCTTTGATGGATAACCTAAATCAAATATAAATATTTATGTTGGAGAAATCCAGCAGATGCTGTCTCAGCAAGGTGAACTGGATTAATATGAACAGAAATAAATCACTGATAGTGGATCTTTGGCTGTAATGCTCTGACGACAAAGGCATTATTTTCCTGTGTACTTACTGTCAAAAATAAATAAATTCAGTCATCTTAGGAGTACAACACTCATTACCAGTACTCCATAAAATTGAAAATCATCAAAATACAGGAAAAGTATCGCAACTTCTAGAATTTTACAAAAAGTAATATGTTAGGTATCTGGATGAGATTCTGGAACACAGGAAGGCAAAGATGCAAAGGTAAGACATTCTGAGTAAAATCCGGATTTTTAGCCGTAAATGATAGTGTGTTAACATTGGCATATTAACATCAGTAAATGTATCCTACCAATAGAACATTGCAGTGAGAATGAACTGTGTGGTGATAAGAATTCTCTGAGCTGTCTTTGCCATTTTTCTGTAAATTTAAAATGCTTTAAAAAAATTGTTCTTGTTTTTTAACCAGGAAAAAGTATTTCCTCTAACTGGTAGTCAGAAAAATTCCAGTTTAGATAATAGGATTTTTTGTTGTTGTTGATGTTGTTTTAAGCTTCTCTGCTTGACACAAACCAGTGTCCTGGTAGTGGTCATGGACCTGGAAGTGCAGGGTTCTTGTGCATGCTAGGGCGGGTGCAAACTGGTAGGCTCTAGAAAATAAAAATGGGCTGGGCGTGGTAGCATAAACCTTTTATTCTAGTACTCGGGAGGCAGAGGCAGGCGGATCTCTGTGAGTTCAAGGCTAGCCTGGTCTACAAGGTGAGTCCAGGACAGCCAGCTCTCTACACAGAGAAAACTTGTCTCTGCTGTCTCCAAAATCAAAAAGAAAAAATTAAGAAAGAAAGAAAATGGAAAATACACAAAACCCTGTAACTATAGCAGATGGTTTTAGCATAAGGGAGAGCTGCAGAGGGATGTCACTGCAGTTTGGAAAAGTGTCAGATTACAAATATCCTAACATGGGAGCTGACTCACTGTGCAGGCTGTTCCACAGAATACTGTGCATTTGCAGAAATTTCCTAAATCCTCACAAATTTATGTAAAAACCAAAACAAATATTTGTTTTTTAATTAACTTTTTATATTAATTACAGTTTATTCACTTTGTAGCCCATTTGTAGCCTCCTCTTCCATTCCTTCCCGAGAATATTTGTTTTCAAGACTGGTCTAAGCTCATTGGGTAACCAAGTATGACCTTGACCTTGATTACAGGCATGTGCTGCCACAACTGGGTTTTGTGGTGCTAAGGGTTAAATTTAGGGCTTTGTACAAGTGAAGAAAACACTCTGCTGAGCCATATCCTAGCCCTCAAATCGATTTTAAGAGCCAAAGACAATTTGGGAGGCAGAGGCAGGCAGATCTCCACAAGTTTGAGGCCAGCCTGGTCTACACAGTGAGTTTAGGACATCCGGAAATTCTAGATGTTTGTGTTGAGTCTCTGTCTCAAAAACACAACAAATAGACCTGAAAAAAAGTACAGTGACAAAGTCTAGCATACCAGTAATTTCTGTAAATTAACATATACCTGACTAGGTATTCAAGGGTTTTTACTATATCAAGGATTTTTATTAATAGTGGGATATGTGAAGAGTCAAGGGGAACTCATAATATCATCTCAGGAAGGTACTTAGCAGGAAACACATAGACACAATGACATCTTTTCCACCAAAGCCACTGAGCTCTAGAATCTGAATCTTTCATGCCAGGATATCTTAAATACGTTTATACTGATAGATGTTTTCATCAGACTATCCTCCCAGAGGGTATTGTAGTTGACATTTCCTTGGCCCCAATCTTATCTGAAAAATTTTCCAGGTATAAATGTTGTAACTCAGACTACTAAATCTTGAGCTTACATTTATATTTGAGTAATACACTTGATCCTGAAAACACAGGTTTTCCTTAGAAAATACTGATTTGTATGACAGATTGAGGTATATATTCCCATACAGCTTCCAGTTGGCTGTTCTATTTCTTTGTTATTTAAGCTCCCTCCGGTGGCACAAAAAAATATCCCTACCCCTTAAATTATTAAAATTCTTTCCTCCTGCTTGGTGCCATACACCACACACATACAAGCTTCTTGAAACACAAAGGCCTGGAGGCAGTCCATCAAATTTTACAGATTAGGGACTGGAGAAGATAGTTGAGTAGTTATGAAAGCTTGCTGCTGAACTGAGTTCTCAGCTCTCACATCTGGCAGCTCTGCTCACAATAACCAATAAATACAGCTACAAAGGGTCCAATGCTGTCATCTGGCATGCATGCTTAATAGCGACCCCATACATATAAGGAAGTTTAAGACTTTAAACAATTAACCTGTTCATTATGTGATGCTTATTTACAAGTTCTTTATAATGAAGCTTTAAATGTTTAAATTATGTACAGCTTAATCCAAGATACTTAGCTTTGGTATTTTCTACAATACCGAAAAAAAGCTTTGCTTTTTGCCAACTGCATGTTTCAGTTTAAGCATTTTTCATTCTCTTTCATTGAAGATTCTAACCTCTTAGTCCTCTATGCCATCTTTAAAATCAGGTTGAATTGTCAAAGGATTAAGTACATACATATCTAGCAAGTCTCAAAACATTTCTTATATACATAACACTTTTATTATTATTTAAGCAGAGCTGGAGCGATGGCTTGATGGTTAGGAGAACTTGGCTGCTCTTGAGGACTGAGGAAATAGTTTAATTGTAAAGTATTTTCTTTGCAAGCATAGAATCTTGAATTTAATTCCCAAAATTCAGATAGAAGCGGAAGGCTAGAGAAATGACTCAGTGTGGTTAAAATCTCTGACTGATATTTCAAGGGAACCAGGCTTGATTCCCAGCACCCACATGGCAGCTCACAACCATCTGTAACTCATGCATATGGTACGTAGACATATACAAAGGCAAAACAACAATAAACATTAAGTAAATATTATTAAAAAGATGTGAATGTGGTGCCACACTTATAATGTCAAGGCTGAAGATCCTTGGGATTTTTTGGAAACCCAGCCTAGCCTACTTGTTAAGTTCTAAACCAGTGGAAAACCCTATCTCTAGGTGTATGAGAAATAACCAGTGAGGTTTTCCTTTGGTTTCTCTACATGTCCAACACCCCCCAAAAAAGAAAGAAGGAATGGGTACATACCATAACCTGGTTGACCCTTGAAAACATGATGTTGCTATATGTGGTGGTGCACATCTTTAATCCCAGCATTCCTTAGGCAGACAGCCAGCAGCGTCTACATAGCAAGTTCTGGGTCAACCAGGGCTGTGCACTTGAGACTCTGTCTGGGGGGGTGGGGAGGTTGAGGTTTCTTTGGGGGGGTGATGAAATTTTTTTCAGTTTTGGTTGTTGTGGTTATTCAAGTGTAAATTTACTAATACTACAGATCATTGAATTGTATAAGCAATCTAGTATTAAATGGTATTTGAATTTTTTTTAATAAGGCTGTTATGGAACTAATAGTGAATGTATATATGTTATAAAAATTTTTTGAAAGCATTTAGCAAATTTAGTAGTTTTAATGTTGCAAGCACCAGGAATATCAGTGGATAAATTATACTCAATAAAATATTTAATAAATTAATGAAACATTCAAAACTTTTCTTTTGGTCTCTAGATCCCTGAGCAGCAGCCCATTACTTTGTGTAGTGGGGTTGAAGATACAAAGCATTATGAGGAAGCCAAGAAATGTGTAGAAGAATTAGCATTGTACCTGAAGCCACTTAGCAGTGCTAGAGGTAAATGTAATTATAAAATCCATGCTAAACAAACAATTGTTTGTTTGTTTGTTGAGACAGGGTTTCACTATGTAGCCCTGGTTGGCCTGGAACTCTCTATGTAGACCAGGCTGGCCACATTCACAAAGATTCATCTACCTCTGCTTCTCAACTGCTGGGATTCTCACTCTCTCTTCTTTTCCACTCTTTCCCCTACTTAGTTTTCAGTGCTGGGCAAGCATTCTGCCATTGTGCTATCTATACTGCCAGCCCTAGTGAAGGCTAATAAAATTTATTTATTCATTGTGAACCAAACCTTCATGCTATAAACCACAACAAATAAAGTAGTACTAAATCCAGAGTTATGTGGTATTAGAAATATGAATGACCGGGAGGTAGAGGCGGGTAGATCTCTCTGAATTTGAGGCCAGCCTGGTCTACAAAGCAAGTCCAGGACAGCCAGGGCTGTTACACAGAGAAACCCTGTCTTGAAAAACAAACAAACAAATGAGTAAATAAAATATAAATGACTGTAATAATGACTGCATACAACAGTAATTTAGAAGTTGTTTTTGTTTTATTTTGGTGTTTGGGTTTTTGAGACAGCGTTTCTCTGTGTAACCTTGGCTGTTCTAGACTCTTTTTGTAGACCAGACGGGCCTCTACAGAGATCTGCCTCTTCTTTCCTGAGTACTGGGATTAAAGGCTTGAGCCACCACATCTAGCTTGGACTTTCATCTTTTGACAGCTTTGATTTTATTTTTTTTCTTTGGAGACAGGGTCTTATTTGGCTCAGGTTTGCTTTAAATTTGCTTTGTAGCCAAGGATAGCTTTGAATTTCTGATCCTCCTGTCTATACTATCCAAATTCTGAGATTACTAGGGTGCTGTAAATTAAGGCCAAGTGTTACACATTCTAGCAGCTATTCCCCAACTCTTATTTGATAACTCTGGATCTTTGTCTAGTTTTAGATTGTATTTGTAGAAAATTGTGGTAAGAAAATGGAAGTTAGACTGGAGAGGTGGCTCAGCGGGTAAGAGTACTAGTTTTTTTTCCAGAGGACCCAGGTTCAGTTCCCAGTACCCACATGGCAGCTCATCACTGTCTCTAACTCCAGCATTTTCACACATGCAGACAAAACATCAGTGTATATAAAATTTTAAAAAATAATAATAAACTCAATACTTTAAAAAAGAAAGAAAGAAAATGGAAGTTGTCATTACCTTTCAGAAAGGGCCTACTTGTTGCTTTAACTATTCAGAAAGATTATCCACTATGAAATAATATGCCAGAACTGTTGGGGCATCAGTATTTGGATCTTGAATTAATTGCTAATGATTTCTGTCAGTTTTTCTATGATTAAAATGAGTAATAGTGTTTTGAATGTCATAATGAGTGATTCCTACATTTGTTTTACTTTTTAAGTGCTAGTCTTGTATAGTTGTATTTGTTTGTTTTGGTGTTTCATGATAGGGTTTCTCTATGTAGCTCTGACTGCCCTGGAACTCACACGCCTGTGAGTAGACCACGCCTGCCTTGAACTTACAGACATCCGCCTGCCTTTGCCTCCCAAGTGCTGGAATTAAAGGCATGTGCCACCAAATGGTTGTTTTATTGTTTATTTTAAATACTCTAATAGGACTGGGAACTAGCCCACAAATCAGCCATTCCAAAGGAAGTGCTCCTGGATTATAAAGTTGTAAACCTAGAAATAGCTTCTTTGTTCTCCTCTACAGGAGTAGGTCTGAATAGCACTACTCAGAGTGTTCTGAGTCGCCCAATGCAGAGGAAGCTTGTGACTCTGGTCCACTGCCAGCTAGTGGAAGAAGAAGGCAGGATACGTGCTATGAGGGCTGCTCGATCTTTGGGTGAACGCACAGTTACAGAGCTCATTCTACAGCACCAGAATCCTCAGCAACTCTCCTCTAATCTTTGGGCAGCAGTCAGAGCTAGGGGATGCCAGTTCCTTGGACCAGGTATGTAATTAAAGTTTGTTTGATGATTTTTGTGTGCCCGTTCCCCTTGCTAAGTATTCTTAAAATATAGGATAAAAAAACCTTAAGTAATATACAGATCCTCATCTTTTGTTCTATTCTGTTTCAAGTACCATTCAGTTTGACAGTTCTGGCTTGGTGTTAATTTTTTCAGAAAAGTCACAGATTATTTTCTTGATAACAAAAGTTTATTTTATTGTTATTCATTGAAATGTTTTTCTCTATATTAATCACTTATCTTCTTATATAAGACAGAATTGCCCAAAAGCACGGCTTAAAAATGTAGTCGTAAATGCATAGTATTATTTGGGTTTTTGTTGTTTGTATTGTTGGTGGTTTGGGTTTTTTTGTTTTGTTTCATTGAGTTTTTGTTTTTGTTTTATTTTGTTTTGTTTTTTGAGACAGGGTTTTACTATGTGGCCCTGTCTGTTGCCTGCTCTGGACCTCACTCTGCAGACCAGGCTGACCTTGAGCTCAGAGTGCTGGAGTAAAGAGGTGCACTACCATGCTCATTGTATTGCTTGTTAATGCCATGGTATCATGTCGCTCTTCAGATAGTGGACTTATGTCATCTTTGCTCAAAGTACATTTTGATTGTACCATTTTTCCTAGCAATGCAGGAGGAAGCTCTGAAGCTAGTCTTGCTGGCCTTGGAAGATGGTTCAGCGTTGTCACGGAAAGTGTTGGTTCTCTTTGTGGTGCAAAGACTAGAGCCACGTTTTCCTCAAGCATCGAAAACCAGCATTGGACATGTTGTTCAGCTCCTCTACAGAGCCTCCTGCTTCAAGGTATGAACCTAAACTTAAGCATTGCCCTTTCTCCAAACTTAACATTAAACTTGAACATTAATAAAATTACCTGTACTTTTCAAAAACTATCAGCACTTTTCCATTTTAAAGAAGGCAGATTGAAGAATATTCTAGTTAAATTCTCTTGTATTGCTGGGTTTGGATTGTTTGGTTTGTCTGTTTGCACTGGTGGGGATTGAACCTTGCACATGTTAGACAAGTACTCTGTTACTGAAATATAGTTTCAACCCTGAGATTTACATGAAGAGATTAATCATCTGTTATTTCCCATTGTCTTAGTTAGGATTTCTGCTTAGGGTTTCTGTTGCTGTCATAAAACACCACGGCCAAAAGCAACTTGGGGAAGAAAGGGTTTATTTTAAATATAATTCCACAGCAGTGTATCATGAAAGGAATTCAAGGTAAGCGTTGAAGCAGAGTCCATAGAGGAGTTTACTCAGCCTGCTACCTTATAGCCCCAAGACCACCAGCCTGGGGTGACACTGCTTAGAGTGAGCTGGGCCCTCTCACATTATTTCTTAATCCAGAAAGTACACCACAGGCTTGCCTACACGTCAGTCTACGGGGAGCATTCTCCCAACTGAAGTTCCATCTTCCAGAATGACTGACTGTCTTGAATCTCGTTGACAAAAAACTGTCAGCACACCCACCAAGACCTTAGGCAAAATTGGTCCAAATAGAGTCACTGAAGCAGGAATAAGGTTTTTAAGAGTTCTTTCCTAATGTAATTGTACTTGTAGAATCCCAGACATACCATTTGACTTCAGTGTAAATGATAATTGTGGACATACTCTCTTGTATTCCAAGTTGAATCTTCACTGCTCCAAACACTGATAGTCACCAGGTTTCACTTTTTGTTCATCCTGATTTATTTTCCTGTCTTCTTAAAAATAAAATGTTCTTTCTTCTGATATAGCCTGTAACCTGCTAGTCCTGCTAGCTGTAAAGAAATCCATTCCTGAAATCACTATAATTTAACTGATACTGTACTGAAAAGGGGTCTCAGTTTTTCATATGGACTTGCAACCAAAATCTCTTCAGTTCAGTGTTTCTAAATACAGATTTTCACATTTATTGTGATGGCTAAAAAGAATAATATAATACTTAAAAAAATTTTTTTTCATTACAATTTACTCACTTTGTATCCCATCTGTGGCCCCCTCCCTTATCTCCTCCCAATTCCACTCTCCTTCCTTCCTTCTCCTATGCCCCTCCCCCAAGGGAGGAGGTTCTCCTCCCCTTCCACCTGACCCTTATCAGGACTGGCTGCATTGTCTTCCTCTGTGGCCTGGTAGGGCTCCTCCCCCTTCAGGGGGAGGTGATCAAAGAGCCTGCCACTGAGTTCACACCAGATACAGTCCCTGTTTCCCTTTCTAGAGAAACCAACTGGACACTGAGCTGCCATGGACACTGTGCAGGGGTTCTAGGTTATATCCATGAATGGTGCTTGGTTAGAGTATCAGTCTCCGAAAAGACCCCTGTGCCCAGATTTTTTTGGTTCTTGCTTTCCTTGTAGAGCTCCTGTCCCCTCCAGGTCTTTCTATGTCCCCCTTCTTTCATAAGATTCCCTGCACTCTGCCTAAAGTTTGACTATGAGTTTCAGCATCTGCTTTGATACACTGCTGGGTAGAGTCTTTCAGAAGTCCTCTGTGCTAGGCTCCTGTCCTGTTCCCTGTTTTCTCCTTCTTCTGATGTCCATCCCATTTGCCTTTCTGATGCTCAAATATACAACAAGGACATTTGCTCACTCATGTTCATAGGAGCTTTATTTGTAATAGCCAGAAGCTGGAAACACCCCAGATGTCCCTATGTTGAGGAATGGATGCAGAAAATATGGTACATTTACATAGTGGAATACTACTCAGCAATTAAAAACAAGAAAACATGAAATTTGTAGGCAAATGGTGGGAACTAGAGAAGATCATCCTAAGTGAGGTATCCCAGAAGCAGAAAGACACACGAGGTATATACTCATTTATTAGTGGATACTAGACATATAATATAGGATGATCATACTAAAATCTGTACACCTAAAGAAGCTAATCAAGAAGGAGGACCCTGAGTAAGATACTCACTCTTCATTCAGAAAGGCAAACAGGATGGACATTGGAATATAATTCTTCATTGAATACAATTTAGAATATATTCCAGAATGTCTGTATGCTTTCCATGTTAACATGTTCTCTACTGACAAAAACAGTCAGATACAAATTATAAGACTTTCTGAAGTAAAGTCCTCTCCTAGCATGTGTGATGCTCTGGAGGAGTTCCTAGTATCACAGTCAACCAATAAAACATTAACAAGTTGTTAAAAGGAATTTTGTTGTTGCTGTTGTTTTTTTGAGACAGACTTACTGTGTAGTTTGGTTGGACTAGATAATTCAGCAATATTTCTGCCAGAGTTATAGTTAAATTCCACTGTGTTTAAGTATAAAATTTTAAAAATTATATACTTAAGTATATACATATATTTCATTTTGTGTAATGTGATTCAGAGGTAGGTGGTTATGCATGTATTACTGTGCATTTGGAAGTCAGAGGACATCTTGTGGGTGTTGGTTCTCTCCTTTACCCATGTAGATCCTAGAAGTTGAACTCAAGTCATTATTCATTTGTCATTTTGTTTAGTTATTACTTTTATTTGTATATGTAAGTGAATGCCATATGTGTCTCATATTCCCTGAAGCTGCAGTTACAGGCATTTGTGAGCCACCTAACAAGGGTGCTGGGAACCAAACCTGGGTTCTCCAAAAGACTAGCAACTGGTCTTACCCTCTGAGCCACCTCTCCAGTTCCTAAACTATAAAAAGTATATAATTAAAAATTTATTGCTAGTGCCCTTGCCCACATGTTCATGCATTCCTGCGTGTTGTGCATGGGTATGTGTAGACACATCCATGTCATGGCACAAATGTGATGGTCACAAACAATTTTGTGGACTTGGTTCTCTCCTTCCACTCTTATGTGGGCTCTGCGGATTGAATTTAGGTTGTCTAGCTTACGCAGCTCATGCCTTAACCTGTTGAGCTGTGTTATTGGCCTATTTGACCTCTCAGTATTCTTTGCCTTGTGTATTTTGCTGTGAGATCTTATGAATGTTCTTGATTGTTGTTAGGGTGATGAAGGTGTTGGAGATATATATATAGGTCAGTGACAGAGTGCTCATAGTATTTCCAAGGCTCTTGGTTCAATCCATAGCATCCACAACCCCAAAATTAAACATTCAGGGAACCATTGCACCATGTAGAAAGCCTATTCTACCTTCTAAAGAAGGTTATGTTGAGGAAGTATTTTCATACATGTACATGTTTATTTGAACTTATAATTTGTCTTTGGAAAATGGCAAAGTATAGTTGTTTTTCTGACACAGTACTTGATTTTGTGTTTGTTCACCTGACTTCATAATGAAAGGTTTAGTTAGACCATATACTATGTTATAAGGACGAAATGACAGTTTCTTTTAGCACCCATACTTGATTCTTTCTCTGAGATTGTGTACTTTTTGCTTAATTAAACCCAGTATTGCTTTAGAAAAAAAAAAAAGGAATACATTTTTAAATCTTTTAAGTGTGATCTGTAATTTCTGACAGAAATAGTTTGAAGTGTTTTTAAGTAGAAAGTTTAAATTTCATTTATTTTTTATCTTAATATGCATTAGTGTTTTGCCTACATGTAGGTCTGTGTGAGGGTGTTAGATTTGGAGTTACAGACAGTTGTGAGCTGCCATGTGGGTGCTGGGAATTGAACCTGGGTCCTCTGGAAGAGCAATCAGTGCTCCAGCTCCAGGTAGAAAGTTTAAACATGGGAATTTTCTACTCTAATGATATGGGTTCTTATGGGAATAAAACATTAACACAATACAGTTTTGTTTTTGGCAGTATGGGGAATTAACCACTCTGCTATGAGCTACAGCTCCAATCTCCAAATATGTCTTAAAATGTCTTAGGGAACTGGTGATTGTAGGCATTATTTTAAATTTTTAAATCTTTGGCCTTATTGAATCCAATTTGACTCAGTAAGTTACTGGGATAATAATAGCATGTATATCAGATGTGCTACAAGAATTAAAGTGAGTTAGTATAGTAATAATAATGCTTTAATTAGGTAATATAACATATTAGCTAACACATATCATGTGTTAGCATTAAAACAAAAAAATTTTTAAATGCATGCAGATACACACGAGGTGTCTTCCCCAGTGGCAATCTAATTTCTGTGGGGGTTTCACTGAACCTGGGGCTCACTGATTCAAGTAGCTGGTACAAGCCGGAGGAATTTCGCTAATGTCACTTCAGTGCTCTTTGTGGACATGGGACTGAAGTCATCCACAGCGCCCCGCCCTCTGTTTAAACTGCAGATCCTCATGCTTGTATGGCAAATTCTTCACCACCTGAGCTGCTGTGCCAGTGCCTTCCCTGCCTTTAAAGTGCTTTTAAAAGAACAAACAAAAAGCAGGTTGTTTTTATTGTTGTTTGTGTTTGAAATAGTTTTATAGCCCTCCCTGATCTTGAACTTGTTATTTGGCAAGGCTTGAATTTCCGATGGTTCTGCCTCTACCCCTTCAATATTAAGGTTTCAGGTGAATACTACCACATCTAGCTGAAAGGCTTTTATTAAAAGATAATTGTTATTATTATTACAGTCCAGCATCTCATGCTCTATACTTTTTGGTGGTGTTCTGTTTCACAAAACTCCATGGAGAAATTAAGATAAGTTCAAATCAGTCATATTTAAAAATCACACTTATTAGAAGCTCTTTAGTTATTAGTGTCAGATAACTTAATACTAGGCAAGTCCTAGAGTCACAATCTATACTTGTGAAGAAGAAACACATACTGTTTTTTTTTTTAAATAATTACACTCACTAAATATTTTCTCAGTTCTAAAAATGCTTATGTTCTCAATGTATCTGATAAATTCTATACTGTCTGAATTTTTTACCCACACATATTATTCTTTATATAGAAGATTTTGACATCTATGGCTGGGTGTGGTGGTTACATCTCTTTTATCCCATCTCTTAGGGCTGGGCTAGAGGGGTTGTGGTCAGAGGCAGGCAGATCTCTTGAGTTTCAGGCCAGCCATAGCTATATAGTGAGACTCTGTCTTTAAAAAAAAAAAAAAAGATAAGATATTGACATCTATAATGGGAAATGTTTTCCAGACAGGATGGTATATTCCATTTTAATCATGATATTGTTGCTAAAAGAAAGGGGTTTTTTTTGTTTGTTTGTTTTTGGTTTGCCAGGCTGGTAAGATGACTCAATAGTGGTCTTAGGACCCACATGGTGGAAGAAAAGAACTGATTCCTGGGAGTTTTCCTGTGTATGCTTGCCACATACGGTGCACATCAAGTCAAGATACATGAAATAAACTGTATTTTTAAGTTACCCTGTTTTGTTTTTTTTTTCTATATGTGATAAAGTATGAGGCTTGTGTGTCTTTCTAGGTCACCAAACGTGATGAAGACTCTTCTTTGATGCAGCTGAAAGAAGAATTTAGGACTTATGAAGCTCTGCGGCGAGAACATGACTCCCAGATAGTACAAATTGCTATGGAAGCAGGCTTGAGGATCGCGCCAGACCAGTGGTCCTCGTTGCTTTACGGAGACCAGTCTCACAAGTCTCATATGCAGTCTATTATTGACAAGGTAGGGGCTTTATTGTCCCTTACTTTATCAACAATTTTGGAGTCTTCATAATTTATTATTTTGCAATTATTTTATTCAACAAATGAATATTAACACAAATAGTACATGTCTGGTTTCTATAAATGAGATTTAATATGGCTAGGTATTTTGTTGTAGCTAGTCGTATCAAAATGACACTTTGCCTCTGTAAACACTGGGTTGGTGTTACATTGTTTCAGCCAGTGCTCCCCCATGTTCCTTGTCATCACCTCTCCTTCTTTACTTATTGCCGGAGGAAGCCAGAAGAGGGCTTGGGATTTCCTTGAAGTGGAGTTACAGATAGTTGTGAACTCCCTCACATGAATGCTCGGAATGGAGCCATATCTGGGAGAGCAGCCAATACTTTTAACTACTGAGCTATCTCTCCAGGCCCTAAACCCTGTTTCCAAATGCCCTTTAATTTTATATAGTGGCCTTTTAATGAATGATCTTCAGATGTATACCTTGAGGCTTTATGATTTCACTCAGAATAATTTTACATATACTAAAGTTATAACCTCTCATGGTGAGTTTGAATTTTTTGGTAACCCTGTTTTTATTTTATTCACTGTGGTTTGGGGGTTTAGGGAGTTTTTTGCTTGTTTTTGGGGACAGTGTTTCTCTGTGTAGCCTGGATGTCCTGGAACTCACTCTAGTCCACGATGGCTTTGAACTCAGAAGAGATCCACCTCCCTCTGTCTCCCAAGTGCTTGGATTAAAGGTGTTTGCCACCACTGCCTGACTGACTGTTTTGATGTAAAGACCACTACAGTAGATGTGACTGTTAGGTCTAGCTCTATGATTTCTATCTAATGCAGTAATATGTATTTTTCTTAAAACTGAGTAGTATTCTAACCATTGATACATACCAACCTAAAATATATGAATGTGGTACAGAAAGTCTTAAAACACTGTAATATGCTAAATGATATTAATATGTAGTTTTTGCTATTTTCTTAAATACTTATAATTTCAGGAATGACTGCCAACTCTAGGGTACATTACATTTAATTTAGAGATAGGGTCAAAATCTAAGAGTATTTTGAAAATATTTAACATTTACTAAATGGGATGATCTTAAATAATTGACTTCCTTTAAGCAACCTTTTATTAGTCCTCTGTACAGAATCAAAGAAATTTGTACACTTTGCAAATCACCTAGGTTATTGTCTTAGTATTCTATTTTTTTGAAGAGACACCATGACCATGACAACTCTTGTAAAGGAAAGCATTTAATTGGGGGCTTACTTACAGCTTAAGAGGGTTATTTCGTTATCCTTATGGAGGGAGGCACAGAGGCAGACATGATAACTTAGAATTCTACATCTGGATCTATAGGTAACAGGAAGAGAAAGCCATTGGGCCTGGCTTGGCATACTGAAACTACAAAGCCCACCCCTAGTGACACTCTCCTTCCAACAAGGCCACACCTCCTAATACCTTTCATGTAGTACCATTCCCTAATGACTAAGCATTCAAACACGATCCTGTGGGGTCATTTCTATTCAAATTTCCACAGTTATGAATGAAAAGTTCATTTGAACCTTGGTATGCTGGCTTTAGAATATATTTTTAATCATTAAATCTCTTACCGTACTAGTCTTTCTTTCTTTGTCCCCAAACATGACATTTTGAGTAACTGATAGATTGATTGAGACATGAGTTTTATTTTGTTTTTCTGTTTGGTCTATAACTGTTTGCAACTGTTCCTTGACTACCTTTGTATTAGTCAGGGTTCTCTAGAGTAATGAGACATAGTTAAGTCTCTCTATAATATAGAAAGGGGATTTATTAGAATGACTTATAGGCTATAGTCAAGCTAGTCCAACAATGGCTGGCTGTGAATGGAAAGTCCCAAGAATCCAGTAATTGCTCAGTCTACAAGGCTGGGTATCTCAGCTGGTCTTCAGTACATACTGGAATTCTGAAGAAGTCAGTTCTAATGCCAGTGAAGGAAAGAACTTCCTGTCAAGGTAAGAACAAGCAGGAAAAGAACAAAAACTTCCTTCTTTCACGCTCTTATATAGGCTACCAAGAGAAGGTATGACCCAGAGGTGGGACTTCCCTCCTCAAAGATTAAAGGCTCATCTATCTCAAAGATCCAAATTAGAAGTAGATCTTCCTACTTTAAATTAAGCAAAAATCCCTCACAGGTGTGTCGACCATTTTTTTGTTTTAGTTAATTCCAGATGTACTCAATTAGACAACCAAGACTAGTCACCACAACCTTTAACTAAATTTCTGCTGCTCCTAGGTTAGAACAACTAACTGATTATAACTTAGTGAAACCCTGGTAACAATATCAGGTTCTTTTTGTTTTTTGAGACAGGGTTTCTTTGTGTAGCCTGGGCAGTCTTAGACTCACTTTGTGTACTAGACTGGCCTCAAATTCACAGTGATCTGCCCACTTCTGCCTCCCTGAGTGCTGGGATTATAGGCATTGACTGGTAACAATATCTTAACATAAGAGCTTTTTATCTCTGAAGAGAAATTTGGTTCATTTTTATGTAGATTCTAGGGTTGAGCAATAATAATTCATACAGTAACTAAGGTATATATTCTCTAGTAGTTTTCTCTCATCACAGTTGAATGTCATATCCAGAGACCCTTTATAACAAGCAAGTAAAGTATGCAACATGTGTGAGTCTTTTATAATTATACAGGCAATATGAGATAGAACATCACAATGGGAATATTTTTAATGTGCACCATCACAAGAGATACTTTATTGAATCACTATTAAGCACTTGATTGTTTGGTGCTTTTGTTTCTTAGGGTTCTTTATGGTAGCATTGCTTTGTGTTGTTGTTCTCAGTTCTGAAGATTGAACCCAAGGCCTCAAGCCTGGTAGTTCTACTTCTGGACTGCACCCCCTATCTCTCAAGAAGCACTTGTATCTTTTGCAACTTTTGAACTGGAGTTTTTATTTATTTTTTAATAAATTTATTTTTATATCAATCACAGGTTAGGTTTTTTGCATCCCATGCGTAGCCCCCTCTCTCTTTCCCTCCCACTCTCCCCATCCCTCCCTCATCTCCTCCCCGCCCCCTCCAAGTCCATCAACAGGGGAGGATCTTCTCCCCTTCCATCTGACCCCAGATCATCTTGTCTCCTCAGGGCTGGCTGCAATGCCCTCCCCTGGGATCTAGCCAGGCTGTTACTCCCTGGCGTGTATAGGGGAGGGTCAAAGAGTCAGCCATCAAGTTCAAGACTGAAACAGTCCCTGTTTCCCTTACTAGGGTCTTCAGTCCGACAACGAGCTATCATGGGCCACATCTGAGCAGGGGTTCTAGGCCACATCCACACATGGTCCTTGGTTGTAGAAACTGTCTCATACAAGACCCCTGTGCCCTGCTCAGTTTGATCTTTGTGGAGCTCTTGTTCTCCCCCAGTCTTACTAACTTCCCTTATTTTTATTATTACTTCCCACCCTCTGCCAAGGGCTTGATTGTGAGTCTTAATATCTGCTTTGATACTTTGCTATACTGATTCTTTCAGAGGT
>CM053759.1:29861371-29972758 GCA_028658305.1 Pachyuromys duprasi | reverse complement strand
TGTATTTTCAAACCTGAATCTCCCTCCCAGAGTTGAAATGCCATCTGTGTTTTAAAACCCAGTTCAAATGCCATCAACAATAGTCTTATATAGAACTCATCTATGAAAATGTCTTCTTAAAAAAAATGTCTTCTCACTTCATTTTGTGTATGTTTTAGTGTATTATGTGTATGGGTGTCTGGAGGCAGTTTAATAAGAAAGGGTTATTTTAGCTCGCAGTTCAAAGTATAGATAGTCTATGATGGCAGGAGAGTCAAGGCAGAGGAAGTTTGAAGCAGCTCACATATCCACAATCAGGAAACAGAGGAATGAATGCCACAGTTAGATGGGTCTTTCTATAAAAGTTAACATAATCAAGATAATCCACCACAGGCGTGTCCAGAGACCCATCTCTGAGGTGATTCTAGGTCCTTTTAGTTGGTACCACTAACCATAACAGATGAATAAGTATCCAAAGGCTGCATAATGATTAACTTGATTATATTGGTGTGATATTGGATAAAACACTGAATAAGATTATAGGTTTTGTTTAATTTTTAATTTTATAGATGCTCCTCCTCCAACATGGGAACAGCTAGAAAATGGCCTGGTTGCTGTACGTACAGTAGTGCATGGGCTGGTTGATTATATCCAGAACCACAGCAAAAAAGGAGCAGATCAACAACAGGTAAGGGGTTGCTGTTTGAAATCTTCAGATAAGCCACTTTGGGTATACCTAGGGACTGGCCACTATAGATACAGGTACAAAGCAAAAAAAGACTCTGACTATAGGGGCTCAGTTGTTAAGAGAACTGGCTGCTTTCCCGGGGAACCCTGTTCAAGTCCTGGCACCCACACAATGGTTCACAACTTCCTATAACTCCAGTTCCAAGGAAATCAGATGTCCTGATTTGTGGATACCAGGCATGCACTGGTACACAGACATACATGCAGGCAAAACACCCATTCATATATTCTTTTAATTGTTGAAAAAAAAGTACGCTAACTATAGAAACTGTAAGTTAGCATGACTAGCAGTTAGTGTGTTAGTTTTGCTTAAGTAATTTTATCTGACAATAATTCTTTTTTGGTTTTTGAGACAAGGTTTCTCAGTGTAACAGTCCTGGCTGTTCTGGCTGTCCTGGCTGTCATGGCCTCACTTTGTAGACCAGGCTGGGATTAAAGGCCTGTGCCACATGCCTGGCAACAATAATTCTTTCTTATTGATTGTTCTGGGGCCATTTCACATTAGATATAGCAACATTTGATGGAGAAAAGCAGATTCGGTGGTAAAGCTAATTACTCTCTTCACTTTCTACTACATTTCTGTTTGATAATGTCTCTTTTTGGTACCAATGCTGTACTACTAGTACTTTTTGTATTTTTGTAGATGGTTTTTCTGTTAGTATTTTAAGTAATTTTATTAATGTTTATTACACTGTGTGCCAAATCATCTTCTAATTTTAAATATGTTTTTTTTTTTTTACACTTATTTGTGTATATGTGGAGGTAAGAGGTCAGCTTTATCAGTCCTGGAAGTTTGGTAGCATCAACCATTGAATTGTCCTGCTGACCCAGATTTTGTGATTTTTGTTAGGAGACAATTAAATGTTATATGAACACCAAGGAAATAATTAGAATTGTATTCATTTTGAAAGTCTTTTTGGTTTTATTTTTTCTGTCCCACATATGAATGAGCATAAAGACCATTACACAGATTCTTTGGTCAAATTATGAAGGGTTTATTTTCTGTCAGATAGAGCTATCTCCCTAAAGCAAGGTTTGAAAAAATAGCATCAAACACAGGCAATTTTATTATTTGGGGTTTATATTAGCCCCCAAACTTCAAGTCTAGGGGGTTTTCAAGGATTTTTTATCTTCATCTCATGGAGATCAGGATATAAGGTCAAATTCCAGAAAATGTGTCAAAACATGATCAAACCCAAGTGTTTGAAAACGGGAATGAACTTGTTTTGACCTTGTGATAAGATGGCTTTTAATCGTATGATGGAGTCAGCCATGAGTTCACTCTGTAGTTGATAAAGATTTTTAATTTCTTGATTTTCCTGCCTCTACCCCTAAATTCTGGGACTACTGGTATACACCATGTCTGATGTATACATTTTAAAGTCTTAAACTCTATAAAAGAAAGGAGAACCTTGAACTTTATTGAAAAAAACTAATTTTTTTTGTTATGTGTGTGTGTTTTCTGCGCCTGCGTTTCTGTGTGTGTGTGCGCGCGCGTGCACGGACTATGTGCAGTCCTGGTGCCCTCAGAAGTCAGAAGAGGGCATTGGATTCCCTAGAACTCAAGTTCACCATGTATATGCAGGAAACTGAGCCAAACCGTAGTCCTCTACAATAACAGTGAGTGCTCTTAACCACTCACTGAGGCATCTCTGGCTCATTAGTAAGTTTTAGTGCCACATATATTTGAGAATTTCTCAAAAAAATGAGGACTTCAATTTTTTTCTTTGAGAAATTTATACAATTTATTTTGATCATGTTCATTACCCAACTCCTTTTTTTTTAAACTCTTTCCAGATTCACCTGCACCTCTGACTTAATGTCTCTTTCTTTTTTAATTAAAATTTAATAACCCATCACGTACAATTTTACTGTATATGTACTTCTGAGTGTGATGGGGCCAGCTACTGGAGCATGGTCAACATACCTTAAGTCTTCCTTCTTCTGGAGCCATCGGCTGTTTATTCAAAGCTCCTCACTTGGAGGAGAGGGCTCATGAGCCTCTCTCCACTCCGTGGCAGAATGTTCACTGACTCCCCATATGCAAGTGATTGCACTTCCACTGGGCGTTTTGAGTGTATTTGTCTTGCCACGTTCAAAAGACACTGTTTTGGTCTGTCCTCCCTGACCTTTGGCTTTTACAGTCTTTCTGCCAGACCTCTCCTCCATGATGGTCTCTAAGCCTTGGTGAAAGTGTGTGTGTGTGCATGCATGTAGATGTCCTGTTTATAACTGAGCACTCCATAGTCACCTGTTCTCTGCACCGTGACCAGTTGTGAGTTTCTCTGTTAGTCCCATCCACTGCACTGAGAAAGTTCTCTGATGTGGTCTGAGAGCTGCTCCAACCTTTGGGGTGTGTTGCTTTAGTGGCTGCGCCTTTTTTTTTTTTCTTACATTGTGCATGGGTGTTTTGTCTGCATGTATGTAATGAGCTTGGTACTGGTGGAAGCCAGAAGAAGGTATCTTAACTCCCTGGACCTGGAATTCTAGATAGTTATGAGCTGCCATATGGGCCCTGGAAATTGAACCCAGGTCTTCTGGAAGAGCAGCCAGTGCTCTTAACTCTGAGCCCCTTTTAGAGCTACTTTTAAATTTTAATTTTGGACCTGGGAAGACCTCCCAGCAGGCAAAAGCTTTTATGTAAGCTAGGCAACGTATGTTCAATACCTGGAACCCAGGTAAAAGTATAAGGAAAGAACCAACTCCACAGAATCGGTCTCTGAACTTTCACCCCATTCCCCTGCCACTCGTACCTCTCTCTCTCTAATAATAATAGTTAAAATTTAATACTTTTGCTCTGGGTAGTTTAAATAAGTGTGGGAATTAGCTTAAATTCTGTGCTATTATAGTCCTAAACTGAAAACAGAAAATTTGCATTTGTTATTGTGTGCTTTGTTTTATGTTTGGTATTTTGATCTTGGTCCTAGCCTCCACAGCATAGCAAATATAAAACATACATGTGTCGAGATATGAAGCAGAGGGGAGGATGCCCTCGTGGGGCCAGCTGTACATTTGCACACTCGCAGGAAGAACTGGAAAAGTAAGTATGAAAACCATGAGACACAGGCTTTGGAATAAGGAATAATTTGTTGGCTTTAAGAAATACAAAAAAGGGGTTAGAGAAGAGGCTCATCTGTTAAGTACACTGACCAATCCCCTTTTAGGGGATCCAGGTTCAAATCCCAGCACCTACGTGATAGCTCACAACTGTTTGTAACTCCAAGATCTGACACTCTCACATAGACTTATCTGCAGACAAAATACCAGTACACATAAAATAAAGGTAAATAAATTTAAAAATAAAAAAATAGAAATGCAGGGGCTGGAGAGAAGGCTGAGAGGTTAAGAGCATTGGCTGCTCTTCCAAGGGTCCTGAGTTCAATTCCCAGCAACCACACATGGTGGCTCACAACCATCTATAATGAGATCTGGTGTGCAGATGTACATGCAGACAGAACACTATACATAATCAGTAAATAAATCTTTAAAAATAATATAAAAAAGAATCATCAAATTCTCTGAAGCACATAGGAAGTACTTTTATTAAAAGTTTTTAAAAAGTTTTTATTACATTGTTTATATAAAGGGGAAGCTTTGTTTCATCATTAGCTAGATGTCAAAATGAGTCATTTCCACATAAAATTCTAGTCCCTTTTAACAATTTTAACTGATTCTTACTAATTGTATAATGTATTTTTAGTTGAAACATTTGCTTTTCATACAGATTTCGTAAAATGAACAAACGTCTGGTTCCCAGAAGACCCCTGAGTGCCTCTTTGGGTCAACTTAATGAGGTGGGCCTGCCTTCACCTATACTTCCTGATGAAGGTGCAGTGGATTTGTCCAGCAGGAAACCTCCTGCTCTACCAAATGGAATTGTACCGGCAGGGAGCACAGTGACACAGCTGATTCCACGAGGGACAGACCCCAGCTTTGATACTAGCCTGAAACCAGGAAAGCTGGACCATCTGAGCAGCAGCGCTCCCGGATCCCCTCCTGACCTGTACGTCTTCAGTCTCTTCCTTGTAAAACTAGGTAGACAAAAGGAATGTTTGGTTCAAACCACAGTGGCTCCGGGATTTGTTGTTTGTTCTTCTGTTTTGAATCAAAGTCTGTCTTTTAATTCACTTTGTAGCTAGAGATGACTTGAACATTTGAGCCTCCTGCCTCTACCTGCCAGATACCGGGATTGCAAGCCTGCAGCGCCATGCCCAGCTTTGTTGTACTAGGGATTGAACCTGCCAACTGAGCTCCACCTCGGTCCAGAAAATAAACATTGTGCCTTTGTTTTGTTGCCTTTTACTTCTTTTTCCTGCACCGATGATTTTTTTAAGGAAGATTAATTTCTTTAAATTTGTAGAAGGGATTAACATTCAAATATCAGTTTTCGAAGTACTGGCAGTCCTTTTATGTGAAATATTTAATGTACATTAAAAGTATTATTATAGAGACTTTAAAGTTGTCTTGTATAATTTTGTTCCCTTAGGCTGGAGTCTACCCCTAAGAGTATTTCTGCCTTACCTGTGAATCCACATCCTGTACCTTCAAGGGGACCAACAGATCTGCCTCCTATGCCTGTCACCAAACCAATTCAGATGGTACCTCGAGGTTCTCAGTTATATCCAGCACAACATGCAGATGTTTATTATCAGGATCCTCGAGGAACTGCCCCAGCATTTGAGCCAGCACCTTATCAGCAGGGTAATGATCTTTCATTTATGTCACTCACTTTCCTTAGGCTGAATGAGATTATTCAGTTAAGATTGATCATTTACATAGTGGTTTCCTTTAGAAAAATAAGTGTTGGGTTTTGTTTTGATTTTGGTTTTTTTGTTGTTGGGTTTTTGTTTTTTGGGGTTTTTTTTGAGATAGGTTTTCTATGGCTTAACCCTGGCTCTGCTAGAACTCATTCTGTAGACCAGGCTGGCCTCGAGTTCTCAGAGATCCGGCTATCTCCACCTCCCAATGTTGGGATTAAAGACCTGGCCCCCACTGCCCATCAGAAGTATCCTTTCTTTTCTTTTCTTTTCTTTTCTTTTCTTTTCTTTTCTTTTCTTTTCTTTTCTTTTCTTTTCTTTCTTTCTCTCTCTTTTTTTTCTTTTGGTGTTCTGAGATAGGGTTTTTCTCTGTGTAGCCTTGGCTGTCGTGCACTCGCTTTGTAGACCAGGCTGCCCTCAAACTCTCAGAGCCGTCTGCCTCTACTGGGATTACAGGCATGTACCACTGCCCAGTTCTGTTTTAATGGTTTCAAAGAAAAAAAGTTTATATAGAGAAAAACAAGTGCTCATTATTGTTTTGGGTTCCTCTTTTATATTGTACAGGTATGTACTATACTCCAACACCATGTGTGTCCCGCTTTGTCCGGCCTCCACCATCTGCTCCTGAACCTGGTCCTCCATACTTGGATCATTACTCACCCTACCTCCAAGATCGTGTCATAAACTCTCAGTATGGCTCCCAGCCACAGCAGTATCCACCTATGTACCCACCTCACTATGATGGCCGCCGTGTATACCCTGCTCAGTCTTATACAAGAGAGGAGATTTTCCGGGAAAGCCCTGTACCCATTGAGATTCCATCTGCAGCAGTGCCATCCTATGTACCCGAGTCCAGAGAACGATACCAGCAGGTAGAAGGTTACTATCCAGTGGCCCCTCATCCAGCTCAGATCAGACCTTCATACCCCAGGGTATGCTATATTTTTTCTTATTACTTAGACTTAGTTTATATTTATGAACATTCTTAATTTGCTATAATAATAACCTTTTTGATTCTTTTTTATATGAAAGCATCTTTATTTCATAAATAATTTTTTAATTATTTATTTTCATTCTACATATGTTGGTGTTTTACCTGCATGCACGTCTATGTAAAGGTGTCAGATTTTGGAGTTACGGAGAATTGTGAGCTACCCTATGGATGCTGGGATTTGAACCCAGTTACCCTGGAGGAGCAGTCAGTGCCCTCGACCACTGAGCTATCTCTCCAGCCCCTTAAATGATTTTTAAAACTTTTTATTTTTTTTATATATGTATTTATAATTGGTGTGAGAGAGAGTACAGGTACACGTTTGCCACACCACACTTGGGTCAGAGGATAACCCTTGAGGGTAAGTTCTTACTTTCCCATTTGTTAGATGAGGTCTTTGTTGTTGTTGCTGCTGATCAGCATACTTCAGGTTAGCTTGTCTGCAAACTTCCAGCTGATCCTTCTATCTATTCCTCCCATATCACCATAAGCATCCTAGGATTACATATGTGTCAGGTGATTTCCAGAGATTGCAGCCTGGGATGTCAGGCTTGCAATCAAGTCAGTGCTTACACCTGTTGAGCCATCTTCGTGGTTCTAAAATAAAAACAAATAAACATAAATCTGAACATTCTTAGTTTGTATATTAACCCTATATCAGCTAGGAAATTTGGAAGATCTTGAGAGTTTGGGTTGGCTTTCTTTGTTTTTCTTTATTCTCTCTAGTGTTGCTATTTCTTGATGTTAAGATGTGTGTATGTTCTAATCCTGAATGAAATATATATGCTTAATTAATGTGTTCTGGAATTTTGTCAATTTTAAATAATCTTTCAATTTCCAGGAACCTCCCTATAGTCGGCTTCCTCCTCCCCAACCCCATCCTAGTCTGGATGAGCTACATCGAAGACGGAAGGAAATAATGGCCCAATTAGAAGAAAGAAAGGTTATCTCTCCGCCTCCTTTTGCACCTTCACCGACATTGCCTCCTGCATTCCATCAAGAAGAAGTATGTCATTTTTAATCCTGCTTATTAGTTTTACTGTTACCATTTTTTGTAGCCTGTTTAAGAAATTATGAGTACTTATAAAAAAAGAAAGAAAGAAAGAAATTATGAGAACTAGGTGGTGTTGGTATATGCTTTTAGTCCCAGGAGGCAGAGACAGATGGGTCTTTTGAGTTTAAGGACAACCTGGTCTTCAGAGTGACTTCCAGGGCAGCCAGGGTTACACAGAGAAACCCTGTTTTGAAAAGAAAAAAATAAAAAGGAAGAAAAAAAGAAAGAAAAAGAAATCTGTTCCCAAGATTTCATTATCAGGTTTCAAATTATGATGTTCATCAAGTTTTAAAATTACAAAGCTATGTTCTGGTTTTCTTCCAGATTCATTGTTGTATTATATATTTAGATTTAGATATCCATTTAGAATTGAGTTATGTGAAGGAGCTAGAGAGATAGTTCAGAGGTTAAGAGCACTGGCTGCTTTTCCAGAGGACCCCAATTCAATTCCCAGCACCCACATGTTTGCTCACAACCATTTACAATGAGATCTGGTGCCCTCTTCTGGCATGCAGGTGAACATGCAGATAGAGCATTGTAAATGTAATAATTTAGTTACGCGAACTGTTAGAATCAAAGTCTGTATTTTTTCTCTGTAGGGATAGCTTATCGGTCTAACACCACTTAATGATTTGAGCATCCTTTTTTCAGTGTCCTACACTCAGCTTTGTCACAATTAGTTAACTAGGGTGGGTGTGATAACCTGTAATTCTAGCACAGTAGGATGCTGATGCAAAATGAGCATGTCTTTGAGGCCAGCCTGCACTACATAGAGAGACAGAGAAAGATCTTGTCCTGAAAAAATGATAGACCACCAGCTATGATTCTGAGCTCTTCTGTTTCATTGGTTTGTTTCTGTCTTTATGGAAACTGCCTTTAATCATTTTCTCCTTTTGTGTATGTTGCGGGAGGGGCCTGCAGCAAGGCGAGAGGACCGCCTGAAGGACAGGAAAGGTCCAAGGTTCCAAGGTCCAGACTTAGATTGTCAGATTTCCACAGCACATGCAGCACTTGAGCCATCTGGGTGGCCCCCTTTTCCTTTTTAAAAAGTTTTTATTTGTTTGTTTTGAGGCAGGGTTTCTCTGTGTAGCCTTGGCTGTCTTGAACTCCCTTTGTATATCAGGCTGGCCTCAAACTCCAGGCTGGCCTCAAACTCGCAGAGATCCTCCTGCCTCTGCCTCCTGAGTGCTGAGATTACAGGCGTGTACACCACACCTGTCTTGGCTGACCCCTCATTCTGTTAATGTAGTTTTACCTAAGTCTTGACTTACTGATACAGAGTTTCTAGTATTGAATTCAAAGTAAAACAGTTGGGAGCTGGGGTTGCTTCATATTAATGACTTGATGAGCATATGTGAGGCCTGGATTTCAGTCCCCAGCACCGTTAAAGCCAAAGAGAAACCCACAAAAGAATCAGTATGTTAATTTTCATTAAAAAAAATTCTTAAAAATCTGCTTCACAGCCGGTGTGTTAGTGCACACCTTTAATCCCAGCACTCAAGGGAGGCAGAGGCCAGCAGATCTCTATGAGTTTGAGGCCAGCCTGGTCTACAAAAGCGGTCCAAGACAACCAATGCTACACAGAGAAACCTTGTCTCAAAAAACAAAAGAAAAGTATCCACTAGCCACATGTAGTTATTGAGTTCATGAAATGTGGCTGGTGTGATAAGCTATAAACATAAAATATACACTGAATCTAATGATTCAGTACCAAAAAACTATAAAATCTTACATTCAGTTTTTTGTTTTGTTTTGCCTTTTGAGGTAGGGACTCACAACCCCTGGCTGACCTGAAACTCATTTTTTTTTTTTAAGATTTATTTATATAGCATTCTGCCTGCATGTGTTGCCTGCGTACCAGGTCTCAGTATGGATGGTTGTGAGCCACCATGTGGTTGCTGGGAACTGAACTCAGGACTTTTGTTCTTAACCTCTGAGCCATCTCTCCAGCCCTGCTGAAACTCATTTATATAGACCAGATTGGCCTGGAATGTATAGAGATACATCTACCTCTGTCTCCTGAGTGCTTGGATTAACAACATGGGATACCAAACCTGGCCTTTGTTTTTAATATCTTGGATATAATAGGTTAAATGAAGTATATTAAAATTAAATTTCACCAAGTGTTTCCTTGTTTGCTTGCTGGCTGGCTTACTTTTAGAGAGGGGGTCTTTTTGGAGTTAGGCCAGTTTGGGCTGACCTCAAACTCAAGGCAGCCCTGCCACAGCCTCCTAAGTATTGGGATTACGTGCCTTGGTGATCTGTTTCCTCCTCTTTTTCTGTTCATTTTGTTTTGCTTTTGTTTTTAGTCAGGGTTTCTCTGTGTGGCCCTGGCCATCCTGGAACTGTAGACCAGGCTGACCTCAAACCCATAATCCCAGCACTTGGGAGGCAGAGACAGGCAGGGTTTGAGGCCAGGGCTGTATTCAGAGTGAGTTTCAGCACAGCCAGGACTACACAGAGAAACCCCTAACTTGAAAAACCAGAAAAGCAACAAAAAAAGTCTTTCTGTTCCTATTTCCATACTTTTTAAATAATTGAGACATATAGATTAAGATGCGTTTTTAATTCAGTAATGAAAAAAACAGTAGTGTGGTTAAAAAAGAAAAATAAGAAAGATACGCAAATGTGGAGATAGTAAAATCAAGGTCGGGCTTGGTTTATGTAACATAGTGCCATAATTCTGAGTACTGGATTTATGTTTCTATAAAGTAGTGCTAATATATTTGTTTTGTTTTGGCATTTTTTTGAAACAGAATCTCACATTGTAGCCCAGGTTCATCTTGAATTCACTCACGCTGGCCTCAAAGTCAATGTCTCCTGCCTCAGCCTCCCACGTGCTGGGAATTACAGGTGTGGGTTACTATGCCCAGCAAAAAATTGCTTATAGCTATCATGAATGTGTGTTGTCCTTCCTTTTCCATTTCTATACTAATATTTCTCATTGGTTAGTTTTGCTAGGGATTTAATTTATCTTTTAATTAGAGAATGTGGGTTCAGTCCATAGCACGTTGTAAATTGGGTATGGAGGGAGGTAGGAGGATCCAAAGTTCTAGGTCATCCTTGGCTATATAACAAGTTTGAAGCCTACCTGAGATACATGAAACCTTTTCTCAAACTTTATTCATTTGTTATATATAATGAGTCTAATTGGAGTATAGGGTTTTTTTTTTTTCAAGTCAAATAATATGTGTAAGAATATGTTTTACAGGTTGCCGGGTGCAGTGGCACATGCCTGTAATCCCGGCAGAAGCAGGCAGATCTCTGTGAATTTGAGGCCAGCCTGGTCTATAAAAGTGAGTCCAGGACAGCCAAGGCTACACAGAGAAACCCTGTTTCAAAACAGACAAACAAAGTTTACAGTCTGGTGGTGGTGGTGCATGCCTTTAATCTCAGCACTTGGGAGGCAGAGGCGGGCAGATCTCTTAGATCTCTGTGAGTTCAAGGCTAGCCTGGTCTACAGAGTGAGTCCAGGACAACCAGGGCTACACAGAGAAACCCTGTCTCAAAATCCCAAAAAAAATGTGCCCTGCTTTTTCTGTTTTGTTTACTCATAGACCCATTTTCTATCCCCCCCCCCTTATCTATAGTTTTTGGATGAAGAACTGAAGGTAGCTGGAAAATACAAAGCAAATGATTATAGCCAATATTCTCCTTGGTCATGTGATACCATCGGCTCCTACATTGGAACCAAAGATGCAAAACCCAAAGATGTTGTGGCAGCAGGGAGTGTGGAAATGATGGTATGTGTAATGGCTAATATAAATCTAGATACATAAATTCTTATCTATTAAAGTTTAGGGACAACTAATTGAACTTTGCTTTTGTTTCATTTAAGTATAAAGTGTTTTATCTTGACAAAGAAGAGTGTGTTTTATATCATTTCAGGTAGCAATTTCCCAATAATTTTTCAGAGCCCAAATTAAGTAATTTTAAGTATTTAATCAATATCCTAGATTTCAGGGCTAGAGAGATGGCTCAGTGGTTAAGAGAGCATATTGCCATTGCAAAGGACCTGAGTTCCCAGCTCCCATGTTGGGCAGTTCACAACCACCTTTAACTCTACCTCCAGATGATCCAGTGCCCTCCTCTGGCCTCCGTGGGCACCCACACTCAGTGCATGTACTCACACAGATGTACAAAGACATATAACTAAAATAATTTGCCCAGCAGTGGTACAAGACTTTAATCCCAACACCTGTGAGCCAGAGGCAGGTGGATCTCTATGAGGTCAAGGCTAGCCTGGTCTACATAGTGAGTTTCAAAACAGCTAAGACTATATATAGAGACACTGTTTCAGAAAACCAAGATAATAATAATTTTAAAAAAGATTTTGGATTTGTTTACCAAATAAATTAAAACTCTTCTTACAAGTGTGAAGTTTAAACAACCAACGTGGTTAATTTATTTGGTAAAAAAAAAAAAAATTATTTGGTAAAGAAATCTTTTTTTTTAACAATTTTTTTTAAAAAAATGAGAATATAATAACTAGCTAGTTAGCTAAGGTTTAATGTTTCTGTATTTAAATATTAGTATTTTACATATTTATTGCTCCTCTTTGGTAGAAATAAAACTTTACAAAAGTAGTTAACCCCCAATCTCATTTCTCTTCCTCACTCCTCCCTGTCAGAAAGTAACCTCTACCCTGAGTTTAATGCTTATATATGAGTCTAATTGGAGTGTAAGGCTCCTGTCTTGGCCTGCAGAATAGCTGGAATCATAGGCAGGTGCCACTGTGCTCAGCTACTGCTTTTTCCTTTTGAGACAGCACCTCACTTAAGTTTTTGGGTTGGCTTTGAAATCACTGTGTATAGCACAGGCTAACTTCAGACTTGTGATACTCTTGTCTTAGCTTTTCTCATAGCTACAATATTAGATCTGTGTAACCTGATCCTTTACTATTATGTATAATTTTTGTACTTCATTTTTTTAAAGAAGTTTTTAGGTTTGTTTATTTTATGTGTATAAGTGTTTTGCTCATATGCATGTCAGTGTTTGACAGGTGTGCCTGGTGTCCTCAGAAATCAAAAGACATTAGATGCTCAGGAACTAGAGTTAGGGATGGTTGTCAGCTACGTGGGTGCTGGGTCCTTTGCAAGAACAAGCACTCTTAAGCGCTGAGCTATCTCCCCAGCCCCTTATGTATATTGTTAATGGACACTTTCTAGAGTCTCCCTGAAAGTTATACTTAGACATGTATTCCTGGCCAGATAACTCATTCCTAGAATTCCAACACTTAAGAGAATGAGGCAAAAGGGCAATGACATAGCCATCTTGAACTAGGTTTTGTTTTGTTTAAGTCTGGATTTGGTGGTGCATACACCTTTAATCCTAGCACTGGGGATGCAGAGATCGTAGATATCTGACTTCAAGGCCAATTTGGTTTCCTTAGTGAGTTCTAGTCTATCTAGGGTGACATAGTGAGACCCTGTCCCCCAAAAAATAAGAAAAAAAAATATTGCTGCTGCTTGACATCATTTTCCCTGTTGATTCTAAAAAGGTTCCCTACTGATTTGTGTAGGGTTTTATAGATAATGTTTACATAGCTGGTTTAAGATAAGACCAACTCAAGTAGATGACAGGCCAGAGGGGGAAAATAATTAAATAAAAAACAAGCTGCAAGAGAACTGGAAGTGTGACACACAGAGAAGCCCTGGGCTCAATCCCTACCATCAAATAAGGTGAAATTAAATTTAAACACAAACCTTCTGTGCAATGATAAGCAAAATGTATGTTTCTACACGACAGGACATCTTTCATTAGAATGAGCTGAAATAAAATAGAAATGTAAGGTGCTTTCAAAGAGGTTATCACACTCAAGTAACATTAGCAAAGTAAATTGAATTTCCGTAAATCAGTAAACAATAACAAAATTACTAACCTAGTATAGATGCCATTAAAAGTTTTCCAAATATGTGAAAGAAGTCGTAACTCAATGTTTCTCAAGCATTGATATGTGGGCTAGGCATATAGCTCAGTGGTAAAGTGCTTGCCTAACAAGTTAATGTTCATATGTACTATTTAGGAACCAGTGGATCTATCATCTTCTATCACCTGTACTTAAAGTTGGTCATGTATTTCCTACTGTGATCTAAAAGCAATGTTTATGTGACATTCAAAGACATCTAACATTTTTTTTAATAAGAGCATTATACTCTTATTAACCTCTCTACAAGGCTAGTGGAAATTATGCTAGCCATAATCTCAGTTTTGCTTTTTGTTAGAATGTAGAAAGTAAAGGAATGAGAGACCAGCGATTGGATCTTCAGAGAAGAGCAGTGGAAACCAGTGATGATGACCTCATTCCATTTGGAGACCGACCAACAGTATCTCGGTTTGGTGCCATCTCTCGAACATCCAAAACGCTGTATCAGGGTGCTGGCCCAATGCAGGCTATGGCACCTCAGGGAGCACCCACAAAATCTATTAGCATTTCAGGTAAGAATCCCAGAATAGTAGATATGACTCTCAGTGTAATTCTAACAGTGCTTTTAAAATTCTTAAATGCGCTGGAGAGATGGCTCAGAGGTTAAGAGCACTGGCTGCTCTTCCAGAGGTCCTGAGTTCGATTCCCAGCAACGGCATGGTGGCTCACAATCACTATTATGACATCTGGTGCCCTCTTCTGGCTTGCAGGCACACATAGAGACAGAACAGTGTATACATAAATAAATAAACAAATTTTTTTTTAAAATTCTTAAATGCAATGATTTTTAAACTTTTTCCTCTAAGAATGCAATTACAAAGCCGGGTGTGGTGGCACCCACCTTAATCCCAGCACCCAGGAGACAGGTGGGGAGATCTCTCAGTTGAGGCCAGCCTGGTCTACAAAGCAAGTTCTAGGACAGCCAGAGCAGTTATACAGAGAAACTTTGTCTCAAAAAACAAACAAACAAAAAGAATTACACCTCAGAGAATTTTAGGAGCTTAAACTAAAATTAACTGTTTATATATTAAGATTTCCTGAGGGGCTGGGGGTGGAGCTCAGTTGGTAGAGCATATGACTAATATACATGAAAGCCTAGGTTCAGTACCCAGAACCACGTAAACCAGGTGTTAGGGTATGAGCCATTCATCCTAGCACTGGGAAGATGGAGGTAGAGGCATCAGAATGTTCAAGTTCAGCCTTGGGTACATAGTGCACTATTTTGAGGGTATTCTGGCTTAGAGGCCCTATCTCAAAAGAAAAACAAGATGCCTTTGGATTTTATCTTTAAATGGCTTTTGTTTATTAAAATAATAGATTCTTGGAGTCTGGGGAGATGACTGATTGGATAAAGAAGATCTGAAATTGGATCCCCAGTTCGCACATAAAATTCAGACGTGTGTCTATAATCCCAGTGCTTTGGGAGGATAACCTGACATCAGCCATCACCTCTACATTCAAACACTCAGTGTGCACACACTGAGAAGAAAATATAAAACTGAAGGTTCAGTGAGGAAGAAACAAGTAACAGTATGATCATTTTGACAGATTTTTGGGCAGAGAGATGTACAGAAACAGTGTGCCTTTGCCTTTTTTTGATTACAGTACCTTAGATGACTCAAACTTGTGAATTACATCCTGCCACAATAAACTGTTTCCTTACAGATTATAGTCCATATGGAGCTCATGGTGGTTGGGGAGATTCTCCATATTCACCTCATGCAAACATACCTCCTCAGGGACACTTCATTGAGAGGTACAAGTCATTCTTTTTACTTGCTGTAAATACTTGAAAGCATTCAGCTTTCTTTGCTTTGTTTTTCTAGTCAGTAGTGATTTTACTAAATAAAACACAAAATTCACCTCATGATTTCTTTCTTTCTTACCAAAGAGAGAAATTGTCCATGGCAGAAGTGGCCAGTCATGGAAAACCCCTTCTGTCTGCTGAAAGAGAGCAACTGCGGCTGGAACTGCAGCAACTGAACCATCAGATCAGCCAGCAGACCCAGTTACGCGGACTAGAGGTACAGACCTGCACACACCTTCTTATGTGTTGGGAGTTGTGATAGAGAGTATCACTGTGAAGCCCAACCAGCCTCAGAATCACGATCCTCCCTTATTGCTTACCCTGAGATACAGGTGTTTAGCACTGCAACTATCTTGTGCTCCAGTTTTGAAGTTCCCAAGGATTTAAAATTTGATGTAAAAATGTTTTCATATGTGCCTGTATTTGTACGAGAATACAGGTGCTGGAGGATGATTGGGTCTGCCTGGTGCTGGAGTTACAGGCAACTGCAGACCTCCTGACATGGATGCTGCAAACAGATCAGCATGTGATCTTATCCACCAAACCACCTCTCCAACTCCCTTAAATAGTAATTTTGGGGATACAGTAAGCACAGAATTTTAAAGCCTTTGCCTAAGTGTTAGATATCCATTCTTTAGAGAATTCAGAACTAGATTTAGTTCTTGACTAATAAAAGAATCTTGTCTGAGTACTGGAGGGGAGGAATACTTGTTGTCATTGAATTTTTTGTAGATAGAATACAGGAGTTATAACAGTAAGAAGGATACTCATTTATAATGTAAAAAAAAATAATTTTGGTGCTAAAAAGATGGCTACTGTTTTTGCAGAGGCTCAAAGTTTGACTCCTATTTCACAATTGCCTGTAACTCCAGCTCCTGGGGATCCAGCACCCTCTTCTGACATCCATAGGCACCTGACTTACATACACATATTAACACACATAACACATTCTTGAAAATAAAACCATTTTTATTCAAGTGCTAATAAAAAGGAGATAGTTTATAGTTGGATTGTTTTATTGTAAACTTGTGGTTAGTTTAGTGATAAATACTTGGGATAAAGTATTCTTTATGTGGCATGAGGTATGCTGAGTTATGTATGTGCTTGTCTTTGTGCACCAGGCTGTTAGTAACCGGCTGCTGTTACAGAGGGAGGTAAACACCCTAGCGGGCCAGCCACAACCCCCTCCAAAATGGCCTGGAATGATCTCCAGTGAGCAGCTAAGCTTGGAACTACATCAGGTGGAAAGGGAAATTGGGAAGAGAACCAGGGAATTGAGTATGGTGAGTGCTGATGATAGGAAAAGGGAGGGGAGGTGAAATGAATTCTGTATGCCTTTAGAGTTTAGAAACATCTGGAGTCCATTCCAGGTAGGACTCCTGAAGAATGACTAATGTTTAGAGTAGTTCTTGTAAACTTGAGTTGTCACCTGGTTGCATCATTACTCTTAGTACCTGTTGTTTTGGGTTTGCCCTTTGTCATAGACTTTGGGGGCGGGGGGGCAATAAATTGGAAATTTTAAAGTTTTTGTTCAACATACTCATTAGGAAAGCAGATGGGATGAGGTTTAATCTTTTGGACTTTGTAATATTAAGATATGTTTACACAGTAAAATGCTAGTTTTTATGATCTTTAAGATATTGGCCTCTTTTCATAAAGTAAATATAGTCTGTATACTGTTCTCTGTGCTATTTTTTCATGCTAGTTTGTGGCATTTCCCAAAGATAGTGAGAAGATAGGTTATACTGTTATGCTTTTGTGTATACTCTGTCATCTGCCTTGTTGTTGTTAATTCTCAATGAACTAGGAATGATTTTTTTGAACATTAGTTCATGTCTGCTTTTGGTCTATGCCATTACACCACAGATTACTGACTTTATTTCCTCTTCTTTTAAAGGAGAACGAGTGTTCTGTGGACATGAAAAGCAAATTGGCTACAAGTAAACAAGCAGAAAATGGACAGCCAGAACCACAAAACAAGGTCCCAGCTGAAGACCTTACATTGACATTCAGGTAAGAAAAGGGGCACTTTTATAGCCCTATTTAACCATACCTGAAAGAGAAATAATTATATTGTCTGACCATACCCAAAATGACTTTATGAAAATGTTTTTTTGTTTTTTGTTTGTTTTCGTATAAAAATATATGAATATATACATTGGTTTTTTTGAGACAGGGTATCTCTGTGTAGTCCTGGCTCTCCTGGAACTCGCTCTATAGACTAGGTTGGCCTTGAACTCAAGATGTGTGCTACCCCTGCCTAGCAGGAGAAAAGAATATGTTTTTACGAAATCCAGCAGTTAACAAAATTTAACCTCAGGAGCTGGGGTGGGAGATAGCTATGGGCACTAAAGAAGATGAGGTAGAAAGATGTGAATTTGAGACTAGGCTGGGCAAACACATGCATACACAAAACTTAGCACTTAACCAGGGTTCAATTATCTGTTAATTCCTAACAAATATATTTTCTGGTTATATTTCCTTCTCATTGCTTTAAGTGTAACCTTATGATTTTGAATATATGTTCACTATAAAAATAAGTGATTAAAAATTCACCCATCCCCCATCTTATCGTTACTGTTTTTATTTTGTTTTCATACTGGCTATTTGACTCAGAACCTCACAAAAATACTGACCATGTATTTTAACAAAAACTAAGCTGTCTCCTCCTCCCACATTTCAGTTTTGTTACAAAAATGTGCCATGGGTGATAGAATTTTTATAAAGATACGAACTTTTTAAATTTTGTTCTGTTTTGCTTTGTCTTTTGAGACAAAGTTTTGTTTTGTATTGCTTTGTTTTTTGAAACAGGGTTTCTCTATGTAGCAGAGCCCTGAGTGTTCTAGACTCACTTTGTAGACCAGGCTGGCCTTGAATTTACAGAGATCCATCTGCCTCTGCCTCCAAAGTTCTGAGATTAAAGGCCTATACCACCACGCCCAGCTACTTTTTTAAACACCAGTGTTTTCCACTTATCATTGATATGTTCCCTATCTTTTTAATGTCATTTAGTTTAGCATTTAACCTTGCTTAGTATTGTGGGGTTAAATTGGGGTTTTTTTGATCTTATGAGACAAGATGAGATTAGACCATCTCCAGGCCATCCTCAGCCATGTTTTTATTTGATCTCTCCCATAATATGTGTATTCTTATTTATTTTCTTTTTGACATGTTTGAAGCATTTGAATGTGTAGTCCTATGCCAACCTCCTCATTACCTATAACGAGACTATATAATGTTGCTAGGCATGGTGGGTGCCTTTAATATTAGCACTCACTGTGAGTTTAAGGCCAGCCTGCTCTACAGTATGAGTTCTAGGATAGCCAGGACTATGTAGAAAGACCATGTCTCAATAACAGCAACAAAATCAAAATAAACATAAAGAATTTCTAATTGTCCTCTTACTATCTTTTGGCTATTTTAAATCTATATGCTGGCCTAGGTTCAAAATAAATTCCCATACAAATAAACTTGGTAAATTGGAGGCTAGTACTTTTTCTTAAATGCCAGGCAGCAAATATTTTATATTTTATGGTATGGGTCTTTTAAAATATTAGCTCAGTTTTCTAATGTGTAAGTGAAAATAGATACATAAGAAAATAGGCAGATTGTGTTCTGATAAAACCTGTATATATAGAACAGGAAGCTTGTCAGTTTTAGTTTATGCTATATGCTACAATGTGGATGAGGAGTTATAACCAAAATTTGGAAGTTATTTATATAGTTTCCTTTGTTTTGGTTGTTTGAAGCAGTCTCATTATGTAGGTTTGGGTGGCCTGGAACCAAGCTATACTAAAACTGAGAGAGATCAGCCTGTCTCTGCTTCCTGCTTGAACTAAAGGCATGTGCTACTACTCCTGGTCATATTTTTCTACAGTGCTAAATGATATGTCCTATTGATTGAATTTTATTAGAGTAATTGCTCTTTTTCTTTTAAAAATTCCGACTATTTTTTCATGTAATTAACAGTGATGTACCGAATGGATCAGCTTTGACACAAGAGAATCTCCGCCTCCTGTCAGACAAAACCAGCTCTATGAACCTGTCAGAAGACCCTGAGGGAGGAGGAGATAACAGTGACTCCCAGAGATCAGGAGTTACTTCCAGTTCTGCTCCCTAGGATATGGGCGCCTGCTTCTACCTTCTGCTCCTGATCAGTTTGTGGGGCATAGAGATAGAAGAATGAATAATTTCTAAACTTTTTTTCTGAGTGCTCAGCAAAATCCAGGAAAAGCAGCCGAGGCAATGTGCACAAACACCACAACTAAACAACCCTGCACATAGTTCACATTAATGCATTTTTTTAATTTAAAGAAAAGAAAATTAGCAGTATCTGCAAGCAATTCAGATTAAATTTGTTTTTGTTCTGTGAATGAACTTTATTTTAATAACTTTGGACGCCTTGGATCCAGGGCTTTAAAAAAAAAGAAGATATTATATATACACTCTGTTTGATTAATTGTATGATCTTAATGAAGTAGGTTTTTCTTGTATTTTGGTATTATTACATACCCAGTGTATAATTCCTTTCTCCCAGTCCTTTCCAACTCTCACAACTGTAAACTAAAATAGACAAAAAAAAAAAAGCACCGTTTCCAAGAATTCTGTGGTAATAGATTGGGTTATTAGAAACTGTGCAGCAAACTGATTTTATTAGTGCTGATTCTTTAACCCCGCCCACACCCACCCTGTCTCTGGATCACTGGCTTTGTGGGTAGATACTCTTTTTTTTATATATAACAATAAAACTTATTTGAGGGTTTTAGTTTCAACTTTTTAGAGATATCAACAGGCATTTGATTGTTTGAGCTACACATTTCCATATTAAGGATTCCTTGCATTCTCTCCTCAAAATCTGAAAGCCTATTTAGTACTTATAGTATTTAATTAGATTTAAGTGAAGATTACTTTAAGAATGAACTCTAAACTGGACATGATAGCTCATTCCTGTAATCCCAGAACTCAAGATGTTGAGGCAGGAGAAAACCAAAATAAGAAAAAGAAATGAGCTTCAAATTGTTAATAATAAAAATAAATAATTCCTGTCTTCCTGTGTTAAGCTCATGTTGGAAAATTGGAGCTGTGCGTACAAATTAAACTTCTTTTGAAATGCTAAAATGGAAAAACCAGGACAATGAACCATGTCCTAAAACTTGGTGAGATGGCTCAGCAAAAGAGCATTGGCTGCCCTCCCAGAGGACCCAGGTTCTTCTCAGCACTCACAGGGAGGCCTACAGCTGCTAGTAACTTCACCTTCAAGGGATCTCAGCTCCTCTACTGGCCCTTGTGGGCACCAGGCACACGTGAGTGCATGTGCATACACACAAAATAAATAAAAATTTTAAATTAAGATAAACCTTAACACTTGATATGAACTTCATTAAACAGGGACATATTATTTCAATAGAATTTTCTTTTCTTTTCAAAAGCGTAAGAGATCTGACAGATAGAAACTGCCTGAGTCTTCAGGATAGTTTATGCATCGATTACTTGTTGCCACTCAGAATTACTAGCATAACTAGTAACAAATAACTTGAAGTGAGATTTTGTAGACTTGGCTTTCTGACATTAGAAACGTTTGTGAAGACGTTGAAGAGTAAGGAAGGATTTTTATTTAGTTCTGCTGCACATATTCTAATGCTACCACTATATGCTTAATTTACTAAACCTCTGTAAAATGAGTTCAGTGGGGGACTATTTCATAAAATCACTCCAGCCCTCTGATTGCCTGATGTCAGTTTCCCTTTTTAGATAATACTTCTAAACAAGAAAGCACTGGTTATGTAATAAGTTACTGCATTGCTTTGGTTGGGTAAAAGCAAAAGTTTATATTTTTCTTATTTCTTATCTTCTTAACCTTTTAACTCCTGCTGAGGTCAGAGCCACCTCAGTCTAAGCTCTGTGTCCATTTCATATTGTTAATTGAACAAGTGGGTGTGGGTGGGATGGGGATGGGATAGGGGTGGGGAGGGAAAAAATAGTCCTGCCATTGCCTACCAGTAGGAAATCCAAACAGAACACTCATTTGAGTAGCAATTATTTAATTTGCCCTGTCAAGGCACCGTGTTTATATACTATTTCACATTGAATTTGATTATGCCCTACAGACCTGGCTGGTCAAGGATTTGATATACACATATTGGCTTGGGATTCGAGCTTTCTTTTTTATTTAAATGAAAATTTATATATATATTATATATATACATATATACATGGCTATATCTGTATATATATCGGGTATGTTTTAAAGATTTCTTCGCATAAGCGCAGCTGTTGCAATAAAATGACTGATTGGGAGGTAGAGGCACCGAATGACGGTGAGGCATTTCTCAGTTGATGCATACATTTTCCTTTTAATTTTAAATATTATACATTTGTATGTTTGCTTTTTTTGGCCTTTTTTTTTAAAGATAAAATGTCTTTTACATTTATACGTTACTCATTATTTATTGAGAGAAGGAAAGAACTGTTATGTCTGACAGGATTTTTATTTTTCTGCACATCTATAAAATGCCACATTATTGGCCTCTTGCCTTCAGTAAACAGATCTTGGGCAGGTCTTACCTCCTTTGGATATGTCAGGTGTAATTCTTAAGTCTTAGAAGCAGATGGCTTACTTTGGAAATTAGAATGACTAGGGGAAAAAATCCTGTGTGTTGGTTTTGTTGGATTTAAGAATAAAGTAAATTTCCATTGTGATGTGTGTGAACCCCCCAAAAGGCACACTGGGCTGCGGTGCACTAGTAACCCTTTAGATGTATTCTCATATAGGGAGAAAATTAGTCTTTTAAATGGTAGCATGAGTTCCCCAAGCCCCAGTCTCTATAGCCTATCTGGGTTGGGTAGAAAGTGGAAGATGGTGTGCCTACAATTCTGCTATTTGTTGGTCATTTTCCCTTATCAGTTCTTGGGTGTGTTTTTTGGGAGGTTGGGGAGTATTTGTTTGTTTGTGCCCACTGCCAGGTTTAGGGATTCAATAAAACTCCCCACAACTTTGAAGGGTTTTTTTCCTCCCTTTAACAAACTTTGTGTTATGAGGCAACAATAAATTGAGGCATAACTTCATGACTAACTGCTGTTTTTGTCAAAATCTGAAAAGCATTGATTTTTATTTGTTTCTTTAGAGACATTAAAAATGAAACCCGTCAAATAGGAAGTAGAGCTTTTGCACCACCGCCACCACACCCCTTTTAAGACAGTCTTACCCATGCAGCCCAAACTGGTTTTGAATTCAAGATCCTTCTGCTTCAGCCTCCTGAGCAATGGGATTTCAGGCATATGCTGCAATGCTCAGCATGCTCAACAATATGTGTTTTTTCACGTAAATGGTTTCTTCTGAAGATGACTATTTTCAAGAATCATCTCAGATGAACACAAAATTCTGGAAGTCTTAAGGAGCATTTTGTTCACACTTGTTCAGAAACAAAGCCAGCATGTTACTGTAGTGAATATGAAAGCACTTTGGTTCATTCTGTTTTCAATGAGTCTCTGGAAAATGGTAAAAAACTGAGAATGAAATATCTAGACTCACTTTCCTAATTTATAAACACAAGATAAGTCTAGTAACTACCCTCTCCCAGATAACTTACTGAGTCTGATGTGACCAAAGAGCCATTCCTTACCACTTTTCTAATTAAACAAAACTTATAGCATAGGTTTCTAGTAATAATGTTCAAATAACAAGACACTATTAATAATAATTGCAAATATTCAACTACTCAGAATGTATAAGAACTTGTTTGGTACGGCATTAATGTGGGCCATTCCCTTCTCTCATCTTCCTTCCCTTCTGTTTTTTTTTTTTTCCCATGTATTTATTTTTTGCCTAAAAGCAGAAGATTGATGCAATTCTCACTTGCTACGTGGATACATGATCCCATCAGACTCCCATGAACTTCAGTGTGGGAGCTTGAAATTTAGTTCCTAAGTTTCCCATAATTGTCTTTTTTTTTTTTCTTTTCTTCCTGACCCTTTGACATTCTGCAGTTTCCCCTTGACTTACCCAATCTGTAACAGTGACAGTTTGCTGCCTCTAAACAGAGCATTCAAATGAATTCGCTTAGCCAATGACTTCTGTGAAGTTGCCTTTCTAATGGCGTTATTACTCAGTGATGCACAGATGTGGTATTTGCCCTACTGGCAGGCAAGCAAAGGTCTGGTAAAGAATGATAACCTGCTATTTCTTTAAGGAGCGCCAAAGACTTGTGCTTTACTCTGTTTTGGTTTTAGGGGAAATAGTAGCCATTTTGATTATGAAACCTGGTAGTATTTGTAAGTTGATTGTACTGTGTAGATGTCAGAAGTTAACTGTTAAGGTTAGCAGGCCTTATAAAATGTAAAAGTAATGAAAATTTATCAGTTTCTCTAAACCAGTAAATGTCATCCTTGACAATATTTGTTTAAGCAACTCACTCTCCCTTTTGGGGACTGTCTTGATGTAATAGTATCTTCAGTGTTTTTCTACTTTCACTTGTGCCTAGAGGACAATGTACTTTCACTATGGTCAAGTCATGGGGGCTGGGGCTTCTTCCTGAGCTCGAGGCTTGTGAGAAATAATTACCTGTAGTTAGTACCTGTTCAGCTTATGTTCAGGGACCCCTGATTTTCACTAAATAGGATTAATTTGCTATTATTTATATGTACAAATAGTGATAGAAATTTTACCATATTCTCCATTTGGGCTTTAAAAAATTAAGAATTCAATATGTGAAATCTTTGTGGGGGAAAAAAAACATCTGTAATGACTTAGTAAAAGATATGGCCTAATTACTTTTCAGGAGAAATTAATGACTTTGCAAATTAGCGTCAGTTTTACCCTATTACTCTTGCCCTAGAAAAGGTTTGAGCATTAAAATCTTGTTAATATATGCTTCTAGTGTTGCAAAGGGATCTCATCTCCTGAAAATAGAACTCAGATTAACCAACTTCTCTGAGACAGTTTATTCTCTACCATAGAGTTGACCACAAGAAGAAATCAGTAGATTTCTACTACTGTCACCATTTTACCTGCGTGCTTGTTCTGTAGAACACATCCATGTCTACCTTGGACAGCTATAACTTTTATATTTATTTATTTATTCAGCTTAGCTTTTAAAAAATTCCTGCTGAAACGACTTGCTGGGAGTAAATTGTGTTATCTTTTTTTTTTTTTTTAACGTTCTCAATCAGCTTTTCTGAGCCACCTCAAAGAGAGCTGGTTTGGTTTGGTTTTTTTTCAAAAGGCATAAGAAATAATATTGTTTGAAATTTTAAGATTCTGTTTCTAAAGGTGTTTTCCTAAGTAAGAGAGTCTAGTTGATTAGTAAGAGTAGTTTCATTAATAAAGAATAGGAACCCGTCACCCCCAGGAGTCAGTGACACCTTGTAGTAAGTGTGTTCTCAGTAGGTAGGCTTTCAGTGCCACACTGAATAGAGTGGGTAAAGAGCCCTTGAAATCCCATTATGATAAAGGGACTTCCCTTAGCACTGGAATTGTTCTTAACACCTCTGGATTTCAGACACACACTGAATTTCCCTGACTTTAACCCTCATTTTCACAAGAAACTAAGGCATTGTAACCCAAGGTGAAAAATTTAAACCTTAAGACAATACTGTGTCAGAAAAATGTGTATTTAGAAAAATGAAATCCTGTGGAGTTTGTTATCCTAATGTATGTTGTATAGTAGATAAAGTGAGTTTGTTTGTTTGTATTGAAGACTCACTTTGTGGTTAGTCATTTGGTCTTGTGTTTTCTCTTTTAATGCTAAGTAGGCAGAGCTCACAAGTCTTTGGCTCCCACGTTAGGTTGTACACTCAGAGTCATCTTATAACTGGAAACTGTCAGGTGGTCCCAACTCCAATAGGTGCCTGAAAGGCAAAGAAATGGATGCAAATAAATACTGGGGATAATGGTCTGCATTCTGTGTTTGGTGTTAATCTCCTTTTTGAAATTGTCATTTTTATAATTTATTGGTGTAGCCTGTTCTGTTTGTTGGCTGGCATTTCAGAGTAATATTCAAACACACCATAAGATTTTATTTCTCTATTTGCAAAGAAATAACAACTTTTGCTTTTTAATTCTATACTCCCTGGTTAGCTAAGTCCTGAAAAAAATTTCCCCCATCTGCATTTTTCCCCCCAACTTTTCACTTACCTTCTTTTTCATCCTTTTGTCTTCCCACCTTCCGGATGTAAAAGAACTTGAAAGAAAAAAAAATCATTCACAGGTCCTAGGCCTCAGTATCTTACTTTTTAATGAATCTTTGACTTTCCAGGAGTAATGCAGAAAGTGAACCAAGGTTATGAAAAACCTTTCACCCACCTAACCATTTTCCAGTTGTGAGGTTCCTCTTTGTGTGTGGTCTTTTCCCTTTTACCCCCTGCCACCCTTCCCTGACTATGGTCAATTGGTCTTTTGGCTCATACTAGTCTCCTGAGACATTCTGCAGTCATTATCACCTTTTTGGGTGGATTTTACTTAGTTTTTTTGTTTTGTTTTAAAAAAAAATAACTTTAACATTGATTCATACTTGCTTGGGATAGAGCTTGTGTAATTACCAATCGTATTGATTGTATGTGATTGTGCCCTGCAGAGGTATACTTAACAAAAGTAATCTAAGCTAATAAAGGAGCCCATGAGATTTGAGTCAGAATAGAGGTGGCTTTATGAAATTGCAGTTTTAGGTAGTGTGAATTCCCTTCTCAGAATCAGTGCTATGTAAAATGCTATTTTAAAAGGTTTTCCTACATTCCTGTATTTTTCCAATGCCTCAGCTCCTTATTCTTTATGTGTCATTCTCTACTCACCTGCTCAGATTTTTTTTGGATTGAGTCTTGAAGTAACAGCTGACTTTTAAATTAATGAATTTTGTGAAATTTTACATTTTTCAAAATGTTTCCAATTGAGAACAAATGATGGGTTGGGGTTCACCAGCCTCTGACTAACTTCTTAGCGTCTGGCCAAAGTTAAGATTATATTTGGAGGCATTATCTTCTGAAAGTTCTTTTTTTACAGGAAAAAAAGAATCTAGCTTGAAATGGAACATTCCCTTTCTTGTTTAATATGTTTAATATTTCCACTTTTTAAACAGCCTTCATTAGGTGGAAAAAAAGAAATAGTGTGTTTAGGGCTACAGAACTATGGATCTGAATGAGTACATGTTCCACTTGTTGCATATTTTTTAGAAGATTAAGGCCTTCTCTCTCAATTTTGTATTGTTTGTGTGCATGTTGTTTATATTAAAGATCCCACATTTTGTTAAAGTGCTATTTCCTTTATTACCTTGGAAACTGACTCAGCCTCTTGTTGCTCCTAATTAGGATTTAAGGCTCTTGTGAGTTGCAGATAAAAGGATTCATTTTAACAAATAGAAGGAGGTGATTCACCTTTTGGATTGTAAATATATGAAAGTGTCTACAAGGTCTTTATCTGCTTTCTGTCAGCATTTATATTAAATGATAAATTAATGAGGAGGAACAATGTGTAGTCATTTTCTTGTAAATGAGTCTGCCATTTCACTGTCTTGGGATTGTTAATGAAAACTTTAAAATCTAATTTGTGCGAGTAAGTACACTAGGGGTCATCAGTTTTCTCTAACATGGGAATTTGTGTAGGCTTGAGTATGCTGCAGTTCAGAGAGGGCTGCTTCTAAAACTGCCTAGGGCCGTATTCAGTGACCTGACATGGCTTGATTTTATGACTTCTGATCAAGCCAAGGGCATTTTTCTGCCCAAACTAAATGGTCTTCCTTCCTCAGACAAAATACTTGTCTTCTTATTTACCAGCTGACTCCCAGTCAGTCCAAAGTCTTGGATGTAAGTTTATATTGTCTTTTACCATGCATTCGTTAACAGTGAAATAACTTGAAGGGAGGTGACTGGCTGGCAGAGATGGCTGAGTAGTTGAAAGTGCCAGGCGTTCTCCAGAAGACTGGAGTTTAGTTCCTATCATCCACAGCAGGCAGCTCAGGACTACCTAGAACTCTAGCTCCAGGGATCCAACACTGCTTTCTGTCTTCAGGTACATGCCCATCTAAGATCTTAAAAGGGGAGATGGGTTATTACACATGTCAAGACATTTATGAAATAAAATATAATAGGTTTTAACATACTTTTATATAATTAAGAATGTTTGATTTTGCACTGGATATTAGATGGTAAGACTGAGGGGCGGTTCAGTTGATGGTAACAGCAGTTAGGTAAGAATGTATCTTTTTAATTTTATGTGTATTCATGTTTTATTTATGTGTTTATCTGTGTACCATATGCATGCAGTGCCTGTGGAGGCCAAAAGAAGGCATCATACTTCCTGGAATTTTGAGTTACAGTTGTGAGCCACTATGTGAGTGTTGTGACTTAGAACTTTAGTCCTCTGGCTAAAAAAAAAAAAAAAGCATGTGCTGAACCATCTTAACCATCTTTCCCAGTCCCCATATCTTTTTAAAGATGCATAAATTAATCATGGTTGGAATTTACTTTAAAATACTTTCCAATGAAAATTAGTAGGCATCACCAGCAGAGGGTTCTAACACCTACCAGCATTTAATAAATATACGGACCACCATCCTCAACAGAAGGACCTATAGTAAAGGGAGTTCAGAAGGTGTGAGATAGTAAGTGATGTAGCCATTCTTAAAAAATGGTGAAATCTAGAGAGGAAATTCCAAACCCAGGTCTGTCTGCCACTTAAAATAGGCCTGCCCTGCTTCTAAGCCGGAAGGAACTATCTGACCTGTTAAGCTGAAACTAATGTGGATTTGCTATGTGTATATAAATGTCTTATCCCGATGGCCAGCTGATCTGAGATGGTCAGCTAGTTAAATCATGCTTTCCAATCTGGATGGATATTAGAAAATGGCTACTACCCTCTTTTTGTTTTGAACACCTAACATTTAAGAAATAGGCTAGGCGTGATGGCACACACCTTTTATCCCAGTACTTGGAGGCTGAGGCAAATGGACTTTTGTGAGCTCAAGGTCCAGCCTGAGCTACATGGCAAGTTTCAGGATGGCTAAGACAACACAAACAGACCCTGTCTCACTCCCCCCAAAAATAGTCAGTCTGGAGATGGCAGCACATGTCCATAAACCAAGCACTCCAGAAAACAAGAGTTGGAGGCCAACTTATATTCCATAGTAAATTCCAGGCCAGGCTGGGCTAAACCATGTCTCAAAAAGTGAATGTCAACTACTAAACTATTCTATATGCTTAACAAAATGGAAGACAAGAAAGGTGCCATCTGCCTTCAATTAGCTGTAATTATGGAACTTGGTGCAGGGATTTTAAACAGCTTAATCTTGCTGTGTATGATGGCACACACCTTCATCCCAGCAGTTAGGAGGAGAGGCAGTGAGCCTCAGGCCAGTCAGGGTTACATAGTGAGCCTCTGACTCAATAGATAATGACAACAGTAAACAGAATTACCAATTATAGTTATCTTCAGAACAAGCTGTGAGACTAAAGACTTAACTTCAGTGTACAAGACCCTTAGGTTTGATCCCTAGCACCATCCCAGAAGAAATGCATATATGCATCCATGTATACATACAACTTTCCTTGGCTGGCGGAGATCATCTAAGGAAACTGCAGTGAAGGCAAGACGTGGAGCATGTTGGAGTATGGAGAGGGGAGTGGGATGTTAGAGATTGAGATTCCTAGCAAGAGAAAATAAGGTATGTGATTTCTGAGGGAAGAGGCTGAATTGAAATGGTGACAGTCATTACAGCTACTATAAAGAGAATGGCTTGAAAGGAGGGTCAGATCACAAGGGCCGTAGACCATGCCAAAGTGCGGTGGTACTCTCTAGTCTGTAATTCCAGGTTAGGTCAAGTTCAAACCCCTGAGCTGCATGAGACCTGTCTCAAAACTAAAAATAAAATGGGTTTGTTCTGAAAGTAAAGAAATGTAAGCAGAGGGTAGTATGCAGGGAAATGAATCTAGATTTGTGCCTCTTCATTCACAGTTATTGAACAAACTACACATACCTCTCACATGTGCACGGCATTCATTGCGACCCTTGGTAAAGCACAGTCTGTTTCAGCTGGTCTAGGATGGGGCTTGGAGGAATGTGATCACAGATGGTGCCAGGGTTCTGTGTGTCCAAAGAGCACACTTGCATAAGACTCACCATAGATCCTATTTCTATGAGAGACTTAAATTTTAGTGAAGTGTTGAGATGTAAGACGTAACTAGAAGGGGCTGGAGAGATGGCTCAGAGGGCTGCTCTTCCAAAAGTCCTGAGTTCAATTCCCAGCAACCACATGACCATGACCATCTCTAATGAGATCTGATGCCTTCTGGCATGCAGGTGTACATGCAAGCAGAATGCTGCATAAATAATAAATATTTAAAAAAAAAAAAAAAAAGAACATAGTCAGAAGGTTATGTCTACCTGAAGACTTTCAGTGTGGTTCTTAGCTGAGTTTACATCAGAAGAAGGAGATACATGGAAGAGCCAGGGTCCCAGTAGACCATGAGCAGGTGAACACAGTAATGAGGCTTTGGGAGTTTAGGGGGATTTTTGTTTGTTTGTTTTCTTGTTTAGGATCTTTTTAAAGACTTTTATGTGCCTGGTACGTATAGAAGTCAACGTTGACTCCCCTGGGATTGGACCCACCTTGTGAGCAATGAAAGTCAAATCTGCACTCCCTACAAGAAAAGTGGGCCTCACTGCCGAGCCAGCTCTCCAGCCCAGAGCTGAGCATAGTTTTAAGAGGCTGGTCTTCAAATTGAGTCCAGGACAGCCAAGGCTACACAAAGAAACCTTGTCTTGAAGCCCCTCACCCCAAAAAACTGGATTAAATTTATTATTGAGTCATTTGTGTTTTATCCTTTAGCAATTAGAAACCAATACAGATGTCAAGCTGGAGCTTGAGCTGAATCTGTTTAAAGCAAGGCAGGCTTCCCAGTTGCTATCGATTTACATGAAATTAGGGCCTGAACCAGCACAGAGGGATGAGGAAAGGGTCTGAGAGGCTGGTTCTGTGGTAACTTGAAGACAGATGTCAGTGTTCCTTAGTTCCCTTGACCACGCAGTAGATAAGTTTGGGCATCTCTTTTGTGGCACCAAAGCCCTTGGAAATAATTGCAGGGGAAATCTACAGGTATTTGAGTCTGCCATGCTCCTAACCTCCCAAGTCCTGTTTAGGAAGCTCTTGAGCCTCTGTGTCTACACATGTCATGTCATATAGCTAATAAACCTTCCATTTCCTGGATAGTTAGGATACACCTAGACTCAAGGCATAGCACACCTGCTTCCCCCACAGTTAGAGGGCTTCTTTCATTTTGTTGTGTCTTGTTAATTTGTATGAGCTTTTTTAAAATACATGTGTCTGGAGCACATGCATGCAGTGCTTGTTGAAGAGAGCATCAGATCGTCTTTGAGTGGAGTTAAGAGAGTTGTGAGCAGCCATGTGGGTGCTGGGAATAGAACCTGGATCCTCTGGAAGAGTTGTCAGTGGTCTTAACTTCTGAGCCCTCTCTCTAGCCCTGGGCCTCAGATCTTTTAACTGAGTTCCAGAATTGCCATGCTTCATTCATCTCTGATGTCTTCCTGGCCTCTTAAATGAAGTTGTGAGATTTTGCTAGAGCAAGGTTTGGAAGATGTGCCTAAGAGGCAATAATCCTATAACTGGTCTGCATGCATCACAGCACATGCTTTTGCCCCAGCTTTAGCTATGTTTCTTCTTGCTGCTTCCAGGTCAGACTAATCATTACAGTCTCTCTGGGGACTTTCTTCCACTCTTGTCTTCATGCTTTGCTTGTCCTCCAATGCGGTTTTCTCTTAGCACCTACAACTTCTGAACTAATGTACATGCAGTGAGCTTTGACCCCATGCACCTTTCTCTTGTGCAACCTCCCAACCTTGCCCAGTGTTTTGAGGTTTTTGTTGTTGGTGGTGTTTTTTTGTTTGTTTGTTTCTTATGTGCCCTAGGCATGAAACAGTTTGGCCACCAAGCCAGGCACTGAGCTCAGATGAACAAAGGCCTGCCATCTGCTCTGCCCCTGACTGATAGAAGAACAACACCAGGTGTCTCTTTGCCCATTGCCAGGGAGTGGTATTTCTGTTCTTAAGAAAGTGGTAGTGCCTATTTAAGAAAGTCTTGATAATCTCTCTATTAAGGAAGTATCATCTGCTAATTCAGAAAAAAAAATGCACCTCTTCAAACATAAAAATTTATTGAGTCCCATCTCATTCAGGCCCACAGTTGTGTGCACTGAACCTGCTCAATAAATATTTACTCTTGCTGTTTGATTTCCCTGAAACCCAAACTGAACTTTCTAACTGTTCTGAGGATTGGGGCAAATTCCAATAAGACACTTAAAGACCCAGTGAAAAACAGCCAGCATGAGAAAGCTTTTGTTAAGCTTCATTCCACCTTAATTATCACCCTTAGCTGCTACTGTCACCCTAAGATCTTTTGACAGTCTGGGGGACCCGGGCATGCCCTGGCTTTGGTGCTATGTGCTTTGCCAATGCTCCATGGAAGGGGTTACTCAATAACCACAGGAGGGCCCAAGCTACTGTTTGCTCCTTGTCAAAGTCTTACTGTGGGGTCCAAAGACAAGGACACCACAGCCCAGGATATAAGGCAACAGCAAAGGCCATCTAAATTACCTGCTCGTGGGTGTTGCTATACTCAGGCTGGAGGCTGGTGAAGAAAGAAGTTACTGACCTGAAGGAGGTCATGGAAATGAGAGGGAGCAGTTGGAGACATGGTTCAGTGCTTAAGAGCACTGTCTGCTCTTCCAAAGGACCTGAGTTTAATTCCCAGCACCCACATGGCAGCTCACAACTGTCTATACTGCCAATTCCAAGGGATCTAATGCCTTCACAATATTGCACATAAAATTAAATTTATAAAAAAGAAAATGAGAGGAGAATTAAACATGTTATTCTTTTCTCTCAATGGATGTCAAACCAACCCCTAAGAGCAATGTACCAGAAGATCCATGTGCTTTCCCATCTTGTTTCCACTCAGAGTAGAGGGAAATGGGGCCTCATAGAAGCAGGGAATTGTCCCCCAAATATTTACTGGATACAAGGATTTGGAAGCCAGTAAGATGACTCAGTAGGTAAAAAGTGCTTGCCATGCACACCTGCCAACCTGAATTCCAATTGCAGTGGCACAGTCTGCAACCCAGTACTTCAATAGTGAGATGGGAAAGGAGGCAGAGACAGAACTGCCCAGAAGTTCAAGGCCAGCTAGCCGGGAATATGTTGCACTGCAAATACAGCCAAGTAGAAGGGAAGGATCAGCTAAGAGCTGTCCTCTGACCATACACATACATGGTATGTACACAGCTACACACACGTGCATACACAAACACACACAGAATGCCTTTAGAGTTTTGCTTTCAATGCTAGGGAATCAACCCCTCAGTCTTACTCTTACAGACATGCACTCTACTTCTGGACCTTTATAAAAAGTTTGCCTCCAGTTCTGGATAGGACTAAAGTTTCTAAAAGTTTCAAGACAGGGTTTCTCTGTGTAGACTTTGCTGTCCTGGAACTTGCTCTGTAGACCAGACTGACCTCAAACTCACAGAGATCCACCTGCCTCTGCCTCCCGAGTGCTGGGACTACAGGCGTGTGCCACCGCCCAGCTCTTTTTTCTTTCTTAAACCAATCTAAGATGAACCAAAAGAAAAGAGATTTGGGATCATCCAAGCCAGTGGAAACCAAGGGGAGCTGTGTGTGTGTGAGAGAGAGACAGAGACAGAGAGAGACAGAGAGAAGCTGATGTTAGGCTGATAGTGGGGATGCTGAGGAAAGCTGCCAGCACAGAGCAAGTGAGGGAAACAGCCAGAGGACAATGCGGGTGAGCACAGCAGCACTGTCTTCTGACCATGTTGTCTTCCTGATGACAATGTTGAGCAGCGTAGCGTAAGACAGGTGTTTGCTTATTGGTCAAGAATCATGCTAAGGGCCTTTTCTTTCAGGAATGGAATCCCAGTAGCATATCCCAAAAATGCAGGCTTGGAGCACTGAGAACCGGGGAATGCTTGGGCTGTAACTTCCAACCTGTTGGAGTAGTTACAACCTCATGCAACATGGAAACTGAGCTGCTAAAAAGAACTGGTCACATGATTGCAAAGGCTGTGCTGTCACTGTGCTTGTCTGGGATGCATATCAGAGACAAGTATACTCTAATTCAGTATCTGTGGGCAAAGACCTGGATTTGGGGGACTTTATAAACAAACTTGTGACTATCCAGAGGAAAACAGCTGGTGGGAGAGGTCATAGCTTTGTATGAAGAAAAACAATCATCTGAGGCAAAAGGATTGAGAGTTTTGATTCTAGCCTTAATACATATTAAGTAAGACCTTGTCTCAAAAAGCAGAAAGGGAGGGAAGAAAACCAAGTAGATGCTGAGTTAAAACAAGGAAAGGCTTGGAAAATTCTTTAATAACACATAGAAGACCTATGAAACGGTTATCTAGTGAGGAGCTTGAACCTTATCTCCCCTAACTCTGTGATGGGGGCAAGCACTCAAACCAGGTAAACAGCAGTTTGTCTGTCTGTTTCTTCCCCCATCTGTAAGCAGGCCACAGTAATATCCCGGTAGAGCAGATGAGGCAATGTTGGGAAAGCAGCCAGCATAGATTCTGGTATACAGTATTTTGAAATGGCACTTATCACCCTTGAATATTTGGAATTTGAAACACTCCAATAGCTAACAGCAAGATAATGATTAAATTGCAGACAATAGAACATTATTAGCTAATAGAAATTGTTTTGCCAGGCAGGCTTCCTCTGAAATGGGCTTCCTCCACTCTTCCCTCCTTCTCTTAGGTGCCGCCACCCTAGTGCACCCTAGGTCCTGCACTAGGACCCCTCTCTCCAAGCCTCTGTTGTACAGCACTGAGACACTTGTTGGCCATCAAGTCAAGACCTTTTTGTATAACAGACATATTGATGGGTTAAAAAAATTAGAAAACTAAGTCAGGCATGGTTGTATATCATCCCAACACTCAAGATACTGAGGCGGGTGAATCATAAAGTCAGTCCTAGACAGAACCATATAGGAGACACTGTCTTGAAGGAAAATGAACATTGTGCTGGCTAGTTCTATGTCAACCTGACACAAGCTACTGTTTCAGAAAAGGGAACCAAAATACAGATGATGCCCCTACTAGATTGCTCCATGGGCAAGCCTAGGGTACATTTTCTTGACTGATGATTGATGCAGGGGGGCACAACTCACTGTGGGCAGTAGCCACCCCTTGACTGGTGGTCCCGGGTGTTATAAGGTGGCAGGCTGAGCAAACCAGTAAGCAGCACCCATCTATGGCCTCTGCTTTAGTTTCTGCCACCAGGTTCCTACTTTGAGTTCTTGCCCTGACTTCCCTTGGATGAGGGTCTGTGATCGGGACATGTGAGAGGAAACAAGGCATTTTCTCCTCAAGTTGCTTTTATGGTGTTTTATCACAGAAATAGAACCCTAACTAAGACAAACAACAACAAAAATGGAACTGGGACCATGGTGGTGCCTACCTTTACTCCCAGCACTTGAGGGAAGCAGGAGTAGGCAGATCTCTTTGAGTTCAAGGCCAGTCTGGTCTAGAGTAAGTTCCAGAACAGCCAGGGCTACACAGAGAAACCCTGTCTGGGAAAAAAAAAAAAAAAGAATAAGGGAAAAAAGAAAAAAAAAAAGAAGAAAGAAAATCCAGTAGATAGAGTGTTTCCCTAGCAGTGAGAAACCTTCACATAGGTCCTCAGTACGGTGTAAATGGTGTGGCAAGAGGGGCCACTCTTCACGAGCCTTGGTCATGCATTGAGGCCAACCTAAAATCTGAAATCGAGCAGACCCTGTCTCAAAATCTATAGATACATGTATATATATGTGGGGGGGGTAAATATTGTTGGGTCTTACACCCTTTTTTGCCCATTCCTCGCCCAACAGCCTTCCGTTACTAAAGGCACAGCACTATAAATTCCCTGTAGTCTTTCTTCCACTTAGATGCCCTAGGGATCTTTCCATCAGTACCAAGAGGGAGGACCCACCGTTTTCACAGTGTTATTATTGGTGTTTATGCCTATGAAAGCAAACCATAGGCTGGATTCCTGAAGTGGATTGGCAGCTCGAAGAGCAAATATACTGTCAGGGAGTTCCAGCCATTTGTGTTCCTCAGAGCAATGGGTGAAAGGGTCTGCTCCTTCATGGCTTTAGCAACAGTATATGGTCTAGCCTGACACCTCTAACTCCTTTTCCTTTCTCAATTGAAGACAGGGTGGCCATAAACTCACTGTATATCCCAGTCTGGCCTCCCAACTCAAATCCTGCCTCAGTTTTCTGAGTGTTGGTGTTAGAGGTATGTACTACCTCATCTTTGAGTGTGCGTGTGAGAGAGAGAACCCCTTTCAGGGTGATAGAAATAACAGCGGAGAAATAGGGCTTAAAATATCAAAAGTACTGTTTAAAGTTGCTTAAAGTAGCCAAGCATGGTGGCTTAGGCCTGTGACCCCAGCACTTACAGAGGCAGAAACAGGCGGAGCTCTGTGAGTTCAAGGTCAGCCTGATCTACAAAGTGATTCCAGGACAGCCAAGGCTACACAGAAAAACCTGTCTCAAAAAAAAAAAAAAAAAGTTGCTTAAATTAGCAGGTGAAAATACTATTAAATAGATAGATGATTGAATGATGTTTTGTATGCTAGTTATAAACTTTCACAATGCTATTTATTAAAAAGGAGAGAACTAATTTTACAGCAGAGAACTCTTCTGGCAGTCTCAAGCAAGTAACGAAGGCCAGCAGCAGCAGCATGGGAAGACCGTACGCGTGCCTCCCATGTGACAGGCTGAGGGCACAGCCATACTCCTGCAGTATTCCTGTCCCCCAAAGGATCATGGGGACACAATTGTGAGGATACCCACTGCACACAAACTGGCCTATACGCTTCAAAGATGCCAATCACAATAGACAAAGAAAAGGGCTGGAAGGTAAGCGAGATGGCTCAGTGAATAAAGCCTGGTGACCTGAGTTTAAACCCCAGTGGCCACCCAAAGATGGAGAGAGACCCAACTCCACAAAGTTGTCCTCCAACCTCTGCACATGCTGTTGTACAAGTGTACACACATGTATTGTACACACACTAGTGACAACGTATTAGATTGGTCGCTTCCTTGTTTATTTGCAGTGTGTGTGCTCTCACAGACATACCACAGTGCATGTGGAGTTCAGAGGACATTTGTGGGAGTCCATGCACTTCTTCCGCCATGTGAGTCTAGGGTTGGCGGCAGGTGCCTCTGCCCACTGAGCCATCCTGCACATGATTCTGTACATGACGTCTCCCTGACCAAGAGATGAACCTCACCCAGTTCGTAGCACATGCCTGTGGCACAGGTAATACCCCTCTATTGGCTAAACTGGTGAGTTTTCAGTTATCTTTAGTCAAGGGTGATGGTGAGGTTTTGAGCAATAAACTCTGGCATCTGTCCTTGAAGTGTCCTGTCCAATCAGGCAAGAACTTCAACGTGGCTCTAGTCCTGATGAGTTCCTATCCAAAGAGTGAAGCTTTCCCTACACTTCCTCTTATTCCAAACTCCTCAAGTCATATAGGATGTTGAGTTCAATTACAGCAATTCTAGTGCTATGATCTTTTTCTTCTAAATGAAGAGGAAAACAGAAACAAATGGCCCTTTATCTCAATTAGTTTGAATTTATTTAATCTCTCCTCAGAACTACTAAAAATATTACTAACTATGCACATGGACATAACAGCTTGTTTGCTCTTTAATATTACCAGCTGAGCAATGATAGTACTCACGCCTTTAATCCCAGCACTCGGGAGGCAGAGGCAGGCAGATCTCTGAGTTCAAAGCCAGCCTGGTCTACAGAGTAAGTAGCCAGGACAGCCAGGACTACACCAAAAAAACCCATTTCAAAACACCCCCCCCTCCAATAAAAAAAATATTTCGAGTCATGCCGAGTTGCTGAGGAGTTGCCATGAGCAAGGCCCATGCTCCCAAACTAAAGAAATTTATAGAGAAGTCATCATTGAAAAGTGGTGGCAGACATGGGCATGGAATGAATTTCGTGACTGATGAGTGTGTGGAGAAGGCAACCAGTGGGCAACTTCGGGATAGTGGTCCTAAGAGGGAACTGCTTCACCATGCTAGTAGCCTTGGGAGGAGTCTAAACAATGGCTGTTCAGAATTGGGTCATGTACATTTTCATATGAAACTTTTCTCCAAATAAAACTTTGTAATACTCAAAAAGAGAAACAAAAGAAAAAAAGGAAAAAAATATTTCAATACTTGCTGTTCTTGCTCACAGGAAGGGAAACAGGGGTGGAAGCTCACACCTGTAATCCCAGCCCTTGGAAGGTAGAGACAGAAAAGAGCAGGAGTTCAAGGTCAACTTTGGCTACGGAACAACTGTGAGGCCAGCCCACAAGAGGCAGGGAGCAATAAAAGCAATTGCTTCCAGTTATATCCCTCCATTTCTGCTCTCTCCTGATTAGAGTTATCAGAATGTTTTTCCTGCAGAGCCCTCCTGAGTCAGGTTTGAACTGTCCATGTTCTCTCCCTCCCCCCCCTTTTTTTTTTACAAAGGGAATAGGAGAATGAAGGGCTGTGGGAAGAAAGGGGGCCACACTTTCCCTAGGCCTGACTGAACTTTAGCTCTTCTACTAATTAAACAACACCAAGTTCTATACTTTGCGTAACCCTGGGAACTGGTCATCAGCCTTTGACCTCAGTCCTCCTCTCCTGACCAGCTCCCTCCTCCACCTGGCCTCTGAACCTCCCTCAGATTTAGAGGGAGAAAGCAGTTTTCAGGGTGATTGTCTCAGACAGCACCACCTCCACCGACCCTTCTCTGTAGAAGCACCTCCGCCATGTATTCCAAAGGGATAGGAAGTGCGGCTGCTGGAGAGAGGTAAGCGGTGGGTTTTCCCTCTGTCAGCTCTTGCCCGGGTTTCTGGCCTCTGAAAGACTCGCAAGGATGACCTCTGACACTTTTGAGATGACCAGGCCCTCTCCGTGGTAGTTAGTCGAAGACCTTTATGGAAGACATCATTTCACGTAAGCCTCACCTTTGGTCCTTAGCTCCAGAAGCAAGGGTGTCTCCCTTGTGAAGAGATGGGCAGGCCAGAGGACACCTCCAGGGCAGCCTCCTAAACTGCTTTCCGCTCCTCTATGTCTGTGACCTATGACTGAGTCCCAAAGCCCTTCTTGATGGGGGTTGTTGGAGGAAGCTGGCAATGAGGAGGTAGCCTGACCATTCTGGTTCCTCTTGCTACCCAGTAGGGCTCAGGCCCCATTCAGCCTCCACTCACACTTCCAAATGCCCCACGGACAAAATGGGAAACCCCACCCAATGGTAACGGCTCTCTCCCCCTTCCCTCACTGCTGTCCCTCTTGTCCCTACTTTCCTCCTCTTCCCTCACAGCTCCGCTTCTCACGCCTTTAGAATTGGTCTCAGACCACTCAGAAAGCCACCTGCCCTTTGGCTTTGCTCAGCCTCCAGTCAGCCTGTCTCTTGCAGAATACCTCATTGAGTCTTTTCTGCACTCTGTGCCTGACTTTTTCTTTCAGAAGGGGACTGGAAAGACTCAGTGCCCAGATACAGACTCCCTCCTCCAGACCCAGGTACCCCAGAGCAACCGGAAGTGGGAAGTGGAGAATCTCTTTCTTGGTTATTGCTTTATTGAGTGTCTAAAATCCTTTGCCAATCTCACTACCTCATTTTTTTTTTAATTTGAGGAATTACATAGCCCAGGCTGTCCTCATATTCATGATCCTCTTGCCCCAGCCTCCCAAATGTTGAGATTAAGGAGATATATATATATCCATATATATATATATCACCACACCTGGTTACTATCTCTTCTTCTTCTTCTTCTTCTTCTTCTTCTTCTTCTTCTTCTTCTTCTTCTTCTTCTTCTTCTTCTTTTTCTTAGAAAGAGCTATCAAGCCAGCCTCTATTCTCAGCATTTGGGATCTAGAGGAAGAAAAATAAGATCAAGGTCATGCTCAGCTCTGTAGTGAGAATGAAGCAGCCTGGGCTACTGATACCCTATCCTAATAGGCACCCTCAAAGTGAAATTATGTTTACTTTTAGTGATCTCTATAAGCAGCTATTCAAAAAATTCAGGGGACAGAAAATAATGAGGGCAGGGCTAAGGTGGGGGCAGGAAAGGTCAGAGGGTATAGTATTTACTGAATCTGGGGTCAGACTAAATGAGGGAGGAATCCAAGTGACGTCCGGGATTGGACACTGGAGGCAGGATCCACTGGGTGGCCGGATAGAAGAGCAGGTATGTGGGGAAGGCCAGCTCAGCCGCTCAAATCTCATAATGGCAGTAGCAGGCCTTCCCGACTGACCTGCCCGGCAAATAGTGAGTCTGTCTGGAGGTCTGGGTTCAGGCTGGAGCTGGGAATCAGGAACCTTCGGCACTCAGCTGCCCCTTTGCCGCATTCATGTTCTCTCCCCTCTTCGTCAAAGCCTTCCTGCTCTTTAAGACTCCGGCTAACTTCCATCCATGTCAAGGGTGGGGGTGGGGTGGGGTTTCCTGAACATCTTCAGGTGGCTCCCTTTGCTCTCTGACCCTTCACTGGGCACATCAAGATGTTCCACTCATGAAATGAAACTGCATTCTTCCTTATCCTAGCACGGATGCGCGTGCGAACACAGACACACGCACGCACACACACACGCCCTCAAATATATAGCGATGTCCAGGCAAGGAGCACAGGACTGGTCTTATCCTGGCACGCATGCTTAGCTCAAATGCCAAGAAGCCAGAATCCTACACTTCTCAGGAATAAGACGGTGGTGGCCAGTGGGGATGAGGAGTCACGGTTCTGTCCCTGTAGGAAGGTATGTCTCCTCTCTCTGCTACTCATTGGTGCCTGGGGCTGTGTGATCTGTCGTGGAAGCCCCGTGGACGATGTCTGCATAGCGAAGCCCCGGGACATTCCTGTGAACCCCATGTGCATTTACCGCTCCCCAGCGAAGAAAGCCACCGAGGAGGATGGCCTAGAGCAGAAGGTCCCGGAGGCCACCAACCGTCGGGTCTGGGAACTATCCAAAGCCAATTCTCGATTTGCCACTACCTTCTATCAGCACCTGGCTGACTCCAAGAATGACAACGACAACATCTTCCTTTCGCCCCTGAGCATCTCCACGGCTTTTGCTATGACCAAGCTGGGTGCTTGTAACGACACTCTCAAGCAGCTGATGGAGGTACAGTGTAAAGCCCCTTTCCTTGCCGGGGAGCATTTCTTGGACTTCTTCGTGTCTAAGGCAACACATCACTCTGGGTTGATTTTCTTTGAATCACTACTTCATGTGTTAGGATTCTTTTTCTTTTGTATTTATTTATTCTTTTTTTTTTTTTAAGATTTATTTATTTATTATTTGTACAGTGTTCTGCCTGCACGTACACCTGCAGGTCAGAAGAGGGCACCAAGTCTCACTATAAATGGTTATAAGCCACCATGTGGTTGCTGGGAATTGAACTCAGGATCTTAGGAAGAACAGCCAGTGCTCTCAACCTCTGAGCCATCTCTCCAGTGCTCTTTAAAATATATATATATGTGTGTGTGTGTGTGTGTGTGTGTGTGTATGCATGTGCATTGATGTTTTGCCTGCATGTGTGTCTATTGGATACTCTCGAACTGGAGTTATAGGCAGTTGTGAGCTGCCATGTGCTTGCTGGGAATTGGACCCTGATCCTCTGGAAAAGCAGCCAGTGCTCTTAACTGCTGAGCCGTCTCTCCAAACAAACAAACAAAACAACAACAACAAAAAACCTCTGGTTTTTGAGACAGGTTTTTGCGGTGTAGCCTAGGTTGACCCCAAACTTACTCTATGTAGCTCTGGCTAGCCTTGAACCTGTGATCATCACCTGGCCTCAGCTTTGTGAATAGAAGAATCACAAGTATTACCATGTGGCTAATTATTTTTTTAATTATGCAAGGAGTTATTGCCTGGATGTCTTCTTTATAAATGATCCTTATTCTTTCCCCATTAAAATAATTAAACATTAATTTAATTATCATTTGAAAGAGAGCACACATGTCATGCCACGTGTGTGAGGTCAGAGGACAACTTTCAGGAATCAGCTCTCTCCTTCTACCTTTGAGGGAGAGTCTCTCATTTCCACCACACTGCAGAGTCCAGGCTAGCTACCCTTCTAGCTTCCATGCTGCTCTAGAAGCGTTTGTATTACAGATGCAATCGGCAGCTGGTCAAGCCTGATGAGCAAATGCTTTTACTTGCTGACACATCTTGCTAGCACTAGCTCTTTGCTGGACTATATGCTAGTCACTGCCCTGGTGGGGAAAGGCAATTTGCTTTCTGGCGAGTTCAAGCAGATTGGCTCTTGGGGTAGGTTTAGGGCTTTGTATCGAGAGACCTGGATCCTGTGAAGCTGAGAAGCCTCAAAGAGACAGAACATTTTGGAGCTATGGGAAGTACTGATCATTTCAGATCAGTGACTCCCTTGCCCCTTTTGGCAGGGCAGGGAAGAAGGGAAATAAAACTGGACCAAGATAACAAGAAATGCCATGAATGAAGTAGCCATTGGTACCACTCTTAAGACATGGGTGGAGCCATTAGATCCTTACTCTGTGCTTGGCTTGAGTTCCCAGTTGGCTTTCTTCAGTTTGGCTCTCACTCTGGAAACAAAGATAAATGACAAGGAGGCAGAAGACCCTCCAGCAGGGCATACACTGTCATCTAAATCCAAGACATGGAAGTCTGAACATTAGAAAGATTTACCTCTTCTCAAACAGCCAGTTTCCGCTAAACCACACTCATTTGTTCAGACTCGGGGATAAGGTTATCCACACCCGCACTCCACAGAACGCTCAGCTTTCAGAGGCTTTGTGCTCTGCTTCTGTGCCCAGCACAGCGCAGAGTGTGTGCCCTCGTGCTCTGATGAAGGAAGATGGCAGCACATTGGTAACTTCTGTCACAATGCTGCCTTCTGCTGCATTTACACGCTGTCATCAGTCTCAAGCATTTTCTCATATCCTGTCACAATCCCCAATGTGAGCTTAAATGTGACCCTTCCTATTAAAAGAAACAAGAGCTGGACACACGGGCTCAATAGTCGACTAGGAATGTGCCGAGCTCATGGTTTAATCTCAATGCAAAATAAGACCGGAAAGAAAAACCCACAGAGACATGTCCTCTGACACCTTCCTACATCCAGTGTCAAATGTAGCACACTTGGGTGTGAATCTCTCTCTCTAGACAAAGAGAAACCCATAGAGCTTTTAGTCAAAAGAGTGATAAAAAAGGAACCTGGGGAGAGGGCTCGCTTGGTAAAGTGCTTTGCCTTGCACGCATGAGTCCTGGGTTTGATCTCCAGAAAGCCAGGCATGGTGCGCATGCTTGTTAATTGATATTCAGAATATTTACTTATTTATTTATTTAGTAGATGTACACCTGCATGCCATAAGAGGGTATCAGATTCCAGTATAAATGGTTGTGAGCCACCATGTGGTTGCTAGGAATTGAACTCAGGACCTCTGGAAGAGGAGACAATGCTCTTAACCGCTGAGCCATCTCTCCAGCCCAATATTCAGAATTTTTAAATTAAATTGCTGAAAGTGTTAGTCCACCACTGGGGAGGTGGACCAGCAGGTCCTTTGTCAATCAGCCAGCTCGACCAGTGAGAGACCCCAGGCTCACAAAGGGGAAAAAGATGGGTGTGGAGAGGTAACTCAGAGGTTAAAGAGGCCCCCCGCCCCTCTCTGGGAGGACTTACTTTGGATTTCCAGCTCCCACGTCTGGCAGCTCATACCTCCTATATCTCCAGCTATACAAGATCCAATGCTGCCTTCTGGCCTCTGTAGGTACCCACATACATGAGGCATACATTCACCCCCCCAAAAAAAATAAATAATTAAAACAAGAGAAGAAGGTATATGATTCTTGAGTAACAACAGTCAAGGTTGTCCTGACCTCCACATACGTATGCGTGTGTACCCATGTGCACATGGCACACACACACACAAGCACAGAGGACAACAAAATCAGGAACATTTAAAGTAGAGAATAAACAAAATCAAAAAGGCCTTCCTCCTACCCCTGAGGACAGAGCACAGAAAGATGAGGGCAGCAGCCTCGCCATTTTGTGCTGGTGATGAAGAAGGTGGTAGTTTGGGTCTGTGACAGCTTCTATGGCTCTGACTGCCATGGATAATTTTTAAGTCCTTTTAAACCCTGACACTCTGATTCTGGGTTCCTTTATATCCTTGCTGACACAATCTTTTCCTTTCTCAGTTCTTCTGCGAGCAGTATTCCAGAGCCCTCAAGATGTGCTGACCTGAGGAGATGCTGTGGAAACACTTGTCACAATGAGATGTACTAGCTTGCCTCCTCTGTCTGTCCTGAATCAACAAGAGGACTTCTCCCTTCACAGTCAGAAAGCACTCTGTACTGATCTACAGTCCCTTAAAGAGCAGGTGGCATGCCTGTCTCCTGGTCTTTCCCCACTATGCTTCCTGCCCTTTCTTCTTTTTCTTGCATATTCTTTTCAAAAACATGAGCCAAGTGTTTATGCTGTACCAGGTGCTGCTGGACGGAACTGACGGCTGAGACCAATCTTGGTCCAGCATTGTACCCTGCACCCAGGTAACTGGACTGCCCAGCCACACCCACCAATGTTTTCTTTTCATTTATAGGTTTTTAAATTTGATACCATCTCCGAGAAAACATCTGACCAGATCCATTTCTTCTTTGCCAAATTGAACTGCCGACTCTATCGAAAAGCCAACAAGTCCTCCAACTTGGTCTCAGCCAACCGCCTTTTTGGAGACAAATCCCTCACGTTCAACGAGACCTATCAGGACATTAGTGAGATTGTCTACGGAGCCAAGCTCCAGCCCCTGGACTTCAAGGTGAGTTGCAGATGTCAGGATCCTCTCCACTCAAACTGAGAACGGAGAGAAACACCAGTGGCTGGTGGAGGCTGAGGACACATCAGAACCTGTAGAACACTGGCCCTTCCTTAAGGCTTAAGAGAGCAATGGTACTCAGGCCTTCGATTACAAGGGCTGCTCTAAAGAAGTTGTATAAGGAATTATTTTTTCATGTCATCTACCAAGTTCAAATATGTCGTGGTAAAATAAAATTGGCACATGGTATGTGTTGCATGCTCCCTTGGAGATTCCTGAAGCACACAAGCCTTTTAAGTGTTCTGGGGAAGTAATATAGCAAGGAATCAAAAAACCAACCAATCAAACAAAACCGCCAAACCCTTGATTTCTGTCATAGTACTGTTCTATTGCTGTGAAGAGACACCATGACCAAGGCAACTCTTATAAAAGAAAGCATTTCATTGGGGGCCTTGCTCTTACTTTCAGAGGCTTAGCCCCTTTCCATGATGGCAAGAAGCATGGCAGCAGGCAGACAGGCATCGGGCTGAGAGCCTACATCCTGATCAACAGGCAGGCAGGGAGAGAGAGAGGGACAGAGAGACAGAGACTGACTGGACTGACTCAAAGCCCCTTCCCAATTACACATCTCCTCTAACAAGGCCACTCCTTATCCTTTCAAAACTCCTTAATCAGCTGGGGACTAAGCATGTAAAGACATGAGCCTCTTGGGTTCGTTTTCATTCAGACCACCTGAGCTTCATTCAGTCAGCATTTCCTTCTCTTTTTGGGACGGGGGATGATGGTGGTGGTGGTGTTGTTTTGTTTTTTGAGACAGGGTTTCACTATGTAGACCTGGCTGTCCTGGAACTCACTCTGTATACCAGGCTGGCTTCAAATTCACGGAGATATACCTCCCAAGCGCTGGAATTAAAGGGCTGCGCTGCTACCACTGCCCAGCTGATCAGCATTTCCTAAAGTTATTTGGCTACAGGGCACACATCCTTCCCATCCTTTTAAGTGTGTCATCACTCATTGCTTCCCGTAGACCGTGTTTGGAAATTATGGTTCTGTGAGTTTTTCAGAATCAAGAGTAGATAACATAGTATCTTCTCTCCTCCAGACTGTATCACCTTTCACCTTTCCCGATCCTTTGTCTCCCTCCCTCCCTTTTTTTCTTCTTATAACATTTATTAATGGGCTGGGTCATTAATGGGCTGAGTGTGATCCCTGGCATGATAAAAGATTAACTGGTATAAAGTGTGATGGTGTATAAGACGAGTGAGGCTTCCTCAATGTGGACTAAAATGATGGCTTCTTAACAAGACACTAGAAAAGAGCAGAGAAATGATGAACAAATACATTCTACATGAAGAAATCGAGATTCAAAGCTGAAGGAGTTGCACAGGTAGGTAGAGTTATTTTCTGTTTTCCTTAGGAAAGTCCAGAGCAATCCAGACTGACCATCAACAGCTGGGTAGCTAACAAGACTGAGGGCCACATCAAAGACGTCATCCCACAAGGAGCCATCAACGAGCTCACTGCCCTGGTGCTGGTTAACACCATTTACTTCAAGGTACTCCAGCGGGTCCTGCGGAGATCCCAGGGACTTCCTCTCACTATTACTCTGTTAAGTGTGTGTGGTCAGCTCCCTCCTGAAATGGTCCCTACATGCTCTTGGCAACCATATAAATGTAAGAGCCCAGAGATCCAGAGGCTTTAGTACTGTCCCCAGGCTGGGACAGAGTATGTTAACTTACAACCCGGCATCCTTCAAGGGAATGATGTCAGACTTTTGCACTTGTGTGATAATTTCTACCATCTAATTAATCTAATCCTTCCTTCCTTCCTTTTTTTCCTCCCTGAGACAGAGTTTCTCTTTGTATCCTTTGTTGCCCTGGACTCACTTTGTAGACCAGGCTGGCCATGAACTCACAGAGATCTGCTTGCCTCTGCCTCCCCTAGTGCTGGGATTGCAGATGTGTGCCACCGGGCCCAGCTCAAGAGCAACTTATATTGTACATAGATCCTTGGGGTTCTGAAGCTTAGTTCTGGGCTCACCTTAGACTAGGAAGGGGCCTGTATACGGCTTGTTTTCCTCACAAAGTCCAGGGTTCTAAGGACTGCTCTAATTCCATTACATTTGAGAAGAAGGGAGAAGACAGTGAGAACAAACACCATCGACTTTCTGGAGGACCATCCCTGCAGAGCAGCTGAATTGTGGCATATATTGTTTATCCTTAGACATGCGATGTCTGCATTCCTCCTTTCTCCATGTGGCAGGGAGACTCAGCTAGCCATTGCTACTGTCAGTCACTCTGCCTCTTGGAGGTTCCCTCTGTTCACGAGCAGAGTGGGTTGCATTTCCACGTTATCCCCCCTTTTTTAAAAAATGCAACAAGTTGTTATTTATCAATATTCTTGACACTTAAACCACTGCAAGTGAGATCTTGGGCCATTTATGCAGTATGATTTCTTTTTTTTTTAATCTTGACCTCTTGTTTCTAAGTGTAAGAATTCTTGTGAGTTACTGCGGAGTTATTGGGGACCTTCCTATGGTAATTTTTCTGCATCTACAAAACGGTAAAGAGGACCCACCTACTTTATAGGATTATCAAAGGGACAGAGTAGGTGAACACATGTGAAATACTTAGGGAGGTGTTTGTACATCTTTAGAGCACACGGTTAACATTCTAAAGTTGTTGGCTCTTTTCCTGTGCCTCCTGAGAAACTGCCTCCCAGAAGAGTTTAATGACATCTCAAGAGCGAAGAGCCAGAAGGTGATAAGGGATGTGTGTGTGTGAAGGAAGCCAGCTGGGAGGCATGCTCTGCCTGGCAGGACTTCAGACAAATCCCTGGATTGCTGTCTGAGTCTGGCCTCTAACTCATAAGGGACAGAGCACAGAGTTCTGGAGGTTGGCACTTGGAAAAACACTGATGGACAGCAGGCTACACAGACAGAATGAACTTGCAAAGAAGACTGTAGGTTATTCTTGGGTTTACAGTCTTCTGCTTAAAACAAACACCAAAACTGGGATGGCAAGATGGTCAGTTGGTAAAGGTTCTTGCCATCATGCCTGGCAACCTGAGTTCCGTCATGGATCCCACATGGTGGGAGGAGAGAACCAGTCTCTTCATGTTGAGAAGTTGACCTTTGATGTCCACACTCACAGTGGCACACCGCTCTCAAATGTAAAAAAAAAAAAAAGTAATATTTTTTGATATCTGAAAATCAGAAAAAAATACGGACAATGAAACACAGAGATAACTGTATCACTCAGACATATTAGCCCTTTAACACAAATTTAGCTTTTTTCTAATAACTACATTTATATGTTGATGCAATCAGAGTGTATGATTATGTCCCATCTCAGTAAATGCTCTGCTAGGGTATTTTTGTTCTTGCTCTATGATTCTCCCACCTGACATCTTTCAGGGCCTGTGGAAGTCAAAGTTCAGCCCCGAGAACACAAGGCCGGAGCAGTTCTACAAGGCTGACGGGCAGTCCTGCCAGGTGCCTATGATGTACCAGGAGGGCAAATTCAAATACCGGCGTGTGGCAGAAGGCACCCAGGTGCTGGAGCTGCCCTTCAAGGGCGATGACATCACCATGGTACTCATCTTGCCCAAGCCTGACAAGAGCCTGGCGAAGGTGGAGCGGGAACTCAGCCCCGAGCTGCTGCAGGAGTGGCTGGATGAGCTGGCGGAGATGCTGCTGGTGGTCCACATGCCCCGTTTCCGGACAGAGGACGGCTTCAGTCTGAAGGAGCAGCTGCAGGACATGGGCCTTGTTGATCTGTTCAGCCCCGAGAAGTCCCGGCTTCCAGGTTGGTACGGCAGAGAGCTGCCTCCTGTCTGCTCTGAGGCGGTTTGGCCAAAAGCGGGAGAGTGGAGGAAAGCACAAAAGAGAGTGCCAAGTCAGGATGCTGGACTCTCTGATCCCGGTTCTGTGCTAAGCTGTGGTGATCCCTAACCCTTCCCAGCCGTTCCCCCGCTCCACCCCCGAAAGGTGTTTGCTCTTGTTTTTAGCAGTCCAGCCAGTACTGTCATCCTAGGAATCTATCTAACAGAGGAGAAGAAGCCAGGCGGGGAAGAATTTGCGAAAGCAATGGAATTCAAAGAGACAGACATTAAAAGCAAGGCCTGTTGGGACAGGCCTGTAATTCTAGCACTTGGCAGGTCAGACAGAAGATAAGAGTGTTCCAGGCCAACCTGGGCCACATAACAAGACCTTTTCTCAGAAATAAATAAAATAGGGGCTAGAGAGATGGCATAGCAGATATTATTATTGCAGAAGACCCAGGATCAGTTTCCAGAATGCACGGTAGACAGCTCTCAACTTCCTGGTCCTCCAGCTTCAGGGGATCTACGCTGTACGTGCTGGCACTGATGCGCGCGCCTGAATGTGAGCCAACAGGCCAGAAGAGGGCGCCAGATCTCACCATAGATGCTTGGGAGCCACCATGTGACTGCTGGGAATTGAACTCAGGACTTTTGGAAGAACAGCCAGCCCAGAAAGACATATTTTTACTAGATATAAAGTAAAGTGTTTCTTTAAAAACAGAGTCCCGGGCTGGAGAGATGGCTCAGAGGTTAAGAGCACTGGTTGTTCTTCCCGAGGTCATGAGTTCAATTCCCAGCAACCACATGGTGGCTCACAACCATCTAGAATGAGATCTGATGCCCTTTTCTGGCATGCAGGTCAACATGCAAACAGAACATTGTATACATAATAAATAAATAAATCTTTAAAAAACAAACAAACAAACAAAAAAAAAAAACAAAAAAACAGAGTCCCATCTTTTTCACCTTCCCCCCAAAAGCTAACATGAGATTAAATTCACAAGATCCAGGCCATAGAAGCCAAAAAACAAAAAAACCAAAAACAACAATCCCCCTCCCCCAAACACAAAAAAAACAAGAACAAAACAAACAAAAACACCCCCCCCCCATTGAGGGAGTGGGGTTACTATTAAGGATGCTCAGCATTCTGTTTCTCAAGTCACGGTGTCACTTTCCCTGTCCTTCCTCCCAGGGATTGTCACAGGAGGCAGGGATGACCTCTATGTCTCCGACGCATTCCACAAAGCATTTCTTGAGGTGAGTCCACCTCCCTTCACCCTCTGCCTTCTCTCATTCTGTGTGACTGGAGCTTCCTGCTGCCGCCCTTATGCTGGGACCAGCACGTCTGCTGGCAGCGGGCCAGAACTGTGGAAGTGTTCCTTTAATCATGTATGGACACACGGAGGAGCTTGTAGCCTCCTTCTCCATGAGGTCTGCCTCCATATGGCACTTCAGGGGAACCCTCAAGCTTCGGCTGTTTGGCCTTCTCTCCTGCTAGAGAGGCTTATTTAGAGGGTAGCCCAAGGAAAAGGAGCCAGCAGAGGCCAGGGAGAGGAGGCTCTGAGATGGTTCAGGAAAATGGAAAGCACGGAGTAAATGGCTAAAAATGAATCTGGGTAGAAAAGGGAGGGGCACGAGCTTGAGTGAAGTGAGTGTGTTTTAGGAAAACTATGGCAACATGAAGCATGTCAGGAAACACAGTTAGGTGGGCACATGTTGATCTACTTGAGAGATTAACTACACACCACAGTAACACATGAGTGGAGTGTGAGAGTAAGTTATGACAGCTTGTAGATGTTCTGGATCTTAGATACTCAAGTGTGGATCCATAGCTTTGGGTGGACATCTTTACCCCTGGAGACTGAAGGATGAAGCCTGAGAATCGGTTTCTTCTTTTTTTGTTGTTGTTGTTTTGGTTTTTGAGACAGGGTTTTCTCCATGTTGCCCTGGCCATCCTGTCTCTTCACACAGATTCTTGGGAGGTTTTTACATACAATTGGGGTTGAGGCCCTCAGGTGTAGACTGTTCCTCATGGAAGTTAAGAGGAGAGCAGAAGGAGATGGGCCAACGTGAGACAAGTTTACGGGGCTCGAGTTTGCTGAGAAAGGTGGCAGTCAGAGACATCTTCTGCTAATTCTAGCATCTAAGCTCAGTGGAAACTGAGGGAAGCAGAGGCATGAGGGACAGGGGGTTGGAGCCTGGTGGATCTTAGCTTCACAGGACTTGGAATTTAGTCCTAGAATGAACATGAAATAGATGTGAGACACCAAAGGGGAGGGGAAAAACATCAACAGCCCCTCGCAGCACAGAGATTGCAAATACTTTATTAATAGTCAGGGACAGGAGGATTGCCACAAGTTCCAGACCAGCCTGGTCTACATAAAAAGCTAAATGCCAACAAGGGGTACATAGTGAGACTATATTAAAAACAACAACAGCAACAACAAAAACCAGAAATAGATGACATAGAGGAACTTGAATGGCAGAAAAGCCTCAGCTACTGAAATGCCCAAGATCCTATCCCCATCACAGTACTGCCACCAACTGTCACGCATCTTCTGAAGGCATCCCTCCAGCTGTCTGAATTTCTCTTAACAGCTGCTTCAAAACAATGCCCTGTGATGCACTGTCCAGCTCGTGCTCCTGGGATGTGGCTTCTAGTTCAGGGCTTGCGCTCGGGGAACTCTCGCAAGGCTTTGGATGGATGAGTCCCATGCATTACATTCATTGGATGTGAGAATGAGTAGGTTTCCGGAGGGAACCATTTGTGTCCAAGTGTGTCTATCCTGCTGGAGAACAGCAGGGTGAGGAGCTGCTGGATCTTTGTCTGATTTATGTGCCTATAGCGGACTACAGGGTAGCTAATGTTTTTTTTCTTATGTGGCCTGCAGGTAAATGAGGAAGGCAGTGAGGCAGCAGCGAGCACTTCTGTCGTGATTGCTGGTCGATCACTGAATCCCAATAGGGTGACCTTCAAGGCCAATAGGCCCTTCCTGGTTCTTATAAGGGAAGTAGCGCTGAACACTATCATATTCATGGGGAGAGTAGCTAACCCTTGTGTGAACTAACATATTCTTAAACTTTGCATCTTTTCCTACTTTGGTGTTTGTGAATAGAAGTAAAAATAAACACACTGCCACCTCACAAGAATGGGCTTTTCCACTTGACATGAAGAAAAGAGACTGAAGCACAGATGCTATGGGGCATTTGGTAAAGTGACATTTTCAATTCAACCACTTCTGGGTAAATAAAGGGGAACAGGCCAGTCATGGCAGCACATGCCAACATCCTAGTACTTCAGAAGGTGGAATCAGGAGAATCAGGAGTTAAGGCCAGCTGAGGCTGGGCTGCAGAGTGAGACCCTGTCTCAAGATGTCTTCCCTTTCCTCCCAAAAGTAGAAAAGAAAACCATAAAAACAAAAGAGATAAATATATTACTATTTCATCCTGGAGGCATCTTGAAAATTCTCAGTATTCCTACCATACTACAAAGTTCCAAAAATGTATAAACAAATTAATCTCTATATAGGAAAGACAGATTCAAATGAGTATTAAACCTTTTATTTCTCAAACCACTCACATGCATAATGTTCTTATACACAGTGTCAAAATAAAGAGGAAATGCATTTTTATACAAACAGAATTTCAAGTATACATTAATAGACTTTTCAGATTACTAACCAAGTTACTAAGGTCTCATTCACATTGTTCTTAAAGCTGTCCAACGAGAAAGCTTTTGCTCACGGCTTTAAATATGTTTATATAAACCCACCTCTTAACTCTTCTTTGAATTTCCCTCCCCTGACCCTTCTGCCCTCCCCCCTCCCCGACACAACAGGGCTTCAGGGGCTCTAGGAGACATGCTACCTACCCCTCCAAGAACTATTGGCCTGTCACCAGGGGAAAGACAGAATCCACAGGAGGAGAGTGAGAGGGTGCCTTCAAATTAAGGGGGAAAGAACCCAGCACATAATTCTGGAAAATATTTTAATGTTACTGTGTTTTCACTTGATTTTTTAGTTAAAAAAAAATACTTACCACAAAACAACAAGGTTTTTCTTTTTCTTTTTTTTTTTTTTTGAGACAGTGTTTCTCTGTGTAGCCTTGGCTGACCTGGACTTCACTTTGTAGACCAGGCTGGCCTTGAACTCACAGAGATCCACCTGCCTCTGAGTGCTGGGATTACAGGTTATGCGCCACTGTGCCCAGCTCAATTGTTTATATAATATATATATATGTGCATATATATATACATATATATAATTTGGTAGCTAAAACATAATTCAATAAAAATAAGATTTCTCCCAGGAAAAAAAAAATCCAAATTCAGTGTAGGTATTCAGTATAGGTATTTTGAACTCCTTTGTTTAGTGATTCTTTTCCCCTTTGGCAGGGACCGCTCAGGAGCAGCTTAAAAATAAATGGTATTTTGTGTTCACATTATGACATTTGTTGCCGGGATGGCAGTGGACAAGCAGATGTAAGGCCCTGTGCTCAATCCCCAGCACTAGGGGGTTAGGGGCAAAGAAATTTGGTTAAATCTTACAGGGTCTGGCAAGAGTTTTCCCTCTTTAACTCTCCTCCTGAGTGATCTGGCTTTAGGGCCAGGCACTGCCACACTCCTTAGGAATTAAAGTGCATACATTTTTTCCCCCAGTAAAGGGGAAGGGAGGGTTTACACTATGATTAAAGGAGGCTTGAGAGGAAAGCCTACTCCTATGTATAGGTGTTTATAATTAGGGTCACAACAAAAACAAAATCTTAGGAGAAAAGATGCACACAGGCAGCCCAGCATTCTCAGGGGTGTGCGGCCGCTACCCAGGAGTACTTTGCTGAGGCATCTTCACTACTAATGGAGTAATTGCTACAGATGAAAGACACAAATCTCAAATGTTAGACTCTCTTCATAGGGAGAAAACAGACTGGTATTTAAAAATAATCTATCCTGCTCCCGCTCAGGACCAGTGTTTTAGAAAGTGATTGTCTGTTTCAATATGAATTCTCCTTAATGAGTAAGTTGTGGAAACTGTTATCAGGTAAGTGCCTAAAAAACGATACTGGGTCAGCTTCAGGAATAGGAAGTGGCTACAGATTGATTCTGTCACTCAGTAGCAGCTCAAGTGAAATCTGTTATTTCTTAATGTGACAGCTCTAAACCTAATGTTCTGTTTTCTTGCTACTGTTTTCTGGTTTCTTGGGATGAACCCCCCTCCCCCCAGGTCCTCAAAGAGAAGTTAATGCTACATTGTAAGCTGCATGAAGGAGTAATGGGCTCAAAACAAGAAGGGGGATCTTGTCCTGGATTCTGGCCTCTGAGTCCAGTGTGATCTACTTTTCACAGTGACCAGTAGGAAGGCACACTGCCAGGGATAGGGAGGCGGGAGACAGCTGTCACCCATTAAATAAGCACCATGGAGAAGAGCTGGATAGAGTTCCTTCAGAATAGTCCATCTGAAGGAACTCAACCTTCTGCCGAATTGCCGTCCCTCTTTCATCCTCAGCCTTCCCTTGCCTTTCAGAGGCAGTGCCTGAGTGGCCCATCCAAATGTCAGGAGCCAGGAAGTCCTAGGGCTCTGCCAATGTGCTTCCCCTCACCTAGATAGGCTGACAACCTAGGTCCAGAGTACTGTTCTTAAGATGTTTTAAAGGAAAAGGAAGCCGCTGGGTCCTGAGTAATAAATCCACTAGAACACAAAACAAGGAAAAGGTAGAAGCTGTGAGGAGGCCACAGCAGGTGACAAGCTAATGAACTGAGCGCACAGTCCTTGGCCTGTAGTTCTGTAATGACTTTTGCTTTCACTGGGGCTCATGCTGCAGTCAGAGCAGCACTTGCTTAGCCATTTCACAAAGTATTTGGAGCCCAGATTCTTGTGCTCAACACTCAGCACTAGAAAAAGGAGAAAGGGGAAATGAATCAACGGGTGAATGACTGAGACACCACATTAGGGCAGATGATCTGATTTTACAGTTGTGGTAGAATTCTTTTTACCCTTTGCTCAAAATAACACATTTACCATTTACCACTTCCCCACATTCCTCCTTTGTCCCTTCAAAATCTTAGTCCAGTGTGGTATAATTTGCATAAACATCAACACGTTTCACAGTACTCCACAGTACTCCAGCTTGAAACCCTAAGGGGTTTTAGACAGTAACTGTTTCCTGTCCTGCTGGAGACCAGGAAGTCTCCTAAGGCCAGGGAGGCAGTTCTCTCCTGAAGCTGCAGCCTTCATGCCTAAGCAAGGCCAAGGCCTCAATGCTACTTAGCAAGTGTTTGTATTCTCATGCTAATTAGTCCTCTGCTCTAACTGCCTCTTTCCTTAACCTACCTTTTGTTCCTGTTCACCCAACCCACTTCTTAAATCCAAATGATCAGTTACTTACAGGGAATGAAGGAACAGAATGTTCTGTGTGCAGGATAATCCGTGTCTGCCGCACAGAACTTGCCCTTGAAGCACTTCTTTCAGCAGCCAGAAGCTGCTTAGTAGTTACTTTGAAAGTGGTTTTCATTTTTTATGCGGACTGAACAAGTCTTCCCTCCTTATTGCCATAGGCAGGTAGTAAAGTGTCACAGCCATCACGCATCTCTTCTGCTCAGGGTAAGAATGGAAGCTGCTGAGTCTTATTTGGGAATTACTGCGTTGGGTCTTTTAACATTCTAGGACAAAGATGTCAAGATGGCTCATTTCACATACTAGTCAGAAATACTTAAGCCTTGGCTGGTTCATTTAATTCAGAAAGAAACAGCTAAGGAAAAGTAAGAGTTGCTTGATAAAGAGATCCTACCAGGCTAAAAGACAAATACTCAGAAGTGTCATGATCATCCAAGACAGGATTATTCTTTTCTCCATTATGTAACAACACTACCTGTTTTACAGAGAAAAGCAGCCTACAGCCAGCTTGGAAAAGACTTTGTTTTGTTCGTTTGTTTCTCCCCCGACAGGACACTCAAGCGCTGCTGTTTTAGCTATCAGAACTAAGCAATCGTCACTCAAATCATATATGCAGAGGAAAAGGACTCTAGAGAACAGCCCTTGAAACTGCTTTCATTTATGTATACACACTTTGTGCTTGGCACAGAGCTAGATCCATTGTAGCATTTTCCTCTAGATCTATTCTGAGAGGAAATAGATGAGCCTGAGCTCTGGCCCACTGTCAGCTTTAAGCCTAGAGCCATGCTTGTAAAGGTATCTATGTCAAGAAAACTAGCTTCAGCCATTTCTCTTTAGAAGTCCCTTCCACTCCAAGGAGTTCTTTCTCTTTAAACAACCAACCAACCAAACACCACAACCAAACAATAACCCCCCAACACAAACAAACAAATTCCTTCATTTCACTTGGAGTGTCCAGGGAGAGAATGAGATGTTACTAGTTTGAGGTTATCCTGCCCCAGATCATGGATGACTACCCACACAGTGATTTCTAGGCCTGGATGTCCATCAGAATCATCAGCAGGTTTCTGCTGGTGTTAGGGGATGGAACCCAGGGTCCTGGGAACGCTAAGCTCTGTACTAAAGCCACACACTGCCCTCCACTCCATTCCTAGGGAGCTTTCTAAAGCCCAGGTTGCACAAGTCAAACGTGAATATCTGGAAGGGTTTCAGGTGATTTTAAATAGGCAACATAAAGCCCAATGCTCACCCAAACCAGGGGAAGAGGATACGAATCTGTTTCTGTCTACATTCATGAATTTAATGTAACTCAAGAAAATTACCTGGGCACTTCTTTGTTTTCTTTTTAAATTAGTTTGACCAAACAGGCAACAATCTGACAATAATGTATTATTAAGACTTAAGTATGCATTTTAAAGTATAATTTATAGCAAGACATCAGGGTAGGCCTAGGACAAGACTCTTTATAACAATAAGCCAGAGGGAAAAAGTTTCCTAAGCACAACTAAATTCCTGAGTCTGAAATACTAGCATGGCTTCTAGACTGAGAACTACTCTATGGTTTAGCAACAATACAGTTGTGAACAGACACATATGTTTTACCCACCTTTCTCCCTGGAGGACTCACCCTGGATTTATTCACAAACTGATCACAGACACTTATGTGGAATGCTTCTCTCCCTATTGGGAATTTCATATGGTCTATATTCCCTACCTGCTATCTAATGTCACAAGGAAAGAAAACAATACCCAGAGAACAGTGGCACTAAAGATCTGAAAATGGATATTCTCTAATTTTCATTCCTAACCAGAGAATTGCTGCTTTTAGACATTATAACTAGGACAGAGCAATGGAATGAACAGGTGAGAAACATTCCAGGATAGCTGGAATGTTAGAGCCAACAGTTGTTCCTCAGCTGTAACAAATACTCCAAAGGTGGGCAAAAACCGATATAACTCTGGGAACTAGTACATCAAGGAGAAATCAGTTGTGACTACGTGGCATTTTACTGTTGAAATAAACTTTTCTGCCATGTACAAAAGTCAAGTCTTGACTATTATGACAGTAATTTGGCATTTAAAAAAGGACATCTCTCTTTGGAGTAATTAAAAGCAAAATGGATCATCCAAAAATTCTTGTTATGTATTTGGATATAAGATATTGGTGGCAGGCTCATTATCAGGAGAATGTGGTTAATATTTCAATCCCTACAAAATGAACTGCAATGAAAGAACAGTGATGTTTCACATCATTCAAGGAGGTGGGGTCATCTTTAAGAACAAACACAAAAAGTGGATGTGGTGGCACATGCGGGTAGTCCCAGTACTTAGGAGGCCAAGGCAGGAACAGTGAGAGTTCAAGGCCAGCCTGAACTACAAAGCAAGGCCTGGGGTTCTCTTTTGGGAACATCACAAACAAACAGCAAACGTGGAGGGTGAATGATAAGGATGGAGAGTCTAAGGCCTGCCTGGGAAACATAGTAAAACTCTGCGCATGTGCATGCACACACAGAGCAAAGCTCCTACCCCTACTAGATACTCCTACCAGACAAGCACGTATGGGCAACAGTAATCAAGCATTAATATCTGCATTAATAAAGACTTTATTTTGAGACAAGCATTCCTTGCTATAAGAAGGTACACCCTATTTCTTCAGCCAGAGGCTCAGAGGTAGAGGAGCTGAAATGTATATAGTAAAGAACAGGGGTAGAGGAATACAGGGAACTCTTGAATATGCTTAGTATTTAGTGGGAGGGAGGATATTCTACACTGACTTACCTGCCGTCATTAAACACCTTCTCCTCACACAAACACCTGACAACTCACAGCAGTACTGCAATTCACAGCAAAAGTATGTTTATCCCAACAGCTACTTTCAGTCTCTGTATTGATCTCTAGCCTTTCTCAGATAGCTATAAGCATATTTTCTTTTTCTTTTGCCAGGGCTTTAAGCACATATTTCACTTTAATACCTACATCTGCTAGCTCTTAAAAACAAGACAAAACCAGATGCACTAACTGTTAGATGTCTTAAAACATATTTATAAATAGAAAGTGCAAGAAATATTTTTCAGCCCAAATACAAAGTTAACAAAAGCTCTCTCATAGCCTACTACACCAAGAACTTAATTTTTAGTACAACACAGCTAACAAAATGCTTGTATTCTACCAAGATCATGGTGAGTAAATATATTTATAAACATACATTTATGAATAGACATTAAGAAAATAGCTAAACTTCCCATAAAAGTTACTTGCATGAACTATCATTATACCATTCTGTGTTTAATGCTCATGCATATACAATTGAATTCTTTAGTGATATTTTTATTGAGCCATTTTTCCAAAAAGAAAACAGGCTCATTAAAACAAAACTCATTACCAGATTTAAAGTTATTTTCGTAAAAATACTAGAAACTCTGTATAAATGCTAAATATGTCTGCCATCTGATAACACTTCAGAGGTGGATTTTCTGCTCACTTTCAGTGAACTCATTAGTAATTTGGCTTCTAGAGGAAGCTTTGTTCCCTGCATAGCACCTCTGGTTTTGAATGGTTCTTAACCACTACAGGTGTGTTTCTATGACTTATAGGAAACAGATCATTTTCAAATGTCATCAGCATCTGCTTGAAGATGAAACTACATGCAGAACCCTAACCCTCAGGCAGCGACTACTCACTCAAGCTGTCATGACTGGCTGAAATGGTTTAGACTCGTGATGCTGAAAGGAAAGATTGTCAATCTGTAGGATTCCCCCATTGCTCATCTTGCTCTCTTCTTCTATGCAACCACCCAATGACTCCAAACTTCACACCACAGAGATTCCAGAGAAGTTCTCAATGAGCTAGAATACAACATGTGAGTCACAACACATCTTATCACAGTAAATCTGTCATTTCCTGAAACTGGAATTTCAAAGCTTCTCTGTTAAGAAAGGCAGAGGTAAGTGTATTATATCAGGGTGGAAATGAGTATTTTAAAATTTTAAATTAAATTCTATTCTTTTCATTCAATAAAAATTCCCCTAATCTTTACTTGATAAAACCTAATCAACCCTGGGCTGGAGAGATGGCTTGGAGATTAAGAGCACTGGCTACTCTTCCAGAGGTCATGAGTTCAATTCCCAGCAACCACATGGTGGCTCACAACTATCTATGAGATCTGGTGCCCTCTTTTCACATGCAGGTGTACATGAAGACAAAACATTGTATACATAATAAATAAAACTAAAAAAAAAAAAACCCAACTAATCAGTCTCAACTCTATCTTTGGATATCTAACTACACTACAGTTTTTGTTTGTTTGTTTGTTGATTTTCTCACTTCCTAGCATTCGGTAAGCCTTTGGCTTCTAGTGCCCCTCTATTCCTCCAGGCCTGGCAGCAGAGATCACTGTACTACATGAGAACTGGGAAGCCTTTACAGTTACTTCTCTGGGACTCTACTCAAGTGCTATCTCAAACCTTTTCTTCTCTCAGAACTGTAGAGTACAATTTTTTCTCCACCATTTTCTTCTCAGTGCAGGACTAGTTTAAGTTTCTGGTCCAGTTATTTTAAGTCAGCAAAGGTTTAAATAAGGCATTATAAATCTGACAACTCCAGCCTCAAAAAGACTTCAATGATCTGTGACTTTGAATGAGAGAGGCTGCTAGCAATTACTGAATCAGAGACTAATATACAAGGCTGGGTAACTGACTTTCCTGTAAGAATAGCAGTGAGGATGGGATTAGCTAATTAATCTTTAAGAACAAAATTATATGAGAGGAGAATTGGTAGAGATAGAGATGGGATAAAACAACTAGACAAAACGTAATATCTGGAGCTGGAGATGTAGCTTAGTGGTTAGAGACCTCAGTACAACAACAACCTCTTATGGTCTAAACAATAGGATATCAAGCCACACAATACAAATTCCTGAAAATGTATGTCCTGGGGAGTATTTCTGGCTCAGCATGCATACCTATTGTGGCTTCACAGCAAGCACAGCAAAAGGTAAGGTTTAGAAAAAAAAAAAAATTAAAAATCTAATGTTACCTGTAAACAAATATGCTCTCAAATCTCCACAGGCGTCTACATAAAGTGTTAGGGTATTTCCTCTCTCTTAAGGTGTGGACTCAGCACCGACTGCAGTACGGAGGGCCTCCATGATGGCTACAGGCCTGGTCTTTAAGAACAGTGGCATCTTTTATCCAGCTATCATGTTAAGAAGTCCAACTACCTCATGCCTTTGATCCCAGAACTTGGGAGGCGGAGTCAGGTGGATCTCTGGGCTGGAGGCCAGCCTGGTCTACAGAGTGAGTTCTAAAACAGCCAGGCAAGACAGAGAAACATCTCAACACTACCCCCTCCAAAGAGAAGTCCAACTACCATGAAGAGTCCCCCAAAATCGTTAAGCACAGGTTTTCAGGTCTCCTTACATCTGGCTTGCATGACATAAGCTTGGACCTTCCTGACCAGTTCAACCAGCCACCTCTTTCTTGAATTTTAACTTTTTACAAAATCAAGATTTACAGAATGGCCATTAAGCCACTTTAGAGTTTCTAGAGTAGTCTGTTACATGGCAGTAAGAAACCAGAAAGCAGTTTCATTTTTAAACACTAGCTCACGCAACATATTCACAGTTAGACCTACCAAATAGGCAATTCTTCTGAATTAGTGGGCAATATTCCTACTAAAGTCAGCATAGAGACCAACTGGATCATCCTCTGAGAAAATTCTGCTGATAACTTGCTCTTGGGTTATGCAAAATTTTACTTATTTATATGTCTATGGGTGTTTTGCTTGCATGTGTCTTTGCACAATATGCAGTACCTAAGAGGCCAGAAGAGGGCTTTGGATCCCTGGGACTGGAATAACAGACAGTTGTAAGTGGTCGTGTGGGTGCTTGGAACCAAACCCAGGTCCTCAGGAACAGCCAGTGCTCTTAACCATTGATCCATCACTCCAGCTCCTACTCAAGTTCACTAAAAGTAGGAACAATATTAGATACTACACAGGAATCACAGTGGAGGTAGTCTAGATTTGGAATTGGATTGGTAAATACTAGCTCTTCAAGTTAGGGACCCATGGGCTTATCAGTTTTTTCATCTAGAAAATGTGCCATAATTATACTCACAAAAAGGCACTAGAGGCTATTCAGAGTATCAGGTGTAAGATTGCCCATGTAAAGACAAAGTGTGTCATTCTGTCTAAAATGAAAGTAACAATAATAATTAAAAGATACCTCCCCCCCCCTCCAAAAAAAAGGGCAAGCCATGGTGGCACATGCCTTTAATCCCCACTCTATGGACGCAGAGGCAGGTGGATCTCTGTGAGAGTTCAAGGACAGCCTGATCTACAAATCGAGTCTAAGACAGCCAAGGCTACAGAGAGAAACCCTGTCTCAAAAAAAAAACAAAAAACAAAAAAAAAACCCACAATAGACTGACTTGAGGATCAGATAAATTAATACAACTGTGTCTTGAACATAAACATTCTGCTATTACCTCAGGAATGCTTTGACATGACTGCAGCTATGCTAGTAGAGCACACAGTAAAGTAAGACTTTTAGAACACCTCTCTCTATAGAAAAAGTACAAGCTTTCTAAAAAATCATGTCTCAGACTCCCAACAAGTAGGTTTGGGACTCTAAAGAATGAGAAGCCATGCTGGGCATGGTGCACCATGCCTTTAATCCCAATACTCAGGAAGCAGAGGCAGGCAGATCTCTGTGAGTTCAAAGCAGGCCTGGTATTATATAGTGAGTTCTAGGAGAGCCAAGGTACCTAGAAAGACCCTATCTCAAAAACAAAACCAACTAAACAAACAAACAAACCCTCCCCCCAAAGACTGGGAAGCCATAACTAACTAGAGCTGGTTTTGTTTATAAATTCTAAGCATACTGTCTGATACCAAAAAGTATTTAGTATTTATTTAGTGAAATACAGTCTCCTAAATATTACCTACCAGTGAAGACAAGTAATTGCATGTTTCCATGAGACACTTTAACTTCTGGCATTATGGGATAATTCATATCCTAAGATCCAGAGTATTTAATTAAGATTTCTGGTCACATGTGATGCTCAATATAAGACTCTCTTAACTGGCTGGTACACTTGAGACTCTTCCTCAGGACCTACTCAGTAGACACAAAATAACAAGCATTAGAAAGGCACTCCCCCCACGCCCTACTCTCTGCCTTTTTAAGTTACCTTTGCTGTTTAAAGCCTCTACTAGTTGATCTACTGGGGTTCTTTTAACTGTGTTAAGAACTTTTGATATACAAGGGGAAGGCTGTGAGATTAGAAATCATTTATAAAAATTATTTTTGAACCCTCTGTAAAGATAATGTAGATTTCCGATAATACTGTCTTTCCAGCATTGCTGAATGTCATTTGAGAAAAGATGGGTCTTCCAACACAACAGACATAGACAGCCTGTACTGACATCTCTAAGGGGTTGAGGTCACTTAGCAACAATTACTTTCTTTGTAATATAACAAGCTTGGGTGTGCTAACATACTCATACTATTCAACTCTGGCTTGTCCTGAGGAACAAAGCCTACTTATTATCTAAGTACAAACACCAGCCTGGGGAAAAGCACCACTCAAAATCCTGATCTAGGGAGCTGGAGAAATGCCTCAGAGGTTAAGAGCACTGGCTGCTCTTCCAGAGGTCATGAGTTCAACTCCCAGCAACCACAAGTGGCTCACAACCAGCTATAATGTGATCTGGTGCTCTCTTCTGGCATACAGGTGTACATGTAGACAGAATATATAAATAAATCTTTAAAAAATCCTGGTCCAATGACCAGGAAAAGCACTAGAAAACAACAAAAATACTGAGAATTAGGCATAATGCTTGGCAAACTTCAATGCTTTCAGTCAATTCCTACTTAAATGACATCTCAGTTATCTGCATCCAAGTTCTTTCCCAAGTAACATGTCCAAGATAATCAGAAAACCTACTGGTACCAAGTGTAATGTGCTCTGAGACAAGGTTGATTTAACCTTTAGTCTGTACATTTCAGACCAGTCATCTAGTCTGAAATGTACAATGAGGATTATCTATTCTTCAGAGCTACATCACAGGAAACAATCGTAGTATCTTACTGGATAAGAACAAAGAGGTGGTCAGCCACCATGACACATGCCTTTAGTCCTAGCACTTGGAAGGCAGACATCTCTCTCTGAGTTCCAGGCCAGTCTGGCCTACATAGGGAGCTCCTGGTCAGCCAGCGCTACACAGTGAGACTCTGTCACAAAATAAAACAAAAAACTAAACTGAACTAAAACAAAAGAAGCAAAGACATGTTCTGCATGGAGAATAATGACGCATCCCACTTTTATCTATGATGATAGAATTTATAACAACAAATCAAACGCACTATACTGCATTAGCATAGACTAGAAAACTTTGCCCAGATAAAACTCTGAAGCCCTTATATTATTTCCAAACAGGGAGAAATCATATTTTCCTCTTGTAAGCATTTCTATGAACACAGTTAATATTTTACATTTTCTCATATATAACAATGAGAATGAATATTCATGAAGCAAATATATAACGGTCCAATATGTATTTTAACAAGTTAGACAATAACAGATTTGCAAGAATGGACCTAAGAAAAATTTGAAATTCTGATGTTTTACCATGTTTAAAAACATCCAGAAGAAAGAAATGGAAGACTGGACTTTTTATTAGTCCACAAATGGACAGAATGAATTTACTTAAAAATATTAAAATGAAGGGAATAGTTGTCTAATCTATAAAAACAGTACATCTGATAAAATCGAAACACCCTTTGTTTTGCTTTTTGAGTCAAGAGTCTCATGTAGCCCTGGCTACCCATAAACTCTAAGTAGCCAGGGATAACTCTGAACTCCTGCTCCTCATCTTCACCTTCCCTCCCAAGTGCTGGGATTACAGGCAAGAGCTACCACAACCAGTAATATCTATCCACAACAGAGATTGCTCTTTCATTCTAGGGAGGTTAAATTCACTTACACCATTGTTACACAAATCAGCTGAAGCAAGGTGGGAAATGGCACAACTTACTTAAACAATAAGAGCTTTTGAAACAGAGTACCCATTTAGCCCCACACTGTTTTATGTGGGGATTTTTTAAAATAAGAAATATCCTGTTACAAGAAACAACTTTCTAAACTTAATCTCCTTACACCTTTTAGACACGGACAAATCATACCCTGCTTCCTTTTGGTTTATAATCTATTCTAAATGCCTCTGTAATGGGACTCAAGCAAAAGAGAAAGCAAGAGGGCTTATGGGACCTAGAGAAGGGTGATGCACTCAAGCACCAGGTGAGGATATGACTATGAAGTTAAGGCTACCAAACCATGCTAAGGGCAAAATGTTAGCGAAATAATTTGGAGTTAATGTTTGGAAGTCAACCAGAGACGGGAAACCTCCTCTGACACCTTCTAGACACTGAGCACTTTTAGACTTTGCTGGCTATGTGCTGATGTACTCTTCATGTAAGCAGGTGGCCTTTCTATTTGACTTAAGGGCCATGGATTGCTGAACCCTCATCTAATTCAAGCCCTAGGGATCTGCTTTGCTAAGGGCTACACTCAAACTCAGTGGTTTACCTGGCAATAGCTGTTGTTCCTTTTCCTAACTCTCAGCTATGAAAATATTTTAGTATTTTAATTTCTTTTCCATTGTGGCCCATTAAAAAGCCCCATTTCCAAAGACTGCTCAATTATGACTCAGTCAATATTCCTTAAATAAATAAGTATACAAATAAGAAAAAGGGTATATTGAGAAGAGAAAATAAATTATGCCTGCTTACATATCTTTCAGGATTTCAAATTTTTCTGATTAAGTGCTTTTCTACTACAATTAAGAAGTCTTTCCATTTTCTACTGCTTCTATTTCTTTAAATTGGACCTTAAATTGATTTCAGGGAGGCAAAGGAAGGTGGATCACTGTTAGTTTGAGGTCTACAAAGTAAGTCCAGGACCTCAAGGCTACACAGAGAAACCCTGTCTTGAAAAACAAAAAAACAAAACAAAAAAAAAAAAAAAAGAAAAAGAAAAAAATCTTGTTAAAAAAAAAGTAATTTACACAAGTTAAAAAAAAAAACCAAACCAAACTGGTATGACTGTGTCAAAGCCATTTCTTGGACAGAGAACCACTCAACAATGAAAATGAAGTTCCAAAAGTCACTCTCCCACCAGACAATCTGACTGCAGCTGGATTTGCATTGTTGTGAAGCAGGAACAGCCTATACTTAATTCTTACTGTCTTTGGAACAGTTTCACTGATGGCTGGAAACAAACAGACAAACAAAAGCAATACAAGAAAAAATGTCCTGCTTTCTTTCTTCTTTGTCCTCTTCAGACTAACTCAGTTTTTCGTAGTCAAGACTAGATTTAACTCTCTAGCACAATGAAATGGAACAGGGCCAGGTGTGGTGGCGCGTGCCTGTCATTTCAGTACTCAGGAGGTTGAGTCTGAAGGACTGCTATGAGGTCAGGGCCCTGCTGGGCTATGTAGTAAGGATCAGGACAGCAAGGGGCTACCTAGCAAGACCTTGTCTCAAATAGCCAAAACCAAAATAAAACACAAAAACCCCAAACTATGGAATTCCTTGGAACTTACATAAAATAAAAGTCAACTCAGTTTAGAGGTAATTATGGTTCTGAGTAAAAAAGAGAATTCATTAGGAAGAGCCTTTCTGTGTAAATACAGTGATACTGCCATGTGGTGAATGACATCGTTTATACCAGTATCAGAATTCAGAGAGAATAAAGTCTATTTAGAATGAAAACAGATACACATGTGGTCAACTCTGCTTTGCTGAGAATGCTGGATAGCTCCTCTTCTGCTAAGTGCCACTCAGTGGAAACGGTCACCGCATTAAGTTACCTACTAATGATTTAGTTCTCCCTGCCAATGCAGTTCCCCTCACAAGGTGACGTGTGCAAATCAAGATTTGGTAGTTAGTTTCAGCATCAGCTAAAGTCCATTTAGTACATCCTTAATGAGCATACTGCTGGTATGCAACACTATTTGCTAACCCTTATGACCCTACAGTGATGTCAGTAAAGAAGTAGGATAATATCACAGTGAATCTTGGATATTTGATTCTAACGGAAGATTATTATTATTTTTGCAAACTTTAATTTGTCTCAAAGGTAGCCTGGTAGAAGTCTCATGAATTTCATGGCTCTGACTCGGCTAATTAGAGGAGAGAACCAGCAAAGAAGATTGTGCTGTTGTGGTTCTAGGACAAGAAGCACTCTATTCACAGTATCAGTTCAGTAAAAACCTATTAGAAATGAGTGAAAACGGAAGGGAACCCACCAAACATGCATTCAACAGACTCTACCCCATTCAAGCTATTTTTGGCTGACCTGGATGGAGTGCTTGCTGGTAAGTGCTTGCAAGTTTCTTTTTACAGAAATTACTGCACTTTACCTTTATAATTTGGTAAGAGTTAAACGCTGTATTTTCTCACAAATAATCTAGAAAGCTAACAATGCAAAAAACAACTTTTCAGCATACAACTTAACTTTTCAAAAGTAGAGTAGACTTAAAATATTTTTGGTTGGCTTAAAAAAATTTTTATCTAAAGCAGCATCTTCTGTACATCTCAGCTACCTGTCTGATCAGTAATGACAAGATCTGTCTACTCAAAGTCTCGAATACAAGCTAAAAAGTTTCTCTAGAACTTTAACCCTACGTTTTTGTGCCACAGTGCACAGTAATCCCTAAGGTGGCTCTAGGAGAAAGTTTTCACTCTATCATGCTGTTGCCTACCTAAGTAGCAAGAAGCCCATTATTATGAAAGATGAGATACTACTCTCCAGTGCTGCTTTTAAGGGCAGGCTCTTCAACTAGAGCAATAGGACACTCCTTCAAAAGATGAATTTCCATACTTCTTCAGAAGAGTAAACCTTTCTCTATTGGCAACAGTGTATCTGAGTCTGATTGTTTAAAGCCAGCCTTTGCACTTCAGTTTCTTATCAAAACTGTCTTTCCCACCTTTCCACAGACCACACAGTGCTCACAAGAAAGGAGCAAACTTCACATTCTCATAAACGGTGCAGTTTCTTATCAAAACCTTTCCACAGACCACACAGTGCTCACAAGAAAGGAGCACACAAACTTCACATTCTCATAAATGGCTCACTAGTGCAGGTAGGACCAGCCCATCACCCAAAGCTCTTAGAATCATCCACATCCCTGTACCAAAACAACTACACATTTAAATATGCTCTTAAAATCACTCAAGTTAGAGACCTCTTTCTATTTGTACTGTAGACTGCAGGCATCTGTTTGCCCATATTGTTTAACATCCCTCCTTCTCTCTCTGCACGCAAGACAGGGCATATAAAGCTCTATGTGTTTGGTAAAATTCTTTCAGAGCTGGATTAAGAATCTCAGAAAAACGCAAGATCACTAAAAAAAAAAAAAAAAAAAAAAAAAGCCCCTTGAAGTTTTAAAAAGCTTAGGAATGATTATGTAACTACACCTGATAAGAACTGATCCCTTGATCATTTATTGCAACATGACTGGGCATGATATTTTCTTGTAAGTGAACTGCCCTGTAGTGTATTATTAAAAAAAATTTTTTTCAAAGCTCTTGGAATTACCAGCAACTTGCTAATTGGTTTATGATGCAGGCCCAAGACAGATTTTAAATGAGGTTCTTCACTAGACTGAAAATATAAAGTACAAAACATGTAGAAGGAAATGAAGCTGTGGTTGCAATAAGAATAATAGTATTGAATCTCTCTTCAACTATAATATTGCAGGAAAAAAACTGTTTAAAAACATTATATAAAAGTTATCAAATGTGGAGACCTGTGGATTTAAAAATACAATCCAGGCTCATTTCACTGGAAAGTGACATTTCTGATGTACAATATTGCTGTTATATGAAACTAGGAGCTGAAGAGGATGAACTTTTGGTAGTCAGCCTAACAGGTTAATCCACAGAACTAGAAACATCTTCCTAACACCCAAAGATGTATGCAAGTGCTACGGTTTACAAACACCAAACAGGAAGCTGTCCTTGAGCTCTGTGCTGTACAGTATTTGCAAAGCACGAAAGCACTTCCTTCCCTGCTCCTCTTTCTCAAGTGCCCACGTGAAGAAGTGCCCACTGTAATGCTGGCTGCTCATTTTACTTCTCTGTGCCTAAAGTGCTTCAGGTGACACTGCCCGCTAAAATGCTGCTCCACGGTAGCTGATCACATCAAACAACCAAGCAAAGTATTAGAAGCCTCGACAGGGCAAGAGCAATTATAACCTTTCAGAGTATTAAGAACCACCAGTATTCACTTTTTTTTCCTTAAATTGGAAATGCATGCATCTGGCAGGGAAGAGGAAGGAAAGATTCCCCTTTCTCACCATGGTGACTACCTTTCCCCTCTTCTGATAGGCTGTGTCAGTTGGTCAAAGATCCTGTTGCTTTTTGTTTTTTTTTAGATCTGGGTTTTAACCCATCAAGATGATATGGACCTACGTACAGTGTTCAATCATGACTGGTAGATAAATGACCATTCATTGATCAGTTTTGTTAAAAACATTTTTTTTCTTATAAAGTTAACAAACCAAGGCTGTTGATCCCTGAATTAGAAGCTGATTTGCTTGATTATTTTCCAAAGTGTGAGGTGGAAAGAGGAGAAGAGCCTTTAGTGCTTCTGCATGTTGGTCTTCTAATTTGGCAACACCATAGGAACATCTTCTAGTAGAGTGATGTGGCATTTTGTGAATCTAAGCACCAGCCCATGGTCCTGATAGGGGCTGGTTACGGCCCAAAGGGGAAGAGGGTCTGCCCCCTCCCCCTCCATGTTTCAATCTGGCCCGGTAGTAGACACTGAGCCCTGGGCAGATTCCCCAGGAGCAACTGTTTCTTCGTGAGAAGGTGACCCTTCTTCAGCTTGCCGAGACGTGACAGTTGTCTCAGGAGAAATGCTATGCGGCCCTTCCAGGGGTATACAGCCAGGGTGGTTTTTTCGAAAGTGCTGATTCAAGATGGCCTGGAAGGGGAAACTTTTGCCACACACATGACAATGAAAGGGTTTGTTGCCTGTGTGCTTGCGGATATGATATTCTAGCTGATCTTTCCGGGTATACTTTTTCCCACACATGCGGCAGACAAATGGTGTGATTCCCATATGTAGGCGCATGTGGCGGTCTAGACTTCCCTTTTGGTTGAAAGATTTGGCACAGTAGATGCAGGTGAGTCGGGGATTATACCGGAACCACCGTTCAGATACTTCCTGTTCTCGAAGATACTCCACATAGCCGCTTACTCCCATCATTGCTGACTCTTCCACCTACGCCAGAAAAAGAACATAAGTGAATATTACATAATGTTAAGCATAGTTAAAAGCAACCCAATCTACTTGTACCTGTTACTAAGATGTATGCTTTTCTGTATCTATGTGGTGTAAGGAATAGAATTCAGGGCCTTGTGGGAGCTAGGCAAGTGCTCTATCCCTTAGGTACATCCCTAGTCCATCTACACTTATAATGGAGAGCAAAGAGGGAGGTTTATTATTACCCCAGAAGTACAGATATTAACATAGTAATGAAAAAGGAATTCTGACAGTATTATTCCACTGCTTTAAAAAGTGCAACTCAAAGTTCTGACTGGTGAACTGGGTATTTATTAAGCCTTTGCTACACTTGGGAAGTAGAAACAGCAGGATTAGGAGTTCAAGACTACCTTTGGCTATATAGGGAGTTGAAGATTAGCCTGGACTACATGTGACATGCCTCAAAATAAAAACTAAAACAAAAGCCAAACCAAAACCTTCTGCTTATTGCTATTTTATAGTAATAGGAGAAGATGAGCCCACAATCCTATTCCTTGATTCTATCCTTAAACTGTATTTTGGACAATCAACTACAGAGTATATACAACTTTCTGTGATGAAAATGTTTTATAATTTGAACTGCTCAATGGAGTAACCACATGGCTATTAGGCTTTGTCATATGCCTAATGCAACTGAGAAAAAAATTTCAATTTCAATTACTTTTAACTAATTAAAACAAAAATTCAAACGTGGCTTTTGTCTACTACATATGAAAGTATAGAATATATAAAGGCAAATGCAATAAAATTTCATTTATGACACTATCATTACCACGTTAACCAGCAGTAGCTAGCTTTATAATATGTACATATACATTATATACATATATAGTGTATAGGCAATAATGTAATATACCAGCATATCATTATCACTCTAGAAACTAAGAATACTTCTACATTTTTAGTATGTCACGTGTTTGGGTGTTTTGCCTACACGTGTGCCTATGTATCACGTGCCTGGTGCTCTTGGAGAACAGAAGAGGGCACCAGGTCTCCTAGAACTGGAGTTACAAACAGTTGTGAGCTCCAATTAAACCTGGGTCCTCTGAAAGAGCAACCAGTGCTCTTAACCACTGAGTTCTCTCTCTAACAAGCTTTACTTGACTTCAGAGTCCCATGCTTGAAGACATGGGACTTTCTCATCTGACAACTGGAAGGATAAGAATATATTCCTTCAAACAACAAACTTACAAAGTTTAGGACTGGGCTCCAGAAAATGGCTGTCATTAAGAAACATGCAGAATTTGAAAAACAATAAAGCTGGGTGTGGTACGCACGTCTATAATCTCAAAACTTAGAGGCCGAGGCCGACAGACTCTGGAGGTCCAGGCCAGCTGGCCTGCACAGTGCATCTGAGGCCTCCAGACTAAAGAGTCAGACTCTGTCTTAACAAATAGGAATAATAAAAAAAGTAAAATGAAACAACAGAAATACATCTTAAAATGTTTGGAGTGATTAACACTTTTAGTTAAAAATTTTATGTTAAATATCACCAATCAGAAAATACTAATTTAAATTTTTTTTGCCTGCTGACTACTAAAGTCATTAAAGTTTCTCTGACCTGGAACTCACTTTGTTGACCTGGCTGGCTAAAGTTAATTTTTAAAACAAAATCCTGTGGGGCTGGAGAGATGGCTTAGAGGTTAAGAGCAATGTCTGCTCTTCCAGAGGTCCTGAGTTCAATTCCCAGCAACCACATGATAGCTCACTACCATCTATGAGATCTGGTATCCTCTTCTGGCCTATAGGCACACATGCAGGCAAAACAATGTATATATAATAAATAAACAAATCTTTAAAAACAAACAAACAAACAAAATCCTGTAGGAAATAATTACAACTAGGGCTGCCTTGAAACATCAAAACCAAAACATATAAAAAATCTGTATAAATAAATGATTTCTTTTACTTTTTATTTGTCAGTTTGATACATGGTATTACTCTACAGCCTTGGCTGACTTAGAACTTCTCTATATAACTCAGGCTGGCTTCAAACTTAAAGTGCTCCTGCTGACTCAGTTTCCCAACTGAGGTTAAAAGCACACCTGAAAAGCTCTACACTTGATAACAAATATCCCATGTACTTGACATGGACTTTGAAGTTTCCTATCACTTCAATTTTTAATTGCTACCAGATGCTCAAAGCAAATTAAAAAATCACTAATAATATTTTTTTTTCGAGACAGGGTTTCTCTGTGTAGCCTTGGCTATCCTAGACCTGCTGGCCTCAAACTCAGTGATCCACCTACTTCTGCCTCCCTGAGTGCTGAATAGTTTTACTAATGTTATTTTAAAGATTTTCAAAACTGGGAATTTTAGCTGTCCTCTTAAAATGGAAGTTTTGCAAGCAACCAAATAACTTCCTATTTAGTAGATATATCCTTCATAGTTTGTGATATTTGCAATGAAAATGTATGGAATACTTGTTTTAGAATCATTACATTCAAGTAAAACTGACAAGATAATGTCAAAGATATATACAGTTAGAAAATCTACTTTCAAGGAGACCCTAATTTAATAAAAACCACAAAATCAGGGGCTGGAGAGATGACTCAGTGGTTAAGTGTACTGACTAGTCTTCTAGAGGACCCGAGTTCAATTCCCAGCAACCTCATGGCAACTCACAACTGTAACTCCTATTCCAGGGGACACCCTTATACAGACACACATGTAGGTAAAACATCAATGTACATTAAAAAGTAAAAACAAAATCAAACAAACAGGAAAGGAGTAATTTGTACAAAATAGTAGAGAATTAGGAGAATTTAAGCGGCTGGGGATTTTCTTCAGTATAGAGTGCTTGCCTTCCTTCCCCACCCCAAAGAAGAGGAAAAATGATGCAGTGTGTAAAATGCTGTAACAGTAGTTCAAGAAAACACAACAGATCAAAGAGCACTGGACTGATTAGGGTGGGGAGAACTTGAGAATGGGGCTTTATGGGGACTCAGAAGAATGAGGAATCTCAGTGAAAACGAGAAGAATCTGAAAGGGGTTTAGCATGCACTGAGAAGTCTACAGACAAAACAGACAGTGAACGCTAATGAACAGGGGGACAGCTGAGCTGGAAAAACTGTAACTTAGACACAAAATGATTTAAGACCTAACTTTGGCAATTGGTTCCAGATTCTCCCTTTACAGTCAGAAAGTCTAGTCTATCAAATTAAAAATCTTTTATTATATTTATTTATTTGTATGTTTGTACACAAACTATGTGCATAGAAGTCAGAACACAGATTTTTTTCTTAGCGTTGGTCAGCTCTGCCTAGCGGCAGCTGCTCCAATCACCAGGGGCCGGAGGCTGGAGGGGCTCAGTGCTTGCGGATTTTTGAGGATTTACCCGTCAATCCCAAGCCTTTTCTCAATGGACTGACAGGAAAACCAGTGACAGTAAAACTTAGGTGGGGAATGGAATACAAGGGCTACCTAGTCTCTGTAGATGGCTTCATTAACATGCAGCTTGCAAACACAGAAGATGGGGCATTGTCCAGACATCTGGGTGAAGTTCAAATAAGGTGTATGTAATAATGTCCTTTATATCAGAGGTATTGAAGAGGAGAGGGAAGATGGGGAAATAAGAAAATAGCATCTCTGGGGAAACTGTTATATATGTATCTCTATACAATAAAGATCTGCTTTTTTTTGTTTGTTTGTTTTTTTCTTTTGGAAGAAAAAAAGTCAAAAGACAACTTGAGGGAGTCTGTTCTCTTCTCCCACCATGTAGGTCCTAGGGATGGCCTTCAGGATGGAACTCACCAGATTTGGCAGCAAGTACTTTTACCTGCTGATCTAGTTTGCTGGCCTTTTTTTGGGGGGGTGGGGGGAGGTTGTTGTTGTTTGTTTGTTTTTTAAGGGTTATAATTCAAATCCAGGGCCTCATAAAAATTTTTTGAAGTGCTGGGCATTGAGCATAGGTTTCCTGTCTTCAAGGCAGGTGTTCTACTAATGAGCTGCAGTTCCAGTATTTCAATATATCAGTTTTCTTTCTCTCTCTCTTTCTTTTTTCCTCATACTAACGTAAGTTGGCCAGTGAGATCTCTCAGCAGGCAGAGGTACCTACCTCCAAGCCTGACAACTGAAGCTGACTCCCAGTGACCCACAAGATGGAAGAGAACCAACTCTTGCCAGTTGATAGCCACAAGCTTTGTGGCATGTATATGTATACATCCACACACAACGCGCAAAGACAATAAATGCAATAAAATATATAAAAATTTGCCTTACTTTGGTCTTCTATGGTACAAGAAAATGAGTTCTGTTCCCAGTACCCACAACCTCCTAGAACCTCCTGGAGCTCTCTTAGGTTACTACTGCTCTGACAAAACACTTTGGTCAAGACAATGTATACAATAAAGCACTGAATTGGGGGCTTGCTTACAATTTCAGAGGGCTAGTCCAGGATCATCATGGTGGGGACCGTGGCAGCAGGCAGACAGGCATGATGCTGAAGTAGAAGCTGAGAGTTCACATCTGATCCAATTCCCAGGCAGGAAGCAGAGAGTCAGATGGCCTGGTATTGGCTTTGGAAACCTCAAGGCCCACCCTCAGTAACACATTTCCTCCAATAAGGCCATACCTTCTAATGTTTCCACAACTGAGGGCCAAGCATTCAAATATATGAGCCTATGGGGGCCATTCTCATTCAAACTACTGCAGGTGCCAAGGGCCCTCTTCTAGCTTCTACAGGCATTTGTACTCATGTGCACAAAACTACACATAGATACACAGATAATTAAAAATATTTTTTTTTTTGAGGAGGAAGAAAAGGGAAGGAAAATGGAAACTACATTTAAAATCTGTTTAGTTAGAAGAAAAAAAAAGTCTACACCTGGGAAGACAGATCAAACAGTAAAGTGCTTACCATGCCATGCACAATCAGTGTGTTTAACCCTTAGAACTGCATTTGGGAAGGCAGAGATAAACAGGATTCTCTGGATAAGCTGCCTAGCCAAGTCTCTGAGTCTGAGGATGGTTAGATACCCTTTCTCAAAAAAAAAAAAAAAGTATAATATCTGAGGTCTTCTTTTCCTCCTCCTTCTTTTTGGTTTTCCAAGACAGGGTTTTCCTGTGTAGCCCTGGCTGGCCTGGAACTCACTCTGTAGACCAGGTTGGCCTCAAACTCAAGAGATCTACCTGCCCCTGGCTCCTGAGTGCTGGGATTAAAGCCTTGTGCTACCACTGCCCACTGTGAGATTGACTTCTAACCATCATATCTACGTGTACACCGCCCTCGACACATGTGCCTTCACACACAAATGCACAAATCTGTTTAAATGTACTTAATTATGTGGACACTAAGTCTATTAAATGCCTAGTAAGTCTAGTAAGCACTTACATTCTTTTTGTGTGTTTGTGTGATTAGTCCAGAAGGTTGTTAAGATCTGCCCTTATCACTGCATCTATTTGTATAACTACTACCTTTCTTTGTTATTATACCAGATTTGACAGATAGGGAGAAAAAGCATTCTAATTACTTTTTCTCTTAGCTTTCACTCTTTCTCTGTTTTGTTTTTTTTTGGAGACAGGGTTTCTCTGTGTATCTTTGGCTGTCCTGTACTCACTTTGTAGACCAGGCTGACCTCGAATTCACAGAGCTCCGCCCGCCTCTGCCTCCGAGTGCTGGGATTACAGGCATGCACCACTGTGCCTGGCTCTTAACATTTTCTTTACCACTCAATGAAAACAACAACAAAATAGCAGAAAGTGTTGGCACACACCTGTAATCCCAGCCCGAGAGAGGCACAATCAGAAGGCTCATATCTGAGGTCAGCCTGGGCTATGGAGCCCCTGCCTCAAAACAACAACAAAACCCCTCAAAATGAAAAAACTTAGGTTTGTAATAATCCCTTACTGCTATTGGTATACCAATATACACAACGAATGATCAGTGAATTAGATAACAAGAAATTATTCTTTTTTTTTTTTTTTAAGACAGGGCTTATCCTGACTGGCCTGGAATTTGCTATGTAGACTAGGTTGGCTTTGAAATGACAGAGATCCATCCACCTGCCTCTGTTCCCCAGTGCTAGCATTGATATCACGCATTACTATGCCTGGCAATACAATCTCAACCTACTTGTATTTCCTTTTTAAGGGCTAAAGTTTCTAATTTATTATGATCTGCAGCTTTGAAAAATCAATCCTCAATGACTAGTATCTGTAAAAAACAAACAAAAATGTCAACCAACTACTTAGCTAAGGAGAGTTGAAAAGAATACAGAAGAGGCCATTCTCCCAAGATTTTTTTTAAAGATGGTTTTACTCTACAGCCCTGGCTGGCCTGGAATTCATTAAGTAGTTCAGGCTACTTAAATTTGCAGCAATCCTGCCTGTTTCCCAAGTGCTGGGATTGCAGATGTGTACCATCACATCCAGCCTTTAGAACTTTGCAGTATGGTGTAGTATGATTTAGGAAGTAAATAAAGAAAAAGATATGTTCACACAAAAAAATAAATACATAGAATACATAAGCAATATGCTTATATAGATACATAAACAAATATTCTATACACTACCAACTACACACACATATATATTCTCTACCTAACCCAAATCAAATTATCTTTAATCCAGGTTCCAAATGATCCAAAGGTATAATGTTTAGGAGTTAATTTTACTCTCAGGGTTACAGGCATATCTCTATAATCTGGAAAAAGTTTCCACATTTAGATTAAAAAAAAAAAAGACTTATTTTTATGTGTAGGAGTGCTTTGGCTACATGCACATATATGGAACGTGTGTGCCTGGTGTCTGCAGAGGTCAGAACTGGAGTTACAGATGGTTGTACACTGGCAAGCGCTCTTAACTGCTGAGCCACTCTTCCACCCTCACACTGTTAATTTTTTCTGTCTCAAATTCTAATTCTAGAATGTTCACACGCAAGATTAAGGAAAATCTAATATATATCAAACCCAGTATTTAACAGGGTCACTGCTGTTTCTCCTACATCTTTCTTTCCTATTCATTTATTCAGTGAGAAGTTCTTCAACCAACACAGCAACCCTGAGTCCCAAACAACATACCTGGGAGCTAAGGTGCTTAGGCTCATCCATTCTCCCAGGAGACTCACTTCTGGCTCTGTGTCTTTCTGTCACGGAAACAACGCTGCCGGAGGGACTAAATCTGTTGGAAGAGGAGCATAAAGGGGACCAATAGACAAGCAGGGTCAAAGAACCTGAATACTGTTTCTACTCTATCTTATAGCTGAGGAATGAAGCTAAATCAAACAAATATTTTCAAAGCAACAAAGCAAGTAGACCCATATGAGAAGGTAAAGCTTTCTACTCTACTGAAAAGGGGGTAAAAACGTAATAAAACCCAGCCTGTAGTTCTGTTTTGCTTTTCTGAGCTACGGTCTTGCTAGCAAGCCTTGGGTGGCTGGCACTCAGTACACAGGCTAGTCTCCAAGGCTGTGTTCCTCAACTCATAGCAATCCTTCCGGTTCAACCTCCCAAGTGCTAAGATTCCAAGCATGGTCCATGGTGTCTGGCAATTTTGGTTCTTTTATGTGACTTATTGAGCTTTTGGTTGTTCTTCTCTTATGGTAATCTATCCATAGTTCATAAGATTAAAGATTATAATTGGGGCTGGAGAGATGGCTCAGAGGTTAAGAGCACTGGCTGCTCTTCCAGAGGTCCTGAGCTCAATTCCTGGCAACCACACGGTGGCTCACAACCATCTATAATGAGATCTGCTATCTTCTGGCATGCAGGTGTACATGCAGATAGAATATTGTATATATATAATAAATAAAATATTTAAAAAGATTATTATTATTACTTTTTGCATTTAAGAAGATATTTCTTCTGATAATAGTTCTAATGCAGGAGGACAACAGTTATCAGCACTTGGGATGAATATGTTCTGTCCTCAGGAATATTTAACTATTAAGGTCACATGATAAATACTCAAATCAAAACTACCTAAGTGGCTAAAAAATCCTCAGTCTCTGCATTATCAGCTATAAACTAAAGAAATGAGTTAGTTGGTTTTAATTGTTTTCAAGATAATTTTACTTATTTATTTATGAGGCATGTGTGTGCCATAGCATGTGTGCAGAGGTCAAACAATAACTTACTGGAGTCCAGTCTTTCCTTCTCCCATGAATGTGCCAGCGACTGAACTCAGGTGGTTATGCTTGGCTCTAAGTCTTTTACCCATTTCAAACTATTTTAAGCAGGGAAAAGAATAAGCCAGCTTGTAGTCCTAGTGCTTGGTAGCCTGAGGCAGGAAGAATTCTTGAGTTTGAGGTTAGCCTAGGCTACATAGTAAGCTAAAGACCGTCTTGAATTATGGAGTGAGACCCTGTCTGAGAAAATGTCCAAACGTGAGCCGGGCAGTGGTGCCAATCCTTTAATGCCAGCTCTCAGGAGGCAGAGGCAGGTGGATTTCTGTGAATTGAGTTTAAGGATGGCCTGGTTTACAGAGCTAGTACAGCCATGGCCACACAAAGAAATCCTGTATGGAAAAAAACAAAAACACTCCAAGAAACAACTACAAAAAAAAAAAAACCATGGTGGCTCATGCCAGTAATCTCATCGCTTAGGAGGCTGAGGGAGGAGGACTACGTTGAGTTCTAGAGCAACCCGGCCTACAGAAACCTTTTTTCCAATAAATAAATAAATGAAAATTAAAGAACATAGAATATTACCAATATAAACTAGAAACATTTTTCTTCCAATTGACTAGATGAAAGCCAGTGTTATTTCCATCAAAAGGAAATGTTCTAACAGATTCAGTGTATTAGGAAGAAAATACTGAAGACCATAGGTTATGGCAGCGCCTGGGGTAGTAGCAGCTTCAAGGGAAAGAAACATCACTAGACTACACTTGAAAAACATTTAAAAAGCTTTCGCTAGGATTACTGTACTGTATTTACTCTAACTTGAAAAAGAACAATTACTGATGGTAACAGACTTTCTCTAATTTGGTAGGTAAGGGCAAAGAGAAATACACAGTGCTACCAGGGAAGTAAAACTCCCCAATGTTACCCACCTGTGTGATGCTATATAGTGAGAAAGGGCAAAGCTACCAGACTGACTATAGCCGCCTGCCCAGCATGAGAGCCCTGGCAACTGCTGACCTAGAGTGGCTGCAGGTGCTATTCCGATTCACAGAAGTGGCTGATCTCACACAGCTCTCATAAGATCGTGAATACCTCAGAACTAGGAGCCTCCTGTTTTAAAATAGTGGGAGTCTTTTGGCATACACCCAGTCTCCCAAAGTAAGCTGAATAAGAACATCAGGTAAGAAAGATGCTCTCTGTAACACAGAGAGGGCTCATTTAATGTCTGCACAATAGCTTAAAATGGGGAAACAAAACTTACCTGTCAACTTCACTGCTGGTTGGCCGAGCTACCTTGGCTCCTGAAGACCCTAAAGTGTAACTTTCCTGTCCAACAGAACCATGGCCTGTGGTGTCAATCACCATGGCTGTGACTTCCTCTGCACTACTCCCATCTTCTCCAGAAGGCTGATTCTCTGGCCCAAGCCACTCTTCCAGATTCTCAGTTTTGATGTGCACTGCTCCAAGAACCCTAACTTCATCTCCACTCCGGGAACCCTGGTCTGCTATTCCTGTTTCCACATACCACTGCCCTGCTCTGTTGATTCGAAGAATGGGCTCCCGGCTCTCTGCATCAGAGCTCTGTTCGATTATCTGAGGACTGGTGGATTCCTCATGGGGACTGAGCTCCCTGATATCCAGCACAGCACTGACCTGTCCTCTCCAGTTTCCCTTTGTGGCGTTATGCCGTGGACTAAGTGAGCGGTTTAGAGTTGGTGTAACCCTGTGAGACTCTGGAGGTCTCTCTTGATGTTTTGTCCTTGTTTGACTTAGTTCTGCTTCAACCTCAGCCACATTAATTTTGAAGTGAATGCCCTCTAGGATCTGTGTACATTTGTCTATGATATGCTGCATCTGCAGAAAACTAGCAGCTGTCAGGTAGCTGATGATATCCGCTAGTTGCAGGCATATCCGCCCTGTGTAACAGAAAGAAAGGAGCTGTTCAAAAACAGTAGGGTTCTTGATGACAGAAATGGACACAGTACTCATTTCATTCAAGGACATGTGATCCCGGAAATAAGGGGAGCTGGCAGCCAGTACCACTTTGTGAGCCCGAAAAGCTTGTCCTTGCACATTGACCACAATATCACAGAGACGGCCTTGCATGCGCAGCTGGTTGAGATGGCTCAGTACGGAGTTGCTGAAGTCAGGAATCTCCAATTGTATGTTCCCACTTTTCTCCATGGTCATGCCTGAAAGTACAGGCAGACATTCAACCCTGCAGAAAGAGCAAACCCTATTCTTAGTACTAGTTTTACTCCCTTTGTGCGAGTTCAAACATCCTTAAAAATTTTAAATCTTCTAACAAGGAGTGCCAAGTACACATATGTAATGTTAGCGCCTGGGACACTGAGGCAGGAGAATCACAAGTCTGGGCTATATAAGTGAGACCCTGTCTCAGAAAAAAAAAAAAATCTCCTTGTACAAACAGACTCCTTCCTTATGTATGGATGTAGAAATGACTGTGAGCAGGTGTATGTTAGTTGCAAGGTCTTACTTTAAGGCTGGCCTCTTAACTTGTGGCAATCCTTGGGACCCCACCTCCTGAGAACTAGGATTAGTGTGAGCCCCTAAGCCTGGCACAAGGTGTTTTATTAAGAAGCTATAAAACATAAAGATAGGAGTTTATCAAGAAGGGCATTAAACACAAGGCATTTTTCATACTGAATATAAAAATATATGACCTTTTTCTGGAGAAGGAAATAAATTTTTGAAGAAATGTAATTATATACAGGTTGATTATAATTTACATGTGGCACAGGTTATATCTATAAAGTAATTAATATCCTACTTTTTTTTTTCTGAGACAGTGTTTCTCTGTGTAGCCCTGGTTGTCCTATAATGTGCTCTGTAGACCAGTCTAGCCTTGAACTCAGAGATCTACCTGCCTCTGCCTCCCGGGTCTGCCTTTGGAGTGCCAGAATTAAGCCCCCATATCTGGCATTTGTTGGTTTGAGACAGGATCTATGTAGCTTTGGCTATTCCTGGAACCTACTATGTAGACTGGCTAGTCTCCCATCTCACAGGGCTGTGAGACCACCATGCCAGACTAGCCAGTATTTTTAAGCTTACCAATTGGAGCTCCCACTTTTTGGGTATGGGACTCTGAGGTGAATGATCTATAGGTTAAGAAAAATTCCACAGCCCTCTCTGCATTCGATTAACATACAGAGAACTTGGAGCTTAGTTTCAAGAATTAGCAAAAACTAAGTAAATCTTCTACACAACAAACTCGAACTTTGGAATTCCAAAGTGGTGGTGTTACTTCGATTAGGAAAGCTGACAAAAATAAAAGCCCCAAATTTTACACAAAGTTTGCAACTTCATCGAATAATCACAATTAGTTGAGGGTAGTTCGGACATACACAATGACTTAAGAGATTTAGGTTCCCCGTGCATCCAATTTAATGCATAAATTCTAAATTTATGAGACTATACAGCACACCAGGAAGTTGTCCTGACAAGCTCATATTACCACCTCGCATTTAAAACACACTTATGGAGTAAACAGGGAAGCGCAAACACTGCAACTTTAACCACTCTGACCTTTTTCCAAAGCGTTATTGTTTGTTTTGAAACTTTTAATCCATTAAGAGCCTCTGTCGATGCCATCACGAATTCAGATGTATATTTTGGAGCCTACACCGCGCCTTTTTGTTTGCTCTCTCCAGCAATTCCCCAGTGAGGAAGAAGCCCCTGGAGTAAAGTCTTTCTCTAGCGTCGGCACTGGAGGGGCGAGAGCTGTAAAAGGGAGAGTCGGGAACGCTTGGGGTTGGCCCAGCATCCATGATTGTCAGGGAGCACGGGAAAAGGGGACCACGCTAAGCGGGGAGGTGACACAGGACCCGGGGAGCAGCGCGCGGGGCCACGGAGCAGAGGCGCCCAGGTGAGGCTCGGGAGGAGGAAGGGGGCGGCGCCCCGGGATCCGGTACAGCCGCAGAGGCGGCCGCGGTGGGGGGTGTGTCTGGGTGTGTCCCCGCCGTGGGGTCCTGAGGGAGGGGCTCGCGAGGGGGCGGGCACACGAGCTCTGCGGCCCCGCGCCAAAGGGGTGGAAGGTCGCCCCGTGCTCGGAGGGGAGGTGGGGCGGCGACGCCCCAGGGGCTGCCTGCAGCCGAGACGCGGCCCAGGAGCGCTCGGGAGAGGCTAGTGGGGTGGGGGTGCGGGGCTCGAGCCCAGGCAAGGAGCAGCACCTACCTCCGGGGGTGGAAATGGGCCGGAATGGGCCGGAACACCGTCCCGGAAGTGAAACCCCCCGCCCCCCTCCTCCGGAGCGGGCGACGTGCCGGAAGGAAATCAGTCACCCTCACACCGCCCCTCCCCCCCAGCGCTTTCCTTGCGGGAGCCCCCTCTCCTCAGCCCCTACTCCTCGGGGAGGGCAGAGCGCGGGCTTGACGTGCCCGCCAAAACTCCGCCCTCCCGGCGCTGCAGGGCGTGGCCAGCCGGCGAGCTTGAGGGCGGGGAGGAGGTGGGGCTTGAGGAGTCTGAGGGCGTGGACGGGGCGGGGCTTGAGCGGACGCCCCAGGCGAGCGTGCGTCATGACGTCACGGAGGGCTTATATACTGGATTCGGCCGCCATATCGGTCTTTCGGAGCTGCTTAGCGGGTCGGAGCAGGTATGTTCGCCTGTGTACGTGTTATGGTTTCAGGCCTTTGAGGCTGAATTTGTTTTTTTCCAATTCAAACGACCGAAACAGGCGGAATTTGAGCGCCAGTGGTGACGTTCTTGTAATGCACAGACTGTAGGTTACGGGGAATTGGCCTTGAGTGTATTCGTAGTCTAAAATGATTCTGAATCCTTTCCCGGAAAACCTACATAGAGGACTCGGCACGCAGGATTCGCTGTGATGAAGGCTATGTTGGTAGGGACAGCTGACCCTGTTGATGAATACCAACAACTCTGATGGCGGACCATGCTGAGTCACCTCGAGGTTTTTGTGCTAAGTTGGGCCTTTTTTGTGCGTGTGTTGTGCGGCTAATTTGGAATGCACGGCACTGCAGTCCATTCTCCCAGATGAACATGAGGTATAGGGGTGCTGACAAAAGGCCCCGAAGTAGGCGTTTTCAGTAACCAAAAACGGCCTATAGCTGTGTCTTGGGTGGTCCACATTACCACGGAAGACGTTTATTTGTAGATTACAGACTGTGGGAGTAAAACTGGTATAATAGGTCTAAAACAGCAAATTTTTCCTTTTAGGAATGATGCTGTGGACCTCTGTGATGGGGCTTGTGGCATTTCGAAAGCAGGTAAGTCAAGTCGGAAGGGTATACTAGAAAACACATTTAACAACAACGCCTATGATGGTATGAGAGTAGTGGACAGAAGGGATTTCTGAAAAACACTGTTCTGAGGCATTAGTTCACGTGTACGTGAAAGGGAAAGTACTGTGGAGGTGGTCTCTTAATTGCATAATTTCTTTTTATTTATAGTTCTGGGGCAAAGATGGATGAAAACTGATGTAAGTACTGAAATGGTCCCAGAAGACAAGTTGAAAGAACCGTGCCACAATGATGACATTTTATTTGCTACTCTTGACAGTGGGGATGACGATAGACTTAAACCACCATAATTGTAACTGAGGCATACAAGATAATTATTTGGGACTAACTAAAGATTAGGCAGAACTTACATAAAATTTGTTTTCATTACAGGACTTATGAAGAAGCTGTATGTAACAAGCGTGCAGTGTAAGTTTTGGTGTGCATGCAGAAGGGGTGAGATTGTCAAATGAGCATAGATTGGGGGCCCCTCAACTAGTTAAAGGCAGACAATTTCATGATGTGCCCGTAGATGGCAGAATGGGTGGGAGACGTAAGTGCCATAATGGGATAGGCCAGGTTGCTGGGCGACCTCTGGGGTATAGGAAAAAATGCAGTAAAATGGTGGATGCATGCAGACCAAATCGTTTTAAGTTGTCTGCTATCTAATGTAACAGCCTCAATATTAATCTGTTTGTAATTGTAGGTGCTAGAAGATCAATGCTAGAAATGGGAAGCCAGAAGATGAAACAGTGAGTAAAATTAGAGGGATTTGTAGAGTACAGGGCAAATGAACATGGCTTGGCAAGGCTCTTTTTTTTACCATGCATTAAGCAGCCATGTCTTTTGTGAACACAGCCTGCATGATGACCAACAAATGCTGACCAACATGAAGATCTTAATTAGCTCTATCTGATACTGGGCTCATGTAGTTTTTGGTAGGTAAAATTCAATCTTTTGACTGTATTAAAATTCTCTTTTCTCTCTTAGGTCCAGTTGAAGATGTCTGGACAACTTGTAAAGTAAGTACTGGGAAATTGTAGGTCAATATAAACTGACTTTAGGCCATTATAAAGTGTCATGCCAAGGTTTAAGATATGTGAGACATAGCATATGTCTTCATGGATGTTTGGTGTTGGATCGTGCTCTAATCAGGGTTTTTGTAATGATGTTGGTCAAATGTCTGAGCTGAAAATAACTTGTGGACAAATTAACACTGAAGAACCCTGTGGCAGACAACTAAAAATAATTGATGCTAAGCATACTTGTAAGGTATAATTCTAACTGCTATGTGCACTTTTGTTAAGTTGGCATAGTTCAGTAAGAAGCCAGTTACTGGACTGCTGTCCCCTTGATTGTGAATTGAGGATTGTTGCAACCATTTGCAATATTAACTGCATAACATGCATGTGCTACATCCACTCTTAAGTGCCTTAAATTTTTTCAGGTCCAAGTTGATATTTTTTTTTCTCTGAGACAGGGTTTCTCTAACCTTGGCTGTCATGTAGACCAGGCTGTCCTCACAAGTTGGCCTTTCAAGTGAGGGTAAGAAAGAATTTTTTGTATGCTTATTTACAAATAAGGTACTGTTAGTGATGACCCATGAAGCTAAACAGATGGGAATCTCTCTGAATAAGATTGAAGATTGATTCTTAGTCTGAAACAGTAGTTACAAACTTCAGTAAACCTGCTTTATAAATACCTGATTCTAAATGGACCTCAATTTCTGCAGGTTGCAGTGTGTGTACACCCAGGACAGGAGGCACTGCAAGCCTTACACGGATGTAAGTATTCGCTGGTGAAATATGTTGTATGTGTGAAAGTACTTTGAACACTTAATAAAAGCCGATACAGTGATGATAACATAGTTCAGCAGACTTGTCCTGATGAACAATCATAAGTCTTTCGCTCCTATCTGATGTATCTGGCTGTAATTATTAGCTGTAGCATCCTCCAAACAGTCTTAATGTAGTTTGTTGGTCCTAGTTGGAAGCCAGGCACTAGTGACTATGAGGCCAGAGCCTGAGACTTTTGTAAACTTTGCGTTTTACAACACATTAGAATAACATAAGCATATGGTTATGTAATACTGCCACTCTATCTCAGCCACTAGTCAGGTTAATTCACAGCCCGTTGAAACCAGTGTTTTGAACTGACTACCACCCAAACAATAGTCTAGAATGTAATTTACTATAAGCAATGTCTGGGCTAATAAGTTCTTTTTTTTTCTTCAAACAGATGCTTAATTCTGATTGTCAAGGTAAGTCGGCTTTGTACAGGTGGTGGGTAATATGGCCTGTAACCAGTGATGTGATGATTCTGCCAAATGATACAAAGTGATATCACCTTTAAAACCGTTCCATTTTATTTCTGAGGTTACTCTAGTAACCTGTAACTTCCAACTGTTTTAAGCCAGATAAGTAAGATTTTGATTCTTATTTTACAGGGCTCTGGCAGAAGTGGACATGCAATGCACCTTTCTATTTCGAAGGTGAGAACTGAAAATTGGTGTACATAAACCCACTCCAGAATATATGATGATCTCACTTCATCTTGAACTCTCACACTGATTATTTGATGACAGTAAAGATCTGATATTCTGTACTTTTAAAAAGTTATGTTTAAATTAAAATTGTGGAAATGTGTCTAACAGGTACTTCTCTTGCAGGTGGCCGAATGGAGGTTCGGGTAGAAGATTATGTACATCACCTTGCTATGCTGTAATAAGAATCTTACCATTAAAATTGTATTTGGAGAAGTGTGCCTTTTGTCCTGAGCTAATTATGGTGGTTTATTTTCCAGAGAAAGAACATTGGTTTAAGCCAGTTAAAGTATTAGCTGGCAGTGGCTGGATGTTCAGGATCCCTGTGAGGTTCTAAGCTTAAATCAGGTTTGACATTTAAATTGCAGATCAGTTACCCAGAAGCAGAACTACAGAAGCCAAAAAGCAAGGCCACAGAACTGGGCTACAGTGGGGGGTTGCTTTGGGAGGTGGCGCCAAAAGTTTCACAGTGAATTGGCTCTGCTGTCTGGGGCCCTGGTGCAAGTATAAATTACTGGGGATGAGGTGAGGGGTGTGTAGGAAAGACTGGTCAGGAAATGTATAGGTGTTAAAAGGGTTGAAGTAGCTCAGGTTTTTCCAAAGGTCATGAGTTAATTGCCAGCAACCATGTGCCTTACCAGCCATAGTGAGATATAGTTGGTGCCCTCTTGTGATGCAGGCAGGAAAATCTTCCAGTAGTCTACTGAAGATGGCTGTTAGTGCATTCTGGGCCTCTGGCAACATTTGAAAATGCATACTTCATTAATTTCAGAAGGGACAGAAGTTTCATTAGTTCACTAGCGGAGGCAATAGGCTACCACACTTTAGGGATTGTATGGTGCAGTGCTTACCAGATCTCTACAGGGACAATGAAAATTTAAGAGGCAAGTTAAACTGGGCCAGATGAAAAAGAAAACCCTAATGAAATATTTTCAAAGCCCAAATGTCCAATGCTGTGTTAACTGGAACATTGATGCTTGCAGAGTGCAGCTGAGGCTACCTCAGTCTTGCATTTTAATGCTTGGATTAATAGGTTTATGCCATCGTGCCTAACTCCAGTGCTGGTACAGATTTTGGAGGTAACCATAAAGTGGCACATGTGTACCTACCTAGTTAATGGGAACAAAGCTGCGTTGATGTAGCTCACTGCAGAATAACCTATGGCTTGTGTTGGGTTCAATCCCTTGCAACCATTGGAAAAATACCCTGTAATTTTCAGCATTCCAGAGGTGGTGGGGGCAAAAGTAAAACACCTGGTTGGGCTTCATAAGGAAAACCGCAATCTTTTAGATATTGGTTGGCTGTGGAGGAGTTGAATCTATGCTGCTTAAATATTTTTATTTGAAAATTTATTCACACAGTAGTCTGCCTGCATGTTTATCTATGCACCAGAACTCAGGTGGCTAGGAGCCACCATGTGGTTGAATGGGAATTGAACTTAGGCTCTTAACCTCTGAGCCATCTCTCCAGGCCAGTAAGGTTAGATTTTTAAGATGAAATATATGTAGTCACCCTGGAAAGAACTACCTATGTAGATCATGCTGACCTCAGTTGGTCAGGGATCCTGATACATGTGGGCACTGATAATTCCAGGTGAATTTATAAGTAAAAGGTATTGGGAGCTGACACTTAGGAACGGGGGTGTAGGGTAGGCCGAGGGGAGCGGGATCTGCTTAGTACCCTGAGAATAGGGCAGAGTGAGGAGCTGTAGTAAGGGCTGTCAGCTGGGGAGGAGACTGGAAGATTGATTAGAACTGAAACAGGGAAGCTCTGCATTTTGTCTACCTGCTTCTCTGCCTATGGGCTCTCAGGAGTTGGGACAGAGCAGTGAATGGTGAGAAGGAAATTAGGGGAAGATTTGTGTGATCCACTGGAGATTGACTGGAGGGGAAGGAAGAAGGCTACAGAGCTAGCGAAGAGACTAGATGATTTAGAGGAATGGAGGGAAAGGTGTCTGCAGTTAGCCTACCTACTTCCCAGCACTGAATGGCTTGTTGGTTACCATGGAACACCTACAGGTGTTTTACTGTGTCAGTAGAACTTGAAATTACAGTAAGCTTCGGGGTTTACAGATCTCTGTTCCTTCAGTGCTAGGATTATTGATAAGCCTCACCACACCTGGGTCATGAGGGGCTGAACTATGTCCTTTATACTCACCTTACTGACTTACTATCTCAGGTAGCCTATCTATCTAGCTGTCTATCTGGCTATTTTAATCCAAAATGTTTTGGGGATGGTTTTCACTCATCTTGAATTGGGTCTTTCAGTGCTGCTTCCTCCTGAAGGAGCATCCCTCTGTCAGCCTTGCTTTTCTGTCTGTGGGCTGATAGAATAGTGGAGCAACCAATGCACACACTAGTTTGTGCATGGCTAAAGACCATGGTGGTTTTGTAGCATCCTGGGCGTTTTACATCCATAAAGTAGTAATTGGGCCTCTGCGACAGGCACTTTTATGTTTCCTCATGTCTTCTGGAGAGGGATGAAGGAGATCCTTTGTGAGAGGAGAGGCATGTTCTTGTAGGGAGGTCATCACTTCCAGAAAGCTCCAGCCCATATTTTTAGATTTTCCTCTTATTTGTGTGGTATGTATATGTGTAAAGGTCAGAGGACAACTTACAGGAGCCTGTTCTTTTCACCTTGTGGATTCCAGGTATCAAATCCAGGTCTTCAGATTTGAAGGCACATAACCTTAACAAGTAAGCTATCTTATCTACGGTTTTTGGAAACAGGGTCTCCTTGAGTTGCCTTGGCTGGCTGGGGACTCCCTATGTAGATCAGGGTTGCCTCTGCCTCCAACTGCTGAGACCAAAGGCATGTGGTACCAGGTCTAGCTGGGAGTGTTTTCATTTTGTTCATATTTTTAATTTCTCCTAGATAGACCACAAGATCTGACCTTTCCGGTAGGGAAATGTTGCGTCTCAATATTGTTGAAGCCTATTACCGTTTTTTGTTTGTTTTGTCAAGACAGGGTTTCACTGTGTATCCCTGGCTGGCCTGAAACTAACTGTAGACCAGCTTAGACTTGAACTTACAGAGACCCAGTTGCCTTTATTTCTAAGTCCTGGGATTAAAAGGGTATGCCACCACTATTTGGCTAGCCTATTTTTATAGGAACCAAGAGGTAAGAGAAAATTAGCTGCCAAACAGGCTCTCATCTGTCTCCTTTAATCCTTTCATCTCAACACCCTGAACACTGTGCCCCAGCAGGCCTCTGTTAGATTTTGTTGTATGATGGCATGATGCTGGTGTGTACATTCCATACAGGTGCTCTACTACCGAGCTGCTGCGCTGGTTTGAGTAAGAATGGCCCCATAAACTCAGACACTTGAATGTTTGGTCACCAGGGAGTGGTACTTTTTGGAAGGACTAGAAGAATTAGGTGTGGCCTTGCTGAAAGAGTGGGCTTTAAGGTTTCCAAAGCCTATGCCAGGGTGGTGGCGCACACCTTTAGTCCCAGCATTCAGGAGGCAGAGGCGGGCAGCTCTCTAAGTTCTGAGGCAAGTCTGGTCTACAGAATGAGTTCCAGGACACCCAGGGCTACAGGGAGAAACCCTGTCTAGAAAAACCAAAAAGAGAACTCTCTTTTGAGTTCTTTTGAGTAGAACTCTCTGCTACTTCTGCACCATGTGTGTGTGTTTACCACTATGCTGACAATGACTAAACTCTGAAAATGTAAGCCAGCCCCAATTAAATGCTTTCTTTTATTAAGAGTTGCTGTGGTCGTGTTGTCTCCTCATAAGAATAGAACAGTGACTAAGACAGCTGCATTTCCAGCCCTGCTTTACAGTATTTCAAATCACTCCGTATCTTCCACACATGTACCTCCTGATTCTGGCAACAAGAGGCCCGTGAGATAGCCAGGACGAGTGTCATTCACATATAAGCAGAAGGGAGGCTGGGATGTTTGTAACTTGCTCAAGGGGCAACACTGAAGAGAATTTTGTGACTTGTGACTTTTTTTTATTCTGATGGTACTACTTCTTAGTATATTATGTTGCTAGTTAAAAGGTCTCCACCAATTTATTTGGTTCTTCTAATGGGGCTGGATGAATGGAAACCCTCTCCCTGCATCAACAGGTCAGTCTACAAAGGCAAACATTTTCCTGTTTAACTTGCTTTCCTCTGTCCTAAATACTACACATCTGGGTATGAAAACATGCCTGGAAAACAGGAAGACTAATGCTCCAATGAAGAGGTTTTCTGTTTTGTTTTATAATTTTCCAATTAGAAAACTCCCATGAAAATCCCAATCACAAAAGTCCTAATGGTACATGTTACCAAATCACCACAGTGTAGGGAGATGATTGCTTCCACAGAGACTTGATTCTAAAGTCTGTGGCAGGTCTGGATCCTATTAAGAGCTCAGGTGGTTAGAAGATGTGGCTGGGGCTTTCTCTTCCTCTTCTAAGTCTGTTGGCCACGAGACCTGGATATGGTAAGGCTTCAGCTCTTCAGGACACACAGAATCAGGGGCATTGCTCATGAGGTCATGTCCTCGGTAGGATTTGGGGAAGGCTATGACATCTCTGATGCTGGATGCTCCTGTGACAAGACACACCAATCTGTCTAACCCTGTGACATAAACCACAAAGTTAACAGGCGAAAAATGTATAGCAACTTGTTTTGTTGTTTTTTTTTTTTTTCTTGGTGGGGAGGGTGGTTCAAGACAGGATTTCTCTCTGTAGTTCTGGCTGTCCTGGAACTCATTCTATAAACGAGACTGGCCTTAAACTCAAAGATCCACCTGCCTCTGCCTCTTAAGTGTTGGGGCTAAAGGGCCTAACTTTTTTTTTTTTTCTTTGAGACATGGTTTCAATATATAGTTGACTGGCCTGGAACTTGGAGAGATCAGCCTGCTTCTGTCTTCTGAGGGCAGGGATTAAAGACAGGCCACCACTACTGGCCTTGGTCTTTAAAAGATGTTGAAAAAAAAAAAATCCCCCCCCCCCCCGCTTCATACATTTGGACAAGTGCTCTACCACTGAGCTACACCCTCAGGCCTGTAAAGAATTAAAAAAAAATTTGTTTTGTTTTTGAGACAGGATGTCATGTACTCAAGGCTGGCTTGGAACTTTCTGATATTTTTATCATGTGTGTCTGTGCACACAACTGTAGGTGCCCACAGAAGCCAGAGGTGTCAGATCCCCTTGCTCATCCAGCACTGGAATTATAAGTAATTGTGTTGTGAGCTGCCTGAGGCGGGTGTTGGAATTCAAAATCAGGTCCTATCTGATGCACATAAGAAATGACTGTGGCTGCATACACAGGACCTGCACAGATTCAAGTCAGCTGGGACCAATGGTCAGAGTCGGGAGTGGACATGAGCTTCCAGCCCTAACCAAGAAGCTATCTGCAACTGACACTCGCTTGTAAAAGACAAATTAGTTTTCTCCAATAGTCTCACTGGGTACATAACCACACTTAATGGTAGGCCCCATGTTCAACAGGAGATGGCTAACATAAAAGGGATCCAGTCATAATTTTGTAGACTTTTAGTCTCATTGCTTTGGGACATTCTCTGTCTTACTGGTGTTTTGCTTGTATATTATGGTTTCTAGTTTTGTGTGTGTGGGGAGGATCTCTTCTTTTTTATCTTTTCAAGACAGGATTTCTTTGTGTAACCCTGGCTGTCCTGGAACTCACTTTGTAGACCAGGCCGGCCTTGAACTCAAAGAAATCTGCCTGTCTCTGCCTCTTGAATGCTGGGATTAAAAGCATGCACTACCACCATCCAGCTGATTTTGTTTTTAAGATTTTGTGTGTGTGAATTTACAGATTTTCCTTTTTGTTTGCCTGTTTATTCTTTCTAAAAAGAGAAAAGAAAGAAAGGGTGTGGAATTGGGTGGGGAAGTGGGACGACTCTGGGGAGAGTTGGGAGAGGGAAAACTGATCAGAATATATTATATAAATTTTTTTGTAAATGATTTATTTATGACTATTTTATGTTCACTGGCTTTTGCCTGTGTGTATATCTGTGTGAGGGTGTCAAATACCCTGGAATTGGAGTTATAAACAAGTTATAAACTGCCTTGTGGGATCTGGGAATTAAACAGAGGTCTTCTGGAAGAGCAGCCAGTGCTCTTAACTGCTGAGCCATATATTTAGGCCTTACTTTTTCTTTTTCTCCAATTTACTTAAATTGTTATTTAGCCGCAATAACAAACATCATTCAGGTCCTCTGGAAGAGTAACAGGCACTTTTTTGTTGGTTGGTTTGTTTTTAAGGGTGTGTGTGTGGTGTGGCTCTTACTGTGGTCTTGGCTGACCTGGAATTTGTGATGTTGAATAGGCTGGCCTTGAATTCACAGAAATTTGCCTGCCTCTGCCTCCCAACTGTTGTGTGTGTGTGTGTGTGTGTGTAGTGCATAAATAGACACACAGGCACACAAGTGCCTGCATGCATGGGTGCCCACACCTGGCAGTAAAATAAAAATGTAGGTGTTCTTAGCTGCACAGGATCTGCTTCAATCTCACCTCTCATGAATTACTGAAATAAGAGACTCATCTCACATGGAATTCTTGGACACCCAATTCCTTCCCCTTTAAACTTAAGAGTCTGAATTTGAGATACAGTGCCATGGAATGAACTTTACTGCAGAAAAGACAAATTGTTTACCTAAGGCAATTCCTCCATGAGGGGGTGCTCCACAGTCTAAAGCCTGGAGCAGGTGGGAAAGCAATTGCACATCTTCCTGAAATGCAAAACACATTTTATTTAAATACTTATAAAGTCTTCTGTCATAATGTAACAGTAAATACTAAGGAGAAAGTGAAGTTGAGTTTAAGAAATGACATGACCTAACAGTGATAATGCAAGGGGAGACTTTTAAAAAACAATTTTCTGAGGGTTGAGGGACTGTGGAATAAGACAAGTCACTCACTCACCTGTATTCCGGCACTCTGAGAAAGCAGGATGATGAGTACCAGCCTAGCCTGAGCTACAGAGTCCTAACACAAAAACCAAACGCACATACAAAGGCCTACTTATTTCTTTCTCTTAATGTTATCATTCACGGGAAATGACACATTAGGAGCTTGATCTCAAGGGCCATTCTTCATTTCCTGTACTACAGGAGATAGTCCAAGCTTGACTCAAATCCACAACCCTGCCTCAACCTCTTGAAAGGTGGGATGTCGGGCTTATGCCAGCATGCCTGGCTCTGTGCTTCACAACTTGGGCAAGGATCTCTGTTTCTCATCTTTAAATGAGAATAATGAGGGTATCTATCCACAGAAATTAATTGCAAGGGCTAAATACAGTGTAATCTGTTTTGTTTGTTTTAAAGTTACCGTCTTGCTATATAGCCCAGGATGGCCTGGAACTCAAGGCAATCCTCATCTCTCAACCTTCTAACTGTTGGAATTACATGCATGAGTCATCACATTTGGCTGTGTAGCATGTAGCCCCTGGCACACAGTAAGCATTAATGAGCAACTATTATTATCATTTGTTCTTCCCAGACCTACATTAAAAGCTGATTTTTTTATGTAGTAAACTCTCCATTTAAAACAAATGTTTCCTAAAACAAATATGTGGGTAAAGGAAAGGCTAGCAGGCACTCCTTACTTTTAGTAGTGTTGCCAGGATATACCGCTGCAGCTGTGCATTGTGAATTCGGATGGAACCACCTCCTATCTCAGTGCCATTTAAAACCAAGTCGTAGTGTTGGCCGCGAACCTGCAAGATGACAGAACTTTCAGAGAAAAGTCCTGGCTTTCAATTTTATAGGATCAAGATACTGTACTTAAAACACAATTTATTAACAGTAAGCTCAGGGCTGGAGAGCTGGCTTTGCAGTTAAGAACACTAATTGTTCTTCAGGAGGATCTGGGTTCAATTCCCAGCACCCACATTACAGTTCACAACTGTCTGTAACTCCAAAATCTGACACCCTCACATAGACATGCCTGCAGGCAAAACACCAATGCGCATAAAAAAAAGAAGAGAAAATAATTTAAAAACCAAACCCCCAAAAAAGTAGGCTCAGTTTTTCCTTTGTGTCTCCTAAGTGAATCTGGAAGTTCTTTTTGTCTATTTCATTTGGAAGAGATCAGCACCTTCTCAGGCTCAGTGTAGAGGAGGTGAATGTCCCTGGGATGAGGAGCGGTGAATGGGTGGTGGGCTGACTCCAAGTCTGTGGGGCTCCCTTCCTTGGTGAGGAAGAGTGGGAAGTCTACCACCCAAAGGAAAGAGAACAACGCTGGGTCACGAAGCGCCACTCCTCTCATTTCCAAAAGGTCTGCACACTCGAGTCGCAACTTTCCCAACAGAGAGCACTGCAAACAGAAGACACAAACCTTAAGTTAGCTTCCTGTCAGAGTGGGCATCTGATGACACAACCTAAATTCTGAAGGCCACTCTCTGGGAAGACTGGTCAATTAGATGAGACACTCTTTCTCAGGAGACAAAGATCTAATTGCCAGATGGAGACCAGGAACACAGGTACCAGAGCCTTACAGACTAAGCTCTGAGCCTGTTTGTCTACTTAACTAATTTTTCTACAACCCATCATAAGTAAATGGGGATAAAATACCCACTGCAACACTGAAGTAATTACCTACCCTCCCTCCCTCCCACTCACCTACCTACCCATCCATCCATCCATCCATCCATCCATCCATCCATCCATCCATCCATCCATCCATCCATCCATCCAGAGGCAGGGTTTCTCTGTGGAGCCCTGTCTGTCTTCAGACTTGCTCTGTAGGCCAGGTTGGCCTTGGACTCAGAGAGCCACTTGCCTCTGCCTCCTGTGTGCTGGGATTACAGGCATGAACCACTGTCCCTGGCTGCCAAATTTCTTTCTTTTGCAAACCTTCAAAATATTTTTTGGTAGTTGTACTGATTTCCTAATAAGAGCCAGATCTGATGTGTATATTACCAGTGAGATTTATAACTAATGAAAAGACTCCAGTTTTGAAACTTTCATTTTGTGTGTGTGAGGGAGAATGGGAAAGTCGGAGAGAAAGAGAGGCAAAGAGACAGAGAGGAGACAACTTTTGGAAGTCAGTTCTTTCTTATCTTGTGGGTTCCCAGGGATTGAACTCAAGGCAGGCAGCAAGTGCCTTTAGCCACGGAATCACCTCACTGCTCCAAGACTTGAGTTTTGGTTTGCTTGTTTTTTGCTTTATTAGACAGGATCTCACTATGTAGTTAGTGTAGGCCGATCTCAAACTTGAGGTCTCCTGCTTTCCAAACTAGCACGCACAGCATGACTGTAGTTTTTATACAGTTGTAAAGTACTGAAAGACATTTGCATAGCAACTTATGCAGAGCAGCCTTTATGAAACTAACAGTCCATTTTAAATATGTAAATAAGCAAGAGACAGAGGCAGCTTTTAGCACAATCCATGAGCGGAGACAATTTTACTTACTGCTTTCCCACGCTCCCCAGCAGTCAGTAGCACCATGTCGTCTTCTTTTATCTCCATCAATTTGGCTAATTCCAATCTCTCCTCCTCCATTATGAATTTAGCAAATGGTGAACTCCAGTTCTTCCTGGCATTCAGGAATATAGGCAGGACTTCCTTGATAAAGAAAAACGCTTATTGATATTTTTTCAGAAGTGAGATGTATTTGTTTTCTCACAGGACAAAGATTACTTGTTCCAAGCAGAAGATAACTTACATGATTGTCTTAGGGTTTCTATTGTTGCAATAAACACCATGGCAAAAAGCAAGTCAGGGAGGAAAGGGGTTAATTTGGCTTACACTTCCATATCACAATTCATCATCAAGGGAAGACAAGACTGGAACTCAAACAGGGCAGGAACATGGAGGCAGAAGCTGATGCAGAGTCCACATAGGGATACTGCTTACTGGCTTGCTCAGACTGTTTTCTTAGAGAACCCAGGACCATCAGCACAGGGATAGCAACACACACAATGGGCTGGGCCCTCCCTCATTGATCACTAATTGAGAAAATGCTTTACAACTGATACTCCTTCCTCTCTGATGACTCCAGCTAATTCAATGATACTATCTCTTTTTCATCATGAACCCCTTCAAAGTGATACAAAATACAATCCCCCCTCCCCCCCTCAAGACAGGGTTTCTTTGTGTAGCATTGGCTATCTTGGACTCACTTTGTACACCAGGCTGGCCTCGAACTCACAGAAATCTGCCTGTCTCTCCCTCCCCAAGTGCTGGGATTACAGGCATGCACCACTGCACCTGGCTCAAAATACAAATTTTTAAAGTTAGTCCTGGGTGCAGACCTGTAAGTCCAGCTACTTAAGAGACTGTAACAGGAGACCTGTACTTTTCTAAGACCTCCCTGAGCTATACTATGAGTCCAAGGCTAGCAGAGGCAACTTAGTAAGATCCTGTCTAAAAAACCAAAAAAAGGATGTCAGAGGATAGAACTGATCTTAGTGGTAGAGCACTTCCCTACGTGAGGGAAACTCTAGAAGCTTGTGACTTTTTTTTTTTTTCCATTTTGGCAGATCACAAGTAAATGAAAAAGAAATGACAGAGGGGCCAATGAGATCTCAGAGGTAAAGGTGTGTGACCTCTGCATATGATCTCTCCCATCCTGCATGCAGCCCCCTGCCTACCCCCTATACATTAATAAATAGTCCCACCAAACAGAGACTGGCTTGGCCTCTTAAGTGCAGGGACTATAAACACGTGCTACTACATTTGACTTTTTTTTTTATCTTGCAACAGGGTCTTGCTTCCTAGCCTGGCTCACAGCAGCTGTGCTTTACCCTCCTGAATACTGGGTACAGATGTGTGTCACCATGCCCAGTCTGCAAGAATATTTCTACAGAGAGAAAGAGAAAGGATGGTTCTTTAATTTAACTTTATGAATAGTTTTTCATAGACTTTCATTTTTTAAACATTTGCTTTGACCCATTTTGAATATCTCTTCCCTCTTCCCTTCCTTCCTGTCCTGATGACTGAACCTAGGGTTTTGTACATGCCAAGCAAGCATCATCCCCAGTCAGTCTCTCTCTATTTAAAAGGCTGAGACAGAGCCTGGCAGTGGTGGCGCCTGTAATCCCAGCCCTCAGGAGGCTGAGGCAGGGGGATCACTGTAAGTTCAAGGCCAGCCATGTCTACAAATGGAGCTCTGGGACAAGGTCTCACTATGTTACTCTGGCCGGCTTTACTCTCCAAGTAGCTCAGGTATGCCTTGAACTTGTGACCTTCCTGACTCAGCATCCTGCCCTTGTGTTTCCTTCTTATTGAAAAATATCTTTATCCTTCTTTGAGCTTGAGCTGGGAGGTAAGTAGTCCATTTAAAAAAAAATTGAGAGCTGGCTGTTATGGTGCATACCTATAATTCCAACGCTCAAGGAAGCCTTGGCTACATGAGACCCTGCTTTAAAAAAGCAAAATAAATACAACAACAACAAAAGGAAAACACACATATAACACAAAAATAAATTTAACAAAACAAAACAAAATCAAAACTAAAGTCCCCACAATTGTTAGTGGAATACACACTCCCCTAAAGCACCGTTCCTTACCTGACTGAAATGGTGAGCTGCAAAATTTTTAATGAATTCAATGTCTTCCTTTTTAAAGTACTTCTGATGAAAGAAAATTAAAGTAAATTCAACAATACGGCACTCAGCTTTATGAACAGGTTCAAAATGTCAAGTAAGATAGAGCCAAGAGTGGAATTTAATAAAAGTGTAATTTCTTCTACACAATGACACGTTTTAAGGCAGCCTGCACAGAACACTGCTTTCCAATTACTCGCTCTCGCTGGAGCCCACCGTGACTGCCACCAGAAGACTTGTGAACTGTGCAAGTACAAAGGTGGCTCTACAACTCTCAGATCAGCAGGGTCCAGAGTGGATTAGTTCAGGTTTAAGTACATTTTTAAAATTATCGGAATAATTTATTTATTTATTTATTTATTTAGAGACAGGGTCTCACTATGTAGCTCAGGCTCACCTGAAATTGACTACCTAGACCAGGGTGGCCTCAAACTCATAGCAAGCTGCTTGCCTTTTCCCCCCGATCAAAGGCATATGCCACCACGTTTAGCAAGTCTGAGTTTTTAACCACCATTACAAATATATTCAGCTGCTTATGTATCCAAATGGATGTGGTCTTTCTTTGGTATAGTCTTTGTTTTTACTATAAAGTTTAAGTTAACAAGTGTATTTACTCAGCAAGAATAATATTTTTAAACTTATAACAGTGAATTCAAAAGCTAATTTCTCAGTGTTTTCAAATTCCTGCCATCCTTTTCAAAATAGGAATTTCAGGACTAGGTTGGTGTCACATACTTAATAATCTCAGCACTTGGGAGGTTAAGGCAGGGGCACTGGAAGTTCAAGCTCAGCCTAGGCCACATGAAAGCCTGTCTAAACGAAGTAAATATCAGTAAATTAAAAACCCCATAGTATTTTATCATTATTTATATAACAATTTTAGAGACTCTAATTAGACCTTCTACAAAAAACATTTTTTCTTTTTTGAGACAGGGTCTCACTATGTAACTCTGGCTGGGCTAGAACTCACCATGTAGACCAGGCTGGCTTCAAACTCACATAGGTTCACCTGCCTCTGCCTCCCAAGTACTGGGATCAAAGGTGTGACCACCATGCCTGACTGAAAACATATCATTATATTATTCTTTACTAAGTGTTCATGTGTCAGTACTAAATACATTTTATTTCAAAATATATATTCTAGAGAAAACATACAATTGTACTTTACTTACTGCTCCTTCAGGAACACATATAGCTTTGACAGTTCCTTGGGGCTTGGCCAGTGCGTCCCGAAGAAATCTGATCTCTGTGTTTCTGAACACATCACTGATATCCACAATCTATAAAATGGATTAAAAAAAAGGAATGACTAAACACAAAGTCATTATCACCTCAAAACATTTTATAAGATTTTTTTTTGCTTCTTTATATTTTTCATGTGTATGTGATATGTGTATGTTTATGTATGGCTGCACTGTTGTATATATGGAGGCACATGTATGGGAACACATGCACATATGTACATGTAGATGCTGGAGGATGATGTCAGGGATCGTCCTCTATTGCTCTTCCAGTGTATCTATTCAGACGGGGTCTCTCAATCAAACCCAGGGCTCATGACATAGCTAATCATGCTGACCTTGTTCTGTCCCCATCGGTACGGCTGGAATTACAAGCAGGTGACAAAACTACCCGGCTTTTACATGAGTTCTGGGGCTCTCGCCACTTGTGTGGCAGGCACTTAACCACCGAGACATTTCTCTATTCCACAGGTGAGATCTTTTATAACTTTATATATTTATTATTGTGGGAGGGATGTATGCTCACAGTGTGTGTATATGTGTGTGAAACAGTGCCTGTCTGTGTGAAGGTCAGAGGACAACTTCCTGAGGTTCGTTCTCTTTTCCATCTTTACATGTGTTCCAGGGATTGAACTCAGGGAGAAAAAAGTGTGTGCTGGGGGTGAGGGGCGGTGGGGGCCAGAGGACAACTCGAGGGAGTCAGTTCTCCCATTCTACCATGCGCAATCTTGGGATCAGTCAGGCCATCAGCTATGCCAGAATTTTATCTCCTCAGCCATGTTGCCAGCCCAGAAACAGGATTTTAAAGAAACATCTAGAGCTGGAGAGGTGGTTCAGACGGGAAAAGTGTTCGCACAGACAACCGGAGCTCACACCCTCAGCACCCATGGAAGAGCTAGGACTGCAACCCCAGCTTTGGGAAGCAAAGGCAAGATGGGTCTTGAGAGATTGCTTTAAAAAGGAAAAAGAACTACATTTTAGTAATTCAGCATTTAAAGAATATATTCATAGAGGGTTACTGCAGGTTTAGTCTTTGCCTAAGAACATACCGCTACGGTAGACCCAGGATTGACTTTAAGCAGTCTCAACCAGTATTCTGTATGACAAATGAACAAGCAAGGAATGGTTCACATAAGAACAAAGAAAGGTTGGTATAAAACAATGTGGCTCACATCTTTAATCCCTTTAAGCACTCAGGAGGCAAAGGCTGGCAGATTTCTGAGTTTTAGGCCAGCTTGATCTACAGAGTGAGTTCCAGGACAGCCAGGGCTACCCAAAAACCCTCTCTTTAAAAACCAAAAACCAAAAGCCAAATTTAAAACAAAACAAAACAAGAATGCACTTATGACTTTTCCTTTCTAAGTACTGAGTTAGGTGTAGTTCATGGCAGTATTCTCAGAACGTGGCAGGTGAACACAGAAGAATCATCGTGAGTTTGAGGCCCACCTGGGCTACAGAGTGGGACCCTGTTTTAAATCAACGACAGAGTAATGACTATTCACAGACTGGGCAGATTTCAATATTTATTTAAAGACTGCAATAGGAAGTAAGATTCAGAAATGGTGCCAGCATTACAGAAATCAAGGGATGTTACTCGCTAAGACAAGTAATGGGAACAAGTAATAAGACCACTGCATAAAAATTCTACTCTTGCTCTTACAGATACTGGTAATCTGAATATGTTCGTGTATTCAAGTTCTTTACAGACCAAGAAAAATTAGTAACATAATCATTTCCCTTATGAGAGCCATATTGATATAGAAAAACTGAAAATGAATACTGTTTTACTTTTCCTTTCAAATAACTATTCATGCCCATAAAATCAGCAAGTGTTAAGTACTGTAATAAAACTTCATAGTGAAAATCTTGTTCTTTATTCTTTTTTTCACTTCTCTCTCTCTGTCTCTTTCTTTCCTTCTTTTTGTGTGTGGTCAGAGGACAGCTTTTAGAATTTAGAAGTCAGTTCTCTGTCTCTACCATGTGGGTTCTGGGAAGCAAATTCAGGTTGTCATGCTTGACATGAGCAAGTGTCTTAATCTTACTCTTTTTTTCTTTTGTTTTTGTTTTTTTAAGACAGGGTGTTATCTATGTAGTCCTGGCTGTCCTGCAACTCAATCTGTGAAACAGGCTGGCCTTGAACAGAGATCTGCCTGCCTCTGCCTCCTGAGTGCTGGAACTAAATCTTAATCCTGCTTTTACTGAGTATGATAGTATACACTTGTAACCCCATCACCTATAGGCTTAGGCACCAGGATCTCAAGTTTGATGCTAGCAGCTTCAGCTACATAGCCAATTTCAGGAAGCCCCATCACACACGTACACACACACACACACACATGCGTGCGCCTTTGGAAACAGAACTTGAAAGAATAAGTAGCGCAACACTAGCATGCTGTTATTATTATAATTATTATTTTACTGTAGTTTGGTAACAACAGAGGTACCAAGGTAAAGGAACATTAAAAATATTATTCAACAGTATGTAACAATTGTAAATTTCTTCAAAAGGCTTGAAAAGATGGCTGAATTACTTGGGAATAGTCCTGGAAACAGGAAGAAAGTAAATACCTTCATTCCAAAGCGAATATCTGGCTTATCAGTGCCGTAGGTGGCCAGCGCTTCAGCGAAAGTCATGGAAGGAAAAGGAATCACCAGAGGCTCTTTGTCATCAGGCCAGGAATACTGCAACAAACCCTCAGTTAAATGCTGGATGCCAGTCTGGTCTACAAAAGACATCTCTATGTCAATCTGAAAGCAAAACATGGAAACAACATGAAGAGTCACAACACATATTTCTTGGCTTTCAGTTACCAAATGAAGAACTCTGCCCAGAGACAACACATGGTTTGTTTATGTGTGCATATATATGTATTGTATTTAATACAAATATTATTATACACCGCTTTTATGTCGATGACTGCTAGTGTCTAATATAACCAACTTGTTAACTTCACAACTACTTCATGGCTGAAGGCTCAGAGAAGTAGGTAAATTGCTTGTATTGTGTAATCAGTAAGTAGTTAGGCTACATCTGATACTGGTTGTTATGATTCCAAACTTGTGGTTTTTGCATTTAATCACACTGATTAATGCTTTTTAATAAATCTGTGGATTAGATAACTACATAGTGTAAAGGGATTTTAATCCAGCAATATGACTTTTCTGGCTAGAATATAGACATTCCCTTAGTACACACCTTTAATCCCAAAATGAAAGTAAAGTTAGTTGGCAGGAGAAGGCAGCCAGTTTGGAGTTCATTGCAGGTCAGCAGAGGCAGTTGAAGCCAGAGAGCAGCACAGAGAGAGAAAAATAGGAAGCAGTTTCACTGGGAGAGTTTTACAGAGACAGGCTGGAGAGAGAACAAGCTAGACACAGGTGAAGACGGAATAAGCCAGAGGATGGGAAGGAACCAGAAGATGAGAGCAGATTGCCAAAGCCTGAGGCCAAGCACAGTATATAAATCAGAGGCTAAAATAGAGGGCAGATTGAATCAGTTAGCTAAGAAAGGAGTTTGAGCCAGAACAGCTGAGCTGAACCAGCTAGCCACAGTTCAGAAAGAGAAAGGGTGAGCTTATTCAACGGTAAGTCTCAGACGCTGAGAACATTCTAGGCCTAGATTAGACTGTACAGAGGCTAGAAGCTTCCAGGACTAGGCCTAGGTTAGCAGACAGAGGCAGTACACCTCGGAGACAAATCAGGCAAATAAAAGTTACTTTAGCAATGTAGAATTACTTTTCTTTAAAGTTACTATTGTCTTTAAAAAATATTTTACATGTATGAGTGTTCTGCCTGGATGTACACATACATACTTGGTGCTCATGAAGGTCAGAAGAGGGTGTCTGATACCCTGGGGCTGAAGTTACAGATGTTTGTGAGCTGCCATGTGGGTGATAAGAACAGCCAGAGCTCTTACCTGCAGAGCATCTCTCCAGCCCAACTCTGTCCTGTTTTTGGAGTACTGATTCTTCTTTTAACTTTATTTTTTTTTGTTGTTGTTTGTCTTTTGGGACAGGGTTTCTCTGTGTAGCCCACTGTCCTGGAACTTGCTTTGTAGACCAGGCTGGCCTCAAACTCAGATACCACCTGCCTCTGCTCCTAAGTGCTGGGATTAAAGACATGCACCACCACGCCCAGCTTTAACTTTATTTTTTATTTGTTATTCTGTTTGTGTATGTATAATGTGGGTGTGGGCACAAGTGTGCCATAGCACACATATGGAAGTCGAAAGACAGCTCTGGAGCCAGTTCTTGCCTTCACGTTTATATGGACTCTGGGATTCACACTCACGCTTCAGGATTGTGTAGTAAGTGCCTTTACCTGCTGAGCTACCTCAATGCTCACTGGAATACTGACTTTTCATGGATAAGATTTGTTTTAAGGACTTTATCATGTCATAAACGTTAAAATACTGGGAATATCTGGCACACATTAATCGATGACCACACTCCTTATAAAGAGGACAAATGGAATAGATTAAAACTAATTTGAGATTCCATGTCTCCCCAGGCAGAATGACAAGAAAACAAAGGATGGGGATAGTGAGATGGTCCAGGGATCAAGAGCACTTTCTGCTTTTGCAAAGGACCTGAGTTCAGTTTCCAGCACCCACATGGAAGACAGCCACCTGTAACTCCAGTTCTAGGGTTTCCATGAGCACCAGGCATGAATGTGCAGGCAAAATAGTCATACATATAAAGCACAATCTTGCTGGGCATGGAGGGGTACCCTTTAATGTCAGGAGACAGAGGCAGGCAGATCTCTAGGAGTGCAAGGCCAGCCTGGTCTATGTAGGGAGTTCAAGGCTGGCCAAGGTTACATAGAAAGACTTTGTCTCAACTTGAGACCTTGTTTCAACTGCCCTATCCCTGCAAAAAAAAAAAAAAATCTTATAAAAATATATAAAAACTACCCTACAAATGACAATAAATCCTGGGCAGAGATTTGGGGAAACAAGGAATTCACTGCTGGTAAGAGTGTAAACTGGTGCAGCCACTATGGAAACCAGTATGGAGGTTTTTAAAACACTAAAAATAGCTACTATATGGTCCAGTTTTCCCACCCTTGGAAAATACTCAGAAGCTCTAAGTCTTAGCACAGAGATACGTGCATGTTTATGTTTACTGCAGTACCATTCACAATAGCTAAGGAACAGCCTAGATATCAATTATTCAATGAATGGGTAAAGAACACATGTTACATATAGCCAATGAAATTTTATTGAGCCATAAAGAGAAATAAAATCATGACATTTGTAGGAAAATGGAATTGAAAATTATGTTCAGTGAGGTATCCCAGGTGCAGAGAGACAAGTACCTCGTGCTTTCTCACATGGTAGATTCTAGATTTAAATTTTTATAATATGTGCAAGTATAGGTCCTGGAAATATAAAAGGGGCTACTAGAGGGGAAAGAGGCAAGGTAGGATGCGCGTGATAAAAAAGCAGGAGGGAAGTAGAAGGAAGCAGGCCAGTGAGGAGGCAGGGGAATGGAGAGGAATGAACAAAAATGACATGTGGATGAAACAATGAGACCCATTACCTTCTATGTTAATTTTCAAAAACTCATAAAGTGACTGACCCAGTATTGAAAAATCCTGGGTCATAGCCAACATGAATTTGTAAGAGCCAAGTAAATGTAACTCAGTACCTGAGTAAACTCCGGCTGTCTATCTGGTCTTGAACCTTCATCTCGGTAACACCGGGCAACCTGAAAATACCTATAATCAAAAACTAGAGTTACCCTAGTCTTGGTCTGAAATTACCCACATAATTTTTTTTCCAAAGTTTTGGCAGTATAGACTACGAAACAGATTAGTAACGGTCTTTTAGAAAAACTTTAGTTTTCTATTTTATTTGTGATGCTAAGGTTCAAACCCAGGCCCTCATACATGCTAGGCAAGCACCCTACCATAAAGTCATATCCCAGCCCCAGAAACTTTATTATGCTGAAATCTAATCAGAAACATAGTTGACCCACAAGAAGCTACTATAGATGCTTTTCAAAACACAGTAACTTTGGGTATTTATATATTAGATGAGCATGCAAACCAGTCCACGTTTCCTTATGAAAATGAACCTTTATGAGCCGAAATACAGCTTTGTGAAGGCACTGAGCCTTCCTGTGCCATGCAGCCCTCACCTTCACCTTCAGAAATGACTTTTAAAAAGTAATTATGTGTATATGTGTGTGGAGGTAAATGCACGCATGCAGAAGTCCTCAGAGGCCAGAGGTGTCCAATCACCCTGGAACTGGAGTTCCAGATGGTGGTGAAGTGCCTGACGTGGGTCCCGGGAACAGAGCTCAGGACCCCTGCAAGAGCAGTCTCCAGCCTGAGTACAAAGCTTACTGTATTTCCCCAACAAGATCATTTCAAACAATTAATATCTTATAAATTTCAATATACTTTCAACTTTTATTTTGGTTAGTTTTCATCGTTTTTATTTATCATCCCATTTTATTGACTAGTTTTGCTCACTTGAGATCACAACTTAATTTTTAATCCCCTGCTCTGCACTACCGCCACCTAACAGGTCTTCCGTAAATAGTGACTACTACAATTTCTAGGGAACAAGCAGCCCCAAAGCTCACATAAAAATTTAACCTCTTCAAATCAGAAAACTTTAATTATTTTTTAAAACTATTATCGAGTGAGGGTTGGGGGTGCACATGTGGAGGTCAGAGGGCAGCTCTGTGGGGCCAGTTCTCTCCTTCCACCTGTATGTGCATTCCAGGGATTGAACTCACGTCTTCAGCCTTGTCCTACAAGAGCATTTACCCACTGAGCCATCTCACCAGTCCTGGACCAGACAAATTTTGTCCCTTCCTGCCCCCGTTGTCTTTCTTCCTCCCTTTTTGGAGGAGTAATAGTATTACCAAAAAATAAAGAGCCGGTTTACCTGTCTAAACCACCAACCATCAGAAGCTGCTTAAATTGCTGAGGACTTTGAGGGAGAGAATAAAACTTTCCAGGTTCCCTGGATGGTACTAAAAACTCTTTGGCACCCTTTTAAAGAGAGAGGGAAGTAACAGAGGGAGAAAAGAGAGACATTATTAAATAATAACCAAACAAAAAAAACCTAAGCCAGGTATGGCAAATGTCTGCAATTCCAGTAGCACTCAGAAGGCTGAGGTAGAGGAATATAAGGTCAAGGGCACCTGAGCCAGCAGCAAGGCCCTGTCTCAACAAAACGAAACAAAGCCAAACAAAAATCCTGGAACAAAATTAACATCAACAAAACAAACTCAAGGTGTGTATGACTAGTGCAAATTAATACTTAAGCATACCAGGAAAATAAGAAGCAAAGTTCCCAATGACAAACAATTCTTGTCCTTCTTAGAGTCCTAAAATGATTTGCAAACAATAAAACTTACTTATTTCCTTAGAAACAGAGTCTCAGCATGTAGCTCTGACTGCACTGGAACTCACAGAGATCCACCTGCTCCTGTCTCTTGATTACTAGAATTAAGATATGTGCCGTGTCCAGCTACAATGAATTTATTTTTTACGTGTATGTGTGTATACATGTGTATGTAGGTACACACACAGACTAGAAGAGGGCACTAGAACCTCTGAAGCTGGAGGTAGACTGTTGAGAGTCACTTGACTTGGCTACTAGAAACTGAATAGGGTCCTCTCAAAGAGCAGCAAGTGCTCTTAACTGCTGAGCCATCTCTCTAGGCCCTAAAATAAGCTTTAAATACTGCCTACATATAATAGTTATTAAGTGTATGTGTGTAAACAAAGTCTCAATTTTATTATTTGCAGAACAAAGTTTGTGTATCATATGCTATGGAAAGTAATTTTTTTTTTTTTGAGACAGGATATTTCTGTTTAGCTTTAGCTGTTCTGTAGACCCAGGCTGGCCTTGAACTCAGAACTCAGAGATCTGCCAGCCTCTGCCTCCTGAGTGCTGGGATTAAAAGCATGCAGATTTTAAAGATTTTTTTTTTTCACCTTTTTGGTTGTGAGCCTAAGCTTTTGCTGGCTTAGTCATATCTCCAGCCTAGGATTTCAATTATGTGTACATGTGGGTATGTGTGTGTGAACACAATGTTTACAGGCCAGAAAAAGGTGTCTGATCCCCTGGAGTTGAAGTTTTAGTATGTGCTTTTAAAGGCTGAGCGATCCCTCTAGCTCAGTTCACACAGTTCCTAATGAACAAGATTGAAATAAAAGTCACTAATGATTTGCATCTGTAAAAGTGATGGGAAAGAAAACTCATGCAGAATAGGTGTTCTGATTCAAAATGTTGACTCACATAATTTTCTCAATTCTTAAAATAACCTAGTTAATATGAAGATCCTGAGGTAATAATAAAAGTAAACAAAAGTGGGCCAAGTGAATATAAAAGCAAAATGATCATTTTCATAATGAAGAGGCTATCAAGAGTAAAATGATAAGTAGTATACATACTCCCGGGGTCCTCTTAAACAACGTTGGGGTTTCTATATCCACAAACCCTAAAAAGAGAAAAATAAGTTAACACATAGGGATTTGCTAAGTATGACACCAAGAGCGAAGTACAAATTAGAGGCTCCCTTTAATTAGGAAGATGTCTGAAGTAAGACATACTCAGTTTAGTGTCTACAAATCCAAGAAAGCTAAGACTGATGTTTATGATTAAGAAATTATCCAAAATAGTTGATGAATTCATGTCTACTGAAATTCTGTGGTCACGGAATATTCTGCCAGTTTAGCAGTGATGACCTAGGAACAAGTGCCAAGGAGTGCTCTAGCTTATCTCATGGGTGAAATCTCAGACCTCCCAACAAATGGCATACAAAAATTATAAAGAATTGTGCAAATTTGGCTCAGCATTGTTGTCTACACCTGTAACCCCAGAATTCAAGAGGCTGAGGTGCTTGTGAGTTCAAGGTCAGCCTGAACTTATCTCAAATAAATAAAGAAATAAAGCTGGGTGTAGTTGCTCATAACTGTAATTCTAATATCTGAGAGGTTGAAGCAGGAGGACTGGTTCAAGTTTAGTCTAGCCTGGGCTACAGAGTAAGGTCCTACACCACGGGGTGCAATAGTGAGAACTGGTCAAACAAAAAGGAATTAGAAGAACTTTTATGACATAGAAACAACCACAGACTGTCCTCAGTAACGATGGGAAATAGTAAATATTGTAATAGACATTATTACCTTTAAAGGGGTATGTCTGTGACCCAGTAAGCGACCAGTCTATACAGTGACCGAGTAGACTTTGGGAACATGTGACCCAACGATGAGGACAGTATACAATAAAACAGAACGAACACTCAGGCTTCCCTTACCATGCTGATTACAGAGATATTCCCGCATTTTCATGACCATCTTTGACCTTAGCCTCAGGTTGTATTGCATTTGGAAGCTTCGCAGATCTAAGTACCGATACTGCAAGCGAAGAGCCTCTGTTTTCTATACAAATGAAGATTTTTATGCTTAGAGATTTTTGAACATTAAAAACATAGTTACCTTTAAAATTTAAACTTACATTTATTTACTGGTGGGAGTATGTGTAGGGCAGTGTGTGCTCAAGTCTGTGCATCTGAGTGCAGGTGCCCTTGGAGCCAGAGGCAGCCTGGGAGCTGGAGTTACAGGCAATTGTGAGCTGCCTGATGCACTTGCTGAGAACCAAACTCAGGTCCTTTGTAAGAGCAGTGCAGTTTCTTAATTACTGAGCCATCTCTCCAGCTCAGGGCTGTTTATTTTCAAGGCTGTAAATCCTTGTATTCATCTTTGTGTTGAAAACTTAAGAGAAAAACCCCTTTACTGTGCGTAGCTGAATTCTTTTATACCAGAAATAGAAATAGTAACAAATGCCTATAACATCTTTTTCTGAATGTTTACATTAGGAAATTTATTTCTACTTCCTGTTGCCATAATAAAATACTGTGACAAAAGCAATCTAAGGGAGAAAGGACTAACTGGGCCCCAATTGTAGGTTGCAGCCCATCGCTGCAGGAAAGTCAACAGCAGGAACTTAAGCAGCTGGTCACATAACACCACAGTCATGAGCAGAGCACAAGGAATTAATGCCAGTCTTAGCTCACTCCTTTCATTCGGTCCAGGGCCCAGGCCAGGAAATGACACCATCTACATTCAGAGTTTTCCCACATCAATTAATTCAATTAAGGAAATTCCCCTCATTGGGAATTTGGGCCTAGCTCTATTAAGAGTTCTGGCCCTTATATTTGTCTACTTGTGTTATTTCCCAGTTTCTTCATTTAAGTACAAATTTGGCATTGAGTATCTTTAAGAAGGCCTTAACAAGCCTGGTGCGGCGGCGCACATCTACAATCTCAGGGCTCGAGGAGGCAGAGGCAGGCGGATCTCTGTGAGTTTGAGGTTACACAGAGAAAGACCCTATTTCGAGAAACCAATAAAACAAAAGCAAATCCAAACCTCCACCAAAAGAAAATTTCCTGAAAGGATGCCCACAGCCCAAACTAATCCAGACAACCCTTCAGTGAGACTTTCCCATGTGATTCAGGGTTGTGCCAAGCTGACTGAACACTAACCATCATGGCTGCTCAAGTGCTTGTCCTGTAAGCACAAGCACCCGAGTTCAATGCTCAGGACCTAGGTGAAAGGCTGGGGTGGCAGTGCACAGTTGTGGTTCTAGCACAGGTGGGTGCAGACAGGCAGAGCCTTGGGGCTTGCTGGCCACCCAGCCTATTCTACTTGGTGAGTTTCAGGACAGTGAGAGAACCTGTCTCCAACAAAAGGTGGACAGTGCTGAGGAGTCACACTCACGGTTTTCCTCTGGCTTCCTTGTGCATACATATGTGCACATGCACACACATAAGTATGTTAATAGATTGGGCTAAAAATTAGGTATATATGCTAGGCATAGTCGTGCACACCTTTAATTTCAGCACTCAGAAGGCAGAGGCAGGCAGATCTCCTGTGAGTTTGAGGCCAGCCTGGTCTACAGAGTGAATTCCAGGACAGCCAGAGCTACACAGTGAGACTCAAACACAAAACAAACAAATAGATGAACAAATTAGGTATTTACAAGTCTACAATTTTGACAAAGTTAAAAATTCTCTGTGTATACATTTTTTTCTTTTATTCCTTTTTAAATCTGGGTATGCTCAGTCAGTGCTGTTTTGGGTAAGATCGTCCTAAACCCATAATTCTATGGTTGATAAGTTAAGCATACATTTATTACTGTTACAAGTTTGAACTTAATAGGGAAAAGATTCCCCTATGCAACCTTGCCATTTCTAAGCTAGATATAAATTTCCTTTCAACACTTTAAACAATAGCAATGGAAAAACTTGAATAATAGGATATTTCCAAGTCTTAAAGTCCAAATCACATTTCAACCTGTCTGCATAGCAAGAACATAATAAGCTGTCTTATTGTAGACTAACTGATAAAAAAACACTCATTTTATAGAAGGCAAACTTTTCTTTAAAAATCCTGATACTTTTAGATCACTTTCCAGACAGTGGATTTAATTAATGAGACATTCTCACCTTCACGAAGTCTTTAATTTCAAAGGGAAGCTTCTTGCAGGCATTCAGGAGCTCAGCGGTTTTAGCTTTAATTTCAATCTCACCTGTTGGCATTTTCTTTAAAAAAACAAAAACAAAAACAAAAAAAACCCAAACTTATTTTAGAAAGCTATCCATCCATCCATCCATCCATCCATCCATCCATCCATGCATCTATCCAGTGTTCTGCCTGCATGTGTGTATGCATATCAGAAGAGGGCACCAGATATCACTATAGATGGTTGGGAGCCACCATGTGGTTGCTGGGAAATGAACTCGGGACCTTTGGAAGAACAGCCAGTGTTCTTAACCTCTGAGCCATCTCTCTAGCCCAGAAAGTAATTTTTTAGGACATGTATGCAATACACATTTGTAAAGCATATGCACTTGTAAACATATGTCAAATGGGTGAAGTTACAGTGTAGATTATAAATAATAAGCATCCACATAACTTTTACATTATTATTTGTCTCTGTGGCTCATAAGATAATATGCCAGTGAATATCATTATGTAATTGTCAAGGTCGACAGATATCCTTTTGTGCACACTTACATGGGTGTGTTAACATCTGTGAGTTCATCTGTGGAATTCAGGAACTACAATGCTAAGTGTCCACAGGGGACTCAAGCTGTTAATGATTAGCAGACACTGCAGATGCACAAAGGCAAACTTTCCATTTCCTAACTACTAACTGGATTCTCTTGTCCTGGAGGCCGGGAGATCACTGTCCCAGATACTTTCACCACAGATTCCACAGGGGCTTCACATAAAATCTTCCTCACAGATGCAGCCGCCTGCAAAATAAAGAGAATTGAGGGCAGTTCCAAGAATAAATGAACTTACAGAAATCTTCAAAAGCCTATAGTTTAGAAAAACGATATCCACAGCTTACTTACTGTAATATTGGAACTGCCTCGATGTTATCACAGAATTTGATAAATCCTACTGCCACTTTGGCTCTATATAACACAGCCAGTAAGGCCACCAAGAATCCTCCCTCCTTTCGACAGGGTCTCTCTAGTCCACCCTGGCCTTGAACTCTCGGCCTTCCTGACCCAGCTTCCCAAAGGTAGGGATTAGTATAAGTATGCACTACCACGTCCACAGCTGTTTCTCTCTCTCTGTCTCTCTCCCTACCTACCCACATGAGACAGGGTTTCATTATGTAGCTCTGGCTGTCTTGGAACTCACTACGTAGATGGGTTAGTCTTGCCTCAAATCAAAATCCACCTGCTTCTGCCTAAATGCTGGGATCAAAGGCATGTATCACTATGCCCAGCTTGCCAGCTACCTTTTAAGACAGATTCTAAATTCCCAGGCTAGCTTTATTTAGAGTGTGTGACATATCTGTGCACATGCCATAGCCTGCATGTAGAGGTCAGAGGACAACTTGTGGGAGTTGATTCTCTCCTTCCACCACATGGGTCCCAGGGATCAATGTCAGGGTGTCAGCTTGGTGGCAAGAACCTTTACCCACCGGGCTACCTCCACAGCCCTAACCACCACTCTACCTTTGGCATACTTTCATGTATATATGTGTGCACATACATATCTGTATCTATTTTAGATGGGGTCACAGGTAGTCCAGGCTCACCTTGAACTCTTGATACTCTTGCATCTGCTTCCCACTGATGAGATTATAGGTGGATGTTTCCATGTCTGCCTTATATTTTCTTTGAAAATTATTTTTAGGTTATGGTTTCTTTTCTATAAATTTCATCTTCACATTCTGGGCCCCCCCTTTTTTTTTGTTAGCTAATTCATTACATTTATTCCATATGTGTGTGCACACATAGGCACTCTTATGAGAGTACCATGGCACACATGTGGTGCTCGGAAGACAAGTTGTGGGAGTTGGCTTTCTTCTTTTACCAGGTGGGTTTTGAACTCAGGTTGTCAGGCTTGGTGGCAGGCACCTTATACACTCTGGCCCCCCACCTCCCCTTTGTGTGTGTATATAAATAATAGAGAAATTAGCCCTTAGTCTATGGTATTAGCTGTCTGACTGAATGTGTATGGGTATAACATGTACGTGACTGGTACCCTTGGGGGCCAGTGAGAACACTGGATTCCCTGGAGCCAGAGTTACAGATGGTTGTAACCTGCCACGAGAGTGCTGGGACTTGAATGCTGCAAGCGCTCTTAGCAGATGCGCCTCAGCTTATCGTGTCTTAATGTTGTATACAGCAGTTTTCAGCTTTTATTAAAAATTAACTCCTAAAATTAAAACTTCAAACACGCTGATCAAACTACTTAGCTCACGCTACCCTCTTAACAAAGAAGCGTTTAGATAATGGTAGGAAACCTTGTATTACCTCATCCTGGGGAATGATGACTTGAATAAGACCATGCCAGTCTCTTAGGACTAAGAAGGTGTTTTGCCTAAGTAATGGAAAAAGAAAGAATATTTTAGGATAAAGTCTCTCAGCTAAAAATTTAAGACAAAACAAGTAATTAAAAAAAAAAAGAAATTACCTATAAGATAGGATAAGCATACTGAAATCTATACACGTAAAGAAGATAAACAAGAAAGAGGACCTGGGGTAAGAGGATTAATCCTCACTTAGAAAATCAAATGGGACAGACATTGGATGTAGGAGAAAACAAGTAGCAGGACAAGAGCCTACCACAGAGGGCCTCGGAAAGACTCTACCTAG
>CM053759.1:29768816-29860871 GCA_028658305.1 Pachyuromys duprasi | reverse complement strand
GGTCTTTTATGAGACTGTTTCTCTAACCAAGGACCATGTATGGGTATAACCTAGAACCCCTGCTTGTATGTAGCAAATGGTAGCTCAATACCCAAGTGGGTACACCAGTAAGGGGAACATGAACTCAATGGCTGGCTCTTCGACCTCCCTGCCCCCGAGGGAAGAGCAGCCTTGCTAGGCCACAGAAGAGGACATTGCAGCCATTCCTGAAGAGACCTGATAAGCTAGAGTTAGATGGAAGGGGAGGAAGTCCTCCCCTATCAGCGGACTTAGAAAGGTGCAGGGAGGAGATGAGGGAGGCAAGGGGGGCATAGGGAGGGGATGCGGGAGGGGGCTACGGATGGGATACAAAGTACATAACCTGTGATTAATATAAAATAAAAATGTTAAAATAAAAAAAAATTTCCACCTAGGGGCTGGAGAGGCTCAGTGGTTAAGAACACTGACTGTTCTTCCAAAGGTGTATCAGCAACCAGATGGTGGCTCATAACCATCTATAATGAGATCTAGTGCCCTTTTCTGGCATGCAGGCATACATGCAGGCAGGACACTTCATACAATTATTTTATGGCCCCTTTTTTGAGAATGGGTCTGGCATTGTGAGCAGGACCTAGGTTTGATTCTCAGCACCCAGATGGCAGCTCACAACTGTCTGTAACTCTATCTTCATGGAATTAGACACCCTTTCCTGGCCCTTGCGGGCACCAGACATGCACATGCCCAGACATACATATAAGCAAAATACTCATACACATAAAATAAAAATAAGATCTCAAAAAAGAAAGAAAGGGAAAGCAACAGAATAGCCATCTTCCAGTAATTCATCAAAAGGCAAATACAAAGGGAAAAAGAAGAGACAACCGATCTTCTTCAGGGCTTTTGGAAAGAACAGAGGTATTCCTTTGTCCACATGTATGTGACTCTATAAGGGTGATATTGCAGACACTAAGGGAATTAACACAGTTAAAAAAAAATGCTCCCAGAATGGCACTATGGTAAAACTGTAAGAGTCTATACTGTCACTCAACGTACTGTTGATACAGTTATAAAGAAGCAAGTTAAGGACAAAATTCTTGCCAAGACAATCAATGTTTGTATCAAGCATGCTGAACACTTTAAGAGCCAAAGTAATTTCTTTTATGTGACAAATCCCACATTTTGGACATTTTCAATATGAGTTAATATGCTAATATGCTTCTGAACATAAGAGATGAATAAAACAAACTATAAAAACAACAGTGGGTTTTGAACCTAAGGAATTACTGCTGTTTTTTTAAGCTTTTTCTTTACTTAAATTTTGAATAAAGTAAGCTTTCTCTATGCTATTGCTGCTTCACATCTGGCTTACAGAACTCTAGTCTATTCCCAGCTACTGGTTATTAAGTTAGCTCAAGATTATTTCAGTCTTCTGGTGGATCAGGTTTTATCTCTATTAACAGATGATTCTGGTATTTACTGAGAGTGACACTATTAGAACTTTTCAAAACAAAACAGAACCGAAAATGCAGTGGTTTCAGAGAAACTACAAAACTGGCAAGACATAATTCTCTGCCTGGATAAAAATTAGTAAAGGCTGGAATTGTTTGGGAAAACAGCCTCCACGTATTCCTAAAGTATTTGCTTCAGTTTACCTTCGGTACTGAATCCATCCACACAGAGTGACTTCTTGGCCTAAGTGGGAAGAACGCAATTCTCCACATGTGTTGGTCCGAGCAACAAAGCTACTGAATTCTGGAAAAAAAAATAAATTGCAATAGTAAGAATATTTGCAATCTGTTTAAAAATATTCTCCATTCATGGTATATTAACAGATCAATTGGTGAAGTTAGTAAAGATTTTAAATTACATTTGTGTGTAGGTGTGTGTGTCCTCACTCGTTTCAGCCCACATGCCATGGGCACCCGTCAGAGACAATTTGTTTGATTCTGTTCTCTTCTTCCATCCACAGTGTGGGTCTTGGGAAAGAACCTTGGTCCTCAGGCTTGGCAGCAAGTGCCTGAATGCACTCAACCATCTTGTTGTCCCGATAAGGTTTGTAAAACAGGCTATTGTTGGGATCCTTAAGCAGGCATCTCTACGGCCAACCCTAAGGGATCCAACTAACTGGTTATCAGGCATCTGTGAGGCTACCTGCAGACCACTCGCTGACCACCAGAAACTACCTGCCTATGCTCTGGGCCGCCCTTTTTTCCCTTCTGCCTTGTCCAGAGAGTCTCTGTGACCCCTTCCCCTAATAAACCTCCCACCTGGAACCAGTCGAATGGCGTGATTTGTGAACCCACTGTGTAACTATCAGCTAGATCATACAATTTCCCTACTGTGTTTACCTGCATGTATCAAAACCCAAACTGCCCCAAAGTAAAATTTTGCATTGTTAGAAATCTAAAGTTTTCGCATAATCTAGCATTAGCATGGACCCCAAATCATAATTGTCCAATTTTAAATACATATTCCTTTACTAAGTGAAATATGATCTTAGAATTACCTGTTTGACAAGGAAGTTAGGATTCAGCTTTAGTACAAATCTAGTTTATAACAATCATTTGTACATCAATAAACTACTGTGTGAAAAATATTTTATTTATTTTTAGTTTTTCTATTAATAGTACCAACTAAGCACAGACTGTCCTATCTATCTTTGTTTTTGTAATCAAGGGAAAAAAGCTGAGAGAGAGAGAGAACGATCTGCTATTAAAGTCCAGTTAATTGGAGACACAAGCTGTCAAAACCCGGCGGACGCTCATCGCTGCCTTTACCTGGAATTCTTTGTGAACTCAACGCCAGACTTCTGGAGGCAGAACCCCAGACTGGCTGGGTAGTCTTTCCGATGGGTCTGGATAAAGCCCTGCATAGACGACTTAACCAAGAACCAAGATACATGGTGAAGTCCCAGGAACGCGAGATACAATCACGAATCCCACGCTGTGGGTGTGGTGGTGCTCAAAACTCGGTTTCCGGAATACCCGGGAACCCTTAAAGTCCTAGTTGCCACTCAAACACATCCAGACCCTCCTCCGCAGAACGTCCGAATATCTACAACGTAGATTAATCTGCAAGGTCTCAAGGGGCCTTGGGTGAGTGGGCAGGGTAAAACCTTTGCCTCCTTGCGTGCATCAGTTCCCACTTTAATTAGACAGGGCTGCGGCCCGAAGACAGCAGCGCTCGCGCGACCCCGAAGGGCTCTGAGGTTCGAAGCCAGACACAACTCACACTCAGAAGCCAGTCTCTCCGACGCCCTGCGAGCGCCAAACACTACGTAAGGCATCCGGCCAATCAGAGTGAGCGCGCCTCCGCCATGTTTACTCTGGGCGGACGTAGGCAAGAGAGTTTCGCGCCGGTTGTAAGACGGAAGAGCAATGCCGGGCAACTGGGGACTTGAGGCTGCTGTTTAACGTCGCCAAGCTTTGCCCTCAGTTAAAATGGCGGCTTCAGTTGCTAGTGTACGTGAAGTCGGCGGGCCACAGGGAAGGCTTTCTGCGGCCGCAGGGCAAGTCGGGAAATAATTTTAAACTGTGGAAGGCGAGCTGTACGCGGAGTTGCGCCTTTGGGAACGGATTCTTCAAGTCTGTCTCTGATCGCAGGAGAGCTCCGGAGAAGGGGTTTGGGGACGCCTTGTCTTTCGTGGGCGGACGCCAGCTTCTGAGGAGTGAGGGTCGCAGCGCCGGGCCGCGAGGGAGGCGGAACTGTCTCTCTCAGGCTCAAGCCGTGGGTGTTGCCCGTGTCTGGGGGAGCCCTGGTTCCCTCGCCGGGCTCCTGGACTCTCTTCTGAATTTATCTGGAAGCACTTCAGTCTTTCTTAGCAGTCATTTTGGCCGCTTAACCTTTCGTCTCGACGTAGTCGTGGAGGCAGACTGGAAGAATGATTCGTGAATCCGGAATGGATGACAGCATCCTTACGACATATTTTTGGTGAGAGGTTTGTGTGGGTCCTGGACTGGCCACGTTCTGCAGTGAGCTCTGTTGTATGGCTCTTGTCTTTGCAATGCTTTTGTGTACTTAGATGGGTTGCAAACTGTTGTGGGGTACGCTTAAATCCAACATAATTCAAACAACAGGTCAATGCAGATGACAAAAGTTTATGTTAATCAAGCCGCTACTTTCCGATCGGTCAGGGCCACAGAACGGACTCGGGAACTGAACTGCGACCGTGTACAGCATATTTAAAGGATGAAACCATACAGCGAGGGGGAGCCCGGTGGGTGTAGCATTGTCCAATCATATTTTGACATAAGGGTTGAGCAAGGAACTTTCCATTAATCAGGATAGGAGTTGGTTCCTGGGCCTGGGAACATGAACTTAGTTTTACCCTACCAGCAAGATGGGTTGTCTGGACTCAAACAACTGTTTCCTTACAAGTTGTCCCTGAGCTGTCTGGAGTCAGACAACTGTCTCCTTACAACAGAAGCTGTTCAGCTATTGGGAAATCCCCTGCTCCCCTAGGGCCTGGGACCTTGAACTCAATTCGATTATGGAGTCTGAAAGCCAAATGGTAGTATTTAGAATAAGTTTCTTTTGCGTGTTCTCAACAATTCCCCCTTGTCTTTGTACGTTAATCAAATCTTTGATGTTATGCCTTCTACCCATTTTATAAGGGGTTGTATTGTGCCCTCAAAACCATAAGTTTGATAGCATTAATGCAGTCTTGAAAAAGAAGTGAAATGAAATTTATCATACAAGGGGCATAAAGCATAACTGAGGAGGAACAGGACTGTGGGCCCAATCAGGCTGGTGATGAGAGTGGATAGCCATCCCCATGTTGACAAAGAGACTCGAACCAGTTTTCATCATTCATCTTCTCCCGTTCCCTCTGCAAGAGATTATTCTCCTTAATTCTGGAGAGAGTGTCCCTGATGACCCCTGATTGGTTATTATAGATATTAATAATATTTTTAAAACCATATAATATCTTTTGTTTAGCATAAAGCAGACTAAGTGCTTTACTATACTGTAGACTATTTTAAGTAATGACTCTTATCAGTTGACAAATCTAGGTCCATTTTTGGTATGCCATCTGGCGTTAACCTTTTGTCCTTTATGCCAGGGAGCTCCTTAGCACTTCAGCCTGTTTGTTAGGTGGGACAATGGATGGCATATTCTCTGCTTCCAGCTGACATGAGGACATTGTTATTGGGGTCCAGGAAGGCTGAAAGGCAGGCAATGTCAGAAGCATCTGATTAGCCAATCCACTGAATGACAGGAAGCAGTTACATTGGCCGGACCGGTTTACATTAGCTTTCAGGAAGTCCAGAGCTTAGCAGTTTTCATTCCTCAGGTGATTCCTGCATGGGGTCTGTCAGCCAAGTGAAAATCAGCTGAGACAAGACTAGGGAGAGAATTAAAATTTCCTAGTAATTGGGGAAGGTAAAGAATCCCAAGACCAGGGGAAATTTCCATTTTCAGGAACAGGTAGAGGTACTTACTTGAAGTCCATTTGAACTGTGGTAAGTGGATCCAAGTCGTTCTCTGAAGCTTATAAGAGTCTTTTTAAGTTTACAAAATTTTAGATAAGTTTTAGATATGTTAGTATTACCACTGTTTGTAATTTGTGTTGAAATCCACATTGTAGAGAAGGCAATAGACTCATATACCATAGTGTCATAGTAGAAGCTTGGGAAACAATTTAAAATCTTGAGCCTGTGACTATGACAGTGATCTATAGTGGAGTATTTTACCAGAGTTAGATTAATAACTTATCAAATTCACTTGATTAATACTAAAGCTCTGAACTTTGAGGTCTTAAAAATAACAGCAGCATAGTGAGGGAAAGAAATCTGAAGCATTTTTTCTTTCTATTATATACCTTAAATCATTTTCTTATCAACATATAAGCTTTCATACCCTCCAGCTTTCATAACTTGCTTTTACCAACCTTAAAAATCTTCTTACATCCTAAATGTTTTCTTAGATCCTCACAACTTAAACTTCGGTATCCATAGACTTTATCTAAGCTTTTTTTTTTTTATCTAATTACTTATCATGAGATATAGGTGGTTGATTACTGGGAGCAGTCACTGTATAGTGAGTTCCTTTAGATAAAGGGGTAGCAAAAAGCTATTTTGAAACCTGTTTTCTAAGTCTGGTAACAAGGCAGACGGTGTCTAGGTCTAGTGGCAGCTGTAGGAGAGTAAGGCCTGTGGCCTGATTTTTACATGTGAAGATAACTGACAGGGCAGCTGAAGCCTCGGTTGCTGCTGTTAAACTGATAAATCTTTCACTAGTCTAGTCTTCAAACCCATCAGAGACCTGAGAAAGATAAATTTCACCTAAGAAAGCAGGAAGTGCCGACCAAGCAGCTCCCGAGTCTGACAGAGATTGGCTACCTGGACCCCAGGGTCCTCTGTGAGGCATCAGGCTTAGGCTGTTAGATTTAACAGATTTTTTTGTGAAGCATGCATTTTGAAGGACTGGCCTACCTTGTCTTGGCAAAGTTGGGCAGTTGACTTTCCAGTGTCCTGCTTGTCCACAGTTTGGACAGCGTGCTGTCAGCAGTTGAGGTAAAGGGCAGTTTACAGCCCACTGGCCAGCTTTGCCAGGCTTTAGATGAAGGTTCTCCTGTGCACATCTTTTTTTGGAGGAGATTAGGAGTGCAGTCAGGAGCTGGCATGTCTATCATGAAAGCTTTTTCTATTAAACATTTAAAATGCCGTATTCTGCAGATCCTCGAAGTGTTTGAGGACTGTCTATCATCTAAAGTAGATTTGAATAGACAAATTTTGGTTGTTTCTAGTTAACCATCCTAGGCTTAACCTTGAAAACATAAACATATATAATTAATTATATTAGTTCTTAGCATGACTACAAATATATTTCTGAACATCTTAAAGAATTTAATCATTTATAAGATAACTGACTATTAATTTGTATATTTTTATCCTTAACAGCTTATAATAAAATGATAATTTCTGGACTAAAGCTCTTTCAGTATCAAGATAAGACTTAAATATAGAGATTGGGAATTTCCTTTTTTTTAAAATATTAATTACAGTTTATTTACTTTGTATCCTAGCTGTAGCCCCCTCCCTCATTCCCTCCCAATTCCACCCTCCCTCCCTCATCTCCTCCCAAGCCCCTCTCCAAGTCCACTGATAGGGGAGGTCCTCCTCAGATTGGGACTTTCTTGATCTTATATGGTATGCTATTATAGAACATAACAGTTCTTTGTATCACTCAGTTTACAAAAAATAGCTATGTATCAATAATGCTAGTAAAAACAGGGAGGTTAAATATATATCTTTAAATCTGTCTCTGTTAGCCTGAATAGAGTTTATGTAGGAAAGACATATTTATAAGCCAGTGATTGTCATTTTTAAAATGTTGTCACCCTTTAATATGTTGTAGTGACATCAGTCATAAAATAGACATTTGATTTGTAGACAATCCTAGGCTACCCCTGTAAAAAGGTCTTTTGAGCCCCAAAGGGTTTCAACCTATAGGTTGAGAAACTGTTATAAGTTCTTTGTCAGATTGCCCAAGGTCTTGTCTTACTGCATCATAAGCTAGAAATTCTTTAGTTTCTGGTGTTTAGCCATGGCCCTAATTTTTAGTTTTTTTATTCATCTATTCATCAAGATCATATGTTAATAAAGATATTATAATAAGATACCTGTTAAACTTTAAAATATCCCATAGCCTTATAAATTTAAACATTTTTAAAAGCTGTATTTTTTTTAAAATCCAGTTTTAAATTTTCTGTAAAACTCCAACATTTTCTTTAAAGAACTTAAAATCTCTCAATTGTGTGTTTTTGAAATATCAAAAGAAAGTATCTTTTTAAAGAGTGAAGACACAGAGCATAACCATAATTTTTAGAAAACAAACCAGGTTTTAACAGTGTAAGCAATTCAGTGTCTCTAAAACCAATACCAAGTGCATTATTTTGATGTTATAAAGTTTGGCTGTCAGCAAGAAAAGTTTTTGTATATGAACTCATGGAGGTATAGCTTTAATATCTCATTAATTAAGCATAGTTTTAAATTCTCATGGGCACAGAGGTTTTGTAGTAGGACTAGCCATCAGCTTCCTTACCAGACAAGCTGAGAAGCTGCTGGTTCCCCTTTCAGAGCAGTTTGTGCAGATCAGGCAGCCCAGAATTGCTGTCAGCTTGGTCCAGGCGGGAGGTGAGGCTTCTCCAGCAGTGCTGGGCTCTTCGCTGCAGGCACAGGACTCCAAGGGCAGCACCAGTTTATCAGTTTTTGTTGTCTCAACTCAGCTGCTTTTTTTCTGAAAATCTTTGAAATGAGTTAAAACTAAGTCAAGGGGTGAATGGCCAGCAGATAAAGTTTGCCCTTTCCTCTGAATAGGAAACACAGAACAACAGTCAAGCAACCAAACGAAACTACACATAAAAACTAACAAACATCGCTGAGATGTCTGGACTCAGACAACTTTCTCCTTACAACAGAAGCTGTTCAGTTCATTAGGAAGTCCCCAACTTCCCTAGGGCCTGGGACCTTAAACTCAGTTTCTCCCTGAAGTTAAATGGAGTCTGAAAACCAAATAGTAGTACTTTAGAATGAGTTTCTTTTGCTTGTTCCCAACTGAAGTTAATGTTCAGGAGAGCAATGGTATGGGGCAGTTGGTTGACTTTTGTGGCAATATTGTAATGATTAACTTAGGTGCTCTTTCTTCATGGACTGACCACAAGAGAGACAACTGAGGTTTGGTTGTGTGTTAGGAACTGAGTACAAGAGAATTTGGTAAGCGATATAGTTGCTTGGATACTAGAAAGCTTCTGAGAGGGGGAGTCTTGGGAAGTATTTCAGACTCTTTTGTTAACTAGCTACATAGTAGTTTACATAATGGGGTCATTTGAGGAATAAACGGAATAGTAGTATCAGATGTGGCCCCAGCATTAGGGACGCTGATGCAAGAAAATTGCTGAGTTCTAGGCCAACCTGGGCTACACAGTCACTATCACAGTGACTATCACTCTATATAAACAAAACACCCCCAAACAAAAGGAGAATATATGTTTTTAATTATTTATTTTTTATATTAATTACATTTTGTTCACTTTGCATCCCAGCTGTAGCCCCCCTCCCTCATCCTCTCTCAATCCCACCCTCCCTCATCTCCTCCCATGCCCCTCCCCAAATCCATTGATAGGGGAGGTCCTCTTCCCTTTTCATCTGATCCTAGACTATCAGGTCTCATCAGGAGTGGCCGCATTGTCTTCCTCTGTGGCCTGTTAAGGCTGCTCCCTCCTCAGGGGGAGAGAATATTTGTTAAAGACCTAATATCCATGAACAAATTCATTGATGATTGTACTTTCTTGATAGCACATTCGGCTCAGTTTTGTCCCTTTTCTGGCTGAAGGAGGGTTGGTAGGAAAGGAAATGTCTTATATAGGCAGGTTTGGAAAACAGCAGGCATTTTCTCTGCAGGTCAAGTTCTAGTTACAAGGTATTGCTGATGTAGAGTTGTGTCTGTAAAGATGCCCTCTAGTTTTCTGGCCAGAAATCGCACAACTTTCTGGCTACTGAGAGTGGTGAGTGGCAGAGCCAGCAGTGCTAAGCAGGGCTCCAACCTGGAAACATGGTTTTCTTTTTACTGGTGATCTGGGGCCAGTTAGTGAATGGTCATTCTGTTGCTGTTGTTTTGCAGCCTCCTTCAGGAAAGGGGAGCAAACTGTGATGTAGCTGTCTTTCTGCTTAGGACTGGCCTTTGCTCCCTTGATAGAGCCTTCCAATTCTCAGGGACCCTGGAGGAGAACCATCCACCCACCATGTCAGGTGTCATAAATACTGTCTTTCCATGTGCTCATATAAACTCACCTTATAAGTTTTCCCTCACTTTTTGAAATTGGTAAGCCAGATTAGAGACAGCTCTTTAGGGTCATCATGAAGCCCCTGTTGTACCCATCATTCATGATGGTCTTGCGAGTCTCCTTTACAACACATATATCACATTATTTGACTTATTCTATATCTCATCCTGTAAAAGGTCTTGCTTTGGTATTTCTCTTCACAGCAATGGAACAGTGTCTAAGACAGGAAACAAGAGGATGTTGTGGAAACGGTGGGGAGTGGGAAGGAAAGAGTAAGAAGTACCTGTAGAGTGTGTGCATGGATTAGCTTTTTAGTGATTAGAATTCTAGTTCTTTCTTTTTTTAAATGCAGAGCATGGATTCTTATGATTCGCGAGGATCGACTTCTAAACAAAGTACCTCCAATCTTAAAGACTACTTTGTAGATGCCACCCCTCTGCAGAAACGGCTGGAATCGGTCAGGAGGCAGAGTTCATTTTTTCCCAGTCCATCTCGAAGGAAAATTCCCCAGTGTTCACAGTTGCAGGTATGATTTGTGACCCTTTGAGATAGTGATGGAAAGTACATGAATAAGAATACATCAACTTACATACCTTTAATACTTTTAGTATCTTAACCTCTCATCCAATAAATAAATGAGGAATAGCTAAGTAAATAATTTCACATTTTAACCACAGTATCTTTTGTTCCTCCTAATCACCTTTAATCCACATCATTTCCTTAATATTTTTCTTTTGTGACATTGGCATACAGACTCATACTTTCCCCTGTTTGACTGGAATATTCCTCATTTTTATATTTGTATGATGTTTCTAAATAATTGAAATTTGTATTCTTGTCTAGCAGGTTGCATAGGTTCTATTGTGTTCTTTAGTACGTTCAATATAGCCTTCTCTTGTCTGTGGTGTGTGACTAGTGCTTTTTGGGATAGGAGACAAGTTTGCTTCTTATGATGCTTTATGAAGAATTGCTTGTGCTGGTACTGAAAGTAATAGTTCTTAGCCAGAAAGCTACGGGGTTTAATGCAGGGCCTTGCATGTGTTGACCTTAGCTCTGCCACTGAATTGCGTTCCCAGCCTGAGAGACTTTACTTATTCATTCTTACATGTATGCACCTTCATGACTTCCAAGTATCTAGTGTTTTGCCTGCATGTCTGTATGCTACCACATGTGTGCCTGAGGAGGTCAGAAGATAGTGCTGGATTCCCTAGAATTTGAGTGACATGATTGTGAACCATCATGTGTATGCTGAGAACCAAACCCAGATCATTTTGCTGTTTCTCCAATCCCTCACGATAGTTTATATAAAGATAGAAAGGTCTAGTTTAGTGCTTTTTATTTTTATAATTTTCTTGTATAAGAAAAAGTTTGTAATAGTTTCAATGAATGCTGTAGCTATGACAAACATTGTTCTCAAATCACACACACACACACACACACACACACAGAGCTATGAGACCATGTCAGAAAATATGGACTTTAGAAGTTCTTCAGGAAGATACTAGGGCTTTTGCACTGTTAGTACTTTTAGACTCTTCTTAACTTTTCAGCTAACGATTAAATGAGGAACAGTTCATTTCATTAATACTATTATGGAGCCAATACAAATAAAGCTTGTTTTTTCCTGTTTATTTTTGGTTTTTGTTTGAGACAGAATATTGCTATAAAAGCCTGTTAGCTTAGAACTCACTGTGTAGACTGGGCCAGTTTGGCCTTGAACTTTGCCTGCCTCAGAAGAGCTGAGGCTACAGTCATATCCCATCATGCCTGGCTCACATTTGTTTTTTAAATTAATTTTTTAAGTGAGCATACAAAATGACCAATTTCCCTGTGGCATGTTCATATATAGTTATACTTTATTTTCTTCTTCTTCCCCAACCTGATCCTATTCCTCCTCCCAAATAGTTTTTCTTTCTGCTTTCATCTTAGTATCCCTACCCCTATGTACTCTTTCTTCTTTCTTATGGTTCCTTTTCTGCTTTCATGACTACACACACACACACACACACATACACACACACACACACACACACACACACACACAGATACACACACACATACACCTAAATTCTAAACATTAGAGAAAACATGAGGTACTTGTCTTTCCGAGTCTGTCTTAGTTTACCTAATATAACAATTTCTAGTTCTATTTATTTTCATGCAAAAGTCATGGTTTCATTTTTCTTTCCCTTTAAAAAACTTCCATTGTATATGTGTACCGTATTTCCTCTCTTCCTTCCTTTCCTTCCCTTCCGTTTCCTTTTTCCTTTCCTTTCCTTTCCTTTCCTTTCCTTTCCTTTCTTTTCCTTTCCTTCCCTTTTCTTTCCCTTTCCCCTTTCCCCCTTTCTCCCTTTTCTTCCCTTCTTTTCCCTTCCCTTCCCTTTTCTTTCCTTTCTCCTTTCCTTTCCTTTTCCTTTTCCCTTTCCTTTCCCCTTTCCTTTTCTTTCCTTTGAAACAGGGTTTCACTGTATAGCCTTGGCTGTCCTGGAACCCACTATGTAGACCAGGCTGGCCTCAAACTCACGGAGATCCACCAGCCTCTGCCTCCTGAGTGTTGGGATTAAAGGTGTGCCCAGCTTAACATATTTTCTTTATTTAGTATGCACATGAATTGAGCATGTACCCTTATGGTATGTTACTCAGAGTCCTGTGCATATATAGCAAGAGTGGTCCAGTTGGGTCATATTTTTTAGTGTCTTAAAGAAGCTCTACCCTGACTTCGTAGTGTGCACTGTTTTACATTTCTACCAAAGTGTTTGGTTTTTGATGGCACTCATGACTCTAATAGCATAGACAAGCATATTTCCAAGTATCCTTTTATTTATTATACTGAGTTAGGCTTTGTTGCATAAAGGGGACTTGCTGTCAAATAAGCTTTTAAATTACTTAAGGCTAATCAAACTAGGTCCTTCAGAAATCCTTTTGTATGTGTAGTACAAGCCCAGGACTGTGCACATCGAGGCAAGCCTCTGTCATTAAGTGACAGCATCACTATTTCCAAGACATATATAAAGTAGAACATAAAATGTTTATGAAATCCTGTGAGATGCCACTGTTTTATGTTCTAGCAGCTAGAGTAAATGAAATAGACAAAACCCTATCCCCAGCAAGCTTATACTCTGATTAGAAGGAAAGACAAGAAAAATAAGACATATGTATTCAGATCATAGTAAGTGCTATAAAGAAAAGCAAAATGGTTAGTAGACAGTGACAGACTTGGAGTAATACATTTGTGTTAGAGTATCCTCTGAGATAAGAACTAAGGACAGAGCTGAATAAAATTGGGAGCTGTCTTGTGTGAACCTTCCGGGGAAGAGCTTTCCATGTAGGAAGGAAGGAAGGGCAAAGGCAGAGGACCACTTAATGAGCTTTAAAGTCTTGCAAACTCCGTTTGAGATTAATCTAAGTGACACAAGGTCATGTTACCAAGTAGTAGATTTATGTTAAGTATATAAATTGCTGTGATTAAATTCTTATCCACGCTTTTACTTTTTCAACCCATGTCTTGATTTTTTTTTTTTTTTTTTTAGGAAGATACCGATCCTCAGAAGGTTGCATTTCTCCTGCACAAACAGTGGACTGTATATAGTTTAACTCCCCTGTATAAATTCTCCTATACTAATCTCAGAGAGTACTCTAGACTTCTTAGTGCATTTATTGTTACTGAAAAGCAAAAAGGACTTGCTGTGGAAGTGGGAAAAGACTTCAACATCAAAGTGAGCTTCTCCACTCTGCTTGGAGTGAGGGGAACACAAAGGGACCCTGAAGCATTTCTTGTCCAGGTATAGTGGAATATGTGTAGCATTTTGTTTCGCAAAAGGCTGTGTTTTGTTGGTTTGGAATGGATTGGCTGTTTTTTGTTTGTTTGTTTTTTCATTTAAAAATATTTTTTATTACATTGATGCTTTTGTTTATTTAATTGTGTATGTGTGCACGTGTGCCACAGTGTGTTTGCATAATTTGGAGAACCTACTAGAATTGGTTCTCTCTAATGTATGTTTTTGGGATCAAGCTCATGTCGTTAGGCATGGCACTAAGTACCATCTTGCTGACCCAAAGCTTGTGTTTTGTCTTTTTTTTTTATAACTTACTTACCTACTTATTTCACTTTTTGTCAAGACAGGGTTTCTCTGTGTAGCCCTGTCTGTCCTGGAACTCACTCTGTAGACCAGGCTGGCCTCGAACTCACAGACATCTGACTGCCTTTGCCTTACAAGTACTGAGATTTAAAAAGCATGTACCACCAATACCCAGCTCTTATTTTATATTATAATAGTTAAAATAGTCAACTTAATTTTTGTCTTCTACATGTGTAGAAAATTTTTTTGTAGATGTAATATGATGTTGGTTTTAGAAAACACACAGAAGTATGAAGGAAGTTTAATAAAATAGTGCTGGCGAGATGGCTCAGCAGGTGCAGGCACTCGGGCAAGCCTGGTGGTCTGAATTTGATAACCTGGAACCAGAGGTGGAACTGAATACACAAAGATGTTCTTTGTCCTTATGCTCCACTCTGGCACACATGCCCCTCAACCATGTACTTACACACACATAATAATTTTTTAAAAACCAGATTTAACATTTTGATATACATCTACTTGTTTATCTGAATCAGAGTAGTCTTAAAATTGGGATCTCACTGTCTATACTTTGTATTATAGCATTTTGTGTAATCAGTGTTGTAGATAATACTCATACAGAAATTCTACATTTTTGTAGATATAGCTATATCTGTATGCTATAGTTTATTTTTTATTGTGATAAAACACTGACCAAAAGCAACTTGGGGAGGAAAGAGTTTATATATTGCCTTATAAATTCCATGTCTCGGTCCATGATGGAAGAAGGCAAGGCAGGAACTCAAGCAGAGACTAGAAGGGATGCTGATTACTGGTGTTCCCCCCATGGCTTGCATTGCTTTCTGATAGTCAGGTTCAGCTGCCCAGGGCGGCACTGCCCACGGTGGGCTGGGCCCTCCCACATCAACCATTAATCAAGAAAATGGCCCACAGACTTGTCCATGAGGCCAGTCTGGTGTAGAAATTTTTCAGTCGATGTTCCCTCTTCCCACATGACTGTAGCTGTGTTACGGTCTCTAAAAACTAACCGGAACTCTAAATCAGTGGATTTTTTTAGGTTTTAGTTCCTAGAAGCAAAATATTATTAAAATTCTGTGCATTATATCCTTCCATGTGGTATGTGATACCATGTCACATTCAGGAATGCAGTTTTTTGTTTGTTTGTTTTTTGTTTTTTGTATCTCTTCTGGTGGGAACATAAAAATTTCAGCGGCCACTTTGGAAAGCAATGGGCTTCAAATTTTTATTTCTTGATAAGCTTCAGGACTCTTAGGTCATGACAGTGAGATACATAGAGTATATTTGGTCTTGAAGATATTTAAATCCCTCATAATCTCTTGAATAAGGAGCTATGATTAAAAAAACCTGTTTAAATGATCCTTTATTAAGAAATATGATGGGGCAATGATTTAAATGTTGCCCTGGTTAGTACTTTCACAAAAACTTTGAGTGTTTTGAAGGTGTGTTTACTATGTAATTTACAATAGGAAATTTGAGGGGTTAGTCATGGGAATATATTTAAGATTTTAAACCATCTTGAACAGATTAGCACAATGGGACAAATTGAAAGACCTTTAAATTTTAGTAGAATTAAGTTTACTACTTTGATTTAGGTTGAGGGGAGATTTACATTTTACACATAATAGCAAAGATGAATGTATTGGGCCTTTTGATTTTTTAAAATTAGATTTATTCATTCTATTTTTATGTGTGTTTTGCCTGTTTGTTTGTCTCACCACTTGTGTGCTTGGTGCCCTTAGATGTCAGAAGAGGGTATCAAATCACCTAGAACCAGAATTATGGATGGTTGTGAACCATCATATGGGTGCTGAGAATTGAGCACAGGCCCTCTGCAAGAGCAAGTGCTCTTCACCGCTGAGCCATCTCTTCAGCCCTAGGGTTTTGTTTGCTTGTTTGTTTTATACAAAGCTGCCAACTAAAAATCAGAGGTCTGTAATCTGAGATTATATTAATGGTACATTCTAGGTCAAAGATGATCTAATCAGACTTTTTTTTTTTTCTAACATAGAGCCTTTTATACACTATGTACTTTGCCACTGAGTTAGATTCTTAGGCCCTTGTCATTAAACTTTTCTGAACTAACTATTTTCACTTTTGGATGGCTTCTGTGCATAAGAAGTTCAGAGAAGAGAAACTGAGTGTATGTCCTAGGAGGAATGGCTTGAAGACACTAGAGATGTTGAACTTGACAGTGTATGTGTTACAGATCAGCAGGTGTCTGAAGGGCTTTTCTTATAGGAGAGAGATTAGATTTTATTTGTCTTACATGCCCATACTGAAGAAGGAGACGAGTGGATGGGAACTGTGTAACATATGGAAGAACATTAAGTTGATGAAAAGAGTTGCTGTGGGAAATGTTCCTCGTTGATTGCAAAATGTAAGCTGTTGGACATGGAGATCTTCTGTAGTCCCTTCTAAAGTTGAGATTTTTTTCTTCCCCATGATACTGAGTGTGCTATATAAAAAGTTTCTAATTTGTTTTTTGGCAAGATCTTGCTATATGCTCTAATTCTAGTATAGAAAAATATTGGCCAAAAGTCAAAGTTTTGATAAGCCCTATTAATATGATTAGAGAAGCTTCTCTTTGTCATTTTATACCGGCTGTTATTATTATTCTTTTTTTTATTTTGTTTTTTAATGAAGTGAAGTTAGAGTTTACTAAGAATCAGTTTTAATACTTAACTATAGATATTAGGGGAGAGTGAGACATAGAAAATGACAGTATTTAAAAACGAAAAGAAGCTGGACATGGCTTACACATGTAATACGGCACTTTGTTTTGGGCGTTGTTTTGTGTTCTTTTTTTTTAAATGTGTTTTTCTTAGCGTATATAAATTCCCCGTAATAGTGGGTTTCATACATGTATATATTTTAATCATTATCCCCTTGTGCCCCTCCCACTCTTGCTGATTTCCTTTCTCTTCCCAATTGGTTCCCCTTCTACTCTCCTCACTTGTTTTTCTGGTGACCCAGTGAGTTTTAGGGCTGTTTACAGGAGCATGGGTGAGGGGTTATTTATTGTAGGCACATAGACAACTTAATAGTAGCTTTTCCACAAAAGAAAATGTCTCCCTCAGCAGTCATTAAACTGCCTGTATATCCTCAGGGATAAGTGGAACTTTGTGAGTTTCTCCCTCTTTCAAGTGAGAATGTTATGAACCTAATCTTCTGCAAGTTAATTAGCTCTGGAGAGTTCAAGTGAATTGCCAGTTCATGCCCAGAGATAGCATCCCATAATGCTTCCACCTCTTCCTCTGGCTCTATTCTTCCCACCTACTCTTCATGCATATTCCCTAAGCATTAGAGAAAATAATATATATCTATTTAACCACCACTTAACTCTCAGCACTGGCCTGTTGTAAGCTTCTGTGGTAACTGTGGCCCACAGCAAAAAGAAACTTTCCTGACCAAAGCTGACAGTGATATTCATCTATGAGTACAACATAAATTTTTTAAAGTAATTTATTTTTATATTAATCACAGGTTATATACTTTGTATCCCAGCCGTAGCCCCCTCCCTCATTCCCTCCCACTCTCCCCATCCCTCCCTCATCTTCTCCCTGCCCCCCTCCAAGTCCACTGATAGGGGAGGACCTCCCCCCTTTCCATCTGACCCTAGCTTATCATGTCTCTTCAGGGCTGGCTGCAATGTCCTCTTCTGGGATCTAGTTAGGCTGCTCCTCCCTCGGGGAGGGGGGTGGGGGGGAGACGGTTGACAAGCCAGCAATTGAGTTCATGACAGAAATAGTCCCTGTTCCCCTTACTAGGGTACCCAGTTGAGTACTGAGCTACCATGGGCCACATCCGAGCAGGGGTTATAGTTTGTATCCATACAAGACAACATAAATATTTTAAGACAGTAATTTGAAAGGGACATTATGTCCACTTATCAATAAGTACCTTGCCCATTAGAGCCTAGGCTTATAATCCCAGACATGAGGAGCAGGGCTCAAATCTAGTAAGAAAGTAATTGGTTATCCCCACAACAGTGATGCCATTATTGTGCATTTGTTCATTTGTTCATATATTTGTTTGTTCATTCATTCATTATTTGAGGCAGTATTTCATAGGCCAGGCTAGCCTCAAACCTGCTATGGAGCCAAGGCTGGTCTTGAACTCCTTGTCTTTCTGATTCAGCCTGGGATTATGAGCATACTTGGCCTTTTAATATACTCATTAATTTTAGGAGATAAAGTTTAGGAGTAGATAGTCTTTTGAACTTAATAATTTGTTTTGCTTGTAGATTCTCTCAAAATCACAGTCATCACGTGAGCACAGAGGAGGTAAAGTGTTGTGGACTGGTTGGTTCTGCTGTGTGTTTGGAGACAGTCTCCTGGAGACGGTCTCAGAAGACTTCACCTGCCTACCCTTGTTCCTTGCAAATGGAGCAGAGTCCAACACAGCCTTAATCGGAAGCTGGTTTCAGAAAACCTTTGACTGTTGCTTCAGTCCTTTAACAATCAATGCGTTTAATCTTTCCTGGATGGCTGCTATGTGGACTGCATGCAAAATGGACCATTACACGGCTACTACTGAATTTTTGTGGTCTGTGCCCTGTAGCCCTCAAAGATTGGATATTTCTTATGCAATACATCCAGAGGATGCAAAAGCTTTATGGGACAGTGTCCACAAAACACCTGGGGAGGTTACCCAGGACGAAGTTGACTTATTTATGGACTGCCTTTGTTCACATTTCCATAGGCATTTTAAAATTCACTTATCAGCTACAAGATTGGTTCATGTCTCAACATCTGTAGCTTCAGCACATACTGATGGGAAAATAAAGGTTAGTTTGAACACATCTATTTAATTTTTTTCTTGTCATATTTTCCAAATGTGATTGTATTTTTACATGGAGAAACATACTTGAATGCATAGTAGTTCAAGATGTTAGACTTATTTTATGTTTTATAAATGACCCACCAATGTCTTTAGCCACCTAGAGCTAGCCTTAAAGTGTAAGGGCACTATGTATTGTGCCCTGTAGAACTGAGTAATAGGAGCTACCCTCTAGGAACTAAAAATTTCAAAATTGCCAAACCTTGAAATAATTATTAAAATTACAGCATTTTTATGGGTGGGAGAAAATTATAGCCAGCGACAGAATGTCATCTTTGCCTTCTAGGCTTTTCTGTTGCCATTAGAAAGGAAGTCACATAGACATGGTTTTTACATTCTATAAAGAAACAAGTAGTTGGTTCCTAAGACATTTGTTTTTAAATTTTTATTTATGTATATTGGTGTTTTACTTGTATGTATGTGTGCAGTGTGGGTGCTGCACCTGGTGTTTCAGGAGGCCAGCAGAGGGAGCCTTTGGCTCCACTGACGCTGGAGTTTGTGCGCTGTCCTGTGGGTGCTGGGAACTGCACATGCTGGGTCCTCTGGAGGAGCAGAGCCACTAAGCCCTCTCTCTGGTCCCTTTAAGATAGATTTAAACACACAACCCTATACTCAGCTGGTGAGTGTGTTCTATTATTTTGTCATTGTTCAGACTCTTGAAAGAGATTAATGGTGGAGGGAGAGAACTAGCTCCTGAGAGTTACCCTCCGACTTCCATACGTGTGCTGTGGCATGCACACACATAAAGACACAAAATAAATATTTTTTATAAAAAGGAGTCAATATTTGAACTTTTATGTCTTAGGTTCCATGAGTACTGTATAACTCCCACATTCAAACTGGAGGTAAAAATGAAACATGACCTTGATGAGAAGAGTTAAGCATTAAAAACAAAAGGAACTTAATATAATGGCACATGCTTTTAACAGTAGCCCTTGGGAGGCGGAGGCAGCAGGATCGCTAGTCCAGAGCCATACTTGGCAACATAGAGAATTCAAAGCCAGCACTGGCTAGTTGAAACCCTGTCTCAGAAAACTAAAGCAAGGACTGGAGAGATGGCTTAGTGATTTAAGAGCACTTAGTCTTCTTGCAGAGGACCTGAGAGTTCAGTTCCTAGTATCCAGATTGGGCAGGTCACAACTGCCTATAACTTCAGTTTCAGAGGATCCAACACCCTCTTCTGGCCTTTTAAAAGCTGTTTTTAACCAGGCTCAGCTGGTTGAGAACTGTACTGCTTTTGTAGGGATCTGAGTTGGGTTCTCAGCACCCACATCAGACAGTTCATAACTTCCTATAATTCTAGCTCCAGGAGATCAGATGGCTCTGGTTTCTTTGGGCACTTGCATCCATGTGCATATACCTATATACACAACTACATAATTAAAAATAAGAAATCAACAAAAACCATAGATATCAAATTGCCTTGTCATCATAATACTTACTATCTTAAATTTTAAACCTGTAATATTTTTTTTCTTTTACAGATTCTGTGTCATAAATACCTTATTGGTGTGTTGGCATATATGACAGAACTGGCAATTTTTCAAATTGAGTGAATTCTTGTATGGACTATAAATGAAGCATTATAAGCCCTTTTGATTATTTGCTGAATTGCTATGCCAAGTGGGACAGTGGAAGAAACATAGCACCCGTTTCTCATGGTGCCTTTTGAGTTGCCCAGATGGACCTACAACACAGTGAGATAGTGGGTGAGCTGCATTCATGTGCTTGTATGCCTAGCATATCGCCATGGTTATGTTATATGTAATGTTGTAAAAGATGCTGAATTGTTAATATAAACGTATCCAACTTAGTCAAATAAACTTATCTAAAATCTGCTGTTTTTTGATGTAGGCTATTTATTCTGTTGGTAAGGCTTCCCTCTGAGGTTTGAGTTCCTCAATTTTTCACTTCCAGATTTCCCTCGGAGTTTTTTGTTGTTGTGTTTTTGATTGATTCTATTTCCACTTTCAGGTCTTGAACTGTTTTTTTTTTTTTTGGCATTTTTTATTAATTATTATTATTAATTATAAGGTCTTGAACTGTTTTATTCAGTTCCTTCCACTATTTGTGTTTTCATAGATTTCTTTAAAGGCTTTATTCATTTCTATTTTAAGGACCTTTATCATATTCATAAAGGCTATTTTAAGGTCTTTATTGTGTGCTTTGGTATGTTACAATTCTCAGGGTGTGGTAGGGTTGTGGTAGGGTTGCTGGGCTCTGGGAGAGACATATTGTCCTGGTTGTTATGATTATGTTTTTATGATGGCACCTAGGCATCTGGGTTTGGGAACATTGTAATTCATGATGCTGATATCTGGTCTTGTCTTTGTTGGGTGGATGTTTTGCTCCTTAGTTTCTGTTGCCCTCTCTGGTTAAGAGTGTGTTGCATGGTAGGAAAATCTTCTAAGATCCTGATAGGTGTGGCCTTTGGAGTTCCAAATAATGAATACATATACCCAAACTTGGTTCTAAGTGAAGGCAATCAAGATGGTTCTGTAAGGATGGAAAATTTTAACTTGGCCCTAACCATGGGAACTAAGACTTATGAGCTTTAATCATTATCAAACCCGGATCTGATACAATACCAAACCCGGATCTGATACAAAGCGTTTCTAAGAGATGCCCTTCTCTAGCTACGGATACAATCTCTAACAGTCCCCTAGTTAGCACACCTGGATGCAGCCAATCATTGACTGTCCTGTTAGGAAAGTCCCTTACCCCTAGACCCCCTCCTGTTTTGTGATTTTTGCCTTTATAAACTCTGTGATTCCGTTGCTGGGCCCTCTGTACCACCCCCTTGCATGGGAGCTGTGTGTGGAGAGCCCCAGCATGCCGGCTACTAATTAAACCTCTTGCCGATTGCATCGAGTTCTTGACTTTGTGGGTTATTGAGGTCTGGTGTCTATCCCGAAGAACGGAGGGTCTCCCCACCTCGGGAGTCCAACAGTTCTAAGAGGCAAGTTCATAGTACTGAAGTGCCAACATTAAAAAATAAAAGGAGAGATCTCATCCTAGCAACTTAAAAGCTCTAGAATGATAAGATATATGCAAAAGAATAAGACAGCAACAAATAATCAGACTCAGGGCTGAAATCAATGAAATAGAAACAAAACTATTCTGACTCAATGGAACAAACAGTTGGTTTTTGAATCAGTAAAACTGACAAATCCCTATCCAAATTTACTAAAAGGCAAAGAGAAAAAAAAATCCAAATTAACAAAATTAAAAATGAAAAAGGGGGACATAATAACAGACACTGAGGAAATCCATAGTTATAAGGACATACTTTAAAAGCCTCTCCTCCACCAAATTGTAAAATCCAAAAAAAAGAAACAAAAAGGTAATTTTCTTGATATATACTACTTACCAAAGTTAAATCAGATCAGATAAGCAATTTAAACAGACTCATAACAATGAAAAAGAAGCAGTTATTAAATCTTCCAACCAAAAAGTGCTCATGGCCAGATGGTTTCAGCATAGAATTCCAAACTTCCAAAGAAGAGTTCATACCAATACTCCTCAAATTATTCCACAAATAGGAACAAGGAACATTGCTCAGTTCATTTTATGAGACCAGAGTTAGTTACTCTGATACCCAAACCACATAAAGGCCCAACAAAGAAAAAGAATTACAGACTGTGGTGAGTGTGCTAAATGGGTTTGGACTAGATGATTAATCATTTACTGTAGGACTCTTACATACCAAAAAATATGTATAGAGATTGGATAATGTACGATACATAGAAATCTTAATTGTATCACTGTCAGGATGAAGTACTTGTAACTTTATATACAAACAATGTAATATACAAAAATAAAAATTCCAAATAAATAGTAAAGTTAGAAGTACCAAACAGCAGTGACTAGGACTGGAGAGAAGGCTCAGCAGGTAAAGGCACAAGCCTGATGAACTGAGTTCGAGTCCTGGAATCCACATGATGGAAGAGGATCAACTCCTGCAAGTTGTCCTCTGTAACTGTGGCATGCTCTATTGCACCCCTTACACACATACACACACACTCTGTAGAAAACAAACAAACCCAAATTAAAACATTTTTATGGTAAATACTACCTTTATTTTAAAAAGTTATACATGCTAGAAAAAAGCATAAATGATACATGTAAACAATTGTTTACCAAATACTTATTTTTTCTTTGAAAAAGGTGCAAATGATGTTTAAATGTAAACACAAAAGTTGTCAAACATTTTGTTGTAGGGGAGAGGGAGAAGGTAAAAGTTATTCCTTTTGGTTGTGGCTAAGGTCTCATTCAAAGGTTTTCCTGCAAAATATATTGAAAGAAAAGAAATCAGTCTATGATTATAATGGGGAGAACCATAGGCACTAAAATTTTCGCTTATTTCCTTAAAAATTTTAACCTTTCAGTGCAACTTAAGAGACATAGTAACAGTGGCGTTATGGATGAAGGACAGTGATAATTAGCATAAGGACCCCAGGTCTGTTCAGACGCTTGGGCTGCCTTGACATCCCTTTACAGGTACTGCTAACGGGAGTTGAAGATCATTTCTTTGGAGGTGTTGCTAAAGGTCGGCTCAGATCCACCAGGCTGGAACATCCAGTGTAAACTGAAAAGCAGCTTATGGCTGGAGAGAGGTTGTTTCTCCTTGGTGGCAATGAGAAGATAGGAGGGAAAGCTGCAGGTGGGAACATCTGTGAGCACTTGATTTTACTGTATTCTCAAAGCAGTGAATGAGACTCACGCTGTTTTAATGAGAGGCACTGAGCAGAGACCTAGGTACTTGTGTCAGAAAAGAGGTGTGTGTATTGGGGGTAGGAATTGGAAGCAAGTTCAGTTAGATGTAAACATCCACTGGTGAATGAAAACTATAGCATCTAAGCCCTGCTTTTATGGATTTAATATTCCTTATGAATTGTCCTATTTAGCGAAATGTGTCCTTGTTTTGTTTTCCTTTTACATTTAAAAGAAATTTTACTTTTAATTACTCATATTTGTGGGGCGTATGTGCATTTGGGTGTGTGAATACACAAGAGTACAGGTACTTGCAGAGGCCAAAAGACAGCTTTGGATAAGCGCCCGCTGTTTTCTCAACCTGTGAGTTGCAACCCCTTTGGCCCTTCCACAGCGGTCACCTATCAGATATCCTGCATCTCTGATGTTTATAATTCATAACTGTAGCAAAATTATAGTTATGAAGTATCAATGAAAATATACTTATGGTGGGGGTCCACCACAACATGAGGAACTATATTAAAGGGTTGCAGCTTTAGGAAAGTTGAGAACCACTGCTCTAGCTGGAGTTACACACAGCTGTGAGCTGCCAATTGTGGGTGATGGGATCTAAATCCAGGTCCTCTGCAAAAGCAGTACATGCTTTTACTGAACCGTCTCCAGCCCCCTCTATGTTTATATTTAATGTGCTCTAATATTTAGTGCAAGAATGATAGCTAGCGAATATGCATTGCGTATCTATCTTTATCACTGGTAATCTTTGTAGATGGATAGTGTCTAATAGGAATAACACCCAGGTTATAAATAGCCCTTCTGCCCTTATCAATATTTTCAAAATCAACCCAAAACCTAGAAAGCAAAGAAAACTTTGCAGCTTGGAACTTTTGCCTGTTTTTTTTTTTTTTCTCCTTTTTTTTTCATGGTAGGAAGGATAAGTAAAAAAAAAAAAAAAAAAAAAAATTAAACAAAAAAACCAAAGGACCAAGCCAACAAAACAAAAACAATATCCATCAAAACTCCATGATAAATTAAAGCCAAAAATAAATACTCTGTGTACAGAGCAGAAAGGTTTTGTGCAAAGGTGGCATCTTGCAGGTGAGTCCCGTCGTTAGACTGGTATTTCTGAATGCTGAGGCACCGGCAAAGAATAAAATTTGTTCTAATGTTTTCTTGAGCTGTACAAAGCTTCAAAGTCAAGGCTCTTCCAAATATAAAGGAGTGTATGCTCTCTGGGTTCACCATATATGGGATTCACAATGTGTCATTTTAATAACTCCCACGCCACCTCCTAGCCGACGGTAATTCATCCCTCCATATAACCTGCAAAGACAAAAACAAAAGCATATTTTCCAACTGGAAAAAGCATCAGTCACACCATTTTCAGCTTTGTGTAACTCTTCTTACTAGAAGTAAGCTGAACACAGGCGGCAGCAGAAGGAACTCGGACTGCGACTGGAAAGCCCTCAGTTGGATGAGGCTGGCTCCCCTTCTTTTTGCACTAGAGCTTTGTGTCTGGACTGGCTTCTAACACACACAACCTATGTTCCACATTTTTGTGTCTAGTTTTATGCCTGGCTATTTATTTTTCAAGACATATTTTCTCTTTACCTAAAACTTTCTCAATTATTAATCAATGTCTTACTCCTCTTGCTATGGCCTTCCTCGGCCTGGAGCTGTGGAAGTGTTGGTCTTACAGGCATGCGCCACTGTACCTGCCTCAGTTATTTTATTTTTGAGCTGTTCTTACTCTAGCCCTGGCTGCTTCAAACCCTTGGCAGTCCTCCTGCCTCAGTTTGCAAAGGGCTGGTGTTACAGGTATGAGCACCACGCTAAACTGCTCAACTTTCCCTTCCATCCCCTCCCTTTTTCCCCCTTTCCCTTCTTCTCATCCTTTCCTTCTGTGTATCTATATGTACTATATGTAGGTGGACCTATGTCTGGACACCACAGGTCACCTTAGGTGTCATTCTTCAGATAACATCTATTATAGAAGAATTTTAATCTAGCAACATGGCTGCTCTGATCACATTCAAAGACCTTCTCGGTCTGTATGATCCCTCTGGAATACAGGCATGCCCTTAGTTATATACCTTTAATTCCAAACAATGACGGTAAAGTTAGTTTGTAGAAAGAAGCACCCATGTTTGAAAGTGACATCTAATTGAGAGGCTGACAAAGAGACAAATCAGAGAAATATTTGACAGAATAGGATATGCCAAACTCTCATGAGAACAGAGAGAAAAGAGAAGCTACTTGAGAAAGCAGCATAGAGAGAAAAGGGAAGAAGCAGTTTTATGGGGAGAGTTTTACAGAGACAGGTTGAAGAGAGAACAAGCTAGACACAGGTGAAGACAGAATGACCCAGAAGATTAGAACAGATTCCAATAGTTAGTGTGGGGCCAAGCAGAGCAATTCAGTCAGAAGTGAGAGAAGCCAGTTTGAATCAGTCAGCTTGGAGAGGAGTTTGAGCCAGAACATCTGAGTTGAACTAGTCAGCTAGAGTTGAGCAAAAGCTGGACAGGGTGAGCTTATTCAGCAGTAAGTCTCAGAGAACTGAAAGCAGAGACTAGAAGCTTCCACGACTAAGTTAGCAGATGAAGGCAGTAAACCTCCGAGACGACAATTACATCAAGTTGGGCTGGAGAGATGGCTTAGAGGCTAAGAGGACTGGCTGTTCTTCCAAAGGTCCTGAGTTCAATTCCCAGCAACCACATTGTGGCTCACAATCATTTATAATGAGATCTGGTGCCCTTTTCTGGCATGTCAGCATACACACAGGCAGAACACTATATACACAATCAATAAATAAATCTTTTTTTAAAAAGAGAGAGAATAAAAGTTACATTTAAAATCCATCCTATTTGTTTTTTTCGGACATGATCTCTTGGTAGCCTAGACCATCGAATAAGCTTGGCTGGAGCCCAGGGATCCTCATTGTCCCCGCCTCCCCAGCTTTGCTATTACAGATGCATGCCACCATGTTTGGCTCTTTATGTCATTTCTGTGCATTAAAATCAAGTCTTCATGCTTGCATAAGCAAGCACTTTACCAACTGCTCTTTCTTTCCAGCCCATTAGTTATTCATTTTTATTCCTTTGTCTATATAGTATCAGTACAAGATCATCTTCAAAGATTAAAGACTTTCAGGGGAAAAAATATTAGCTCCTCATTCAGCAATGAGATAAAACTGATTTGGAAATCACTGAACATGGAAGAGTGAACAGGAAAGGATAAGGCAGGATGATTATCCCTGCTTAAGGTTAGCCTTGGTCTACAAAGCTCTAGGCTAACATGGGCTATATATAGTGCAATACGTTCTTAAAAAGCAAAACAAACAACCAAAAAATTAAACAATCAAGAATGGTAAACCATGCCTGTAATCCCAGCACTGAGGAGGCTGGGGTAGGAGGATTGCTGTGAGCTCGAGGGCAACCTGGGCTACAGAGCAAGTTCCAGGTTGGCTTGGGCATAGTGAGACTCTGCTTCAAAAAGCCCAAAAGAAAAAATTAAAAAGTTTGGGCAAGGCATAGTAATACACATTTTTAATCCTAGCACTCAGGAGGCAGAGGCAGGCAGTGTTCCAGGACAGCCAGGGCTACAAAGAGACCCTGTCTTAAACAATGAAACAAAACAAACAACCCAACCAACAAAAAAGATTAGTTTTCAGATTACAGATTATATGTATAAATTGTATATCACACAACCTGTAAATTACTTTTGAGACTTCCACGAATATTATTTACCACACATTACTAACTTTAGTGGCAATTACTGATAAAAGTCCATAAATAAATTATAGTAATGAGACAGTAGATGTAGCTATTTTTAAAATGATGCATACTCTAAATTCCAACCAAAAAGTAAGAAAGAAAGAAAGCTTTATAAAGAAAAAAACATTCCACAAGTGGGAGGCTTTTCTTTGTGCAAACCTGCTCTTCTGCCCTTTACCATTTCAGTGAGGCTTCCCTGGCTACTCTTTACAGATACTAGCCCCTTTCTTTCTTACTAATCACACAGCACTTCACCTAGTATGACACTATAGTACTAGGACTGCAAGGAATCAGTGAATATGATTAAAAAAAAAAAGCACTATGTTATTATTACTCTGACTTTAGTATTACGACTACTCAGCCACGCACAGAATCCCCCAAAATAATTTCAGTTTCTGTAAGAGGAATTGGAGGGTGTCCTTGACTAGCATCTGACAACTTGATTTTTGGGCTAGGGAAAGTGCCAGAGGTTAAGCCCAGGCTCTTATCCAGCTAGAAATGTACTCTACCACTGTGCCCAACCCCGGCCCCGAGGATCTAAAAGCAACATAAAGTTAAATTTATAAAATGAAGCTTAACATAGTTAATATCTAAAAGCAAACATTAAAACAGGCAGGCCTTCAAAACAGAAGAATCTATATCAACATACTTTTAAAAGCTAACGGAGAAATATTGTTTTGAAAGTGACTACATTTTTATTCCCTAGAAACAAGGCTTCTCAAAAAACAAGAACCTGTAGGGACAGACTGAGAATTGAAGTGCCATGTTCTGAGTCTAATAATGTCACTAGCCTACTTATGCACATCTTTTATTTTCTTGGTGCTTTGGTTTCCCAAGCAGTATGTCACAGGAATAGAAAGGATATTCTTCATTGTTTTTCTCACCTCTACTTATATAAAATAGGATGGCTGTTGGAAGAGTTTTGGAATTTTTTTTATCCGATTCTTTAGAACAATCAAGTCTAAGTGTGTCATCATATCTGGGTAACCTTCACTCCCTTCAGGAAACCACAGGAGGACTTCTGTGCACTGGCCATTCCAGTTTTGGTGGTCATGATTTCAAGTTAGTAATGAAAAGACTTGTAACAGTCAAAAGGTTACCTCCACGTATTGGCATCGGGATCAAAAACTTCAATAGTCTTCAAGTATGTTGTGCCGTCAAAACCTCCCACTGCCATGAGCTGTCCATTGACCACCGCCAGACCAACCTGTAAGAGCAAAGCAGTGGCTGCTGGAGAACTGAGACAACCACTGGGGACTGCCAACTGTCTCTAGATAGACTACTCAGATCTCTCACGGTTTCATGTTCTGCCTTACATAAACTCAGGGAGAAAAAGCAGCAATCTACGAAATCATGGAAACCACTAAATTATGTATTTTATTAACAGATGTACACAAGAGTCAGAACGTGTATTTGTAAAATTTAGAAAACCCTTTACGAGGTAAGAACAAGAACCTCCAAATTGCTCTCCCTTCTGGTTTGCTCACTCTAATCCACTTTATAAATTTCTACTAAAATATTATTGAAAATACAAACTTAAACATGTCTCTCCTGTTCAGAAACGTCTAAGCCTCCATTCTCCACAGCCAAAGATAGACTTAAAGTCTGTAATGCTACTCAGGTCTTTCAGAAATCTGTTACAGGTCACGATGTTTGGCCTCACCTACATTTTCCCCTCTCCTAATATACTCTGTGCTCTTGTAATACTGGATCAACTGTTAGTCTCTGAAGTAGTATACAGGGTTTAATACCTCATGTGAATTAAGCCTATTCTTCCATGTCCTTCTACCATATACTCCCTATCTTTACTGTAGTTACGGTAAACATTTCAGTCTCTTTTACTAGACTGGGAGCTCCACAAGGAGAATCATGTAGACATTTCTGCTTTCTAAGTAAGTTAAACTATAATCAAGATGAAACAGTGAAAATAACAGGAATATAAGTAAAAGTCTGTTAGTTTCCAGTAATAAACAGCTACAGATAAGATTCTTCACTTGCTGGTGGTACCTTTCAGTAAGATACCTTGATATATGCCAACCAGAGTTGTTCCTTTTTATCCTTAAATATGGAGTCTTTAGGTGGTATTCGCTTCTCCTTCCTGTTGAGCATGTGTCCTATGCTGACAGACTTCTGCTGTGATCAGCATTAATAGTTAGGTTTCACTGAGACAAATATTCCAAGAAGGGTGAATTTTATGTTCCATCTCGGACATCTCTTAGTGAAAGGTCATTCATTCAAGTTAGAGAGCATGACAGCAAGACAGCCAGAACTGGCCTACATTACAGATGGGGCAGACCAGCTTTGGAAGACTAGAAGGGCCAGGAACGTTTTGCCTAAATATTTGTATTAGTATGCGAAGTCCACTTGGAAAAAATAGCTAGAACTATCACAGGAATAGTTAGTGCTAACATATAGAAGTTAAATAGGAGAGTAGATGATATAGGGAAGATACCTTCCAGAAGTAGCTGGTAGAAGACAAATAATAAAAAGAATAACTACACAAATATGAATAGATAGAAAATATGAAGCTACTGAGGTTAAAAGCAATCAAAAGAGGTACAAGCTTTTTGGGTTTTGGATTTTTTTCTCCTGTCTTGCCTAAAAGCATCCTGGCAGCTAACAACTGAAAACAAAGCCCATGGACACCAACATTTCACCTCCTCAGTGCCCTCGTGCAGCTTCTCGTTCAGAGAGTTCTCTGCATAGCGCCCTCTCAGTGCTTGTTTTCAATGCTCAAAGCTCTCAGTAGCTGGCACTTACTCCACTCCTGCGGGACGTCATGGCCACCACGGGAGACCACTGGTTAGTTCTGGGGTTGTATCTTTCAGCACTGCTAAGCTCTGTTGTATCGTCTCTCCCTCCCACAGCATAGATCATGTCCTGGTACACTGCACAACCTAGGTGTTTCCTTCGGGTGCCCATAGGGGCTATGGTGTGCCATCTGTTTTCCTGAGGGTTGTAGCGTTCCACTGCAGTGAAAAGAAAGACCAGTAAGTAACCACTTACCTGCTGTCTTCTTCATAGCCACTAAAACTGCGATGACATTTATTTTCAGTAAATAATCTGATCAGGAAGCAGTTTCTTGCAGTCATCTTCTGAGGAAAGGGCATGTATTAAGTTCTAGTTTTGGCTACACAACTAATTATATGCACTCACTTATCTTCCAATGAGATGGAACTGGATTATAAGAACAGTTTAGTACTAAAAATTTATTGTTATAATTAGACAGCTTCTGCACTCTCAGGCTCCTCACATTGTTTATTTAATTACTTATTTGTTCATGTTTTGCTTTTTTTTAGATGGAGTCAGTAGTGTTGGCCTAGAAATCACTGTAGCCCAGCCTCAAACTCATGATCCTTCTCTCCTGTCCTGTCTCAGTGCTGGGTGGGATTATAGGCATGCTTTCCCACGCCTAGTTTGCCTGGTGTCTTTTTGAGCCACCGAAGATACATGACAATGAATTTCATAGGTGCCACTGATAATATCCTTAAATATCTATTATGTTTAAGCCACTGATTCTCAACCTGTGGGTCACAACCTGTTTGGGGTCACATATCAGATATTTCCATTATGATTTATAACAGTAGCAAAACTAAAGTTATGATGTGTCAATGAAATAATTTTATGGTTGGGGGTCACCACAACATGAACTGTATTAAAGGGTTGTAGGAAGGTTGAGAACCATTGGTCTAGATAGAAAAGGCAAAGAAATTTGTAGTTCTAAGGTTTTATTTATTCTTATAATAAAAGAATTCTTTTTTACTGAGGGGAGGTGGTGGTTATGAGAAGAAGGGAAATCATTCTATTTAGGAAATGCATCTATCTACCTATCTATTTTTTAATTGTGGCCCACATCTTATTTATTTTATGTCTAAGTGTTTTTGCCTTCATGTATGCATACACACCATGTGCACGCCTGGCGTACTCAGTAGATCCCCCGGGACTGCAGTTACAGAGGGTTACAATCCACTATGTGAGTAGTGGGAACCAAAGCCTCTGCAAGAACAAGTGATCCTAACCACTGAGCCATCTCTGCAGCCCCAGACTTTTTTTTTTTTTTTTAAATAATTCACTGTAAGTTTCTAGCAGCTTATATATATGTAGAGAAAGAAAACCTTGGGGAACATACTAAGAAGTTATGAGTTGCATTTTCCTAGAGAGAAAAATAAAACATTTCTTAAAAAATATAGACTACAATCATGAGTATATGAGCAGCACAAATTAGTCTCAGTGGGTTAGTGAAAAAAAGAAAAAGAGGCTGGGCATGGTGGCTCACACCTTTAATCCAGCACCTGGCAGGGGAAGCGGGGCAGAGGCAGGCAGATCTCTATGAGTTCAAGGCTAGCTTGGTCTACAAAGCCAGTCCAGGAGAATAGCCACAGCTACACAGAGAAACCGTGTCTCAAGAAAACAAAAACAAAACAAACAAACAAACAAAAAGGCATATGATGTGGGAGGGGAAAGGGAAATGGGAGTGGATCTGCGAGGAGTGGGAGGGTGAACATAATGAAATACATATTGCATGAAATTCTCCAAGAATTAATAAAGATGTTATATTGAAAATTATAGAATAATCTGAACTTTTTATACTTGGTATAGAGGGATTCTCCCTGGGAAAATGTGGTGCTTTTGTGACTCAGACTGCCTTAGGGAGGGACTAACCTGTATTGAGTGGGGATGTTCCATCAGAGCCACCGACAGCATATAAGAACCCTCCCAGCACAGCCACAGCAACTCCCAGTCTTCTAGTGCTCATAGAAGCCACCCGAGTCCACTTGTTCTCCTTTGGATCATACCTGTAGGGAGGGAAAACAATTCCTAGAGCTCAAGTAGTTTCCTCAGGACTGAAATCACAAGAGATACAATGTTCACAGACTTGCCAGAGCTTAAAATAAATGTACTCTTATATACACACACACACACACACACACACACACACACACACACACACACAATCCCCCCTGCTATTAAGCTTTTTCAAAAGCCAGAAATGCTATAATTTATGACACTAAGACAGACATGGGGGGCATTTTGTTATATGAAATAAATCAGACACATGAAGAAAAACCATATGATCTTGAAAATTAAATCTAAAATTAGTCTAATTTATAGAAGCAAAGAGTAGAAAGGATTTCATTCTCAAAGGGCTGAGTGAGCGGTTGGCAGAATCAGAGATGCTGGTCAAAGTGAGTTCAAGAAATCTAAAATTCAACATAGTGAGTAGCTACTATGTCATACATTTGAAAACTGTTAAGTGTAGATTTTAACTGTTTTCACCAAAACCCTCAAAGTATGTAAGGTAATAAATATATCAGTCAATTAGTTTGAATTAGCTATTCAAAATGGTTTAAATATTTAAATACACCATGTTTACCACAAATATATTTTTATCAATTAAAGAATTGATGGGGGGGCCTATAAGATGGTAGAAGGAAAGAACCAATTTTACAAAGTCATTCTCTGACCTCCTCTCCCTCTCTCATAGTAAGATCTAGGCCATGTAGGGCTACGTAAAAATGCAAAAAAGTATATATCCATTAAAAAACTTGAAAATTATCTAGATTAAAAAAGAAAATCACCTTAGCTGAGTGGTGGTGGTACACACCTTTAATTTCAGCACATGGGAGGCAGAGGCAGAGGCAGGTGCATCTCCGAGCTTTAGGCCAGCCAGCCTGGTCTACATAAGTTTCATGACATTCAGGGCTATACAGAGAAACCCTGTCTTAAAAAACCAAAATAATAGTAATACTAGTAATAGTACTACTACTACTAATAATAAAAGACAAGAAATTACCTCTCAACAATATTGAGGCAAGAGACACCATCCTGTCCACCCACAGCATAGAGAAAACCCCCAAGGACCGCCACACCAACGCTTGTCCTGCAGGTACTTGTAGGGGCCACATCACTGCTCCATTGGTTTGTTTTGGGGTCATATCTGCAAAGAACACATTGAGAGTTTGTATTACATGGTAGAGTTCGGCTGTGCTTATGATATTTGGAACACATAGCATATATTTCTATTTAAGTTCTTAATATATAGGCTCAAATATAGGCTGACTAACAACCAAAGCATATGAAAACAGAACTGCACAGTGCTGGGAACTGATCTGAGTGCCTGTGTGCTAGTAACTATGTTGCCACAGTCCTACGTCACCATCCTAACTTAGATTTTTAAATTTATTTTGAATATACTTTTTCCTTTTGAAAAATCAAATGCTACAGAATTTCATTTCAATTCTAGTCTTTTCCCATTTGAATTTAAATGGACTTTGCATACATCTCTTAGGCCTTTGCAATAAAATATATTATCTACATATGCATTTATTTAAATGCAAGAGAGCTTTGTTTACATAAATAATACCGCATAGTGCAGTTTTTCTTCTTTGATGTATTTTTGTGATCTCCTCTTGTTAATATAATTCTAGATTTTTTCCTTCGAACTATTTTGTTATATTGTAATGTACTATGCATTGGTTATTCTTATTTTTAAAAATGATTTATTTTTATTTCTGTGTATGCATGTGTATCTGTGTGTATGTACCTGTGAATGAAGTACACACCGAGGCCAAGAGAAGGTGTTGAGCTCCTGAAGCTGGAGTTAGAGACAGTTGTGAGCTGCCCAGCATGGGTGCAGGAAACTGAACTCAGTTTCTCTGGAAGGGCAACAGTGTTCTTAACAACTGAGCCATCTTTCCAGTCCCTTAATCATATTCTTACTGATAATATTGTTAGGTTGTTTCTGATACTTTGATAATTAGAAATGGAAATTACAAGGCTGAGCACATAGCTCAATAGTAGAGTGCTTATCTACCAAGAGCAAGACACATTGTAAAACAAACTAACAAAAACCCAAAATAATACTATCAAGTTGCTCCTTTTGTAGCTATATCCATTTTTTACTTAAAATTTCATTATCTTTTCTTTCCTCATTGTTTTTTTTCTGTTTTTCCTTTCTTTGCTAGATTTGTTGCTCTTTATAACTTCTAGATTTAAAAGCACAATCTGCTTTTTCTTTATCTCTTTAAGACAGAGTCTCACTATGTAGCTCAGAATGGCCTCAAACGTGTGACCCTCTCCTGTTTCAGCCTCCTGAGTGCTGGGATTACAGGTGTATGCCACCACACCCACCTCTGTTACTTTCATTTTTTTTCTCATTTTCAAATGCATGTAACATATTGTTCATGTTGCTTCTATGTACTACCTTAGTTAATTTCAGATATTTTGGCATATATTGTCTTAATTCTTAAGCTATAAATATTCAGTCATTTGTACTTTGATTTGCTTAGCCTATTGATTTATGTCTAAGTATCATTCTCCCTATCATCCTTCCCTTCACCATGCATAGAGCCAATTCTTCTGTTTTTGTTTGTTTTGCTATGCCACATCTAGAAACAATATCCGGAATTGAATATACCAGTTTTTACAGATATGCTATGGAACTGACATATCACCGTAGATCAATATAGCTTAATTAAAGAGAATGTGTAGCAACAAGAAACTTAAAAAAAAAATCACCCACTGTAGATTTCCTTTTTTTTTTTTTAGATTTATTTATTTTGTATACAGTGCTCTGTCTGCATGTGTGCCTGCTCACCAGAAGAGGGTACCAGATCTCATTTTTAGATGGTTGTGAGCCACCATGTGGTTGCTGGGAATTGAACTCAGGACCTTTGGAAGAGCAGCCAGTGCTCTTAACCTCTGAGCCATCTCTCCAGCCCCCCCACTGTAGATTTCTAATGTGCCAGGTACCTCAACAACTATATAGTATGATCTATACAAGCGTGTTTAAAATACTTATGAAAGAGCAGAGAAATGAGTGACTTATCTGGAGTCAGAGTTTTTTTTTGCAGGAAGCAAAACTTTAAATCTTATAAGTCTTAAAGGAGCAAAACTTCCAGGGGAAGAAGAACAGTTTGCATACATGCAGTGACAGGAGAAGGAAAGAAGACAGTATGTCCAAGGTGCTTTAGGCAGTCTGCAGTAGCACGCTGAGAGAATGATTGTGTGCAATGGGGAACACAACAGAAAATCAGATCATAAAGGTCTTGTATGTCATGCTAAGAAGTCGACTGTTAATTGGTGTCACAGATGTAACACTAAATTAGTAAGTCACATCTGTTTCTTAATTAATGCCTCAAACAAAATCATAGGGACAAAAGGAATTTTTTTTTTCATATTAACCTTACCTTTCAACACTATTGAGATATGAGGATCCGTCATGGCCGCCCACTGCATATAACAGGTCATCAAGAACACTGACTCCAACCCCACATCGTCTTTTACTCATTGAAGCTACCATTCGCCACTCATTGGTCTGTGGATCATACCGTTCGACACTGGAAATGGCATCTCCACTACACCAACCACCAACTAGGAAGCAACAGAATGATTAAGAGAATATCTGTCCTAAGGTAGACTGCTAACCTCACTCTGACTAACCAAGTGCATGCAAAAGTAGGTCAAAGATAAGTTATAGTCACCAACAGTCACTGACTGAGCTGTTACTATGATCTTGGATTACAGTCTCCAGAACTATGAGAAAATGTATTTCTTTTGTCTGAAATACCCAGTCTATAGTATTCTGTTATGGCAGCCTGGGTAGACTAATACAGTACGATTTATAATAACTGCCAAGCCAAGATCCATTATCTTTTTCTAAATGACCATAGGAAGAGTCGGGGGAAGATGGGAGGGGTGGACAGACAGACTGTGATAATAAGAGTGATTCTGAAGCTTAAAAAAAATACAAGGGTATTTTAAGCTCAAAACACTTTGAAACTATTAGTTTCTTCATGGTGTTAAATGATTCCTCAGTCACATTAAAAGCAGAATAATATTAACCATCTTCTAGACAGACTTAAATGTTAACTTTCTTTATTTCAAATCTCAATGTGACATAATTTCACTTTAATTTGCTTAAATGTGGATTCTGTAATTGGGCATATATAAGGAATTTCAGTGTCAGAGGAAACATCTTAAATTCTAAAATGGATCTAGGCTGGAAATGTGAGGGTTTATGATCTTTGAGCTCAAACAGCCTAATCATTAAATCTCTGGCACAACTGTATAGTAGAAAGCCATTAAGATCAGCTTTATATTGGACTGTATGGTTTCACATCAAATAAATGCTGCCTCATAAATGAAATTCTACAATATCAAAAGGAAGACTCTTCAGGAATAAAATTTAAATCTTGCCTGCTGACTTAGTGAAGTCAGAGACAGGGTTTGTTAGTTCCAGTGCCTCATGGTGATTTTGTGTGTACTATTATTTCTACAACACCTGATGATATAATTGGATATTAGAGACTTAACTGTGGATTATATATCTAAGTCAAAGTTTCACTGCGATGGCCTGGAGACTGCCTTTAAGGAGGTAATTAAAATTAAATGATGTTATAAAGCAGGGCCATTACAGTAGAGCCAATAAGTGTGTTCTTAGGAGAGGAAAAATATCAGAGAGTGCTCTCATCCCCTGTCTGTTAGGCGGAGGACAGGGAAAGGCACTCTGCATCAGGAGGAGAGGTCTCAGCAGCAGCCAACTCTGCTGGTACCTTGATTTTGGATTTCAGCCTACAGAACTACGAAAAGACAGAGACAGAGTTCTATTAAGCCACTTGCTACAGTGGACCAAGTTGTACTAATAAAATGAAATCCCAAACCTGGAAACTCTTAATTTCTGTTAAGTAACATGTACCTAAAGAAAACTATTCAGAAAAGGGTCCATACACCTTTGTATATATGCGATGTTTGCCTTACAATTATGCCAGACAGATTCGTCCAAAACGTGTTATGATTAAGAAGGCTATGTAAAATTTTCAGGCCTATTAAAACCGAATAAAAAAGAAGAGTAACATCAAGAAACGAATGTATTAGTAAGAATAAACATCCTTAATCTGAATTTGAAATTTTGAATTTCAATCCAAAATTTGAAATGTTTTAAAGTGAAAAACTTTTGGAGTACTAACATGATTTTGAAGAGTGCTGACTTCAGATTTTCAGATTAGGTAAGCCAATCCTTAGAAGCCAATCTTAGAATACATAAATCTATGAAGGTGTTCCCAGAAAGTTCAGCTACAGACGGGGTACCACCAACTAAGGAGGTGCTAACAGCTTGAATGAGGTGGTATCACTCCATAAATGAGGGTCTGGGATTGAATAAAAAGAAAAAAGTGGATAAAGTGAGTTGAATGTCAGTATTTCCTCTCTTTGCTTCCTGACTGCAAAGCCGGTGTGACCAGCTGCTTCATGGCCCTGCTGCCACAGCTGATAGCCACTTTTGCCACCATGCGTTCCCCAACATGATGGGCTATATACTTTTAAATTGTAAGCTGAAGTAAAGCTTTCTTCCCTTAAGTTTCTTCTTGTCAGATGTTTTTATTACAGCAACATGTAAAGTAGTTAGTATATACATGGATACAACTGAAATGCCCTCAAAAGAAAAGGTTTCAAACATTTAGGGGAAGACTTAGCAATAAAATAATATGTAAGGTTGTCTTGAGCTCAAGCAACATCAAAAAAGCCAGGAAAGGGTCTTTAATGTAAGAAAATGTTTTGGACAACACCATGTAATTATGAAGTGACCTGCACTTTACTACTTAGATTAATGCATGTAATAAACACATATTGTATGATATTTTTAGATGGATTTTCAGAGCACTCTTTTGAAGAATAGCACTGTTGACTTACTTTGTGACCCTTACGATAGCAGTTATTACAAGTATCTAAGTAAGTCAAATATATAAGAAAATATTTGGTTTAATCATAGTATGCTAAAATTCAAGTCTGTATTGAGCATGTGGTATATTATACCTACAATTCTAGCTCTAGGAGGCTGAAGTGGGAGTATTATGAGTTTGAGGCCAGCCTATACTACACTGAAAGTTCCAGGACAGCTTGGGCTACACAGTGTGATTTTATTTTAAAAACAAAGAAAACCCCAAAACCTAAATGAAACAAATAAGGAGACTGAAACCTGCAAAGAGTACTTCTCCACATCGAATAGGTTTCCGCGGTCTCGTCCTTGGTCCTTGCATCAATGGTCGTTCTTGAGGCAACAGGAGGTAGTTTTTAGCCTCATCTACCAAGTCTCTATAGAAAAGAAATTCTGCAGTTATTCCAAAGGCTAAATCACATTGTAAGTTAAATCCCTATGTGGTGTAAGAAAGTAAATGTTGGCAAAAGGAAACAAGCACAAATCAAACCAAATCCTTGATGCCAGTCAATACAAAAGCTGGCATATATATTAAAGCCATGATGCAAGTCCTACTATGAATTCTGAGCTGATTGGCATTTCTACCATAACTTCATGCCTGATTGCAAAGTTTAACCTAACACTCAACAATCTTAGAGCAGACAATTTCCTGCACCCCTCCCCCAATATCTAACTTGATTACCATCTTGCAGTCACTGTTTTATAATGAATTTTATTAGGTCCTACAAGATTACAGGAAAGGACCACATAAGGAAGGGCAGTAGGTATCTGCTAATTTGAGCACAGTAATAAATTTGGGCCAAGTAATACATTAGGGCACTAATACTAAGGTACTACCTAGTATCATATGAATAGTTTAATATAACTAGTGCACTGACATGAACAAAAAAATTTCTCAATGTTCCTTTAAAAGAATAGCCTAGAGATTATACATAGTACAGCATTCTATATGTGCATCTTTTAGGTGACTCAGTGTCTGATTAATGCAAATTCTATTAGTCTGTTACACTTCACCTCTAAATGTGCCCTCAACTACTCTGTGTTTTAATTTCCCATTATTTATACTAAGCTGAATATTTTCATACATGATTGGTGCTAGGCATAACCCAAAAATATATTTTTCTCCTCTTAGTTTATTCTACTAACAAAATAAACAAAAAAACACAAAAATTAAAAAAGAAGTCAAACTAAAGATCAAGAGTTTTTTCCAGTCAGTTTCTATTCCAGTCAATGGCTCTTAGGCAGACTATAGCATAGATAACTTATTACCCAACACAAATTAACAGCAAAAATACGGCCATCTTCTAGCTTCTGTTTTAAGCTCTTAATATATGCACTCAAGTAATTAACAGCTCTGCAGAGTAGGCACTGATTTTTATCTCCTTCTACAGATGCAGGAACTGCAGCACGAAGTGCAGTGTGACCAGTGCTGAGGGAGTACCAGGAGCAACTTAGTTCCAAAGTGACGTTACAAGTATTTTACCTTCCATATCAGAATCAATATAATCTGATTCACATTTAATTAGGGAGGGGCAGCCCTTATTATTTCTTCATATTTCAGCCTGTATAATTTACATATTTTTCCTTCTATTATTCACATATTTAGGAAACTGACTGCTAGTGATCTATTCTATTTATTTTTTACAAACTTAAAAGTTGTGTTTATTTTTATTTATCATGTATGCAATGTTCTATTTGCATGAACCAGAAGAGGGCACCAGATGTCATTATAGATGGTTGTGAGCTACCATGTGGTTGCTGGGAATTGAACTCAGGACCTCTGGAATAGCAGCCAGTAAGTACTCTTACCCTCTGAGCCATCTCTCCTGCCCCAAGTTGTGTGTGTGTGTTTTAACCTTTTTTATGTATATGGGATGTGAGTGTCACAACATGGATGTGCAGGAATCAGTTCTCCTCTTTTACTATGTGGACTGAACACAAGATGCCAGGCATGGTGGCAGGCTACTTTATCCACTGAGCCATGGCACCAACACTCCCCACCCCAAACATGCACTTTTTCAAATATAAGACAAATATCTAGCCTCAAATGTTACATTTATCATTAATGGCAAGCTTGAATTCACAGAAGAAAGTGCAATGGATTTATACACCCTACTAGAATCTAGGATAATCTAGAATGTACTAGAATCTGGGATAATCCCAAATTTTTTTATTGTACAAAAAAACAGTGTGATTTGAATAGTTCTGAGTACTGGCTGGTTCTTTTACTTATATAGTTTACCTATAGTACATGTGGAATATACTAGTTGGGTGGAGGGTCATTAAAATGCCAAAATGTTTCAGATTTGAAAAGAAATCTTAAAAATCCAACAACTTAAGGGATCATTTTATAAACAAAGCATATATCTGTTAAAGAAATAGCTTAGTAAAGCAATGAGGTCTTTCTTAATACTATTTGGAAATGACTTCATTTAGCTCTATCAATGACCTTCCCAAAGCTACCATGGGGGGGGGGGGGCTTTAACTCTGTCTGTTAATCTTCAAATTAAGGTTATTCTATTCCTCATTGAAACATTATGTGATCAATAAGAAAGTACTCATAGTTAGACTCACAGCATTGTTTAATTTATTTCAAAGAAAAGCAATAGAGAATTGATTCTTCCAAGTGAGACTTGCATCAAAAAATTTCAGAAATCTACTTTATTGCCACTTCTACTCCCAATGTTAAAAAAACAAAACATCAAAAACTCCTAATGGTATGGAATACTGGAAATTCATTACTCTCTTTCTCCTTTTGACCCTAGTCCAGAAGAAAAACTTCTTAAATACTGCCTGGTTTTGGCATGAGGAATTTTAGAAGCAATATCAGTAAGGAGAGTAACAGAAATTAGGAATGCTTATTTTTCTCACCCACTCATACCTGCATTCTTCGTCACTTTTAATGAGGGGGTCAGAGCCTACGGTGCCCACCAGGAACTTGGGACTAAGCAAAGGCAGGCGAACATGCTGCAGCACCTATTAGATAATAAACACAGTTTGTTAGGAGAGTAATGACTCATGCTTACCAACCGTGCAGCCTAGTGTTCCGGGAATCAAACTGGACATAGTAAGAAGGGTAGAAGGTATAAAGAGTTAAATCTAAAATTTATTCTATCACATCAGTAATGTGGACTAGTTACAAAACTAACGCATGCTAGCATGGCTTTAAAATGCTACTTTTAGCTTTCAACAATGTTATGAGCTTGTCCAAGCTCATCAACCATTGTATCATGTTAGATTACTAAAGAATACTGTTTCCAGAGCTGGAGAGATGGCTCAGAGGTTAAAAGAACTTGATAGTCTTTCAGAGGACCTGGTCATAACTTCCAGCATCCATATGACAGTCCAAAAATGTCTGTAACTCCAATCCCAGGGGCCCTAAAGCCCTGTTCTGACCTTTGTGGGCACCAGGCACATACGTGATATACATGCATACACACAGGCAAAACACTCATATATATAAAAGAATCAAATAAATCTACAAAATACATTTTTCACCAGACAGTGGCGGTGCACTCCTTTAATCCCAGCGCTCAGAAGGCAGAGGCAGGTGGATCTCTGAGTTCTAATCTTTACAGGATCTAGTTGATAAAAAACTTTATTACAAAGTTTATACTCTGAAGGAAACATGGTATATATAGGGTTTGAAGGTTTTAGGCATCCTTTAAACATCTTGGAATGCATCTCCTCTGGATAAGAAGGAGACTATTTATACTCACAAGAATGAATCTTAAACATGTCACTTGGTGACCACTCTCCCATCCATCCAAGTACTGTTTGAAGTGTGGCAGAACTTCCAAGCTATGGAAGCAGACACATTCTTGCTTTCTTTTGTTTCTTTATATAATTTCTGAATCATGTAACAGAATTTATTCAAACATACAATGAATCCAAATAGGCAACGGAGCAATAAGTTCCCAACAATAAGCAGTCTCATGCTTCTAAAGGCTTATAAGGAGTCTTGACTGTTCATTTCTGTAGGGCAAGTACATTATTTTTCTTATAGTACAAATCAATTTCTTAGAGAAACATTTTGACTCTTACCTGGGGTAACTGAGGACGTCTTTCCTGAATACTGTATTTGACCCAGGCCATCACTGCATTGAACACTTGTTCTTCACTCCGAACATTGAGCTCATCACTAGATATTATATCAATGAGTTGGTTGGCCGGAAGTAACATGAATTCTTCACTCTCCATTACCTGCTCAGATGTAGGTAAGAAAAAGAAAACTTTTTGCTTTTTTTTTTTTTTTTGGTCACAGGGCAAAAATTACATTCTCCAATGAAGTGGTGTTTTAAACAAGGAAGAAAAGAACAGTTTCAATAGAGAGCCAAGGAGAATAGAAAACATACCCCCCCCCAAAAAAAAACCCAAACCTAGCAAAGCAAATTGTTATTTAGTTTAAATGAGTATTTTCCCTTTAAAAAAATCAATAAATAAAATAAAGATTCATATTCAAAATAAGCTGAATAACAATACTAAAATAAAGCTTCAGAATGATAAGACATCTAAAGTGCCAGGAAAAGTTTCCAGAAGGTTAGCTGCTAAAAGGGCAGAAATATATTTGGACTCAGCTTCCAAAAAGAATGAAGATGCATCAATTCTGCAAGCATGAATAAAATGAAGAATTAGAGCAAGGGAAACTTCTGAGGACCAAACCACTATGATAGTAGTCTAGTGAAAAGTAACAAACACAACCATGCTTGCTCTCACCCAGGTCTAGAGAACCGTCAGGACAGAGACGGTGTGGCAATTAGGATACTGTCTTATGCAGGCCAGCTATGGCATTAAAGATCCTCTGCGTCTACTTGTTGTAATGTGCCGGCAGGGTGAAACACAAGCAAGGGAAGCAGCACTGCTGCCCTCTGGCTGGTGTCTCTGTTGCCCTGCATGTGATGCCCGGTAGCACAGCAGGGCATTCTGCAAGTTCAGCCTCTGCGGTGCTGCCTTAATGAGCACAATGGACCGCGTCTGAAACAGGGCCATTTTCTTGCTGATCAAAAAGTTATAATATTTAGCAGGATATGATAGGGCTTAATCATATTTTAAATATTTGATTACGAATGTTTTCAAAAATCACAAGAGAAAATAAAAATCACAAAATTAAGCAGTCAGGGGCTGTAGTTATTTATTACCTTTTTATAGGGCAAATATTTAAGTGATCTGACTTTATAGGATCCAGTATAATCAACAGGTAACCTTTATACTTCAGCCAAGTAACTAGTAATGAACATGGGTGAATTTCACTTTCTGTGTTGGGTTGCCAGATTTAGGGGGTAAACCCTTGAACCAGGACCTATCTACACAACAAATAATGAGCTGTGAAATTTATATGTAAGCGGAGTACTGTATTTTACTTGGTAACTCTAATTTGTGTACTGCGGGTTCTACAATGTCCAGAAGCAACACTTGGGTCTAGTTCTTGTAAGAGTTTTGGCCTTCATGGCCTGTGACACTTCAGTTGTGGTTGTAGTTTACTATCTGTGTACTTCCCACTTTCTTCTTTTAAGCACAAGTCTGGTACTGAGTATCTTTTAAAATGTCATTAGAAGAGAACTTTTTTTCTAATACATAGATTAAAAGCCAAATGTTAGCAGGCTGGGGAATGCAGACCAGTGGTAAAGGTCTTGCTTAGCATTTGCAAGACCCTGGGTTCTATCCCTACTACTAAAACCACCACTAAGTCTACATCGATATTCTCTATTGCCATAGTAAAAATAGCTGTAATGAAGAAAGCAAGCAAACTTGAATGTTGGAAAAATGAGGATAGGAAAGACCTCTTCTGCATGGTTACTGAGAATGTACTTGAATTTAGCTGCTATGGAAACTGGTATGCAAGTTCGCAGAAGTAAAGAGAGAGTGATATGCTGCATGAACATAAAGGAATCAAATCAGCATTCAGTTGATACTGACACTTATCTCCCTGCAGCACTCTTTATGAGTCAGTGACTCAGTCTAGGTGTCCATCAATGCACAAATGAAGAAAATGTAGTATACACAATGGGGTATTTTTCTATTACAAAGTACAGAATTAGCTTCTCACAGTGGCTATGCTGAAGCAGAAAGATTACTATCAGTTCACCACCAGCATGGGCTCCTAACAGTACTAATCTGATTCTTTTCTAGTACTAAAATGCTTGTATTTACTTAAGGCCAGTGACCTTAATATTTTTAGAAACTTCCTGGTCATATGATATACATATAGGTAGGAAATATATGCAATATATGCAAGCCTTCTTTTGAATAAATATTCATTTTTATTTATACGTATATGAGCACGTTGTCTACATATGTGTACCATGTGCATGCCCGGTGCCCAGAGGCCACAGGGTGTCAGATCCCTGGGCCTGGAGTTATAGACAGTTGTGAGCTGCCATGTGGGTGGTGGGAATTGTAGCCAGGTCCTTGACTAGAGCAACTAGTGCTCTTAAGTGCTGAGCTAATGCTCCAGCTCTATGAAACTCTTCTTAAAAGAAACTCTTTGCACTTCTGACCCTATCCTTCTGGTTTTCTTTTCTCCTTTTCTATTATCCAGTGTTCTTTTGCCAGCTGCTCCTTTGCTAACCACCCTTCAGTACTGGGAAAGCTGCAAGGCTCTCCTTTTTTACCTCAGAGGTGCTCTCTGGCATTATTTGCCCATGTTTATGGATCTGTTTTAAATATTAAAAATTTTCACATATTTAGGAAGGGAAGCTGGATCTACCAATTTCTTCCTTTATGGCTTCTAGGTTATATCTCACTTAAAAGAGACCAAGCCATAGGTTACTTACAATGTTGAATTCAACTTTAAATCTCAGCCTAACCTCTCAAAGAATAGAGTTCCATAGACAGAGTTATTTGTTCAATATTGAACTCAATATAGCTCAATAACTCCTCAAATTGTTCTGTTCTCCAATATGTGTAGTATGTGTAGTATGTCCAGAAGCAACACTTGGGTCTAGTTCTTGTAAGAGTTCTGGCCCTGATAATGCTAATTTTAAAAGTGGGAGTAAAAAGTAATTTTGAAGCCAGGTGGTGATGTACACATTTAATCCCAGCACTAGGGAGGCAGAGGCAGGTAGATCTCTATGAGTTCAAGGCTAGAAAGAAAAAAACAAGAAGAGTAATTTTGATAGATAATACTAAATTTCCTTTCGAAAGGGTTGTGCCAATGCATAGTTATACCAGCAGTTTACTTGTTTCCAAAGCCTAGCCAAGAGGGTATATTATATTTATGGATATTTGTAACTTGAAATATGGTACTTTGGTCAGATATGTACATGTGTCTATAATTATAACATTTAAGAAACTGATGATGGATGATGTTGAGCTCAAGGCCAGCCTGGGCTAAAAAGTAAGACACTGTCTCAAAAGCCAAAGCTGGAGAAAAAAAAGTGTTTTAGTGTAGTTTTGTCTTTCAGTTATCTTGAACAAACAAGTAGACTTTCAGATATTTAAGGATAATTTGAATTTCTCTCTGTGTGTGTCCTGTCTACTTTTCTGCTCAGTCGTATGAGCTATTGGTGCTCTTAATACATTGAGTAGATTAGCCTTTTTGATAGTGGTACAAATTGCAAACATTTTCCTCAATTTGTATTTGGCTATTGTCTTAGTATTACAGAAAAATTCTATATGTGATAAAATTGATAAATTTTAACGTTTAGCCTTTCTAGATTAGTCACTTAGAAATGCTTCTTCATTTCAAGATCATAAGGGATTATTTATTATTATCATTACATGTCAGGTTGAATAAATGAAAAATAGTGAATTAGTGAAAAATCTAAACATCTAAACTTGCCTTAAAAAAAACGATTAATATATACCAAGTGGTCTGGTGTGTAATTTATCCTGCTGAATTGTAGGAAACCACTTCTAGGATGCACAGGTCCTGTCATGCTTAAATAAACCATGTTTGGCTTACTTATCAGCCCTCCTTAAAGATGACTAGAGAGAAACAACCTTTGCTGGTAAATATAAAATTTGCCTTTAAAAGTCACTAACAACCTTAGAACTTATAGAAACCTAATTATTTGCTATTATGAGCTAGAAACAGGATATAAGGCAGGTCTAACATAAACCCATATGTGTCTCCTAAATTAAAAAAACATTTATTATTATTATATGTGGGCATGCGTGCATGCTATGACATGAGTGTGGAAGTCAGAGAACAATATTCTCTTCTTCCTCCATAGGTTCTGAGGATGGAACTCAGGTTTACCAACTGAATTCACTGACCTACTATTGCTCTTTTAACAAAAGGTTATAAATACATTTAAACCCCTTGGTGTAACTTGTGTGTGTATGTGTGTATTGGGTGTGTATGTGTGCATGCACACACGTTTGTGCTGCACTTTCCCCATGCATGTTTGTGTAGAAACTAAAGGTCAATGTTGGGTTTCTTCTTCTATCATTCTTTACTTTATTTGTTTGTTTGTTTACTTAGAGACAACCTAGAACTGCTGCAGGCAGACTGACTAGTCAGCAAGCCCTAGGCTCTTTCTATCTTTGCTGGGGTTACAGATATCAGTTACGTGCCAGGCTCCTATACTGGTTGTCGGGAGCTGACCTCAAGTCTCTGTGCTTGCATGACAAATACTTTACCCAGTGAGCTATCTCCCTAGCCCACAACTCACCTCTTGAAAGTTATGTTGAGTGAACTTGTCTGCAATCCTTAGCAACTCACGGCAAGAATGTGTGTCAGCAAAAGCCCGAATGCCCAGGCAATTAGAAGGATCTAATTGTCTCTTTAAGAATTCACAGCAGGCTTCCTGTATCTCTGCCAGCTGGAGGAGGCAAGCAGCAGGCAAGAGGGTCTGCACATTGCCCTCTTCCACAGTTATCTGAGAGGTATATGCAAAGTCTATCAGTAGCTCCATAGCCCTCTCATCTATGTCTCGGATCACTACTTCTGTCTGTCGGCTTTCTGCCAGTTCTCCTGTAAACATTGCTCGGAAGTAGGGACTGCAGGCTGACAGAATGACGCGGTGGGCATATATCTTCTTAGCACCCACAACTAGCACCACATCACATAGCTCTCGGTGCTTTCTCAGAAGGTTGATTACTTCCAAGGTTTGCCGAGGGTGCTTGTCTGAGATATAGGGCATGCGAGCAGGCTGGGGAACCCCTTCTGGCAGTTTGTTGGGGTCTCCAAGGGTGCAGCGGCTTGTTACATCCATTCCAGTCTCTCCTGGTCGAATGTTGGTACACCTACAGGAATGAGGGGATGGAGAGAGATGGAAATATTATTACTTCTCTTCTTACTCTAAAGTGTTTGTAAGAGATAAGAAAACTTGAAGTTACCTGGGAGGCTGTGGGAGAGCTGGTGCTTTGATTTCTGTGGATGAAAATGTCTTTATAGAATGTTAGGAATTCTGGCTCCATGTCCAAGGTAGAGGAAGACCTTATGTGGCTGAGATACTGCCCCGGTTTTGAGTTGTACCTAGCCAGTTCACTTGTGAACTAAGTCCTGCTTGACTTCGAATTCATTTACCCTCTTACCTCTTGTGGCATCAGGACACAATTTCTTCAATGGGGCACTCTCACTGACAATTCTCTCTCATATTTTAAATGTCAGAGTTTATTTCCCAATATCATGTTCTGTTTGAAGAAAGCTTTAGATTTAATTTTACATCAAAAGTGGTAGTGAACATAGACGTTCATATGGGAAACAATCCTAGGACCACTAGGATTGAAAACTGAACATCAGCTGGGAGGTGGTGGTGCCTGCCTTTAATGCTAGCACTCAGGAGGTGGAGACAGGTGGATCTGTGAGTTCGAGGCCAGCCTGATTTACACAGAGAGAGAGAGAGATCCAAGATAGCCAAGGCTACACAGAGAAAACATCCCAAAACAAAACAAAACAAAAATTAAAAAAAAACCCGAAACCCCTCAACATCATCTCAAGTGCTAAATTTTGGGACCCAATCAGGATGTTAGCTGAGAACATGTGTTCCTTTGTTGGATTTTCTAAGTGTTCTGCTTTGGTCTGAAGTGGAGGAATCAAGCTGTCAATCTCGATGATTAAGGCTGCCTTAACAACCCTGATACCAATTATCTGAGGATGACACTACCTCTTTGAAGTTGAATGGCTGCTTCTGGATACTGTTGTTACATTTTTCATGTGCCTTTTTTTTTTTTCCTTTTTTCTTCAAAACAGGGTTTCTCTGTGTAGCCCTAGCTATCCTGGAACTTGCTCTGCAGAGCAGGCTGACCTCAAACTCACAATGATCCATCTGCCTTTGCCTCCCGAGTGCTGGTATTAAAAGCTCGTGCTGCTGCCGTACCACCAGATCATTTTTTTCATGTTTTAAGATAGGTTTGCTCTTCTGTATTTGCTTATTAACTCTATGTATATGTTTAAAAAGGCGCTTTCTCAAACTTATAAAATTGTAAAAGAGGTAATTTCAAAAAATGAAGTTTTAAATATAAAATAAATAAAAAATTAAAATTCATGAAAAGCATTTAAAATTATTCTCACTACAAAAAATAAATAAAAACCCAAACATCCCTCCCAATAAGACAAGCCAGACCAATAAAATTGTTTAAAAACTTGATTAGATTTATTTTAGTTTTAAGTTTTTATACTTATTTGTTTAGTGTGTATGTACATGTGTGGATGTACATGTATGCCATGGCACATGTATAGAAGTCAGACAACAACTTGTGGGAGGTGCTTCTCCCGTTCACCACGTGAGTTCTTGGAATTAAACTCAGATCATCAAACTTGGTAGCAGGTGCCTTTATGCACTGAGCCTTTCTGCTGGGCCCATATCTTAATTTTTTTTTTAATTCCTTCCTTCCTTTTTTTCTTTTCTTAACACAGAATCTCTCTACATAGTCCTGGCTGGATCTCATTATGCAGACCAGGCTGGTCTCTAACTCCCACAGCTCTACCTGCTTCTGCTGGGATTAAAGGCAATTTTTAATAATCCCTCCCCCTTCTCCTCTTTTTCTTTTGAGACAGGGTTTCTCTGTGTAGCCTGGCTGTCCTATCCTAGTCTCACTTTGTAGACTAGGCTGGGCTCAAGTTCAGAGAACTACCTGCCTCTGCCTCCCAAGTGCTGGGATTAAAGGCATGTGCCACTACACCCAGCTCCAAATTTTAATTCTTAAAGTTGATTTGATTCAAATCTTGAGGCTGGAGACGCAGCTCAGTGGTTAAGAGCACTGGCTGCCCTTCCAGAGGACCCGGGTTCAATTCCCAGTGCCCACATGGCAGCTCACAGCTGTCTGCAACCTAGTTCCAGGGGATCCGACACCCTCACAGCCATACATGCAGGCAAAACAGCAACGCACATAAAACAAATACATTAAAAAGTAAAGAAAAAAAGCAAATCAAATCTTGATATATGTTACTTTCCTAAAGTAGCTGGTGTTTATTTCTCCTTTTCATTTGGATGCTACTTTAATATTGCTAGTTACAGTTCAGCACAAAGTCTGTAATACACAGTTTATGCTATATGAAAAGACAGGAAGAAAAGAAGATAGCCATCAACCTCCAAAATGAAACTTACATTTAATACTCAACTTCTTTGAGTCTAACTTTCAAGGGATGAGATATTACTCCAAATGACATGTAATTCATTTTAAGACGCTTATCAGTCAGGCATAGCAAGGAATGCCTGTAATCCTAGTACTTAAGAGGCTGAGTTAAGTGGATCAAAGATAGTCTTGGCTACATAGCAAACTCTTGTCTCAGAGACGGTTTCATTTAATCTATAAAGTATGTGCCCAAAATATAGTCACAATTATAATGGTTCTAAAGAACGTTTAAAAATCAGCACATACCCACCCATATACACACCCAAAAATTAATTACAAAATCAAAAGCACAAGTTATATAAAGAATAGCATGCCGTCTTGATGCTGGGCAACTGCTGAGAGCCAAACATATTTCAGAGGATTCAGCAATCTCTAAAGGAAAGGAGAGCTTAAAACCGAACTTTGACTAATAATGAAAAAAAATGTTAATTTTAGTAAGTGCTAGGTTTTCATTAGAAAGAAAAACTGAATAACTTTAGTATAGTACATTTCTAAAGTTATTAAATCAACATGCCTTATGGACACTTGGTAAATAAACTATTACAGTTTGTTCATCAAAAGTGAAAGAAGCAAATGAAGTTTTTGAAACACATTTACAGAAGAAATGAACAGTGTCAAGTGTTAAAATTCCTTTCCTTGTGTAAATCTGGACTGAAAAACCATTAGTAATACATTTTATTGTATCTTAAGAGTTCTTTTCTCCTCATCAAGTCTAGTGCACTCTATTTTGTTGTGTTTTGGTTTATTGAAACTGGGTTTTTATATCTAAGACTCATCTGGAACTCTATAGCTCCGGCTGGCCTGGAACTCACGGTAATCCTCCTGTTCCAACCTCTCTGTTCCAACCGGGATTATAGACATGAGGCACCATACCTGGCTTCTAGTTTCTTTAACTCTAAAATGGGTCTCCATTGCACAGATAGATAAGATGATGTACACAAAAGGTTCCTATCTAGCAGTTTTACATTAGAAATATGATTGTAATATAATCATCTAAATTTCCCTTAAGTAAGTTGGTTATACTTATTCATATTAAATATTACATTTTGGGCTGGAGAGATGGCTCAGAGATTAAGAATACTCGCTGTTCTTCCGAAGGTCCTGAGTTCAATTCCCAGCAACCACATGGTGGCTCAGAACCATCTATAGTAAGATCTGGTGTGCAGGCAGAATAAATCTATCTTAAAAAATATTTTAAAAATTACATTTCTATCTAAGTGTGGTGGTTTGAATAAAGTGGCCCCCATAGGCTCATGGGGAGTGGCACTACTAGAAGATGTGGCCTTGTTGCAGGAAGTGTGCTACTGGGGGGGGGGGGCTTTGAGGTCTCATTTGTTCAAGGCAGGCCCAGTTGGCAATGTCTCTTCCTGCTGCCTGGGGATCCAGATGTAGAACTCTCATCTACCTTTCCAGCACCATGTCTGCCTCCATGCCACCATGCTTCCTGCTATGATGATAACAGACTGAACCTCTGAAAAGTCAGCTCCAATTAAATGTTTTCCTTTATAAGAGCTGCTGTGGTCATGGTGTCCCTTTACAGCAACAGAAACCCTAACTAAGACACTGGGTGTGTTGGTGTATGTCTTTAATCCTAACACTCTGAAGGAGAGGTTGGCAGGTCTTGGAGCAGCTGAGGTAGGATTGCTCTGGGTAGATAACAGAGTGAGATCTTGCCTCAAAAAACAAAGGTTGGCAAGTTGGCTTAGCAGGTTAATGGACTTGCTGCCAAGCCTGATGACCTCAGTTCAATCGCTGGTGCCCACATGATGGAAGAGAACCTACAAGTTGTCTTCCACTTGTGTCCTATGACAAGCACGTGCATACATATACAAATAGAAAAATTAAAAGTAGTTTGCTTAATATTTAAACTAATTCTGAATTTAGAATTCTACAATCCTTGACCACTTCAGTAGCATTAGGAATGTGTTCTATCTCAAGGGTCTTATATCCAATAAAGAAGTAGTTGATTACTCCCAGAACATTTGTGTTTCTATTGTACTAGTATATCTTGAAGGTAGGTCATTGTTGTAGGTCACAGGGTTTATAGCTGGTAATACTGATGATTACTTTTCTTCTCTGGTAGCACCATGCACAATAGTCAAAACGGGTGAAGTTTCTAGTTGGGCACTAGCTCAATTTTTCCATATCCAATGAGAAGTAAGTTGTATCTCTAGCAGTAAGGCCTGAAAAGGTTATAGAGAGCATCAAAAGCCTTATAATAGCCTAAAATGTTTGGGCAGTGTTGGTGGGGTTCTATGGGACCCAACAACTTAACAAGATGTAATCCATTCCTGGCACTGGAGGTTTTACTTGGTGGCATTGGGTGTCTAGTTGGGGTATTGTCTCCTCCATTATATGGTGATTCCATTTAAATTCCTTTCATTATATATATATATATTTTAGGAAGCTTCTATAGTAGTAGACTTTCTTAATAGTATGAATTCTTTTTTTAAAAAAATGTTTATTTATTTATTTATTATTTATATAGTAGTCTGCCTGCATGTGTGCCTGCAGGCCTGAAAAGGGCACCAGATCTCACTATGGATGGTTGTGAGCCACCATGTGGTTGCTGGGAGTTGAACTCAGGACCTTTGGAAGAACAGCCAGTGCTCTTAACCTCTGAGCTGTCTCTCCAGCCCCTCCAGAGGCTTTTCAAAAGGCTTTTAGTGTCAGCTGTCCTCCCCATGTTACTACGTTACCCTGCTCTCCCACTCTCCTTCCCATTGTATCATCTTCCTTTTCCACTTTCCTTTTTGCTTCCTTATAACACTATATTGGACTAGATAGATCACTGGCCCTTGGGAAAAACCTACTACTATAATTCTTCTAAAGGAATGTAGCAATAAAATGACTTCTAATGATACACTGCTATAACTATAGCTCAACATTTATCAGAGAAGCTTCTTTTTTTTGCAGCAGATAGTAATTAACATGAAGACCCACATATAGACAATATATAGAGAGCGAGAGACTTTAGAACATTTGGCTCTAAATGCTATGTCTTTTACAACCCCCTCCCTTCAAGGTTCAGCAATCTATGTGGAAGAGGAAGCAGAAAGATTATAAGAGCCAGAGGTGGCAGCTGACTCTAAGCAATGTCTGCAGACATAACAGAATGGATACAATATGAACTCAGACTGCAACAGCACACACCAGACCTACACAGGTTCCAACTAGACAAAAATCACAGCATTGAGAATGGGAAGTGAATAGAAAGTCCCACCCCTAACCAAGAAGCTATCTGAAATTGATACCTGCTAGAAAGGAAAAATCAGTTTTCTCCAATGGTGTGCCACCAGGGCAGGTCCCATGCCCTGGAGTAGTTAGTTGGCCAACACATAAAACACATCCTCTGGTTTTTTTGTGTGCTTTTTGTTTTGTTATGTTTGTCCTATTGGTTTGTTTTGTTTTCTCTTCTTTTTTTTTTTTTCCAGAAAGAAAGAAAATAAATGTGACATTGGGTAGAAAGGGAAGCAGGGAGGATCTGGAACAAATTGGGGTAGGGAAAATATGAGTAAAATATACTACATGAAAATCTTTTTTTTTTTTTTTTTTTTTGACAGGGGGTTTCTCAGGCTATTCTAGAACTTGCTCTGTAGACCAGCTGGTCTCCAACTCAGTGATCTGTCTGCCTCTGTCTTCTAAGTGCTGGGGTTAAAGTCATTTACTACCACTGCCCAGAAAAAAAATAATTAAGAAATTCTACAACTTTGGGCTGAAGATTATCTATCTTTTATATAGGAACTCTTTAGTCAAATACTAAGAATGCAGGTCAATGGCACTTTGCCTACGATGTGCAAATTTTCTGGTTAAATTCTCCAGCACTGCCCTCCTCCAGTCAAATTATATAAAAAAGCTGGGCATCAAGAGCAGGCCTATAATCCTTTTAAAAGGGTTATGGAAGTTAGAAGATCAGAAGTTCAAGGTCACAGAGTGTGAGGCCAGCCTGGGCACATGAAATATTGTCTCAAAAAATACCAACATCTCTAAAATTTAAAGACTCAATTTTTAAGAAAAGTATTTATTGTTATTTTGTGTGTATATGTATATGCCTGAGTGTATGCATATGTATCACATATATATGGGTACTCATTAAATCCATATCAGGACATCAGATCCTCTGGAGCTGGAGATGCAGATGGTTGTGACCGATGCGGGTGCTAAGAATTGAATCACTCTTAAAAGCTTTCAGATCGGCATTAGATTAGATTACTTTGGGCCGAGGAATTCTAAATATAACAAGCCTTGTTTAAAAGCACCACATGTGTCAGATCAGTCTGAATCAGCCAGGCTTTCCTATGATCACAGAAAAACTGTGTAAGTCCACAGACATTCTTTACTTTATAAATAGTCTTTTAAAAGTTTAATTTTACAACAGCTGTTTGGAGGTCTGGATTTTTCTATAACAAGAGTGTTATATATAGGATTAGACTTAGCTGTAAAATGCAGAGTGCCTCACAAGCTCCTAAAAAAAAAAAAACAGGTAAGAAAATAGTTACATACATTCTGTTTAGTTAAGAATGGGATATAAGAGAGGGGGAAAAGACTTCTTTGAAAAAGTTATTCTAGAGCTTGTTGCTATTGGTTTTGGTTTTGAAGTAAATATATTGGGGTGAGGTGACAGCTGGAGCTTAGAGACTGTATCTGTATATAAATAACCATGTTGAAGCCTGGGAGCTGGGTATTTCCTGTATAGTAAGTATGTGTGGTCCAAGCTATAACTCCAATTCCAGGGCATCTGACATGCTCTTCTGCCTCTGAGGGTACCACACACACACAGTGTATAAACAAGCAAAATACCCATACACAAAAAATAAAAATAAATAAATATTTTTTAAAAAGACAAGCTCTAGAGGCCACAAAAATTACTTTTAAGATCTGAAGAAACAAAACCCACCCCAAAATCCTGCAGTCTAAATAGAGTGGTTCAAATATTTCAACATTTGAAATAGAATGTATCATGGGCTCATCTAGAATAATATCTTTCTTCTACAGATAAAGAAGCTGCTTTGATTATCAGTGACTTTGGTGACTTTCAAAGATTCAAAATCTTGACCCTTTCAGAGCAGTTCTGCTGCTGCTTTGGGGTAAACTGGCTCTCCTGCTTGAAGCCAGTTCATGTGAGTGCTATAAGAAGGGAAGAGTTTGTAGGATTATTTTGCAATTCAAAATGAAGGTTATTGTTATTATTAATGCAGATTTCTGTACCACTCTAACTCTTTTAAAGCCCAGGAAACTGTACCAAATACAGATTGCTTTCATTCAGTCATCTTGGAGACCTTCATAGTAAAATATGGGAAGAGTAGAGTAACTTGGAGAAAGAGGCCTACAAAATGAACTTAAGATTTAGCATAACAAAACTGAACTTAAGATCCCCCTTTCCAGCTAAAAGCAAGTGAAATGATGTAAGAGGATTTATATTTTATTTTTTATTATTAGTGTATCTCTTTGTGTGTGTAGACAGAACAATTGTGCTTGGAGATCAGGGGACAACTTTCTGACGTTGGTCTCTCCTTCTACCATGGGTTCTAGAGGATAAACTTAGATCATCAGGCTTGAGTGTCAAATGTGTACCTGCTAAGCCATCTTGCCAGCCCTCCCCCCCAAATTTCAATATTATTTCTTAATTTCTAAAATATAGTATGGTTTTATTATTTTAAAAAAGTAATTTCAGTTAATATATGAGAAGCAATTTATATCTTATGACCGAGAAATGGAGGTGTGAGCCTGGTAAGTAAACAGCAACTTAAATAACTAGCAAATAATTAGAATTAAGAATTTGCATTTCACAATCATTATATTGTGAACACAGAAAAATAGAACCTATGTCTATAAGCTATATAATACACAAAGCTTTTTGCTCTAAACCGAAGAAAATTCAAACATCAAGAAGCAACTGGCAAACTTAATTATTTAGAGTAGAAATGCACAAATAATCAAAAAGAGGTCAAACGAGTTGGGATTGGTAGGTTTGTGCTATTATCCCAGCACTTATTTGGCTGAGGTAGCAAACTGTGAAATTGAGGCCAACTCAGTGACACAGTAGATCTTATTTCAAAAACAAACAATCTGAACCAAGCAAACAAAAAACTCCAAACTAAAAACATTCAACAGCAACCACCAACCAACCAACCAAACATAACCCCAAACAACAAGGAAAAGGGGAAGGAAGGAATAAACCCAGATAAAAATGTGGTCCAGACTTAAATACTTCCACATAGTAGTCCATCACTCAAAGAAGCCACGACAGGAACTCAAACAGGTAGGTACTTGGAGGCAGGAGCTGATGCAGAGGTCATGGAGGGGTGCTTACTGGTTTGCTCCTCTGGCTTGCTTAACCTGCTTTCTTACAGAACTCAGAACCACCAGCCCAGAGGTGTCCTCCCCATCATCACCAATTAGGAAAATGCTCTACAGGGCTTGCCTACAACCCCATCTTATGGAGGCATTGTCTCACATGAGGCTCCCTTCTCTCTAGCTTGTGTCAAACTGGCATAAAAGTAGCCAGTACATGTCTCATCTCTATGCCCATTATGTGTATGTGGGGATAACTGTACCTACTTCATAAAAACGGCCAATGTTGAAATTTGTCTAACTTAGGTTCTCTGGCTTCAAATGCAGAGCTTTATCCTCATTAGCTGTCTTGGACAATTTGACCAAATATTTAAAATAGAAATGATTTCTGTTATTTACCTTTGTATGTGCTAAAGAATTTAATATCTTTCCCTAGTCTTATTTCTCCAAAGAGTTTTATGGAGGAAAGCATTTTTCCCTGTATATTTTATATTTTCTTAGGTACCTGAGATGAGAAATTATGAGACCCAGAAATGGATCATGTTTATAGCTTGTTCATTTATACCCATGGCTTCTTTGCCTGGTGGAATAAATGTCTTGAAGATCTGAGAGGTAAGGTGGCCTACTGGAGAGTAATAAGGTATAGAATTAAAATACAGAAGAAATGGGTCTTAGGCAAAAGGAAGAACTTCCCTTGGACATTAATATGCAGATCACTTGTGGGCAGTGAGGAGGAGAGGTAATAGATCATGGGAAGAATGGATAAGGATGTGATATTTGCTGTGTAGAATGATGAAGCAATGACTAAGGATTCACAGAACAATTGTTGGAGAACACTGTCAACCAGATGACGTTATATACCATGAACACTGTAGCATTGGTTCTCTATTTGACATACTCACTACCATGGATCTGAGAATACAAATCCCTGGAGTATTCTAGAGTTGGGGAAAACAGCAGAATCAAATCTTCCTAACTAAGACCAACTATAACACTGACAGCACTTTCAATTAAGCAATCATTGTCTGCAAATGGCTAGTTTTAAAAACAGAACAACAACAATCTAGAAAACAACACCTTTCACTCTAAAGCATTTATAATCAAAGATTTGTGGAGTGGAATATTTCCTTAGACATTTATGCCTCTCTTTTCATATCTTTGCCTAGCAGTGCAAGGCCCTAGGTTCAATCCTCAGTACTTTGTTTTTTAAATTTTGAAAATTAACAGCCTGTACTTTGAGATCAGTTTGAACTGACTTCCATTTTACAGTCATAAATACACTTGAAGACATATTTGCATGGAGATTTGAACAAACAAATCCTCACAGCATAAATGATATCTCATAGAGCTGGTTCTGCATACCAGAAAAACACACTCTTGATACTAGATTTCATATCTAATTCCAGACCAAAAGGCCTAGCTGCCTATTTTTAAAAGATGTCTTCGCATTATGTTTAATTATGTGTACGGGTGTATGTGCAGGTCCTGCAGAGGCCATAGCATTAAATTCCCCTGGAAATGGAATTATAGGTGCTTATGAGCTGCCTGGCATGGGGGTTGGGAGCCAAGCTTGGGTCCTCTATCAGAGCAGCATCTACCTGTAACTGCTGAGCTGTCTTTCTAGCCCCTGCCTATTTTTTACATTAGAAATAGGTTATGAATGTTTTAACTCCCAGACAACTCTCATCATTGCTTACTGGATAAAAGCGTAAGATCCACTCCAGTGATCAAGGCAGAAAGAAGAAGAAAGGAAAGTAGCCATACAAGCAAACTGCTTTCCTTGTAAGCCAGAAAGCAGGAAACTTCTGGAGTACTCCTCAACAACAATCTGTCTTAACATTTCATTAGAAGAAAGCTGGGCAACAGAGAAATCTCCAAATAAAAATAAGACCAAGAAATGAAGCACAGTGTTCAATTTTCTTGTGTCCCAGAAAGGGAAGAAGAGCTCTTATGTGCAAGAATTGTTCAGTATATGCATGTTACACTGGGGAACAGTCAAATCAAGCAGGATTGTAGCTAAAGCCTTTATCTGTTTTAGACTGTTTACTTACCTTTCCTTTAAGCCCCACTTAAACTCCCATGGTAACTCTTAGGGTTCTGTCCTTGGTGTTATTCCTTTCCATTCTCTCATTTATACCCCTAGCTTGAAGCACCTTCTGCATATTGGTTGAGTCATAATTTATTACATTCCAGCAGAAATCTCTTTCCTCTCCATTTATAAGCCCTATATTCCTACTTGGCTCCTTCTTAGACAACAAAACTCCTAGGACATATGGGAATCTGCTGCAGGCTTATAAAAGCCGCTCATTTGTCTGTGTATTTTATCCCATGGGGCACTCAATTTTCTAAGCTGAAATCTTTGGAGCTGTTAGATTCTCTTCAACATAGATCTACCCCAGGTAATCCTTCAGTTAAACTACCAGAATTCTTTTATGTTCATTTCCTTTGACTCCTGAAGTAATAAAATGATAAAAGCCAAACTATTTCATGGTTACTTTTTTCTTTTTGTTTTTCGAGACAGGGTTTCTCTGTGTGGCGTTGCTTGCCCTAAACTCGATTTGTAGATCATGATGGCTTCGAACTCACAGTGATCTGCCTATGCCTGCCTCCCTGAGTGCTGGGATTATGGGCATGTGCCATTGCACCCGGCATGGTTACACTCTTGATTTCCACAATTTTTGTTTGCTCTTCTTTCACTGTAACTACATACTTAAATTTAAAATATATGTATCATGCATGCAACTCAGACACTTAAGTCTTACTGTCTCCCTCCTAAGCTTTTCCTTCGGCATCTCTCCTTCATTACAGTGTCCTTAATTATCCCCTGCTCACCTCCATTCCCACCCTTTGCACCCCTACCCCTTTGTCTGAAATGCTGGGATTGAGCCAAGGGCCTCACACAACAAAGACAAGTGCTGTACCACTGAGCTGAGCTACATCTCCAGGTCTAACACTTTTTCAATTTTTAATAATTTACTTATATATGTGTATGCATGCGTGAATGCATACGTGTCTGTTTGCGTGGTGCCACAGTGAATGTCTGGAGGTCAAAGGATAACTTTTGGGATTCTCACGTTCCACCTATATGTTAAGCTATCTGAGCATTCTTCCATCTGCCTCCCATCTCACAGTAGGAATGCTAGAATCCAAGATGCCTGTCACAGCACCTAGCTTTTTATGTGGGGTTTGAGGACTAAACTCAGGCTGTCAGATCGTATACACTAAGCCCTTCTATTCACTGATCCACCTTGCCTGCCCCTCATCCCTTTAGAATTCTTGGAGCAGCCAGGTGGCTCAATGGGTAAAAGCTCTTGTCGTGTAAGCCCCAAAACTTGAGCTTGATCCTGGGAACCCATGTAAAAGTAGAAGCAGTACATACTATACTTACACTTTTGAGCAAAAATTACCCACAAGGATGTTTACTACAGAATTTAAGTATGGTGTATATGAATGTCAGAATCATAAAAAAAATAAGAGGTTTATATATATTGGTCACTTAAAAAAACAAAACAGGATCTTGCTGTATAGCATAGGTTAGCCTCATACTTGGAGTATTCTTGCCTCCGCTCCTGACTGTAGAGATCACAGGAAGTGTGTCATCATATTGGCTCACAGTTAATTTGTAAAGAGCTAAAGATACAAAATACTGTGCGTGATGTGCTGACTTTTCTTTCTTTCTTTTTTAACTAAATTCTTCCTTTCAGAACTAATCAGAATCCAGCTTCAGCTCTAGCCACTGCTGGAGCACCTGCTACAGTCTGATCTGTATGTCACAGACATTGGCTCCTAAAGGAATAAATTGATGAAGGCTAAACTATTTCATGATTCCAGTCCTGATTTCCACAATTTTTGTCCTTCTGCAGCTAAAGGGGGAGAAAGCTCAGGGTTTTGTTGTTGTTATTTTTTGAGGCAGAATCCCATATAGCATAGGCTGGCTTCAAATTTGCTATATAGTTGAGTCACTTTACCAATTATGTGCCACCCAACTTGGTTTATTCAGTGCTTGGGATTAAATAGGGCTTCAAACACAGACAAGAATTCTACCAACTGAGCCAATATCTCAGCCCTAACATATACATATATGAGAAGACAGATATTCTATAAATGCTTGTATATGAATTGCATGGTCTTAAAAATAATGCAGAAAAACTATTTATGCTTTTGGAGAAGAACAGTGGGACCTAGAATCTGTCCTGGGAGACTTATTTTTCACTGTTTTTGTTGTTGTTTTGAAAGAAGATCTTGTATGGTCTATGCTGGCCCTGAACTTGTTATGTAGCTTAGGATGATCTTGAATTTCTGATCCTTCTGCTTCCACTTCCCACATGCCAAGATTATAGGCATGCATTACTATGCCCAACTTTAAATATACTATTATGTCTTTTAAATGTAATGTCATATACATACACATAAATAAAATAAAAAATTTGCTAATAAATTTCAGTTGATTTCATAAAACTGTACAATTATGTATTATAATACCTTAAGTATTTATATTTATCATTTCTTTGTGCTGGAAAACTTTGAATTCCTCTCTTTGTTTTTAATACAATATATGATAAATTGTTATAAACTTTAGTTAACCTATTATGCTGTAAAACATTAGATCTTCTTTTTCCTACCTAACTGTATTTGGGAACCTATTATTCAGCCTCCTTACATCTCCCATCCTCTTGTTTTCATAGTTAATATTCTATTTTCTACTTATTTGAAATGTTTCTTTTAGTTTCTACATCTGAGAATATGCAGTTTTGTCTTTTTATATCTGGCTTGTTTCACTTAGCATAATGATAACATTCTCCTATGTAGGATGCTGCAAATGGGAAGATTGCAAATGGGAAGATTGCAAATGGGAAGATTGCAAATGGGAAGATTGCAGTAATGGGATAGCTATCCAAGTGATAGTTTTTGTTTTGTTTTTAGAATTTTCGTAGTATTTTCCATAATGGGTGAGAAAACTTATATTAGGAGATGAATAAGCTAATTACTTTGATTTGATCATTATACATTGTATACATGTATTGAATTATAACACCTTACTGCATAAATACATAAATTAAAAAGAAAATTAGGGGGGCTGGAGAGATGGCTCAGCAGCTAAGTGCATGGGCTGCTCTTCTGGAAGACCTGGGTTAAACTCCCAGCACTCACATAGCAGCTCACAACTGTTTGCAGCTCCTGTTCTAGTGCATCAAACACCCTGACACAGGCACACGTGCAGACAAAACACCAATGCACGTAATAACAACAACAACAAAAAACATTTCCAAAAAGAAAAAACAATTGAATCATAAAAAAAAAAAGAAACTACAGATGATACCTTTAATGGTAGTTTTCAACCTTTTCTTATCCATAGAACCTGTTGTTGTGTGTGTGTGTTTAAGAGAGAAAAAGAACATGAGGTTGCATGGGTAGGATGCAGGAGGATCTGAGTGGGGAGGCTCCGAGAGGAGGTGGGGGAGGGGAAAGAATATGACCAAACTATATTACATAAAAGTTTTGTTTGTTTGTTTTCAGTTTTTCAAGACAGGGTTTCTCTGTGTAGCCTTGGCTGTCCTGGACTTGCTTTGTAGACCAGGCCGACCTTAAACTCACATAGATCCACCTGCCTCTGCCTCCCTGAGGCATGTATCACCATTCCCAGTTATTATATAAAATTTTTAAAAAATAAAATTTAATTTGAAAATATTAAGTTCTTATTTTAGCAACTAGAAAGACACAAACATTTATGGCAACTGAGGATGAAACAAAATCAGTGGTTTTTGTAATCATGCTAGAAATGAAGCGGTGAAGTACTTAGTATATGTGTGGTTAGTTTCTTCTATACTTTACAACCTAATATCATTCTTACTGTAGGGTAAGATATAAATAAGATAATGGAATGTGTCATCTCTATGATGTATTTTCACTTGGACATCTTAAAGCATTTGTGAACATTTATGAGTTCTATATCATAGGCATATACACCAGAGAAGTTAACAGGACAAGAGAAGGTAGAACAGTTCAAAGCCAGTTGATATATCAGTAACAAATTTGGAAAAGGATATATATTCCTTTTACTTGATCTTCAGATCTCGCTGCTTCTCTCTGTAAGGTGCTGGAATTTACAGGTTTGCATGGCCATGTTCAGCCTTTCTCCTAGTACTAAGCCATGTCCTATGATAAAATGTCTTTTTTCTTAAAGGGTCTCTGTGTTGCTTATCTTTGATGTTAAGTAACATATGACAGAATAGTTTGATAACCATAATACAAGTTTAAACAATGAATAAATAGAATTGACTTGTTTCAATAAAGATTCTAGTATAATTTGTTAGAACAGATTGAGAAAGGGCATTTGTACACTCTAGAGGCAAAAGAGCTTGTAATTGTAGTTTCCTCACACTTATATTTTTCTACATTTATTTCAGTCCTTAATCTTCTCTGTAGCACAGCTCTTTTAATAAACATATTATTGAACACCAGTAAAATAAACAAACCACAACTAGTGATGCAGCACAGTGTCTTACAAATATTACTTTTTACTTGACAACAGAATCTTCTATATTGTACAGGGAATTAAATTTATAATAAGCACACAAATCATCATTGGATTCTTACTGGTTATGTGTACCAAAAAAATCACTATGCAAAAAGGGAGACTTAAATATTAAGAAACATAAAATCTGTCTTTAGAAATCTAACTCCTAGATTCCATTAAAAAGCTGTGGAGTATGATGGCATACACCTTTAACCTTGGCAGGTGGTTCTCTGTGAGTTCGAGGCAAAACTACATAGTAAGTTCTTGTTTCAAAAAAACAAACAAAAGCAAACAAAACAAAACAAAAACAAAAGAAGTTAATAATTTCTGACATTACTAGTTTTTATTTACTTGAAATAAGAATGATTAACTCCAAGCAGGATTTAGTAAGGTGTGTGAATAAAATAATTTAAGAGAAGGCTCTGTTGTTAGACACTAAAAATCGCTGAAATCAATGTTTTTTTTTTTTTACTCTTAAAAGGCTTACCTGCGCATTGGCTTTCCTTCCATGCACCATGAAAAGTATCCTTCACCGTATTCTAAAGCCGTACCTTAAACAAGAGAAAAGTAGTAGCTTACTAAAAACTGTTTCTGATTTCTCCAGCAACTCTTATAATAGTTTCACTCACTTCGTCTGTAATCAGGAATCTTACACCCCAATATATTTTTTGTGCACATGCACAACCACAGAGGACTGTGATGCCTTTAAGATGACTAATTAACTAAGGAAGCTAAGGTAATTGATTGTATGTGAAGGTGAGGGAAATTGTGAAAGTAGTCATGATCGCTAGTCGGTCTTGTCTCTGTTCAAAATGCACTTGGGAGTCTTTTTTTAAACTTCCGCCATCAAACATATTTGCAGAGCAATCACTTCATACCCACAGCAGTACTAATTTAATGGCTCGGATAGGAAACATTTTAACACTGCATGTGAGGGTTGTTAACTAGTTCTGAAGCGACAGGGAGCAGGCCGAGGCATTTGCCTTTAAAAACAACTCCACTTCCGACCAGCCAGGGCAGTTTGAACAAGGACAGGGAAAGTAGAGTTTTAGACTAACACCCTCCCAAGCTCTCGGCTCAGTCCCCGAAATATTGTTCACCACCAGCGTCTCGCTGGTAAAATGGGAGGTATAGCGCTCACTCCAGTTCCAAGTGAAGCTGTCCAGGATGCAGAGCCCAAGCGTTCCCAGAAAGCACGGCACAGGCTTCTCCCGGCTAACACACCTCTGCCGGCAGGAGCGCAGTCTGGCACCCCGCAAGGCCCGACCAAGGAGCCCCAACACTCCCTTTTAGGCGCTGACTGACGGGCGACCTACAAAGCACTGCCTTTATCCCACTGGGCAGTTCGGCAAGTTGAGATCACAGATCTGCAAAGCGAGACCTGGGGCTCTGCTCTCCATCCCCTGCTCTAAGGCTCTGACTTACTGGCTCTGACACTTTTTTTTTTTTTCTTGCGGCACCCTTCTCTGCCTTCTCCGCCCTCTCTGCCTCCACCTCTGGAGCCGCAAGAGCAGGCAGGATGCAGCTCCCGCAGCTATTTCCTTTCCCCTGCACCCGCCCCTAGCCAGAAACAGGAAGTGGCCCTACACCTGAATCCTTCCCACGGAAGTGCACATGTTGGGACAAGTGGTTCCGGCATGATTACGGAAGTAGCCGTGTCTTTATAGGAGTGTATGTTTCTCTGGACTGGTGCGTTTACAGTGTCTGATTTTTACAATATATTTAGAAAGCAACCAAATGAAATATGTATGGCGTGAGTGTGACAGTTTTGAGTATATCAGTAAAAGGCTGTTGCTGATGTATTGAAAACTATACTAGGCTTTTCATTAACCAAAATTACTTTAACTGATCTTTACTTGACATGTACAGATTCTGTGCTGTTGTTTGTGATAGGAAATATACCTCTTATTAATAAACTTGTAGCAGGGAATGATTGGTTTTTAGATCCAGTTTCTAATTCTAGTTCTATGATAAATTTTGTCGTTTTTGTTCAATTTTTTTGTCTGCATGTGTACATGTGACATAATAAATAATCATGCACTAGTAACATCTATGGGTATTCCATTTATTATCAAATACTTAATGTACAGCATTTTGTTTTAGTTTATCAGTTATAGTATCTCTCCTATTGAAGGATTTATTACCATCATTCCAAATGGAGGTACCAAAGCATTATGTTCCAGATGGTACCAAAGCATTACATAACTTGAAAAATGGCAAGGGCACTCTCGGAGCACCTTTTTGGGATGTATTGCTTGTAAGGGTTAGAGCTAGGACTCAGTGCCATCAATAATGGTTCCAGAGTCTGTCTATAATTATGTTGTGTTTCCCTCAAAAAAGCTTCAAGGATTCTTGTTGATCTATATCATTGGTACTTTCAATGTTATTAATTAATTTGCCAATGCGATGGGAATAAAATGGTTTACATGTTCATTTCTCTGATCTATTGAAATGACATTTTATATGTGCAGCTGCCAGTAAGGTTTCTTTTGTGTGAATTGTCTAAAAAGCATCTTCAAAGTAACCCTTAGATTCTCCAAAATATGAATTATTTTATAAATTTAATTTTTGTTTTGTTTTGTTTTCTAGACAGGGTTTCTCTTGTGTAGCCCTGGCTGTCCTGGAACTCTGACGGGGTTAAAGGCACACCCCACCATGCCCCCCCGATTTTAATTCTTGCTGTTCTGTTTTGGTTTTTCAAAACATGGTTCCTCTGTGTAGCCTTGGCAGTCATGGATTCTGTAGACCAGGCTTGCCTTGAATTCCCCGAGGACTGCCTTCTGCTGCCTCCCCTAGTGCTAGGATTATAGGTTTACACTACCATGTCTGGCCTGATTTTAATTCTTCATAGTTATAAATTTCAATTAAATAGTGGGAATAAAGACCATTAAAGAATTCTAGTGACACCGAGCATGGCCAGTAATCCCAGTACTGAGGCTAGCCTGGTCTACAAAGTGAGTCCAGGACAACCAGGGCTACTATACAGAGAAACCCTGTCTCAAAAAAACCAAAAATACAAATCAAAACAAAACAAAAAGCTAGTGACTAAAGATGGAATTTTAAGTTGATAGGCAGGGTAAAAGTAACATTTCCTATTCTTATCAATCTGTAATTCATTCTTCACCCACTGTAATCTGGCTTATGCTTGTACTACTGTATTTCATTTTAGAGGGGAGCAGTTCAATGTGAATCAGCTCTTCATGTGTTTATATCAAGGCCTATCAAACTATACATAGAAATAAACATGGAAAACCTGTTTCAGGCAGCTTGGCTGGTTTCTACTTCTTCCAAGCAGCAAGTCTGGTTTGAAACACTTATTTGTAGCTTTTCTCATCTGAGAGTCTTCTCATGAGAAGAGAGAGGAAAGGGAAATTACTTAAGGGAGAAACACAAAGATTGAGGAAGAGATGAGGCAGTCTTACAGAGAGAGGTTGAAGAGAGAATGAGCCAGAGAATGAGGAGCCAATGAGAGGGCTGATTGCTCCAACTCCTCCCCGTGGAACTCCCTAAAAGCCTAATTTGTTTGGCTAATCTGATGCCACAACAGGCTTCTTTTCTCCACTTTGTCTGACTAGGCCTGAGTTTCTGCTTCTTAGGGTTCAAACAAAGAATTCCTGGAAAAGCCACAACCTGAGGACAACCAATCAGCGTACAGGTTAAGTTGACCAAAAGCTATGTTTATGAATACTTTATGTTATGAACACTTTATGACCATTCCCAAAGTAAAGTGCAGCTGGCCCTAACCAATCAAATGAAAAGTCAATGCATGAGTAAAAGCCAAACCTCAGTGAGTCAACAAAGTCCCCAGTATCTAGGGAAAATCCTTAAATAATTAGCCAGTCCTGAATCCCTTCATGTCCCTACGTCATTCCTGACTAATTCGTTTAAGAGTTACCACACAAAGCCCCTACGGTCTGTAAAAAGAGCCTATGTGTTCATTTCTGGGTTGCCATTTTGCCTTAATGGTGATCCCTGCATGCTGGAAACCAGAATAAACGCCCTTTGCTTTTGCATACTGCTTGATCTGAGGTCTTCCTTCAGTGATTCTCAGACCCTAATGCAGAAGATTAGAACATATTGCCAAAGTTAGTATGAGGCCAAGTTGAGCAATTCAGTCAGAAGCTGAGAGAATCAAATTTTGAATCACTCAGTTGGAGAGGAGTTTGAACCAGAACAGATGAGTTGAACCAGCCAGCCGGAGTTCAGAAAGAACAATAAAAGAGTGAGCTTATTCAGAAGTAGGTCTCAAAGACTGAAAACATTCTGGGCCTAGATAAGACTGTGCAGAGGCTGGAAGCTTCCAGGACTAGGCCTAGGTTAGCAGACAGAGACCTTAAGCCTCAGAGACAAAAATTAAATCAGGCGAATAAAAGTTACTTTTACAAGAAGTTGCAGCGGTCCAGTTCTCAAGTTACAGAGGCCTTTCCTCCTCATGCATTGAAACAGAATCCCCAGCTTTCTTGGACAACTCAGTTATTCTCTGCCAACCCTCTGACACTAGGGAGGGTGGAACAAGAGAACCCTGTTCAAAAGCTAGGCATTGTCCCTACAGCTGCCGAAACCACTGCAAATGCAGGACCTTTAGAAAACAAATGGTTTTGAAGTCTTGCAAATAAAGCCGCTGGGCTTCCTACGGAGTTCAACTAGGAACTGGTATTGTTAGCTTCCGGCTCTCATATCTGATTTTCATTGTATCAGAGAGGCCAAATTAGACGGTTAGCAAATGGAGGAGCAGTCCACTGAAGCACGTTGATTGTGGCTTCACTATCATATTGTCCAAACTGCCCGGGAAGTCCTTGACATCAAGCATATAGACAGTCTTAAGCACCAAAGCATTTTATGTGCTGTATACACAACTGCTCATGTGTTCATGAGAGCAGTACAGGGATCTTGTGCACATCCAGATGTGTCTAAAGCGACATACATTACATGACCAGGCTCCACTGCCCATGGTTTCAGAGCTGGCTATGGCTTGTCTTTAAAAAGATTCAGAATTCCAAAATTCTTTACTTAGGGTGAATTCTTAAACGATCTTTAAAGAAAATTAGACTTTTGTCTGATTTTTTTTTTTAAACTTAGTTTACTTCCAAGCCAGAGCACCGGTGTATATTATTGTCCTGGTTGCTGTCAGCCTCTCTTGTGCTGTCTGTTGGAATTCTGGGTATAAAGACAACAGGCTCATTCCCAGGTTCTTCAGGAAAGCAGAAAGCCACAGCAGCACATTCCTCTGTTTCTAATTAGCTGAACACCTAAATCCTTCATGCCATGGGTCTCTGAGAACTCCAGATAGAACTCCACACTAAAGATCTAGTGACCCTCAGAGCACAATCTCAAACAAGAATCTCCTATCAGGTGTACACAGATCTGCGTGATGGTCTCTAGCTTGCTAGCATCAGATCGACCAAGAAATTCCTTCAATTGAATTTGTGGATCATGCATTTATTTTACCAGCAACAATTCAGATTCCACACCTAAGCCTGGAGGACTCTCAGGTGCCTGCATCCTCACACAGCCACAGAAGTATGGCAGTGGTGAATGTTCAGTTTGTTTTAGGGACTCCCTTGTCACTGAGCTGTGTACTAGTGAGCTCCTGACGTACTCAGAAATGGTCTTGGTGCTTCACCCAGCTGCCTGGCCTTCTCTGCTCACTGCCCCTCTCAGTCTGGTTTCTCATAAATTAAATGATTAGAGCTATACTACTGAGACCTACTTACCACCTATCAAATAGGCAAGCGCCTGGAACTGGGCGACTTGCTTTGCTGACCAAACTGTGGGGAAGGGCCTTGGAGTGTGTGTATATGTGTGTTCAAACAATGGTAAAATGTTTACGGAGAGAGATTTGGCAACTTCTAGCAAAGTTACATTTGCATTTCCTTTGACCTCCTAATTCTGCTATCCCAAGAGGTTAGTCACAGAAAGAAAAGGTAAATGTGAGAAGGAGAGAATAAAAAGGTTAGACACAGGGTTATTAACTGTAAGACTTGTCGTAATAGCAAAAATAGCAGATAAACGAGCAGCCTGTCGAGAGGGGAGAGACTAAACAAACTGGGATAGCCGTATGATGGGGAGTTGCACTATAAGACAAGAAAAGAGAAAGATCTATTAATGCTCTTCAGTTGTATTAGGAAACTTCCATGTTCAATTAACCTCATTTTGGAGACTATCATGGTGGGAGCACATGTTAAAGCAACAGTTCTCACCAAATGGCTTGGAAGCAAGTAGAGAGTCTGAGCAGGCAGAAGACCCAAAAATTCCCTTCAAGAGTATGATCCTATGACCCAGTCATTTCCAGTATAGTTAGTAAACAGCCCCGTAGCAGCATCTCTAAGTATGAAGCTGGTGTGTTAAGAAGAGCCGCCACTGAGCTTATCAGTGATTTTGGCACCACTTTGCAGCATGGCCTTGCTATTTTTGGTAAACGGACTGCCCTGCAGAATGTGGTTGTCTAGTTAGTTTTCTGCTGGCACGGTACACTAGCCCTGCTTAATTCTTTGAGCTTTTAAATGCCTTCTTCCACTTTAATAGCAACACTGGCACCTTTGTCCCCATAGCATGAATCATCACTTTCTCATGCTTACAAAGCAATCCTAGTACCATATTTGCATTGCTGTTAGATCCCACATCCCAGGAGAATGCCCCCAGACTTACTAAACATTCTTATTCAACTTCATATTCTCTCCCTCTTGATCCAGCCCCCCTATAATGTTCCTTGGCTTATCTCTGAAACAATCTCTATCATGCACTGAATTGTGTCCCCTCAACTCAAAAATCTCTATGTTGACATGTTAGCTTGGAGTACCTTAGGGTGTGATTATATTTGGAGACAGGCTCTGATGATGTGTGACTGGTGTCTTGCCTTGCAGAGGGAATCTGAACAAAGACATGGACATTAGAGGTGATAAGCACACACAGGAAGATGGTGGCCATTTGGACCCCTGGGAGAGATCCATCTCTCAGAGCCTTTAGATGAAGCCAACCCTGCTAACACTTTTATCTGCTGATTGCTGTTAGTTATTTTACTTTGGCTTGCTACATACTTAATAAACTCCATATTTAAAACTCAGGTTATTTATTTATTGTGGATCATTTTATGTATGGAACAAAGTATCAATAAATAGAATATTATCCAAGTTCTGCTTTGCAGAGGTCCCACTAGATACAAGAGATTTTCCAATAGTTATTTCCCCCATCCCTGTCTGTATAATTGGAATAGGCATACTCAGCATTTAGCGTAGCCCTCACATTGGTTCCTTGGACAGCAGGCTAAGAAAGATCATAGTTGGAAAGTCAAGTGGAACTCCTTCCCATACCTTAGGAGCAAACGAAAAGCATTATCAAATCCAGGGAGAGGGAAAAATGATAGAAATTTGTGTCACTTAAAGACTCAGTGGATGCATGGGTCCTGTAGTCTCACCCCACCTGCTGGGTTTACCATCCAGACCTGACAGTAGGCAAATGGATCCCAGAAGATGTCCATGTGCTGTGCGAACTCTTCCATGCAGCGAGCACTGCAGCTCTTATGGCAGAGTGGTCCATTGTTATAGGATATTAGCACAGTCTCAAGGACAAAGCATGCAGCTATCGTCAGCGAGCTATTTCTTATTGGAGAAAGCTCAGAACAGTTCACATTCATTTGAAAAGGATAAGCACAAACCTTTACAACCTTCCAACTCCTAACAACATAATTTGAATAGAGCTGAACCAGCTAGAAATTCCATAAAATTCCATCGATCCATTCTGTCACTAACAGCAGTAATTAGGTTCCCAACCTAAGATGTGGATAATATATTGGTGTATTAATAAGAATTATGCTTCAAAGTGTAGGTTAAACCTGTGGGTATACAGAGGACCTGTCCACATCTATATAATTTTAGGGCCTGGCTGGCTGGAGCATGTTGAGGTATGCTCAAAAAGGGGATCCTTTTTTTTTCTAGGACATGACAAATTTCAGACTTCCACAAAACCTGGAATGCTTTTTCATCTCGGAAGCTGCTTCGACTCATACAGTGGCTTTGAAGGCTTAAAGCTTTTTTTTTTTTTTTTTTTTTTCAGGCTTTGTTGAGGTACCATTTGATCCAAGCCATCCTTCAGTATTTGAAATGCCAGTGGTGAATACTGGGGAAAGTGCCCATTGGGAAAAGTGCTTGTTCATTGTAAGGACCTTTTTTCAGATCTCTACCACCTACTTAAAAAACCAGACATGGTGGTGTGTACCTATAGTCTCAGGAAAACAGAGAAAGGAGACTTCTGGAGGCTTGCTAGCCAGTCAGCGATCTCTAGGTTCAGTGAGAGACACTGTCTCAATAAACAAACAAATAAAGTCATGGCAACCTCTTACAGAGCTTTTGTCATGAATTACTGGCAAACTGCTTTTCTGAGTTCTAACCCCCAAAGCATTTTCCTTCTATCTTCTTTGTTAAATTCTAAGCATGCCTTTTTCTACCCCTCTGGGTCCTCATACTCTTTCTCTGGAGCTCCTCCTCTACCACTGTGCAATAGATTGCCAACTGGTTTGCTAACCTCCATTGCTGAATTTTCCAGCTTTTGACTTTTTCTAAACTTTAAATTTTATTTTATGCGTGTAAGTGTTTTGCCTGCATATATGTCTGTGTACTGTGTGCGTGCAGTGCCTGTGAAGCCGAAATAGGACATCAGATTACCTGGAACTGGAGTTGCAGATGGTTTTGAGCTGCCATGTGGGCACTGGGAATTGAACCCAGCTCTTCTGAAGTCAGTTTTCTTAACTGCTGAGGTGTCACTCCGTCCTTGAGTTTATTGGTTTTCTTGAAGCCTAATTCAAAAAAGCATGACTTTCTTCCTTCTCTTCTTCTCAGCAGCTTCCCTGTCCTGTTGTTTTTCTCTTAAACTCTAATAAAATATCCTTGAGTTAAAAAGGGGGGGGGGGAGTGGGTGGGCGAGGATAGGAGTGGCGTGCAATGGAGGGAAACTTCAAAACAGCTCATACTGCCCTCTGCCCTCCATTGGAACATGGATGAATGCATGCATCACACACATACACACACACACACACACACACACACACACACACACACACACACACACACTGCCAGTAATGATAAGGAGATTTCTGTGAAGACTTTATCATGGTCTAATGGGTATGGTATTATAGACCCCTTTTATTAATTAGTCTATTATGTTACAATGGGAGTATCCTTCCTGAACTAGTTCATCAGGAACCAACACTGTACAAAGACATGACTCCACCAGACGTGGTGGCTCACGCCTTTAATCCCAATACTTAGGGAGGCAGAGGCAAGCAGATCTTTGTGAGTTTCAGGCCAGCCTGGTCTACAAAGTGTGTCCAGGACAGCAAATGCTACACAGAGAAACCCTGACTCAAAAACAAAACAAAACAAAACAAAAAACCAAAACAAAACCCAAAAACATGATTCCTAGATTTAAACTATAGAAATATAACCTCTTCTATGACAAGGTAATTAATGTTTGAAGGACATCTCCAGGGTGAAAAAAAAATCAATTTCAGTCAGTTAGGAAACTCGTTTCCACCCTAATTTTGAAGCTGATATAGTGTCTGGAGGTATGAATGGCACTTATATTGTCTGCTCTGCAGACTTTCAGTATCTGAGCTGAGCCCCCACTCTTACTAGCCATAGTTTCTTGCTGAGATGTCTTTTGTTCATGTGTATTTGTCCCCTTCAGAGCCAGTGGCTCCTTCCAGGGTAACCTCTTGTCAAGCTTGGGAGAATATGGGTAGAGGATAGAGGGAATTGTGAATGTCTTATTCAGACTTTTCGTCACCGTGACAAAATGCCTGAGAACAGCAACTTAAGGGGGAAAGATTATTTTGGTTCCTGGTTTTCAAGGTTTCTATGTCTGTCCTGTTCAACTTATCTGGTCCTGAGCAAAGCAGGTTATCATAGCAGTGTGGTTGTGCACCTAATGGCAGTCAAGAACCAGAGAGACAGACAGGAAGGGGCCATGAACAAAACAAACCCTCCTAGAGTCTCCTCCCATCCCACAAGTGACCTACTTCCTTCATTTATGCTCCTCTTCCTATTGCCCAACATCTCCATTAATGCCATTAGATTGTGAGTCCACTGAGAGTCAGAGCCCGAATAAGCAGTATCTTTTAAAGCCCCAGATCAAGTCTTTAGCGTTTGAGCTTTGAGTATTACTGCATGCAAGCTCTAACAATGGAAGTAAGTCTGCTGTACCTGGGCCATACACGAGCCAGGAGTCTCCTTCATAATCCATTTTTAACTCTTATCTGCCTAAATGCTCCACACAGTTGTTAGTGACAGGAGCTCAACCAGAGAACGGGATTCAATTGCTTTATGTTTCTCCAATCTATTTAGTTTCTGGTCTCCTATAGAGTACTAGCATTCAGAGCATCAAAAACAACCTTTGAGAAATTGGGGCTGGAGAGACTACTCAGCATATGCTGCTCTTGCAGAAGAACTGAGTCGTGCCCTAGCACCTATGTCAGGTTGTTTTCAACTGCCACTAGCTCCAACTCTAGGGGATCTGACACCCTCTTCTTCCTCCGATGGCACCTGCCCTCGCTCACGCAGACCCCCTTCCCAGACACACAAATGCACAGTTAAAAATAAATCTTAAAAAACAATCTGTTTAGAGCCAGCTGCACATCTGTAAGCCTAGGAGATCAGAGCCAGGTTACTGCCTTTTTGATGCCCGCCTGGGTTTCAGACTGAGTTACAGACACAGATGGTGATACATAGCAAGAGCCTGTTTCAGAAAACCAAAACCAGGGCTGGCAAGGTGAGTCAGCAGGTCAAAAGGCATTGTGGCAGTGCCCGATGACCTGAGTTTGACCCTTTGCATCAGAATGGTGGAAAGAGAGAACCTGTTCTGCAAGCTGGCCTGTGACCTTCACACACTGTGGCTGGGGTGGGGGTGAGGTGGTCCCTGTTCCAATAAATGTGTAAAAAGTCAGAATGAAGCAAAGAGCAACAAAGCAGACACTGACTTTTACTTAATTCCGCTGAAAGCTTTTAAGAAATATTTATATTTGCAAATCCTTTGCAGCCTCTAAAAATTAATTAAAATAAAATTACATACAATGATGTATGACGTCATCTTCTATCAGATATTAAAAACAAACAGACCTCCCTTTAAAAAAAAGACTAAAGGAAGAACATATGAAAATGATGTGTTAATACCTAAGGTTTTCTGGCTTCTCACTACCAACTTCAGTAATGGAAAGGAACTTCAGGAGAACAAATCTGTTAAGTGGTGACTACAGGAGTAAGCTTGTAGCTTGTAGAGCTTCTGGCTTGTGTCCCTGCCTATAATGTCAAATTCTAAAAATCTGACCACTACAACTTGGTTAAATTAAAAAAAAAAAATCTTAACATCTGAAAATTAAGATTTCAGCCAGATGGTGGTGGTACACACCTTTAATCTCAGCACTTGAGAGGCAGAGGCAGAAGCAGGTGGATCTCTGTGAGTTCAGGGCCAGCCTGGTCTACAGAGCGAGTTCCTGGACAGCCAGGGATATACAAAGAAGCCCTGTTTTGAGAAACCAAACAAAAATAATTAAGATATTTTTTTACATTACAGAACTTCAGCTTGATAGTGGTTGGCATTTTGCCTGGGCCTTAAGTCATGCATGCTTTTATTTTTATATTTCTTTTGAGACAGGCCATCACTATATAGCCCCAACTGGCCTCAAACTCACAAAGATCTGTGTCTGCCTCGGCTTCCCAAGTGTTGGGATTAGAGTTCTGTGCTACAATGCCCTGGAAACATTTATTTTTATTTTTAAAGACATGATTAAATTCATTGACTCTCATGCCTTTTTTTTTACTTACTTTAAATTTTTCATTATTTGTTTATGTTTATGTGCCTGCATGTGTATGTGTATATTTGCCTAAGCATGTCAGCTCCCTGGAAGCTGCCTGATGTGGGTGCTGGAAACCAACTGCAAGGGTATGTGTTCTTAACCACTAAGCTGTTTCTCCAGCCCTCGAACATTGATTTTTTTTTTTTTCTGATAGGAAAGAGTTTATTGGATGGAGGTAAAGAGAGAGAGGGAAGGAGGGTAAGGGAGACATGGTGGGGGGCTCCCAGGAGAGAAACAGAGGCAAAGAGAGAAGGGAGAGCAGAGAGAGAGCGAGCGGAACATTGATTTTTTTTTTTTAAAACAGGTATTCAGCTTCAGCGCAAATGCTGAGCCCTTCTGGAATGTTAAGTCTTCTTTAACGATGTCATTGTAGAAACAAATGATGTCTCCTTTCACAGGACTTCAGAACAAAAACTTCCTGTGTTTTTTTTTTTTTCCCGCCAAACCACGTGAACACGTACATTGCTTAACGAGTAAGGCAGCACTTTTCTGCTCGTTTCTCTCCGACTTTCTCCCGGTCCTCCTCACCCTTAGGACTTTTTTGGATTTTAAATTTCTGAGTTAAAAAAAAAAAAAACACAACAGATTCTACGCATATAACTTCCAAGTTCCTTCTGCTCCGCCTTTTTGGCATTTGCGAGTTGTCAGGAGCCGTTTACGAGACACTGACTTTGTATAAAATTCCCCAAATAGCTAGAAAATTAAGCAAGGTGTCCAGTTGCGTTTTGAAACATAGAATTCATCTTCACGTTTTCAGAAAAAAAAAAACAACAACCTATTTAAAGGCAAAAGAGATCAAACTAGCCATCAGCGAACGTGCACACCCCACTTTTTATTATAAAGTAGTTAAATACAGACCTATTAAAGAAATTTATACAAAATAAAACACCTTCACACCACCGTCGGAACACAGATTTTTGTTACTTGGAAGAATTCCTCCACACTTCTCCCCTCTGACGTCCTGTGCCTTGGCATCCCTGACCTTCCCGCCCAGCCAGAACCTGGGCGCTGAGCGAGGCGCGGCTGCGCGTAGTGCGCCGTCGCCATGGTAACTGCGGAAGCCTGGGCCCTGGAAGAGGTGAGTAGGAGTCCTGGAGCTGAGGTCCTGGGTGGGCGATGGGGGCGATGGGGCAGGATAGACCCGAATCATCCCTATGGGTTGCTAGGGCAGAGGCTGCCGCGGTAGGCGCCATCCCATGTACCCTCAGCCTCTGTGTGTCCCGTGGGCTTTGAGCATCCCGCTCCGGCTTTGAGCATCCCGCCGCAGCAAAAGGGCAACGCAGAAGGCCCCGGGCGATTCCTGCGAACTCACAAGCCCCTCAGGGAACCACCGTGCTCCACGTGACCTAGTTAGCGCCGCGAGGCTGGCACTCCTTGTGTGGGTCCTCAGGCCTTCATTCTTCTTTGAATCCTGGGTGCTTAGGGCTGACTTTACAGGGTGAGGATCCGACCCCTCGGCGACCTGGGACTTAAAAATCCTTAAGAAACGTTATTATCATTATCATTATTATTTTGGAAGGAAGAATTCAGTTGGCTAAAAGAGGCACTGGGGTCGACTCCACTACAACTTCGGGAAGCTTCATCTGTCTCCTAGTTCTTTGTTTATAGGAGTCGGATCTCCTCGCCATTAATCCTCCTTCCACCCTGTTACTGAAGTGTATCACCTCTCTATCGCCCCTCTGGACCTCTGGGAATTCTGCTTCCAACGTGCTGTTGCAGCCCATCTTCTTTATAGTCAGAATGAGCTCAGCCTATAGCCCTTTCGTCCTTCATCTCTGTGGTCGCTGATTAGACTGGGTTGGCAAGCAGACCTGTGTTATTTTCTATTTTTGGTACTTTGCAGCCTCAAGATGTTCCTGATGTGTAGGTGGGAAGTTTCTAGATCTCTCATGTCCGTTAAGAAACTCAGAGCACGTTATATCCTCATTCCAGAACATTCTATTAAAGGAGGATTAAATCAGTGACATTCTGCCTTCATACGTCCTTGCTCCTCTCCCTTTTCTGTACTCGCCACAATCTACGAAGCTTATGTTATTATGTATGGGGGCATAGGGAACATTAATTTGTCGTGTGTCCTTAAGAATAGGATAGGAAAGCTATGCCCTGTGGGCCGCTATTGAGCTATCCGTTTTGCAAATATTTTAGCCCCAGCCATACCCATTAATTGGTGTGACCCTTGAAAGGACAGCACGTGTTCTTAACCCCTGAGCCAGCTCTCCAGCCCTTACATAAGCATTTAAATAACATTAATAAGATTTCAATAAATAATAGTAAGTGAATAAATTCTGTTTGAATGGACTCTGTTTAAAAACTAGTGCTATGAAGACTACTTTAAAAAAAAAGTCTTCATAACTTAGCTCCAGTGATTTAACTATATTTCTTAATTCTCCCCAACAAGAATAATATTTAGGCAAATAAACTTCTTTAATAATTCTCTTTTGATTCTTTCCTAATGAATTTTAGTTCAATTTGATCTCTTATCTGTTCCTATTGAATATACTATTTATATTATATATTTAGTATTTTATCATATAGTGAGGCCATATGTTTACTCATCGTAGATTTTATTGATTGGATGGGTAAAATAGCTTTTCTGATGACGATAATTATTTTCATTTCTCTTTGTTCGTTTGCTTTTCAAGACAGGGTTTCTCTGTAGCCTTGGCTGTCCTGGACTCGCCTTGTAGACCAGGTTGGCCTCGAACTCACAGAGATCCGCCTGCCTCTGCCTCCCCAAGTGTTGAGATTACAAGTGTGCACCACGCGTGCCCAGCTCTATTTGGAAGTATTTTATTTTTTTAATTAATTAAAAATTTAAAAGATTTATTTATTTATCATTTATACAGTATTTTGCCTGCATGTGTGCCTACATGCCAGAAGAGGGCACCAGATCCTTACAGATGGTTATGAGCCACCACGTGTTTGCTGGGAATTGAACTCAAGACCTTTGGAAGATCAGCCAGTGCACATAACCTCTGAGCCATCTCTCCAGCTCTTAATTTATTTTTTCATTTTAAACAGTTTATTTATTTATTCACTTTACATCCCGGTTGTAGCCCCTTCCTCCTTTCCTCCCAGCCCCACCCTCCCTCTCTGTTCCTCCACCCCCTTTCCCTACTCCTCAGAGAAGGGAAGCCCTTCCCTTCCCACCCACCCCAGCATTTCAAGCCACATTAGGACTGTGTGTCCTCTTCCTCTGTGGCTTGGTGAGTTAGCCCTGCCAGGGGAAAGTGATCGAGAAGCAGACAACAGATTCCATGTCAGAGTTCACCTCTACTTTCCTTACTAGGGTACCCATATGAGGATCAAGCTGCCCATCAGCCACATCTGTGTAGGGGACCTAGGTCCAGGCTTTGCATAGTCCTTGGTTGGTGTTTCAGTTTGCACAGGACTCCGGGGCCCTGGTTGGTTGGCTCTATTGGTCTTCTTGTGAAAGCTCCTGTTCCCTCTAAGCCCTTCTATCCTTCCCACCACATTTCCACAAGACTCCCTGCGCTCCACCCAGTGTTTGGCTGTGAGTCTCTGCATCTGTTTATATGAGCTTCTGTGTGGAGCCTCTCAGAGGACAGTGATGCTAGGCTTCCATCTGCAAGCATAGCAGAGTGTCATCAATAGCGTCAGGGGTTGGCTGTCTCCCACTCCCTCAATCCCTGCTTTATTTTTGTCCCTGCACATCTTGTAGGCAGGGTAAATTTTGGATCAAAGTTCCCCTCACTAGTTGTGTCTAGCTAGAGGGTTGCTTTTCAGTCTCCATGACTCCTGCTACTAGGAGTCTCAGCTAGAGTCACCCTCATATCCTCCCAGGAGCCTATCCTGTCGTAGGTCTTTAGTCTGTCACAGAGATGGCCCCTGCCCAAGCTTTCTCTTCTCTCTGCAAGTCCTCTGTCCTCCTGCTCCTTGCTCTCTTCAGGTCTGACACTGACCCTCATTACTCTCGCTGCCTATTTTTTTTTTTTATCTTATTTATATTGTCGGTGGGCTGACTGAAGATAAATAAGTAGCCCTGCGTGGGCAATGCTGCCTATAATCTCAGCACTTAGGAAGCAGAGGTAGGTGGATCTCAGTGAGTTCAGAGGCAGAAGTAGGCAGATCTTGATAAGTTCAAAGCCAGCTTGCTTCTACAGCAAGTTCAGGCTAGCTAGAACTACATAGTGAGACCCCGTCTCAATAAAAAAAATACATACTGACATGTTTGAATTACTGTTTTGTTGATGTTGTTTTGTTTTGTTTTTTGCTTTGGTACTAGGTAGTTTTAGAGTTCATGGAGCCAGAAGAAACTCCAGAATCAGAGTATTCAGAGAAGTCACTATCTTCCTCACAGCAAGAGTATGAAGAATCCCAAGAAGATGATGAAACAGAGAGAGTGAACCCCCTCTTGAAGCCGGCTCTCACAGGGGATGTAGAAACTCTGCAGGAAATTTTCGAAGATCCTGAAAACCCTCACCATGAAAGCGCTCTGCAGTTGCTTTTGGAAGAAGACATTGTTGGGAGAAACCTGCTGTATGCAGCTTGCATGGCTGGCAGAAGCGATGTAATCAGGGCCTTGGCAAAGTATGGCGTGAATATGAACGAAAAAACCTCCAGAGGTATTTCATCTTTTGCTTGGGACCACCTAAAGATGCCCCTCACTGTCTTTATGATTGGATAGCTTTGATGTGCTGGCTTTACACTTTACATAACTATTTCAGAGATTTTAAATTTTTTTTTATTTTTTTATTTTTATCTCAATCACAGGTTAGGTACTTTGAATCCCAGACGTAGCCCCCTCCCCCATTCCCTCCTACCCTCCCACTCCCTCCCTCATCTCCTTCTTCCCCGCCCGAGATTTTAAATTTTTAAACGAAAACCGCTAAATCCATTTTCATCAAGCCCAAACTTATCGGTCAGTCGTGTTTATGCCATAAATGAGAGGTTGGTGATAACATTAGAAAAAGAAAAAAAAACTGGTGTAATTCCCTACACTAAAAGATTAAGCAAGCGAGGCTCGGGATGTAGCTCTGTTGGTAGCGTGCACCTTCAACTTGTACAAGGCCCTGGGTTTGAGCCCCAGAGCCTCATAAAGCAGGTGTGTCACTTCAGACCTCTTCTTCCAGCACAAAGGAAGAAAAGGGGAAGAGGATCAGAAGAGACCGAGGTTATTGGCTAGGTTACTTAAGGAGTTGAGGCAAGCCTGTACTACATGAGAACTTGTCTCAAAAAAAAAAAATTAAGCGAAATGTGATCGTATTAATAAATGTAAAAAGATCATTTGAAAGAAATGTCACACTTATTCATGATATAAATTTCTAAAGACATATGAATATAGTAAATCTTTTAACACTCGGGAGGCAGAGGCAGTCTGCTCTCTGAGTTCGAGGCCAGCCTGGTCTACAAAGTGAGTCCAGGACATCCAGGGCTACACAGAGAAACCTTGTCTCAGAAAAACAAAACAAAACAAAACAAAACAAAGCAACAACAAACAACTTTTAAAATGCTGTCTATAAAAATACAGGTTTTAAAATTACATAGGGGCTTTCAGTCAACATTTTATTTTGAAACTAATTTGTTTTTTGGGGGGGGGTAGTGCAAAGCACCTGCCACAGTGTATCTATTGGGGCCAGAAAAGAACACGTAGAGTTGGTCCTCTCCTTTCACTTTTGTGTGCATTCCAGTGATCCAACTCAGGTCATCAGGATTGTACAGCAGGGGCCGATACCTGCTGAACCATCTTGCCAGCCACTCTTTGCACCTTTCAATGGAGATCCTTGAAAGTAAAGCAAGCAAGAATAATATAGTACATTGTAAGCAGCTTTCTTCCTTTCTCTCTCTCTCTTTCTAGCTCTCGGAAGTGATTGTCAACAATTCAGGTATTCTCTGAATGGCTGACATCACATTGGCAGTGGGAAATTAGCCTTTCTGAGCCATATGTCACAGTAACTAGCTTTTCTCTCCAGATAGTGAGTTGTTAAAATCTGTTTAGCAGCATGTTACTGAACATAGGAGTAGAGTATAAGAAATGAAACTGTTAGCCAGGTATAGTGGTGCATCCTGTAATTCCAGCACTTTGGGAGGCAGAGGCAGGCAGATCTTTGAGTTTGAGGCCAGCCTGGTCTACAAAATGAGTCAAGGAAAATCAAGACTACACAGAGAAACCCTGTCTTGAAACCCCACCACCACCAAAAAAGAAATGAAACTGTTCTTACTCATGACCACACAGACTTAAATGTAAAAATTTGCTGTTAGCACTAACTATTCCCCAAAATATTAATGCAAGATCAATATTTTAAATTAATAGCTCTCTATAGACCATTAGCAGCCAAATATAAAATCCATAAAAAGTAAATGCAAGACATTTATTATATAAATATAAAAGAATTAAGTTACAATATACATATGGTTCAGATACTGATACTAAATATTATAAAGGTGTCCATTTTTCCTTTATGCCTAAGGTTTCACCCAGGTTAAAAAAACATATGCCTGCCAGGTGGTGGTGGTGCACACCTTTAATCTCAGCATTTGGGAAGCAGAGAGCAGGCTCACCTCTGAGTGTGTCTAGAGTGAGTTCCAAGACAACTAAGGCTCTACGAAGAAACTCTATCTAAAACCGAGAAAGAAACACACACTTTACTGCTGAGACACACTTCCCAAGTCCAGAGATGCATAATTTTCTCTTAATGATGTTAATTTAGATAGTATATTAGGAGACTTTAAAGTTTTTTTTAATTTAATTTATTTTTGAGGGGCTGGAGAAGTGGCTCAGTGGCTAAGAGCACTTGTTCTTGCAGAGGACCTGGGTTTGATTCTCACACCTATATGGCAGCTCACAACCACCCATAACTCCAGTTCTAGGACTTTATGCCTTGTTTTGACGTCTGCAAGCATGAGTTGCTCATGAGGTACACAGACACACATGCAGGCAAAACATTCACACACAAAAGTCAATAAATCCTAAAAAGTAAATTTATTTATTTCTTTATCTAACATGAAATTATTCATATTAATGGGATGGTGTGATGGTTTGACATGTGTGTGTTACTTAAGTTGTGTAAGATATACTTACTTTTTCAAACATTAGTTCTTTATGCTAGTTACAGACTTTCAAAATACTTCTTTCTGTTTTTATGTGTATTCATGTGTGTTGTATGAATGTGTGTGCATGTATTCATAGGGTACATGTGCGTTTAGATGCCATACTATCATCTTTAATCATGCTTCACCTTATATTTTGTGACAGGAACAATAATTCCCCAGTGCTGGGAATACAGGTGGGCACCACATTGGAGAACTTTTATGTGACTTGCTAGTGGTCCTGAGGAATGGAACCCTCTTCCTAGCCCCTACTTCCAGCCTTTTGAGGTATAAGTTGTTGCCAGATACAGTGGTGTACTCCTTTAATCCCAGCACTCAGGAGGCAAAGGTAGGTGGATGGATCGCTGTGAGTTTGGCGTCATCTTGGTCTACATAGTGAATTCATACCCTGTTTTGAGTTCCTGTCCTGACTTCCTTTGATGATGAACAGTGATATGGAAACATAAACCAAACAAATCCTTTCCTCTTCAAGTTGCTCTGGTTGTGTTCTCTCATAGCGATAGCAGCACCAGCTAAGCCAGTCTATCCTACTGCTAAATTTTGTTCTCTTTTAAAAAAGATTTATTTTTATTTTTCAGTGTCTGTGTGTAGGGAGCGGCACATATGTGCAGTTGCCTGTGCAGGCAGGAAGAGGGCATCAAATCTCCTGGAGCTGGAGTTAGAGCAACTGTGAGCTTCCTGACCTGTGTATTGAAAACTAAACTGTGTAGCTTGTCTTTGCTACTTTGTGGGCTCTTCTTTTCCCCACCCTTTATCCCCCTGGCCTTCACCCACTATCACTAGATAGGAGAGAAAGGATAGAGGAAGAGAGAGGGAGGGAGAAAAGGAGAAAGAGAGAGGAAGAAAGAAATCAACAGAGATGTTTGAATCTAATTTCTTTCTTCTTGTTTCTTTCTTTGAGCACAACTACTAACCAGCCACAACCAACATCCCTGAACAACCAACAACCACCCACCCAACCTGTTGGGGCTGTAGAATTTATATACCCTCTAAAAAGTTCCCAGAATTCCAAATGTATCAAATTGCAGAAACTATCTGCAGCTGGCAAAGCCATGCTTCTGCTAGAGCATGAGGCAAATCATAGTCAGCTTGCTGAGCAGCAGCCTCATGTCCCCAGACCTGGGATTAAAATGAAAACGTGCTCTTATAATATTTCTGTGTTACAAAACTAGGCCCTCTGCAAGAGCAGCACCAGCTCTTAGCCAATGGACTGTCTCGTTAGCTGCCACTTTTTCATGTCAGTTATTGTCTTTTCAGTTGTGGAAACTGTTTCTGTGTTCTTGCATTCCATTATTTCAGTTCTTGGAGTTGAACTTATTATTGGCACACTCAATAATTAACAGCAGCCTTTTGTGTTTCAGCTCCCTTATATGTAGCTGACAGCAACACTAGTGGCCAGTACTATGTCAGGGGATCAGGGTGAGGTTTGAATGCATTGGTACTTACGAAGTACACAGAGCAAAGCCTGCACAGAGGAAAATATTGCTTTTCCTTCTCATCTGAATGGACCCTGGACCATTCAGCAGAAGGAAGTTTTCTACCTTCAGGCTGAAGGAAGGAATAATAGGGTGACGTCTGGATACTTGACTCCTCATTTTGTACTCTGTGGTCTGAGTATCCATGTGTTAGAAATGAGTGCCAGTGCAGGGGTGTTGGGAAGTGAGTCCTGTGAGAAGTGTTTAGGTCATGAGACTCTCTCACAGATGGACTGTGGGCTAGCCACTGTCACTTCTCCCCACCGTGTGCAGACTCAGCAGGAAGGTCTGCACCGTTGCTTTGACCTTGGACTTCTCACACCTCAAAACCCTGAGGGATAAACTCTATCCTGATTTTCCTGGACAGTGCTATTTTGTAACAGATTAAAATTGTCAAGAATAAAGACACCATGTGATTCTCAAGCCAGTTTCCGGCTGCTAGAGGTCTTGAATATCTTGCTTATTTGGATGTTAAAAAAAAAAATGGAGGATTCCAGCAAGTCCTAGTGTAGGGCGGAGCTAAATGTCATTTATTCACTTTGTAGTTTTTTTTCTCCCCTTCTCCCCCCTAAAGACAAGCTCTCAATATGTAGCTCTGGCTGTCCTGGAACTCACTATATAGACCAGGTCACTTTGAATTCTTTATTAACATTTTATTATCCCTTCTTGCCATGATGGCTTACAGATTGGTGTCAGGATTGAGGCACTGTGGTGACTAGAGAGCCAAGAGGTTTCTGATGAAGTAGAGTCAATAATATTTCCTCTTTTTCCCTAGATTATCACAGGGGTGCCTCTTCTCTTTATTAACTCTATGTAGAAACATATCCCAGTTTTAAAATTTACTTTGGCTAGTGCTACCAGTATGGCGTTGGGAAAGGTATACCTTCACTTCCCATTATATACAGTAATGAGGCTAACACCTTCCTTATAGGGTTACTGCAGTGATTAAATCAAGGACACACAACATCCTGGCACATAATAGTTTTAACACATTGGCTCTTGCTCTCCTCTTTTTGCCTCTTTGTCTGTTTAAGGGAGTCATAAGTGTGTTCTCAGGAATAAGTGTGGTGCATTGTTAAGAGTTTATATCAACTCGGCATCTCTTGAAATTTCTCATATCTGAAGCATGGCTCAGTACCCTTGATACTAGGTCTACACCACATCCAAGTGGCTCAGGCTTGTGGCTAGAGATAAGAATGTAGCAGCATTGCCTTTGCCAGCAGTGTGTGTGTGTGTGTGTGTGTACATGAGCACGAGTGAATACATTTTCTCACTTTTTTTTTTCAAAATGGGCCATTCAGGAATTTGCCACAATTTCAAAATTATAATCTATTCCCTTATGTCACTAGCTGCCACACTTTCTGTTTGGTGTGACCTGTGAACAAAGGACTCATACTATCCCTAAGCCAGGATCTATAAGTAAAAGTCATTTCCCTGTGGTACTGGTGCTTTGAATCTGCAGTTCTGACAAACCAGAGGCTACCCAGTGCCAAGGTTTTCCTGGATGTGTCAAGAATGCAAGGTTGGGTTCTTAAGACAAATGTTGACCAGGTAGACACTGTAGAGGAGGCAATGAGAGCCCACAGGTCACCCACCAGTGTACGTGTTTCCTGTATGAAGGAGTTTCTGGTTGTGTGTGGGGCTTGTGGAAGGCCCACTGTGAGACCCCTATTCCTTTTTTGTTTTTTCTTCGAGACAGGGTTTCTCCGTGTAGCCTTGGCTACACGCTTTTTGTAGACCAGGCTGGCCTCAGGCTCACAGAGATCCGCCTGCTTCTGCCTCCCTGAGTGCTCGGATTACAGGCATGCACCACAGCTCCCGGCTCCAAGCTTGTCTGGTAGGGCTGCTAGAAGCTTTGGTCTTGGAGCCCCATCATAGGTAATTTTTTAAGTGCTTCCTTGGACTCAGATCTTGCTCTTATTAGGCAAGAGCTATGCCACAGAGCTGTGTCGAAGCCCTGGATCCCCGATTTAACTATGCCTTTCTCGAAACAACAGAACAATGGGTTTTGACTTGTACAAAACTCAGTGTGAAAAACTCTCGAAAGCGCATCCCATGTTTCCACATTTATAGCTAAATCTCTTAGCTAAGTCTAAGAAATTACTTTCTAATTTTGTAAATCATGCTTCCAGCTTTAATTCAAAAGATTAATTTCCAAACCAAAGCATACACAGCTAGAATGATTTCGATGATTGTGTTAATAGTAAGGCGAGGGTAATTAGAGGTTGACGAAAAACTGGATGAGTGCTAGGGTGCCGTCTCTCTTAGCAGATGCAGAGGAGCTCAGGAGTCAGGCTTGCCATGTTGATATCTTGCATCTATCATTTATTGGCTATGATCCTTGAGCCATGTTTCTTACCATCTCTGAGTTTTAGTTTCCTTGTCTTTAAGATGAGGATTATAATTCTGATGCTTTAGACTGTATAAAATTCAGTGAGTTTACTATGTAGAACACTTAGTGCCTGGCTCATAGTAATCATTCAGTACTTGGATCTGCCACATGAGATGGTCAGGAATAACATACAGATGTACCTTGACTTAGGATGAAGTAATGCGCCAGTGGACCCATGATAAAGTTCTAGAAGCAGAAACATGCATGTAACATAGCTGGCATTCATCAGAGCTTAGCAACACTGCCCTCCAGGGAACATGCCTGGGAGCTGCTTCTCCCTGTGACACATGGCTGCCTGCGAGCTACCGCTCACTCTTGCGGCCAGCATCATGACCGAGTATTGGAATACAGATTACTAACCTCGGGAAAGACTGAGCATCAAAGTTTCCCATGTGGTTTCTACGGAGTGTATATGCCTTTTCTGCCACTGTAAAGTTCCCTCCCTCCCCCCGTGAAGCCATCCTGAGCCTGTTTGACCTGACCATCCCCGCTCTGTTTGTCAGGGTACACGCTCCTTCACTGCGCTGCAGCCTGGGGCCGTCTGGAAACTTTGAAGGTCCTGTTGGAACTGGATGTTGATATAGAGGCTTTGAACTTCCTGGGAGAGAAAGCTCGAGATGTTGCTGCTCGCTATTCTCAGACTGAGTGTGTAGAGTTTTTGGACTGGGCAGGTAAGGAGTACATGTGGTGTTAAGATGCTTTGGAGTCATGGAATGAGATGATTGACAGTTCCACCTTCCAGCTAGGTGCTGTATTTTCTGTTGTTAATACTATATGAAGATTGCCTTCAATGTTTTTCTTTTCTCTTTTACTTTGCTAATGGCCATAAAGCATTGCTCTTAATTGTAACTCTGAGAGTGTGCATGTGTGTTTCTATATGTCTTGTTGGCTTACCAACTTTTTTCTGAGAGAACTGTGACTGTGTGTGTCTGTGTGTCTGTGAATGTCTTGTTGGCTTACCAACTGCTAACAGATTTCCATAGGGCTGTACCCAGGCTGTTTTCTGAAAAACCCAGGCAAAGTACACTAGTCCTTGACTATTTACATAGTAGCATATTTCAGTAATATATTTGATCACTCAGGCAGAAAAATTGTTATTGAAAATGAAAAATATTTTCCTAGGAAAAATTAACCTATGGTGTCAGCAACCCAAACTGTAGTTACCCCTCAGCACAGGAGGACTTCTGAGACCTGGCATTTTTCTTTCAACTTGGCTACTGGTTACATAGGCATTTTATTTATGAAAGTTCATTGAAATATACACTTAAAAATTTCACATCTTTAATGCATATTCTATTTCAACAGAGTATTTAAAAAAATCTATGTGCTACCTTGAATTTTTGTTTCATTTTGCTCTCATTCCCCAGATCTGTAGAATATAGCTTGAAGAGGCTTTAGGAAGACATAACTGAGTAACTTGCTGTGTGTGCTCATAAATTTCAAACCGCTTTTGTGTGGCTATCTGATTCATGTACTTAGCCAGCTTTCATGGAATGCCCACCACTAAATATGCTAATATTGCTGTAGGCACACCTGCTTGTTTCTGCCTTCTAGACATTGGTTTTTTAAGGAGAAACAATCATTTGGCAATTATATAACAGTATCAGAAAGATGTATTAAGAGAAAGGTTAAAGGTTATAGTTGGTAGGAAAGGCAGTCTGACAGGAAGCCAGTTTGTTGGGGTTCATCTGGGCCTTGCAAAATGAATATGACTTGAATATACAGTATCAGAGCAAAGAGCATAAGCAAAATGTTAGTTCTGGGAATGAAAGTGACATGTTAGGGGACAGTGACAAAATTATCTTGTGGAGCTTCCACGGGCAATTTATAGTGTAGGTGGAAGGGGTAGATATCCCTGGAGGGTACTTGGGTTTGAATACTATATAATACTATATTGAGGAGAGTACTCAATTCTTTGTACCCAAGTTTCCTTTTCTGAAAAGAGGGGCAATAATAGCTCCTTCCTTCTGAGAGTTGTGAAAACTAAATGACACAGTATAAAGCACATAACAACTACCTGTCATGTGTTCAGGCTGGAAAAACAAAACCAAAGTGCTGCTGCCATAATTACCACTAGATTATACCCTGGAGGGCCAGGTTAAAGTTCTCATTTTATTCTGGGAGCCACATTAGTAAGTGTGGATTCCTTCTCAGTTGAATGGAAACCCAGGCTTGTCTGAAAAATTTCAGCAAAGATTGCAGGAAAAAAAAAAAAACCAAAAAACAAAAACAAAACCAGCCCTCAAAGAAACCTTTGTATGCACAGGGGGCCCTCACAATAGGTTTCTTTTCTACTCTCCTCATTTGACTGAGCTACATTTGCACGTGCTTAGATTTAGTATCCTTTGGCTCCTTTCCTTCTTTCCTCTTCTTCTTCTTTAATTGACGTTGTTGCTTAACATTCTTCTTAAAGGAAGAATGTTGGGATACCTGCTTCAGGAACTTGGTCATCATTGATGTTGTGGCCAGTAGTCTGCAGAGAATTTGTTCAATGTCATAGATGGATGGGCTCTTTAGGTCATTACCATGTTTCTCTAAAGAGGCCTGCTTTTTCAGCTGGAAGAGCAAAACAAATGATTTTTTTTGTCTTACTTCAAATTAAACTTATATTCCAGATAAGCAAACTTAAACACCCCTAAGATGTACACATCCCATATTTTGTAAAAAGGAAGGTCACCGTGGAAGGTCTAAGTGCAGAAGAGATGCTCTTATTTCATGTGTAAGACTAGACTTATCATTGTTACCACCAGCAAACAGTGGTTAGTGTTTTCTAAGGTTAGAGCATTTGCCAAAAAGAAATTAATATGTAAACAGAATGTTTTCCTTCAGGACATGGAGAAATTGACCCAGTATCGACCAGATGCCTTCCTCTCTGACCGACTGGCTGGCTCTCACAGTATTAGAAAGTGCTAGACATCTTGCCCTGGTCCTGCCCAGCTGTGAACCCTGTGAAATGCAGTAATGACTAGGATGGCAAAATGTGTCCAGGGGTGGGGTAGTGGCCTGACTATCACAGGTGTAACCAACTGCTTCTGATTGGATTGAAGGCCTGCTCCGCAACAGGAAACATATGCTTGGTGATCCAGAACTGGCCAAGAACCCATGGTTGGGGAGCTCACAGGTCCTGTTGGTGAACCTACTAATATTATTTTGCTAAATGGGCATAATATCGAACTGCCCTCTAAATTTGTATCTCTCTACACTTAGATTAGTGCAACTCTTTGACCCCATCAGAGAAATTTATTTGTGCCATGGATGAAGGTTCATACAGAAACTTACAACTGGTCAAAATGCAGAAACTAAATGACTGTGAAGTGTCCAGACATAAATGGGACAACTGTATCATACTCCCTCCCCAGGCATCATGCAAGAGGGGGCAGAAAGTATGATAGAGCCAGAAGTCAGAGAGAACCTGAGAAAAAAGTGCCTTCTGACCAGGGCAGGGATTCTGCGCTCATGAACTTAGCAGTGTTTGGTTCTGCCTGCACAAGATCTGTACAAGATCAAGTAAATTCCATTTTAGCATGCAGTGTGAAAGGTTTCGTAAGCCCTACCCCTAAATGAGGATCTTTGGACAGTTGGCAACTTCAGGGAAGGGGGAGTTAGTTCTCTTTAAGTGTGTGGTTCCTGGCAGGTCCACCTGAATGAAAGCACTCATCAGTACCTGTAGCATAAGATGAGCCCTTAAGACTGTTGTCAGGGGGTGGGGATATAGCTCAGTAAGTTACAGAGAACTTGCCTACTATGTAGGAAGCCCTGGGTTTGAGTCCCAGAACCAAATAAATAGAAGAAAAATATTTCCCTTTACTAAGCAATATCACTGTATAGTAAGCACACATTAAACAAACAAACAAACAAGAAAAACATTTATCTAGGTTGCGCTCCTATTAAGAGTGCTCTATTGTCTCAGACTATATTGCCATCTATTGGCAGAACTGGGAATTAAGCTATTTGTTTCCCACTAGGTGCTAACATGCAGCAGGCTTGGGAAGCTTATGCCAATTTTTGTAGAGCACTTTCAATTTTTGTAGACGCACAGGTTCTCCAGGATACCCCCTGTTTCATATTATTTTATGAGGAGGCTGAGGAAGGCCACATGAATTACCTAAGACACACAGGTAACCTCACTTCCTATAATCCTACCCACTGCATCTGAATGTTTTGGTGTGTCTTTTAACTTGAAGTGGAGGTTGGAGGACATGATTGTAGGCATCTTCTGATTAAACACACATCTGTGGAACTCTTAACTGTGGGCATGACACTGCTATGTAGTGGACGTTTTGGCTTCTTTAAAAACTCAGATATATTCTGTAAATACGTTTTTGTTTTAATCCTAAGTATGGGATATGAGACTGTCTTAATTTGTCCTGATAGTTGCCTCATGTGGCTCAGAGAGGGGCATGGTCTTTGCCAGCTGGAATTAGTGGAATTCTGAGGACCCTGGGAGAGTATAAATACCAGAGCCTGGAGAGAGGAAGGATAGAGGAGGAAGGCTTCTTGTAAGTCTTGCTGTTGCTGGACTGCTTAGGTATCCTGATGGCTGAGATTGGTATTTTTCCAGAAAACCCAACGACCTGAGCCAGCGGAACTACGTCTAAAGAGGTCTGTGTCCCCTTCCCCTTCTAACCTTCTTTCTCTCCTACCTAGGGTTGGAGGTTTGGAAGAGAGGTAGAGGTTTAAGGGACCCGAAATAAAACAGTTTAAAAACTAGTGCCTACACGGCTAGATAATGGAGGGTGGGCAGGTGTGTGGGGAGCAGGGAAGGTGGCGATGGGGAACTTCAGGGAACAGGAGAACCTTGTGCTGTGCACTCCTTAAGACCCTATAACTCCTATTTGCATCACAAATTCACCTTTTTCTGGTGTTTTGTCCATTTCATCCATAGGTAATGCACAGATAAAACAAATAGGATTAAGAAGAGCGCTTGTACTATGATATAAATGAGGTGTAAGGAACTCTGGAATATGTCCAAGTTAGCAAAGTTGCAGCAGAGTTTGTCCAGAGGGTAAGGCAGACACTGAGATGGGGAAGCCTTAACTTTCAGGTAGTGTACTTCCTCTGGAAAAATCTCCCAGCCGACCTTTGTCCAGGTTGTCCCGTCACAAATGCAGACGCCCTCTCTGAAGAAGCAGAAGAACAGCAGGGGAGAAAGCACAAAGAGTCTTTGGTTAGACATCTTTTTGTCTTAACTGAGAAGAAAATTTTGAGCTAAAAAAAATTGGTCAGGCAGAGCAGAAGATGCCCCAAGCACTAGGTAACGTGGTGCTCCCATCAAGGCCTTTCAGATAATCCTGCTGGTCAGCCCATCACACCCAGCAAAACACACAGCGACGATCATTGTTACATCGTCAGTCATAGTGACTCAGGGGTGAGTTCAGTGACATCATTAAAAAAATGCACTGGGATGAAAAGATGTACCCGGATAGTCACTCTAAGTTTCTTGAAAATGAGCACTTTGCTAATATTTTGCCAGGGAGTGTTTAGCAATAGGTGTGCAGTCATAATAATGGAACCCCATGAAAAACAAAGCAAAACCACCCCCCAAGGGAGTGACCTCTTATTGTGGAACAGCCGAAAGATGGGCTGTTTTGGACCCCTGCCATCATGTGAAAAGCAGACTCAGAAAACTTGGAAGTTTAGATGAAGAGATTTGATCTAAAGTGTAGCTGGCCTTTTTCTTGCTGTCTGTAGTGAAATGTGAAAGGCAAGGGATAAATTGGGGGAAACTACTTTATCTTGTCCAATGTAATTTGGGACTAATCTAAAATTTCCAGCATTCAGTTATTCAAAAATTACAGTAAGCCCTTCCATTTATTTCAGGCTTTTATTTTTCTCAGCAAAGTATTCTTTTAAGCAGATCTTGTGTGTGCGTTTTCAAAGAAAAACAAGTGACAGTCTGCCTCCCAGAAATATTTTGTTCTGTTGTTCTCTAGTGAACATTTTGAGAGACGTGGTTGATTTGGGATCCAATGTCATGTTTTATATTTCTTTGGTTCTTCAAAAGAGCCTATCATAATTCTAGGAACACACTGAGCCTTCTGACATGCTGTATCCCCGAGGGCTGTTTTTCTCAATTCCTCAAAGACAGTGAACCGTCTACACAAACCTCACCAAGTTTTGGCTGTGTAATGGACTCTACAAACAGGATGGCCTGCTCTTTCTTTTTGTCTTATTTTGTGTTTTTCTGTCCTTTTCTTTCAGATGCAAAGTCACTTCTGAAAAAATGTATTACCAAGGCCTCTCTCCTTGTTACTGACCCAGAAAAGGGACCAGGGAAACTCCTCAAGGAAGACAAGGTACCTCTTTGTGATCATTGCCTGTCCTGATCTTATGGAGGTAGCCAGTTCCCCTTAATTCTCCCCTCTCCTTCCTTTCCCTCCCTCTCTCCCTTCTTCAGTAAGCTTTTGAGAAGAGATGAAACAATACAGAGTAAATGATGTTGACGTAAAGTATCACAGCTGACCACATACATGACTGTTAGAAAAGTTATGTTGAGTGAAAATTTGGAAAAACAAACAAACCCACCAAAGCTTGCAAAAGTTTTTCTCAAGCTAAACCTCCCAAGGCATATCATCCAAAGCCTGTTTTAACAGAAAAAAATACAGAGGGAGAGGCCTGGATCCTACCCCTGGGGCTGGTTCTGAGTGGTGAAGAGGTTCAGGAGCTATAGCTTTCTGTTCTGTTGGAGCACGTGTGCCTCTGATACTCATTTCCATATTTTACTTCAAACCTTTAACACATACATGATACATTTTAGTATGTATGTGTATACTGAATAGACATACACAACACACTTTAGTATATATGCAAATGTATCAGATCTTCCACAATGAGAAAAAAAAGTAAAAAAAGAATTGATTTGGATATACATTAAAATTGTGTCCATTATGCTTTCTTAGACTATTAGGAATAGTGATTCCTCAAGACCCAGCTATACCACTCTTAGGCATATATCCAAAAGACGCTCAAGTACACAACAAGGACATTTGCTCAACTATGTTCGTGGCTGCTTTATTTGTAATAGCCAGAACCTGGA
>CM053759.1:29707661-29768316 GCA_028658305.1 Pachyuromys duprasi | reverse complement strand
TGTTGGTGGACTTGGAGGGGCGGGGAGGAGGGAGATGAGGGAGGGAGTGGGAGGGTAGGAGGGACTGAGGGAGGGGGCTACGCCTGGGATGCAAAGTACCTAACCTGTGATTGAGATAAAAATAAATAAATTAAAAAAATTATGTCCATTAAACTGGGCATAGTGGTATTTACCTCTATTCCAGCATTTGGGAAACTGAGACAGAAGGATTTCCTTTAGTTCTAGGCAAGTCTGGCTACATTCTGAGAACCAGGCCAGCTAGGGCTACATAGCATGATCCTGTGTCAAAAACTAAGTATATTCCAGCTATTAGAAATGTGTGATGGCTCTAAATTGCTCTCTGTGTTGCTGTGTGGTATCCCTGAGAATTTGTTCTGGCATTATTTGATGAAATGCAGTTATCTGCTTCTTAAAGGACATCAACAAATCTCACCAAAGTACACACTGGACTTGTATTTTCATAAACGACTTTACAAAATTTCTTGTGAAAGAAAATCCAGAACACAGTAGATTAGAGCAGGTCCTAGGACTGTTGGATCTGCAATTCACAGCATTCTCACCACGAAGAAATGGTGCCTTGTCAAATTGTTACTAGAAAAGCCTTTAAATTTCAATAAAAATGTAATATGCACACACCATTACTTAGAAAAAGTAAAAATATCAACACTGAATTTAATGTCCCTTTCATTTCCAGTCTTATTACCCTGGAGTTCTGATAATGATTTTGTGATTTCGTATTTCCTCTTTTACTTATATAAAGACAGATAGTAGAGTTTTGTAAGGGAGATCTTTTTGCTATAAAAGTTGGATCCTGCTGTCTAGGTTACTACTATTACTGCCTTGCTTTCCCCCCTCTCTGGGTATCTTATAGACACTTCCTTGACTCTGCTTCTTTCACCCACTTCTGTAGATTTTATTCAGCACTGTAGAAAATACACACCAGGAGGATGTTAATTTGTATTCATCATTATAAACCTTAGCACAATAAACACATTTTTCTTTACTACTTTAAACTTTTTTGGCTGACACATTTTGTCTGTACATCCAGGGAACCTGTGAGAACTGTCTTTAAGCAGACAACAGGAATGTGTTGCAGGTGTATCGTCAAATGGGGAATTTTTTGAACGTCTTCCTCTACCACACCAATGAGAGGAAGTAAATACCATTTTTACTAAGTTTCCTGGAGCTCATACCATCCATCATTTTGCTAAAGTTTTGTTTTTGTTTTATGTGCATAAGAGTTTGTCAGCATGTATGCACGCACGCCATGTGTGTGCAGCACCTGTAGAGGCCAGAAGCGGGCTTAGGAGCTCCTGGAAGGGAAGGTACAGATGGTTGTGACCTGCCACACGAGCACTAGGAGTTGAACTCAGGTTTTCTGCAAGAACAGCGAGTGCTCTTAACTGCCAAGCCATATCTCCAGTCCCACCCTCTACCCATTCTTTTTCAACTTTTGCAAATCCTTCTTTCATCAAGAGGGCTCGATAAAAAAAGGGAATCAGGGAGAAAGGACAGACTGGTTTAAGGCTTCTTGAGTCTTAATGGTGAGTTTCATGACTTCTCATTCTGCTACTATTTGACGGTTCAGTAGCCAGAAGCCATATGCTATTTCAAATATAATTATCTAAAATTAAATATAATTTAAGATTTAGTTCTTCAGTCACAGTAGCCAGACTTCAAATACTTAAGAGGTAAATATGCCTCAGGATTACTGTTTCAGATGAGGTTCTCTCGGGTACCACCAGAACCTTACTTTACAAAAATAATATTTATTTATTTATTGTGTGTGTGTGTGTATGTGTGTGCCTGTGTGTATATGTGTGTGTGTGCTCATGTGTATGTACACTTACATATGCTCGTGTGAGGCATTCACATGCATCGAGGTCAGAGGACAGCTTGGGTGAATCAGTTCTCTCCTACCACCGTGTGGGTTCCTGGTATTTAACTTGTGTCATCAGGTTTGATGAAAGTGCCTTTAGCCACTAAGCTTGCCTGCTGATCCTAGAGAGATGCTACAGTCTCATTTTCCAATAAATATGTGGAGGTAAATTTATGTCTGTCCCCAGAACACCATCCTCAATGCGTGCCGCATGAGAAACGAGTGGTTGGAAACCCATCCAGAAGCTTCCATCAGTCAGATTTTAGAGCAGAAACAACAACTGGAAGACATTATGGTCCCCATCCTCACGAGAATGTCTACCCCACGTAAGTTTTGGTCTCCAATGTCAGAGAATATAATAATTCAGTTCAGTGTTTTTTTTTCTGCTGCACCATAATTTTAACTATCTTAATTTAGTTAATAGTAACTGAATTCTTTTCATAAGATATGCCCGATTCTAATCTTGACATTACATTTATTGGCTGTTCAAGTTTATATGATTATAATGTCCTTTTATTTTCAGTGTCTTTTTTCTGCATGCATGTATGTGCACCCTCATATGCATATAGACCTCATATACCCCGGAGGTCAGAGGGTATCAGATCCCTCAGAACTGGAATTGCAGATGGTTGTGAGCTACCACATGTGTGCTGGGAATGGAATCCAGGTCCCGTGCAAGAGCATCCAGTTCTCTTAGATGTTGAATAATCTCCCTATGTCCACCTTTGAGTTTTTTGAAATAACAGTTCCGGTTGCCTATGCCCACGGAGTACTTGGATTACAGGTATCACCTTGCCTGGCTTATACCATTGATTTTGATCAGAGATTCTCACCCAGGAGAGGATATTCTTCTGGGAGACAGGGTGGCAGAGTCTGGAAAAGATTTTTAGTATTATAATTCTGTAAAACTACTGTGGAAATAATATCCTGACACCAGAAGAAGTGGACATGTCAGAATCTTATTAGCAAGTGTGGTAGTTTGAATAGGTTTGACCCTCATAGATTCATGAGTTTGAATGTACAGCCCATAGTGAGTGGCACTATTAGGAGGTGTGTCACTGTTGGGGCTGGCTCTGAGGTTAACTATGCTCAAGCTCTACCCAGAGTGGAATCAAAGCTTCCTCCTGGCTGCCTTCAGATCAAGATGTAGAACTCTCAGCTCCTCCAGCACCATATCTCCCTGCCGTGGTGAGAATGGCGTAAACCTCTGAAACTGTAAGCCAGTCTCAATGAGATGTTTTCTTTCATAAGAGTTGCCTTGGTCATGGTGTCTCTTCACAGCAATAAAACTCTAAGACAACTGGTATACCTAAGATTTTTTAAATGGCAGTCTTATTGTCAAACAGATTTCATAAAATTCACCCCTTAAAGGCTCTAATCAGTGCTTTTCAGTATACTCACAAAGTTGTGTAATTATCACCATCTCTAATTTTAGGCCATTTTGCTAATTCATAAAGAAGCCCTACACTTACTAACAGGTGTTGTCCATTCGCCTCTACTCAAGGCCTGGCAATCATTGCTTTTCCTTCTATCCTTATGGGTTAGCTTGTTTGAGTCAGGGTCTTGCTATGTACTCCTGCATGGGCTGGGGCTTGTGGATTAGATCAGGCTCACCTCAAACTTGCTGTAATCCTCCTGCCTCACCCTGTCAAGTACTGAGGATTACAGATGTTAGACCTCATGCCCAGCTTAGATCTGGTTGATCTGAACTCTTCATAGATAGAATTGTGATATAGACAATTGACTTTTGTGATTGACTTTCGTCCTTGGCATAAATCTTACCTTGTTATTTTATTCTGTAACATGTATATTACCATTTAATATGGGTGAATACATTGGTATGGCTACAAATTTAATCCATTTGTCAACCTGAGGACATTTTGGTTTTCACTCTTAGGCCAGTATACACAATGGCGATAAGAACTGTTTACCCTTTTTGGGAACTGCTAAGCTGTCTTCCATTTTCCATTCTTAGCAATGACATATGAAGATTCCAATTTCTTCATGCCTTAGTTAATGCTTATCATTGTCTTTTTTTAAAAAATATATTTATTTATTATTTACATAGTATTCTGCCTGCATATACACTTGCAGGCCAGCAGAGGGCACCAGATCTCATTATAGATAGTTGTGAGTCACCATGTGGTTGCTGGGAATTGAACTCAGGACCTTTGGAAGAGCAGACAGTGCTCTTGACCTCTGAGCCATCTCGCCAGCTCATTGTCTTTAAAATATCTTAGACACACTTAGTGGGTTTGAAGTGGCATCATACTCTGATTTGAATTTTCATGATCACTAATAAGTTTAAGCGCCATTTTTTGTGTTTATTGGTTATTTGTGTAGTTACGCTGGAGAACAATTCATTTTTATTATTTTAAATCTTAAACTTGAAGTATCTTTTAAGTATCTCATTATAAAAGTTCTTTATACATCCTGGATACAAATCTATTATCATAAATACTACTCCAACTTGGACTTGGTGACAAATGACTGCAGTCTTAGCATTGGGAAGGCTAAAGCAGGATGATCACGAAGTTGAGGGTACTTTAGGCTATTCACTATCCACTGCTGACAAATACACATCATTTTTACGTTCCCTGAAAGCTGAAGGAAGAATGAGTATGAAAGAAGAACAGGGATAATCAGAATAATTGAGAAAGGGGGGGGGCAGTTGGTAACTGCTCCTCATCTGCCAGGGTGTTTTTCTGAGTAAGCAAAAGGCTTTAATTGGGATTATTCCCATCCTATGAAAGAAGGAGAAACTGGCTTTCCAGGGAAGCACATCCAAATTGCAGCTAAAGATAAGAGTGGCATTATAATTCTAATCTCCATCCTCCACAAAGGAATGTGGTGGTGGGGCAGTTGTGTGTGTTATTAGTAATGAACAACTTTGCCTAGTACTGAGCTATAGGACAATGTCCTATCCATTCAGAATAATGTGCGGTGCTGTGAGGTAACAGAGCTCAAGATTTTGCAGACAGCTTTCTACTCCTCTTTTGATTGTTAATAGATGTAACTGACACAGTACTGCCTGGTTGCATGAGTTTGTCTTCATTTTCTTGGTTATATCTTTGGTTAGCTGTCATTATCATAGCTGAGATACCATCACCTAACCCAACTCTTGAATTTAGTCCTGTGATATAGTTTGAGTTACCTTTCTTTCTCTTTCTTGCTTTCTCTCTCTCTCTTTGTTGTATATGACGTGGGATAGAGTTCACCTTCACTTTTTTTGTGTCTGGTATCTATTACTTCAGCTTTTTATGTTTGGCAAGAGGGGTTGTAGGTTTTACGAGGCTGAGACAATTAGGCTAATATAGGTAGTATGAGAGGCTAGCCCTTGCCATCGGTGTAATGAACGTCTCCTGAGCAGACAAGGTGGCACCCTTCTTGAAGAGAGACAGTCTTTAGAGTACTCCACCTTAAGCAGCCTCTTATGTAGATTGTAAGATTATGTGTATTCCCCGAAAGGTAAACTAAGTTCAGAGAAGCTCAAAGGAACAAAGAGAGAGCATCACGAAGCAGGAGGAATTGTTACCATGAAGCCAGGGTGGAGTTTGACAATTTTAGAGTTGAAAGCATAGGCAACAAATAAAAGGTTCAAGTTATGGAGTAAGGAAGTAGAGAGCTCCCATTTGGCTGATTGTAGTTATTGTGTCATGGCAGGGTGGAAAACAGGTCTGTAAAGTTAGCTTGTGATCATTTCATTAAAACTACTGGAAAATAACCTGACAGCTTTAAGCTTTACTTTATGAGCAATGGGACGCCATTACAGAGCTTTTTAGGTCTGGAGAGAGCTCAGTCAGTAAAATGCTTGCCTCGAAAACATGAGGTCCTGAGTTTGATCCCTACAAGCCACTGAAGTAGATGAGCATGATGCCACATCGTGCAATTCCCTTGCTAGGGTGGTGGAGATAGGCCGATTTCTCGGGCCCACTGGCAGGCTGGCCTTGCTAAATCAGCAAGCCCCAGGTCTGTGAGGGACTGTGTCCCAACAAACAATGTGGGCATGTTCTTAAGTAGGCCACATGAGGGTGTCCTCTAACTTCCAAAGGCAGGTGATGCTATATGCACAGCCCACACAGGTGCACCTGTACACCTTTCCCCAACCCCCAACACACAAGGTGTTTGGTGTTGTGTACCTATAATCATAGAACTTGGAAGGCTGGAGCAGAAGGATCACAAGTTTGACACTAGCCTGAACTGCATAGCAAGACCCTGTTTCAAATACACAAAGAAACAGGCTATTAGGACAGTAGAGAAGAGGGATTAAACAGGGAAGAAAAAACCAGTTTTCTTCGTGAAGTGGTTTGGAGGGAGAGGAAACTAGTGAAAGTCAAGCCCTACAGTCCAGAAGTGAGCTAACTAAGACTTCAATTGCTGGTTAGACAGTCCATTTCCCACGCTTTCCATCACTACCCCTGAGCTGGCCCCATAGCCCTTGCTCCCTCCTCCTTACCTCTGCAGAGGAATTGCCCCTCTCCTCAGGTCTCTTACATTTCTGCTCCTCTAGGCCCTTGATAGCATCAGATGTTATGTCTTGAAGGAACCCCTGAAATGATTACAACAAAGAAATGAAGATGACAGAGGTTCAGCATCTTTAATCAGACTTTAATCAGTGTCGCAACAAGCACTAGGAATAGTGAGAATGTGGAAAGATGTTCCTTGCAACTTTACATACATACAAAAAAGGCATAGGCTATTGGAACTTGCATACCCAAGTGCTAGGGTTTAATTAGCAGCTGGTTCAGGGTAGGGTATTCTGATGTATTGCATGCACATTGTTTGAAAAGCTAGCTTCACCGTGTTTCATATCTCAAACTAATTAAATGTCATTTAAAAATTTGCTTCTTCCAGGTCTAGTGAAAAGCGCCAAATCAATAAACTAAGCTGTGGTCAGCAGAGAAATCAAGCCTGCACCTTCTACAGACACCACATGGTGAAGAAGGCTTCATTATATTCCAGTGTTGAATACAACAAACCTGTTCCTGCCAAACTCAAGGAACAGACCCAGGGTTTTGCAAAAATGTTTGGGTACAAATTCAGTCACCCTAGCTTTGTGTTAGGCTGTTCAGAAAACTCTCCCCTGGTCAGGGGCGGGACCTCTGCACCTCTAAGCACATCTCTGCCTGAATTCCCATGCTCCCTTAGAAGAGCTGAGCAAGGTTTTAAAAACCACACAGAGAAGCTAATAAATTTACATATAACCGAGGCAAGAAATTTCCACTTGCCTAGGGAATTCCATTTAAAAAAGATACATTAGGCCGTTTCTAAAAGAGAAGCACTTATTCCTCTCAAGAAGCAAATGCTAGAAATTGTTTGGAACAGGGGCCTCTGGTTTTAGTTGTTACTTTTTGTGTCTGAATTAAAATTCACAGACCTGTCTAGTTTCCCCTCTCCAGGGGGTTTGGTCCTATAGATATGGTAATTGGCACCATGCCACTTTCTACCATTCTCTTTATATTGCCTATATCTTAAAGGTCATGGTTATCAAAAGGGTCTTCAGAAAGTCTTTTTTCTAGTCAAGTTAAGCAGGACCCTGAACTGCCTATTATCTTGTGACTTTCTGGGAAAGTTTTTATAGAAAATAAAATGTAAAAAATAAGAGAGAGAATATTTATTCCTTGTTTTTATCACTTCCTTCTCTTTGTCTTGCTGTGCAAACTAATTTTCACTCTTTAGGAGAAAAAGAACAAGGGAGCCATTCAGTAACACTTGTTAGGCGGCTTCTGCTTAGTCACAGTATTGAGGTCATCTTGTTTTAAATGTTTCCCCAAGTGTTTTCACTTTTTGAGATCTTTTCACTATGTGAACAATTCCCATTTGGCTTCCTTCAGCACCGCTAATGCTAGCCTACCCTCTGGACACCCTTTGTAGTCACTGCTAGAGGGAGATCTGTGTTTGACCCTTTTAACACAGTGTATTTCAGGACCGTCGGTGCACATCACTGAGATCATTAGGAAGAGGGCAGGTACCATTTTATTTGTTGTTGTTATTTTTATCCTAAGCCACAGTTTCTGAGGCTTGGTCATGAATACAACAGTGCTTTCCAGGTCTGTGCTCCTGGTAAGTGGGAAGGAAGTCTGAAAACTCACTTCTATTTCTAGGTAAGACAGAAACATTTTAAACAATCTACTAGAAAAACTTCTCTCTCTCTCCTTTGACTCTCAATCTGTGTCCTCAGACATTTTATAGCCTTTGATACAGTTGCTAACACGATATTTGTACAGTCCTTTGCCTTGGCACCTTTATGCCAACATCCCAACTTTCTTATGATCTACTTTTCTAACTCCCCACTAGCTTCTCTTCTTTACCCTCATTGTCAGAACCTCAGGATTCAGTTCTGATTCTTGGTGGGACAGGTGTTGTTCTTCACCCCATGGCCATCCTTGTCTCCAGTATTACAAAGATCTAACCCTTTCTTCTTTGGGTCAATAATAGTGCCAGAAGCCTCATTCTGGGTTCTGTGTAATTACACTCTGGTGTCTCCATGTGAGTGAATAATGACCTTTATGAAAGAAAGACCTTTTCCTCTCTTCCTCATAGCTAAAGAGCTTGTAAAATAGTAAGTCAGCAAGTAAAAGTTGGCTCACTCAGTACTACCTTACTCCCAGTACTTAGCATTGCTCCCTAGTACTTATAGAACTCAGTACCTCTTCATTCATTTATGAAGCTTGATTAGCATTATAGAAATGATGTCAACCTTATCTTATGTCTTTCTTATGTCAGTGTGTCACTGCAATACCTGCTCTTCTAACAGATAAGCCAGATGCACAGCAAACATTATGGCTCTGTGTCTGTCTTCTCTCAACTTTGTGTTCCTTAAACTTTCATCCTGAATGTCATGGATCTTGTGATTTCCAAGAGATTCTTAGATCTTATTTCAGAGATTCCTTTGATGAGGGGATCTGAACACTTTTTTTATGTCTGCATATCTATAACTTCCCGTTTTGCAAGTGATGATATTAATTATTACCTATTGTTACACTGTCTTAGAGATTAAGAGGAGATTTAGCTGCCCTTTTGCCGTGAGTTTGCTGTTATTTTTTTAGCTGCATGGTGTTTTCTGAACTTGATAGACTAGTTCCTTTTTAAAAGCACATGCTAACAATTCAGGAATGCCGCCACAGTATTTGAAAGGTAGTCAAAGGCTGATTTAGTGTTACGATCAGTTCTAGATGGTGGTTCTTTAGATTTTGTGTTTTACTAGTCATAAAAAATGTAAAGACATAAAATGATATTAATATAGCATATTAAAATAATAACTGCTCTTGTTATCACTGTCATGTAAAAAAGACATTTTAACACCAAAAAAGTAGGGACTATCTGATGACAGTGTGAACTGAATAAGTTAAGCTTCATTATAGGATTTTATGTTAGACATACTTCTCTCATTTTGCCACGTATGATATAGCTTTTCTCATACACCAGAACTGACCTCGTGTCTAACTTTAGATAGCTACTGCTCTAGAACAGTGTAGGCAGACTGACATTTACTTTAACATTAAACCCCCAATTGTAAAAGGCTGACAGTTACCTCACTGTTCATCTAATATGCAGTAGATTACATTGTCCAGGCTGGCCCGACCTCCCATTTCACACACTCCTCTTACTGTGGGGCTCTGTCATTTCTAATGTAGAACTAGGAGTCTCTGATCTCTCTTAAATCCAGGGAGCCCATGACTATAGTTGAAAGTGATTCTGTGTCACTTCCAAGGCTAGGTTCTGAGTGGTGATGTGTCTTCTGCCTCAGTCTCTTAAGACACTGCCTTAGAAACCAGTCTGCGGGGAGACAAGCCAGGGCAGGACCCGTGGCTGGAGCCTGCAGCTCTGACTGCACTCCGTCCATCTAGCCATTGCTGCCAACCTGCCCAGACTGTGAGTGAGTCACCTTGGAAATGGGTTCTCCAAGCAAGCCACTATTTGATGCTACATGGAGTGGGAGCAAACTTCTTCTGCTGAGTCCTACCAGAATCCTGGACTTCTGAGATAAATAAATGTTCTTGTTTTAAGCTACACAGTGTTGTATTCATTGGCTACACAGCAAAATACATGTGCATGTCAGAGCTCAGAAATGTGAAGAGACATAACAGAGCCCAGAAATGTGTGGCTTTGATTCTGAAGCTGGGTGGTGGGTTGAAGCTGCAAAGGTCTAGTGGAGAACGTGGGTGACAGCGTCCAGGTCTCAAGTACAGCCGAGGGAGGACCTTTAGATACTCTAAGAGGTCAAATTAGTGGGAGTTTATTCAAAAGAGGAAAATGTCCCTTCAAGCTAGAGAAAAAGGCTCTCGTTATGAGGTCACTGGAGGTTTTCCAGGATGTTATTTAAGTAATAAACCCAATGATTTGGTGACTATGTCCCAACTTTGCCTCAGTGCCACCTAGTCCTTTCTAAAGTGTGAGAGGAAGAAAGGAACCGAGGTGAAGGAAGGAACATAACTTTCAAGTAAAACTGGAAAGAAATGTGAATGTGCCAGTGGATACTGGGTTTGAAATGGAAGTGGCTCTTCACTTCCCAGCCTTTCTAGACAACAGAAGTCATTAATGCAAGGAATGACTTCTGGAAAAAGATAAAATCCAGGGCAGAGTTACAGGGGTACCTGTTAAGAATTCAGAAACACCAAAGATGGTACCTCGGGATTCTCAGATATTCGGGCTGTCTTCATGTGGCTGGGAAGATGTTTTCTGGGTGTTCTAGGATGGGCATTATGGTACACACTTATGGAAACAGAATTGCAACATCTCTCTTTTCTAGCACTCACACATGTCAGCTTAAGGAACTGTCTGACCCACCTTTTCTAGGTCTAATGTTCACTCTTGACCAAATCAGTGTATTGGGAGAGGAACAATTATGAGTAACTCATCTGTCTTACATGCCTATCTCAGCCACACTGTGTAGTCTACCATCAGAAGCTAGGATCTGGGCAGAGCACACTTCAGCCTTCATCTCCCCAAGGCTACCAGAGACTCTGGGCTGGTTTTGCTCAAAAAGGCAAAATATAAACTTATGGCTTTTACAGAAGAGGTTATAATGAAGAGTAGCTTGGCCATCCCTGCAGTTTAGTTAGGTGCTGTCTCCACCTTTCAGTGGAGACAAATTTTGTCCAGTGAAGATAAATTTTGTCCAGATTTCCTAAGGTATGTGGACCTGGAGAGCCTGAATCATGAAACTTAAGCTATGAGAGTTGTACTCACAAGATTTGATGGAACCAAGAGAGCTTGAGGGGACAACAGTTGGACAGGAGCTAAACATGGCAGGGAAAGGCATTGTTTAAATGGTCCAAGGGAGTGCAGTTGAGGAGTCAAGGTGACAGCTATATAAAGTGAAAATTCAAATGAGAGAAAGCATATTGAGCTGGGCATGGGATGAGAGAAATGAAGGTAGCAGAGTGAAAGCTCTCCAGCAAATTTGGTCCTGTGATTTTAAAAGAACTTCACATCTATACAAATTAAGTTGTAGAGACTATTCTAGGGTGACGTGGATGTGTTAGTTGGTATTCAGGGGCATATATAAAAGCGTTGGCCATAATTCAGTCTCTAGAAATTGAGATGTCCTTTGATGTTTCTTCAGCACGTAAGTGATGCAAAAGATAATAGAATCGGTCAGGTGCAATGTTCCCCTTGGTGCTCCGTGGAAGAGCATATGTGTGGAAGAGCAACCTTGGTTAGTAAGGCATAGGAAGAACAGAATTTCACACACACAACTCAACCCATCATGACAGTAAACTTCAGACTGATGATTAGCATTCACTGAAGAAATATTTAATTATATTTGTTTCTAGTAATTAGGTTGGAGCCCCCTCCCTGAAAAAACTCCGACATGTTAGACACCAAGAATTTATTGATGAGTATGTCCCGAAGAGAGTGGGTGACATTGCACCCTCAAGCAAAAAAGCTAAAATTCAACGATGACTTTAATGAAGGAAAATGTAAACCTTAAATATTGAAAGGGAAGAAGAAAGGAAAATGGTCTAAAGGGACCGAAAGGGCAATAGGTGGCTAAGATAGATTTGACATGAAAGCAGAAGGGGAGAGGGAATGTGGGAGGAAAGCGGGAAGCACAAACGTGAGCAAAGTATAATAACGTACATTGCTCACATGTGATAGTGAAATCCATTATTTTGTATGCCGACCAGAAGTTAATTTAAAGAAAATGAGTCAGAGAGAAAGGCAGCACAGTGTTAAACGGGGTTAGGGATAAACTGGACGGAATCGGATAAGAAAAACGTCATGTGTGTTTTAAAGACACATAAAAACCCTTTTATGTGTTACATCAGGCAAAGGAAATCAGTTAAAAACAGTTGTGGGTGCAGACAACAGTATGGCCATTAAGAAATTCTTGCTTCTCTGCAACTCAATAACTCTTCTTGGATTGGAGGTGGGAATAATGAGTGCAGCCAATCAGAAGGAAAGCAGGTTGGCAAGAAACCAATAGGAAGTCAGGAAGGAAACAGCTTTTGCTTTGGAATCAGTTGGTGCTCTGGCAAACAGCACTACTGAGCCCTGTTCTTTGGGAGTTTGAGAGGCTGCATTTGATTTCAACTCTGAGCCAGCTTAGGCTTGGAAGAACACACTTCTGGTGAAGAACTTGGTTTTAAGGTCATTAACATGGGGATGAGGGCTTGGAGGACAGACCTGAAAGGCTGCTCGAGGGATAGGGAATAACCTGAAGATGTAATGCCTCCCCCACCCCATTTCTTTCTTTATATTAGAATATTTGTGACTGGTAACAAACACGTATAAAACAGGGGGGCAGAAAATAAAGCCTATTCCTGAGGCTACTCAGGACCTTTAGGAGGGTCTTAGGTTAAGGTTAGCTATAAGGAAAAGCAAAACAGCTCAAGTCCTTCTCGGGACCATCCCAAACATTTATGCAGGCTATGTCTTACACAGGACACCAAGTCAGTGGGGGCATCAGGAGTAAAATCCAGCCTGCTGTTGATGAGACAAGCCACATGACTGTTGTCAGGCCTCATTGCCCAGAGGAAGCGGTACTTTCCCCTAATTTAATCAAAGGCACCACACAGTAAAACCTCAATCTTTTCTGGTTTTTAAAAATATTGTTTACTCCCCGTCCTCACTCCCAACCTTAACCGATATGAGGCAACTTACCCTGTTTTTTTTTAATTTGCTGAGAGACGAAAATAAATAAAATTTGAAGTTAGAGAGTAAAGCAGAATTCCAGAGCGATTTGTACTTGGGGAAAACGAGGAAGATAATGTTGTCTTCGCTCCTTTCCTCTTAAAGATCTCACTCCTTCTAGTGTTTATGGTGATCCTCCCTGCAACTTTAATGAGAGTCAAACCCTTCTCCTCGGTCTCTGAGAGACTCACTGCTCCAAGCAAGCAAGGATCAGATTACCATAGCAGCAGAAGTACACTCGCTATCCACACGTAGGTAGCACCATGAGGATAAAATGCCAACGCTGCTGATAGCTCCCTGTAAATATTCCTGGAGCACGAAGGAGAATGAGCGACATTAATGTGCTCAGATCTGAGTGTGCTAGCCACCTTAGGACAGGTGGAGGGTGGATGAACTGGATCCCAGCAGGCCTCATGGGCTTCTTCTTTTTTTTTTTTCTTGTTACAACAGGATAGTCTGCTATAGTGCCAGTTAGTCCTCGAAAAGCAATGCCAGACAACAATATTTCTTTCTGGGCAGCAAAAAATGACAACAAGCCCGATTTACTGTGTGGGAGGCCAGCTGACTACTTTGTGGTCCAGAAGCACTTCATGATTCTTATCTGTGCTACCACTGTGTTGGGAGGTAAGTAGCAGTGGAAGGCTCTCCTTCATCCTTAGAACCTTTTCTCATCTTGGAAGGAGACCGCAGCTACAGCTAGAAAGCAGCCAGCAGAACCTCAAGAGGTGAACGAGGGCTGTCAGAACAGCTTCGTTCATTTCTAAGCAGCACTTGTGTAATATCTTTTATTCAGTAACACTGGCTGAGCATAGTAGGTGGATTAAGGAGAGAGAGCAGCTGCCATCACGGAGCTTTTTCAAGGGGGAGGTAGGCAAGCAGGTCGTTATGAGGCAACGCGCTAAGTGTAGACATAAAGAGACTGTCGGGATTCTCTGGGAGCGAGGAGGAGGGAGGTCCTGAGACTGCCCACATGACCAGGCCTGCCCTAACCAAATATCTGAGATGAGGGGAGACAGCTGGACAAAGAACACAGACAATCCACAGTTTGCATAACTGAGGTCGTTAAATTTATTTATTATGGCTTTAAAAAAAGATTTCATTTTATTATATATGTGGAAATGTTTCGCTTATATACATGTTTGTGTACCATGTGTATATAGTGCCAACAGAGGCCAGGAGAGAGCTTTAGAGCCCCTAGAACTATGTGGTCACTGCTGCTGGTGAGCTGTTATGAATACCAGTTCTGGGAACTGAACCTGGGTCCTTCTGGAAGATCAGCTAGTGTTCTTAACCATCCCGCCAGCTCCTATAATGGCCTTTGATGGGATTTTCCTCTACTCCACCCACTTTACCTGCCTAGAAGAAAATTAGAGAGGGCTTTGTAAATAAAGGCCTCCTAAACATTGATTAAGAATTCAGCAGGTATAGTGAATGGTATTCATAGAGAGAAAGTAACCCAGTCAATAACACAGGTGCTTTATTCTATAGCTAATTCCTATGATGAGAGTTTCTAGGTCTCTGCAAAAAGTTGTGGTTTTTTTTTGTTTGTTTGCTTTTTTGTTTTTTGTTTTTTTTTACTTAGGAAAAATACCAGCTTCTCTAAAATCTTTTCTGGAGTCAGGAAGATTACTAAGGACTGAATAATGAAACAAATATGTGTAAGCCATGAACTTTGATAACTCTAGGTATACCCTGGGGATGTAAAGTTACAAAGGGCATTGCACAGACAGTGCAAAACTGTCTTGTTACCTGGGCTTAAGAATAAGAACTATTCAAGAGTTACTCGTGGACTTGGTTTAACCTCAGGCTGGAAAGCAGGAAGCACAGGCTCTCAGCTGCCAGTGAGTCTTGCTTTACGCATTTGCTTCATGCATAGTCTCCATCTTGTGTGTCTGGAGGAGAAAAAGAAAGTCTTTGACAAAACAGGCTTAAAGGCAGCCGGACAGTGACAAGTGCCTTTTGCGACTTGCCCTATAAAGGAGGCTTTCTTCATGGTACAATCATTGCAAGTATTCTTGTCTTTCACAAAAAGTTGTGGAGTATAGGTTATTTAGCACAGAATAAATAGTTACTAACATAAGACTAACTACATGGATAATAAGTTTGGCCCTTTCTTTCATTTTCACCACCAAAACCATTGGTAAGACACCTATAGAGGGACCCTAACATGTTTCTGCGTAAGCAAGTGGGAGGCTGGTGAAGCCTCAATGTTTTCCGTGTTCTTCTGCGAGGGATGCCTAATTAATGTGTATCTTATACTTAACAAATTGTGTCTGTGGGCCAGTAAGATGGTTTCAGGAGGTAAGCCTGTCTACCTGAGTTCAGTCCCCAGAACCCACATAGGGTGGAGAGAGACCCAAATCCACAAGTGTACAGAGTCCTTGAATCTCTACACACACACACACACACACACACACACACACACACACACACACACACACACACACATCACAAATCCAAATAGCATTTGTAATAATTATTAACTCTTCACAATACTATGATTCAGAAGAAGTTGAAAATTAAATACTTATGTTGAATATTAATTACATTATTTTGAAAATTAAATAATCTCTTTCAAAAAGATTTTTATTGACATGTAATATATATACATATGGGTTATAGTACAGCTTGACACAGGTATACAATGTGTACCAGGCTGGCCTTGAACTCACAGAGATTCACCTGCCTCTGCCTCCCTGAACACTAGGATTAAAGGGGGGGGGTAATTACTATTTTGAAACTATAATCCATATTTTTATTTTTTAGGGTTTTCGAGGATGGTTTTAAAGAATTCTGAGGCCTTTGTCTTGATGATTCTCTCTCTGTCAGGATTTGTGACAGGGCGGCTGGCCTACCATTTTGTTGAGGTACTGTATACATAATAAGTTAGAGAGTAAGTCAAAGGTCAAACACCTCAAACAAGGTCCACTCCTAATGTACAAGTTTTCCTTCTTCTGTAATTCTGGGAGTCAAGCATGGAACATATGCATGCCAGGCAGAAGCACGCTGTCAGTTATCCACATCAATTAAAAAAAAAAAAAAGAACAGGTATTCAAATAATTTCATACAGCATCGAGCATTTTTTCAAAGACACATAGAAAATACAATAAGAGAGTTATATGTTAGGAAATCTTGAAATGAAGAAGTAATTCAGAAGTGAGGAAAATTCAGCTGCATTGGCAGGTTCCTTGTCATTCTTCTCTGAGCCTTACCTTTTCCCCCTTGTTACTGCTTTTGAATTATTGTTCCTTTCCTTTGTGGCTACACTGGCTTATTTCCTGATGTTCACTTTAAACACGTAGAGACTTTACAAAGGGCAGCACCTCTTTCCTTCTCTAAGATTCATTTATTTTATGTGGATGGGGTGTTTTGCCTGCATGTATGTAAGTGCACTGTGTGCGTGCCTAGTACCCATGAAAGCCAGAAGAGGGTGCTAGATCCCCTAAAACTGGAGTTACAGTTTTAGTCAATGTGTGGGTGTGGGGAACTTCACCTGGTCCTCAGTAAGAGCAGCACCTGCTCTTAACTGCTAAGCCACGCCTCCAGTTCCCATAGCAGTTATGTTCACGATGAAGCATCGTTGCTCTTTTCTTTCAGATTAAATACAAAGCATGCATCATCCACAACATAGCCACGAGAGAAATACTCCTTGGTTCTTTCAATTTAGTAATGCCTGGCTTGCTTTAATAGCAGTGCAATGTGGATTAACCTTTTGTCTCCCTCCAATGTTTCATTTTTTTTAAGATGGAAAATAATACTTATAGCATAAGTACTATAGGGCTGCAAAGGCCTACCAGTCTCCCCAAATCCCACCACTCCCACGAGCTAACATCGTTATCTACTACATGCCACACTCATTTTTTAAGTGCTCTGCACTTACAGATTTACCAACTCATTAACCCTTAAGTCAGTGCATTCATTCCTGCAGGAACGCGACGGTACTAGTGTTCTCTAGCCCCTTTGCAGACGGGGAAATGGGACACGGAGAGGTTAGAGGATGCAGCTGTTAAATTGGAGTGGTCTGGAATAAACTTTTAGGAGAGAATAATCATAGCGCTTCAACCACTGCTGTGTTTTCCATTACTTCATGTACCCCTTTTTAAGCCCCTATATAGATCACACCACCACCTACGCATCTTATTTCTCTACTGACGAAATGGGATATTTCTTTTCAACCCTAAGCAGAGTCCCATGAGGCCGCAGGTATATGTGTGAGGATGTATAATAGATATCTGAAAACAAGTATCTAGCAGCCTAATAAAATACTTTTCTGTGGATTGGATAGTGACATCAGTGGTAAGGGATATCGTTTCTGGTTCTAAGCAATGCTCACGTAAAACGTATCAGGAAAGGTCAGTTTAAAAGGAGGAAAGGGTGGAAAAGAAGGAGCTGGAGAGACGGCTCGGTGGCTGAGAGCACTCGCTATTCTTGCAGGGGATCTGGGTGATGACTCACAGCCCTTTGACACTCCAGTTCTAGGGGATCTCACACTCCACCCTGGTCCATCCTGGGGTAACGAATGCATGTGGTGCACATATATACACAAGGAAGGCCAAAACAGTTACAACTGGAAAAACACATCTTCAAAAGGGGAAAAGATATATTTGGGCTCACGGTTTTATACTTTTCAGTCCTCGGTTGTTGGCTCCATGGCCGCTGTGGTATGTGAGGAGATGGCACGTCATCATGGCAGAGGATTGGACAGAGCAGGGCTGCTCACCTCATGACAGAAAGAGCTAGAAAGGAAGGGGTCAGGACGAGATATGCCCTAGAATGTCACCTCAGGGACCTTCCATACAGCGCCCGTATCCTAAAAGGCCAACGATGAAGTTAGCATCCTTATGATCCACGCCCCAGTCCATAAAGTCGCTTGTCGCTGCTTGCTGGAACCAAGGCCTCAATCACAAACCTTTTCCTTCCGGGGGCAGGGTGGGGGCGGGGCACGCTGCCAAACCACCGCAGTAACAGACTGATTTTTCCTCGTATTTGTTATTTTAGGTGCACCAAATTGTCTACCCTCTTCTAAAAACACCAAGTTTTTCACTTTATTGTTATTTTTTACCTTTAATTGTATTCGTGGCTGCTTTGGATGTGGACTTTTATATAGTCAAGAACGTGTTATGGCAGGTAAGAAAACATCTTAAGACAGCTAACCATCTTTGCTCTGTAGAGTGGGGTGGGGTGGGGTGGGGGATGAAATTAATGTTTGCTGAAGGACTGCCACATTTAGGATCCGACTAAAGAACATCTCAGTTTTGCAAACTGAGCAAACTGAAGCACAGAGGTCACAAGAGAGTCAGAAAATATTTAGGTCTGGGTTCCCGTCCTAACACAGCTTCATCTTGACTGTGTCTTTGCTGCTGGGATTGTTGTGTTTATCTTCCTCTTTTTCCCTGATTATGCTTTCTGCACTATTATATTATATTTTCAGAGAACATTACCCCTCCCCCAATTTGGGTTTAACTCTGTTCTTTTTAGCATCTTGAATTAAAATTAATTGAGTTGTAGCATTTTAATGGTATTTTGCATAAGCAGGGTGTAATTTTTTTCCTCTTTTCGCCTGATCTCATCATGTTTTGACTTTTAGTGTTTTTGTTAGTACTCAATTCTAGTTTTTAAGAAAAGCTTTTTGGGGATGGGGGACACATTCATTCTCTCTTAGTTATGTGGCCTTGGCTGGCCTGGAACTCACTACGTAGACGAGGCTGACCTTGAATTTACACGGTTCTGCCTGTTGGGGTTAAAGGCATGCACCACCATGTGTGCAGGGTGCAGATCGTTGGGCAGTTAAGCGGAGATGTGCAAGTCTGTGGTACGTTGATTTAGAGCCCTTCGGGTACATTGTATCCCCAAGCTCTGAACAATTCTATGCCAGTTAAAAATAATAAAGAAGTGACTGGAGACATGGCTCATACTTTAGTCACCCGCTGCTCTTCTAGAGGACCTGGACTTGGTCCCCAGTACTCACATGGCAGATCTGTCGCCCACTTCTGGCCTCCATGGGGACCAGGTAGTACACAAGCCACAGACATACGTGCGGGTAGAGTACCCATGCACATAACATAAAAGAAAGAACGAGGTTAAAAAGAAAAAACTGGTGACTGTGACCAAAGTACATTGTGTATATGCATGAAATTCTCAAAGAATAAGTAAAAAAAAAAACCCCTTACATTATTAAAAATAATAAAAGTAAAGAAATCCTGTAATTCAAAATATAGTTCTTGAATGTGAGTAGACGCAGCCACGTTGTCTCTGGGTGGTGTAAGGCTGTGCGGTGAGCGAGCAGACGCGGCCGCGCTGTCTTCGGGCGGTTTTGATGTAATGCTGCGTGGCGCACCGGTTCACAGGTCTTGCTGACAGGACTGATCAGTTTTGGCACAGCCTTTGTCATAATCGCATATGTGGTTCTGAAATTCAACGAAGACTCGTGGGACCTGCAGTGCTGTTTACTCTTCAGCATCACCCTGTGCATGATAGACCCTCTGAATTCCGTCAACTCGCTCAAGACTATCGGTACGTCAGGTTGTCTTTGCTAACTTTGAGGGTATGATGACGTTATGCTACTGCCTTTGGATTATATATTTTTCTTTGCATGGTTTATGTGTTCATGGTTTATGCGAAGGGATAATCAGAGTCTGAGTAATCTAGTGTTTAACCCTATCATTCAGAGATCACGTGGAGACATTCCAGTGGAATAAGTGGAAAACTGATTTCCCTTAAAACCAAAACTATAAATATGCTACTTTAGAAATAACAATAACGATGATGATAGTATCTCAACTATATATTTTATTTTAAATTTTTTAAATTATTTATTTTTTATTAATTACAGTTTAATCACTTTGCACCCCAGCTGTAGCTACCTCCCTCATTCCCTCCCAATCCCATTCTCCCTCCCTCATCTCTTCCCATGCCCATTTCCAAGTCCACTGATAGGAGAGGTCCTCCTCCCCTTCCATCTGACCCTAGCTTATCAGGTCTCATCAGGACTGGCTGCATTGTCTTCCTCTGTGGCCTGGTAAGGCTGCTCCCCTGTAAGGAGGAGGTGGTCAAAGAGCCAGCCACTGAGTTCATGTCAGAGACAGTCCCTGTTCTCCTTACTACGGCACCCACTTGGAGACTGAACTGCCATGGGCTACATCTGTGCAGGGGTTCTAGGTTATCTCCTTGCACGGTCCTTGGTTGGAGTATCAGTCTTAGAAAAGACCCCTGTGCCCAGATATTTTGGTTCTGTTGCTCTCCTCAACTATATATTTTCTTTTTTTTCATTTTTAATAAAATTTTTTTGTTTATTACAACTTATTCACTTTGTATTCCAGCTGTAGTCCTACCCTCATTCCCTCCCAATCCCATTCTCTTTCCCTCATCTCCTCCCATGTCCCTTCCCCTGTCCACTTATAAGGGAGGTTCTTCTCTCCTTCCATCTGACCCTAGCCTATCAGGTTTCATTAGGACTGTCTTTCTTTCTTTCTTTCTTTCTTTCTTTCTTTCTTTCTTTCTTTCTTTCTTTCTTTCTTTCTTTCTTTCTTTCTTTCTTTCTTAAACATAAAGTCAGGTTTATTAAGAGACAGTTCTAAAAGAGAGAGAGAGACAGTTCTTAGGTGGGTTCACCAGTCTCACAGGGAGAGGTCAATGAAGTCTCCCCTTCAGGCTAAAGCAAGGGGGTCTTATAGAGCAAAGGAGTAATGGCTGTTAGCTAGGAGCTGGGATTGTGCCCATACATGGTCAAAAGCTGAGCCCCTTGAGGGTGGGCACTCTTGTGTAGGTTGCCAGGAATGCAGAGGTAAGGGGTGATGATTGCATTAGCCTGGAGCTTTCTCTCTGCAGGCAGGGTTGAGGGAAGGAGAGTGGACAGGTTTGCCCAGCTTGTGTGGGGGCAAGCAGGAGTTCTAACCAAACATTGCCTACTGGGAGGAAAGAACCAGGCAAAGCTAGGATGTCTAGGAGCAGCCCTTGGTGTGCAAGGTCTTTCTTAATTCAACTCAGTGGATCAAAGCCTCTGCACAGGGCTAACCTCAAGGCAGATGAAGTCTGAGAGAGGGAGCCTGCTGGACTGGAAGATCACTAGAGTTAGGTATTGTGGGGCTCTTGCCTTCCAGCAACTTCTAACTTGTACAACCACTTTGGAAATCAATCTGGTACTTTCTCCAAGACCTAGCTATATCACTTCTGGGCATATATCCAAAAGATGCCCCACCATATAGCAAGAACATTTGCTCAACTGTGTTCATAGCAGCTTTATTCATAAAAGCTTGTCCAGTTTTACATGTTAGAGAGGCAGCTGCAAGTCACTCGGGTAACCTGTTGATCTCCAGGATTAGAAGTTGCTGGAGGGCAAGAGCCCCACAATACCTACTCTGGTGATCTTTCAGTCCAGCAGGACTGTTTTTCATAGCCTTCCTCTGTGGCCTGGTCAGGCTGCTCCCCCCTCATGGGGAGTGGTCAAAGAGCCAGCCACTGAGTTAATGTCAGAGCCAGCCCCTGCTCCCCTTACTAGGGTACCCACTTGGACACTGAGCTGCCATGGGCTACATCTGTGCAAGGGTCCTAGGTTATCTTCATTCATACTTGGAGATGATACTTGGTTAGAGTATCAGTTTCAGAAAAGACCCCTAGGCCTAGATTTTTTTGGTTCTGTTGTTCTCCTTGTGGAGCTCCAGACCCTTCCAGGTCTTTCTATCTCCTCCTTCTTTCGTAAGATTCCCTGCACTCTGCCCAAAGTTTGGCTATGAGCCTCAGCATCCACTTTAATACCCTGCTGGGTATAGTTTTTCAGAGGCCCTCTATGGTAGGCTCCTGTCTTGTTCCTTGTTTTCACCTTCTTTCAATGTCTAGCCCATTTGCCTTTCTGAATGAAGATTGAACATCTTACCCAGGGTCCTTCTTCTTGCTTAGCTTCTTTAGGTGTACAGATTTTAGTATGATTATCCTATATTCTGCTTCTGGTATAGCTCACTCAGGGTGGTCTTTTCTAGATCCCACCATTTGCCTGCAAATTTAATGATTTCCTTGTTTTTAATTGCTGAGTAATATTCCATTGTGTAGATGTACCACAATTTCTGTATCCATTCCTCAGTTGAGGAGTATCTGGGTTGTTTCCAGCTTCTGGCTATTACAAATAAAGCTGCTACACACATAGTTGAGTAAATGTCCTTATTGTGTACTTGAGCCTCTTTTGGATATATGCCTAGGAGTGGTATAGCTGGATCTTGAGGAAGCAGTATTTCTACTTGTCTGAGAAAGTGCCAGGTTGATTTCCAAAGTGGTTGTACAAGTTTACATTCCCACCAGCAATGGAGGAGGGTTCTCTTTTCTCCACATCCTCTCCAGCATGTGTTGTCACTTGAGTTCTTGATCTTAGCCATTCTGATGGGTGTAAGGCGAAATCTCAGGGTTGTTTTGATTTGCATTTCCCTGATGAGTAAGGATGTTGAGCATTTTTTTTAAGCGTTTCTCTGCCACTTGATATTCCTCTATTGAGAATTCTCTCTTTAGCTCTGTACCCCCTTTTTTAATTGGATTACTTGATTTGTTGCTGTTTAACTTCTGGAGTTCTTTAACTATATATTTTCAATTACTATTGTTTCAAGAAACAAGGTGAAAAAGATTGGTCAGGTCCAGTTTTCTCAATTAATAATAACAATAATAATAAAAGTCACTTAAGTGATCAGTTTGGGTTTTTATCCAATGATTTATATTAAACAGCCGCTTTAATTTTATTTTTGAGACAGGGTTTTACTGTGTAGCTTTGGCTTACCTGAAGGCTTACCAGGCTGGCCTTGAACTCAGAGATCTGCCTGCTTTTGCCTCCTGAGTGTTGCGTAACAGTTGCTTTTAAAAGACAGGGTTATGAAATCCTCGGTCTATCAATTTGTATTCACACTAGGCTGCATAATATACTGCCATAGGTCATAGCTTCTTAAATTTGTGTTCTATGCTTCTAAGCAAAAGAAGCCAAGGGCTGGTAGACAATACTCATCAAAGCTCACTCTATCATACATTACTGTATAGGTAGAATAGCAGGAGCTGGGAAATGAGCAAAATGTATGAAAAAGACAGTTAACCAATAATGGACATTAGACAGTGTAGGCCTGTGCATCTGGAAGGGTAAGGAGAAGGAGAAAGACAGGAAGAAACAGAGAGGGAGGAGGGAGAGAGACAGAGACAAACAGAGCAACAGACAGAGACAGACAAAGATCTTTAACAGCTCCTGCTTCCGCTTTCCATCTGGACCGAGCTTTGGTCCTTGGATGGAGAGCAAGAACCTCCAGGGTTGGGAATCTGAAAACTAGACTTCATTGAAGAGTTGCTGTAGAGATAAAAGCTACTTGAAGGAGGCAGGGTGGAGGTCTGGTTTTGGAAAGGGTAGAGTGGCCAAGGCTGGAGAAAGCATATACTTTAAAGAGTAGAAGAACTAGTGTCCTTTAGATTGTCTACATTTGTGGGAAACAACCCTCATAGTTCATGGGGTATCAGTTAGAATGCTCAGAATAGTATCGCTTCACTAGTCTGCAGTGCTGTGACCCATTGTCCTTGACATGGCTGAGCCTTCCTCAACAACACACATTCACTCAGGACTTCACTCTTCCAGAGCTTCTTCCACTTGCTACATTATGGTTTCAGCCTTAGACTGAGGCTGTTCTGGTGATACACAATGAAGTGTGAAGCAAGACTCAAAAGTTAAACAGGCTGGGTGTGGTGATGCACGCTTTGAATTCCAGCACTTTGAATTAAAGAGTCAGAAGGCAGATGGATCTCTGAATTCAAGACTAGCCTGTTTACCTAGCAAGTTCCTGACCAGCCAGGGTTCTATAGTGAGACTTTATCACACACACACAAAAAGATGTTTCCAAGTAATTTAATTGGGTTATGGACCATTCTTGTGATGTTTTGGCAAAGAATGTGGCTACTTTATGTCCTTGTCCTAAAACTCTTCATGAAGCTAAATTGAAATTCTGTCTTTCTTTCTTTCCTTCTTTCCCTTTTCTTTTTAGTTATTTTTTTCTTTTTTCTTTTCTCTGTGTAACACTGGGTGGCCTGGAACTTGCTTTGTAGACCAGGCTGGCCTGCCTGCCTCTGCCTCCCAAGTGCTGGGCACCACCATGCCTGGCAATCGCCCTCTTTCACTTTTTCTTTCTTTCTCCTAATTTAATTGAAAAAAGATTTTTTTTTTACACAATGTATTCTTATATTCTGTTCACAGTTTCTCCTCCCCTAACTCCTCCCTGATTCTCTCTACCTTCCTGCCCACTCAAATTCTTACCCTTTCTTCCTCTTTTGTTAGAAAACAAACAGGATTACAAAACAAACCAAACAAAAAAACCCCCACAGGACAAAACAAACAAGCAAGAAAAAAAAAAAGAGCCAAAGAAAAAAATACAAGAAACACATATAGATTTGGGGACACACATATTCATTCACACAGAAATCCCATAAAAATACAAAATCAGAAACCATAATATATGCGCCAAAGATCTGTACGGCTTAAAAAACATCCCAGACAAAGCATCATGAGACAAAACAAAACAAAAAAAAACCCAAACCACCAGCACCAACAAAATCTCCAAAAATACCTGTGAGTTCCTTTTATGTTGGTCAACTGCCGCTGGGTTTGGGGCCTGTCCCTCAGTATGGTTTGTATACCCAGTGAGACACTTTTGGAGAAAACACATTTTTTCCTTTGAAAGGAGTTGTCATTTGGAGCTAGCTTCCAGGTTAGGGGGTGGGAGCCGCATCCACCTCTCTCAGTGCTGGGACCTTTTTTGGTTTAGACTTACCGAGAATCTGTGCATGTTGTCAGTCTCCTTGAGACCATATGTGTGTCAGCCTTGTGTCTAGAGGGCCTTGTTTCCTTGGTGTCTTCTATCTCCACTGACTCTTAACGATCTTCCTACCTCCTCCTCCGCAAAGTTTCCCTAGCCAGGAAGATTTGATAGCGACATCCCACTTAGTTCGGCAAAGTGCTTTCCAGGCAGTCTGATATTGGCCCTGTCACATGGTCGCTGATAATCACTCTTGTGCAAGCCTAAATGAGAGAAAACAAGCAGCGCAGAAAAGAAATTATAAAAAAGCACAGTTTGGGAGCGAGGGAAGCACTAGGATATGTAATGTTGGAGCAGAGGCTTTTGCTCAAAGCAGTAAGGAGAGGCCTGATAAGAAAAGGGAGTGATGACCTCAGGGCGAAACCCTATACAGCTAATCCTGAAATTTCTGAAAATAAAATGTCTGAGGGATTTTCTGGTCCTAAGAAGCAACAACAAATCAAAGCTTATGCAGATGTTGTTAAGAGTCCGCTTAGGTCCAACACAACTCAAACACCAGGTCAAGGCAGATGACAAATAATTTATGATAATCAAGCCTCTACTGATCAATCAGGGTCGCAGAACAGACTCGAGAGTTGAATGGCAACCCTGAAGAGAAGTCATACAGCACATTTAAAGGATGAAGTGGGCGTGTGGGGGTGGGGGTGGGGAGCTTGTAGCGTTGTCCAATCGTATTTTGCTGAGCAAGGGAATTTCCACCAATCAGAATAGGAGTTGGTTCCTGGATTTGGGAAGATGGACTTAGTTTGATCCTGGCAGCAAGATGTAGAAGTTGTCCTTGAAATGGGTGCACTCAAACAACTATCTCCTTACAACAGAAGCTGTTCAGCTGTTGGGAAATCCCCAGCTCCTCTAGAGCCTGGGACCTTAGTTCCCCTCAAACCCCCTTCCTGCCATGACTAAATGGACTCTGAAAACAAAATGGCAGCATTTAGAGCAAGTCTCTTTTGCTTGTTCCCAACAATGTAATTCAAAGAGCAGGCCAGGCTCCATTTTAAGCAGGCAGCTGAACTTGACAGTGTTGGCACTGTGGTTCTCACTTTAGAGTCATGAAGGATACAGGAACAAATGGCTTTTGGAATCTTCCTCCAAGGTTAAGGAAAGCCACGGAGGCCAGGCATGCAGCAAAAGATTTCCTGCACGGAGGCCCTGAGAGACCTGAATTGTCTGAGCTGTGTACAGGAAACGGGACCAGCCCAGGCGAGAGAAGAATGTTACAGTCAGCAAAGCCGGAAGGGTGAAGCCATCTCAGCTCTTTGACATCAGATGTGGTGCTACAGGTTTCAGAGGCTGTCCTGCCAGGTGTTCAGTAAATCCACATTCTGCCTCCATTCTGCCTTTTTTTTGAATGGTAATGGATAGTCTGTGCTGTTGTGTATTGAAAGTACATAATTTGCTTTTAGATTTTACAGGGGGTTACAGTTAAGAGATTGCCTTGCATCTCAGAAGAGACCTTGGATGTTGGATTTTGAAACCGTGTTGAGGCTGTAAAAGACAATGGGGGCTTTTGAAGTTGGACTAAAAGCATTTTTCATTTATAATATATGGGGGCCGGGGAATGGAATGTGATGGTTTGAGTGAGAAATGCCCCCTAAGACTCATATATTTGAATACTTGGTCCTCAGTTAGTTGGACAGTTTGGTAAGGATTAGGAGGTGTGGCTTTGTTGGAGGAGGCATGTCCCTGAGGGGAGGGCTTTGAGATTTCAAAAGCCCATGCCTTTCCCAGTTATCTCTCTGCCTCTTGTTTGTGGATTAGGTGTAAGTTCAGCTACTGCTCTAGCCCCATACCTGCCAGCCTGCCTGCTGCCCCGTTCCCCACCGTGATGTCATGGACTCTAACCCTCTGAAACTGTAAACACAAGATAAACCCTTCCTTAAAGAAGCTGCCTTGGTCATCTTATCACAGCAAGGGAACAGTAACCAAGACGCAGACTGACTAGGAAGAGGAAAAGGATGAGGACAGTTGAACATTAGCGTTTATTTTTCTCTGCTTCTTGACTCACTCAGAACAGGAAGCCTCATATTTCTGCTGCCATGAATTTCTCATTGTGATGGACACTATACTAAAACTGAGCCATATTAACCTTCCCTTCCTTGCTTCTTCCTTTCTTTTTGTTTTTTATATGTGTGTTGGAGGGTGGCTGATTATATGTATATGCAGCATGAGTGTGCAAGTGCCCTCAGAGGCCAGGAGCAGACCTCAGAAACCCAGGGGCTGCAGCTGCAGCGGTTGCAAGCTAATCCAGTGTTGGGAAGCAAACCGGGGTCCTTTGCAAGAGCAGAAAGTGCTCTTAACTGTTGAGCTGCTTCTCCAGCCCCTTAGGCTGTTTGCTGTCAGGCACTTTGACACAACAACGAGAAAAGTGACTAATTAAATTAATTAAAAGTAATTAAATTACCTAAAATTAATTAACCAAATTAATTCATATATAACCACATACATTTTAAATGTATAGTACTACACTATGAAACATTATATATTTACATATAATCAATATATTTAATAAATGCAATTAATTAAATTAGCTAAAGTTAACTAAAAAGTAAGTTTACACTCCCTTCTCATAATCAAGGAGCAGACCAACCCAGCCTAGGCGTTCTACACAGTGTGGAAGCATTGGGGAGGCAGATAGGAGAGTCTAATGGTCACCCTCCTTCTTACTTAAATGAAGGGGTGTAGTCTCAGATCCGGTCAGTGTGAGGTCTTCGCTGTCTTCTAGTCCTTAGAGACTGTTAGGCTTTGTGTCCAGGGAGGGAGGTTAATTCAAATCCAGCTCCCTGCAACGTTTCCCACAGGGGAAGCTCTCCATTCCCCACATGGCGTGAGCTGTAGTCATCAGAATGTACAGAGGCACCATCGTGTTTGTGTCCAAACATCAAATTCTTCACATCATCAATATCATTGTGATAGTGTGACCATTTGTGTTATCGCTAAAGCAAGTATCCAGTGTGGAAGGAGGCGACTGTTCCAGTCAAAATCAGTTTTTTAATTCTCAGGAGATGAAAGACACTGTCTGGAGACTTACAGGAAAACCAGAGAATGACTAGTGTGATAGTTTTGGCAGGAAAGTGTCAGATTCAAGGGCCACCACTAAAACTGAAGAAGAAAAAAAATACTTCATCAGAAGGGGGGGGGGGGAATCAGAAAATTCAAAGATTGAAATTTTGCTTCTAGCTGTTTGTCCTGACCTGTGAAACCTGTATCCTGTTCATTCCTTGCCAAATTCCACAGCAATTTAATTCATGTTAAACAAAGGAGATCACTTTATAACACTATGATTTCTAATGAAGAAAGCAAATTCACATCTAAAATTAAAATCTAAATATACCAGAGAAGTAGTTTCCACTAAGAACTTTCTGCCTTTTGAATGGATTGCATCTGCGTCGAGCCTTACTTTTGTCCTTGTCAACGAAACTAACTCAGTAATACTGGGTCTACCATAAGTCCTGGGTACTGCTTGACAGAGCAGCTTGCATGCTCTGAGGACATTGTTCCATGCAGTTGTTATTTTGTTTGTGCATTTGCATTATATCAAGTGTAATAAATTATGAATCTAAGCACATTGTTAAGCCATTGGTGGCTGTTTTTTTCTTGTTGTTTTTTTGGTTTGTTTGTTTTTTTATAACTCAACACAGACCTCAATTAGGAAAATGCTCTCATCAGATTGGCCAGTGGGCAGACCTATGGAGCATTTTCCTGATCGATGGTTAATGTGGAAGAGCCCAGGTGGTACTGTAATAATGTTTATTTTTAGCCCTGTAATTATTACGGGGGTCTATCTAACCCGCTATGATAATCAATAAAAGACACAGACTCCTGACAGCCTTACTTCACCTGGAGCAGGGCAGATATTAACCTTCTAAACTCCCAGGTTGCCTTCCATACATCATTCCATAAATGCTTGCTTATCCTTCCTCTGGGCCAATTTCCTCTGTGCATGCCTATCAGCCTTGTGCTTCTTCCTTTTTCCTCCTCCTGTACTTGTCTCCTTTCCAATATCCTCTGTTCCCAAAGCCCCTGAACCTTAGCCATACCTCCCACCTTTTAATCAGCCAATCAGGGATAACTGGGGAATGTCCTTCTCATCTGCCCTGACCTCCCTCCTTGATTGGCTTTGATAAGGAAATGGAAACCAAATGAATCCTTTCCTTCCCAAGTTGCTTGTGATCATGCTGTCTATCACAGCAACAGAAATCTGACCAGAACAGTAGCATTGAGTGAGTGTATTTACACATGGCAAACACCGCACATCAGGCTTTTTTTTCTTTTTCTGGTTTTAAAAGAGGATCTAGCAAACGAGCTCTAATGGATGCCAGACAAGAATTCTATTGCTTAGCTACATCCCCAGCCCAGATGAGGTCCTTTTTAAGTTTTGGAGAGCTAGATTATTGGCATACCACTGGACATGGGAGATAGGGGAGGCCCAAAACAAATTTTGAGAGAGGCAAACCACAGGGTTAGTGAGGAAAAAGATTACTCTGCAAAGAAAGGGCCAGTGAACTTGAAGACACAACAGTGGGAACTATCCAAAAGGAACGAGGGAAAGAGACAGGGAGAAACCGAGCTTCAATAAGCTGTGGGACAAACACAGAGGACTCAATATATTGAGTCCCCAAGGATGGTAGGCAAAGAAAAAGGGGGTATACTTTTGAATGAATACAAAAATTTTAATTTGGAACTCAGTGGTTCAAATATCTTAAAAAAAAATCCCAAGCCCAAGAAAAACAAAACTATTCTACAGCACTTTAAAATAGAATTCTTTAAAATGAACTATCCAGAAAGAAACCAGTAGCAGCCAGAGGAAGTGGTACAGATATTTATTACATGGTGTTGTAATAACGATTAGAGAAAACTCTTTAGAAACAAAAGATGCAACCTAAGAGGTAGTACAGCAACATTTCTTAAGAGCATTAGAAGAAAAAAAAACACCTGTTAGGTTAGACTTCTGTACTCAGTGAGAACATGTTGAGGTGAAGATGAAACAGAGGCATTATCAAACAGGCGGAAGCTGAAGGAATTTCTCATTTACTGACTTGTACCATATAAAATGTTAAAAGAAACCTTTAGATGGAGAGAAAATTGTGCCAGATGGAAGTTTGGTTGTGGAACATGATCTACCAAAGCCCCTGGAAACCCACTAACCTATTTTTGGTGTCTGTGGGTTTATCTGCTCTGGACATCGTCTAAGTCAAACCATACAATGCAGTAGTCTTCTTTATCTATGGTTGGTTCCAAGATCCTCAGTACTTGTCTGAAACTGCAAATAGTATGGAATCCTAGACATACCGTTTTGCCTTACATAGCCACACCTATGAGAAAACTTAATTTACAAATTAAATTAGGTGAACTTAAATAACCACTTTGTTGCTTTTGTCAGGATGATTTTATCTCAGCAACAGAAATGAAACCAGGACAGGCCAGTACAAGGGATGCTCCTGTCCTATTTTTTTGCTCTTGAACAGTCAGAAGGCAGAGTAGGAAATTTAACAAGTGTTAGTCATAATTGTCTTGCAGATGCATCCCTGGTATGATGGTATTCTTTCTGTTTTTTTTTTCCCATCATGTTCTAGCTCTTTTCTGTTTTCTATGCAAGCATCATTTCCATGCCCCGCATTAACTTATATTCTGTGTTTTCTATCCCAGGCATTTCTAAGATGTACACTGATATTATCAGAGGAGAATCACTGATCATTTGTAGTTTCACATGCATTTTCTTAGGAATTTTTCGGGGCCACACAACGAATGTTTCCATGTTCAGAGGTAAGATTATTCGTTGTGTTTTATCTGTATATTTTGTAAAATTGTTCTTATTGAAATGAAAGTGCATTTGTCCTTGCATCTTTCTCCATACGTTGCTTTTGGGCCAATTAAAGTGACAAGTAGGTAACAAGAAAATAACTACCATCTTATCATTTTATTGATCACTAAAATACAAAGTATACATTTTATTGATCAGCAATATGCAAGCAGGGGTATGGGAGGGTATGGGAAAAAGAAAAGGGAAAGAGGAAATGATGTGATTTTATAATCCCAAAACATAAAAAGCAATAATTATATTAATAATCAAAAGATCCCACTTCCTCTCTCTGCATGCATGCATACATACACAATTGCATCGTTTGGCTCAGGTTAACTCTAGAGCTAGGATCACTATGTTTCTCAGTCAGTGGATGTTAAGAATTGAGTTGGTCCTCGATTTGAGGGCGAAAGCAGACTATTGATGCAACATTGGTAAGGCAGTCCTAAGAATGTGGCCAATGATCACTGGGATGTGCAGTGTGGCCCCTTGAGAGGTTTCTAGATGCAGTGCTGGTAGCTAGAGTAGAAAGGGGAAAATCAAATTATAGTGTGAAGGAGAAAAGTGACCTCCTGGTATGGATTTGTGATAGCTGGAAGAGGAGGGTGAGGAGGACTGAAAGCAGAAATGAATGTGGGTGGGAAAGGAGGCATTTGTAGTGTTTCTCAGTTAAAGAGCTAGAGGAATTTGGGAGGATAACTTTATATGTATTTTTTTTTTAAACCACACACTTGCTGGTTGTAGACATGGACACCAGCAAGCACATTCATATATATATGTACCTCTGATGCCAGAGGGCATCAGATCAAATTATAGATGGTTGTGAGCCACCATGTGGGTGCTGGGAATTGAACTCAGGGCCTCTGGAAGAGCAGCCAGTGCTCTTAACTGCTGAACTATCTCTCCAGCCCAGGAGGGTAATTTAAAAATTTAAAAAAATTTAAAAATGATTATTCTCATTAATTCTCTTTTCAACTAACCCCTTCTATTTAATGTCTTTTTGTGTGTGAGACCCAAGGAGTTTCATTAGGATTATATACAGGAGTGTGGGTGGGCGTTTATTTACATCCTTGGAGAAATCTACCTTAAGCTGTGGACTGAACCGGTAGGATACTCCAGGGAACCCCCTTTTTCAGACTTGCGCTGGGCACTCGGCGTGCTGAAGAACAGGCTCCTTGTTCACAAACCTCAAGAGCAAACCAAAGTGCTATCAGTGAAAAACAAACACCGTGGATGTTTAACCTAAGTTTTTCTTTCTCATGTTCTCTCTCTCTCTCCTTAGAATTACACGTCATCATCGGACTCAGCTTTGATATTTTTGGAAGCACAATATGTGGATATTGCTGTACGAGAGTCATTCAGATTATATTGACCGACCTTTTTAGCAACACACTGACTAACGTTGTTCTCTGTTTTTCACTGGTGTACATGACTTTCTACCTTGGTAAGGCAAACAAACGCGAAAACTACCACCCTGCTGGAGAGCCTATGCATCTTGGTTTTGCCCTGCTGCTTACTTCAGATACATTTTCACATCACCTCTTTGTGGTCTCCCTTCGTGCTTTGTCACATCACCTTTCTGTCATCTCTAGTTCTCTGCTGGTCTTTCATTGTAAATCCATGTCCCTTCTCCTGCGTCTGTGTATTCTCTTACATCTTTGTACTCTATTCTCTAACCCTCTAGGTAAGTCACTGGCAGTGTCCTAGAAGTGGGATCAATATGGAGTTGCTTTTGTTAAGACTGTTGAGCAGCTCTTCTGTAAAATGGGAAAGTTGGCAGAGAAGTTCCTGAGGCCTTTCCCAGCTCGACAGCCTTCACTTAGTAAGCAGGGAAGTCTGTTGAAATAGCAATCTTTTCTTGAATCTAGAAGGCCGGAAGGGAAGGGGGTGGAGATCAGGGGTGCGTCTGCCCCAAGAGAAGCTGCGGGTGGGATAATTGCAGGACTAACGGTACCCAGCCACGGTGGGTCTTCAGTTAGTTCAGTCCTGTAAAATTGGGACTTGAGGCGTTCCAGTGCCTGGGAGCCTTAGGACGTCTGACAGAACTGGCTTTGGTGTCAGCCAAATGAAGAAGAGTCAGCTCTCCTTGTGCCGCTAGTGGCGGGAAGGCACTGTTTTTCCAACGGATATGTCGCCACCTAGTGGTTGCTCACTGCCCTGAGTCAGTGAAACTAGAGAAAAACGCTTTATTTCTTTTCACATCTGTGAAAGTTTTGTGGGTGCCTTATTTTAAAAGAAGATTCCATTCGGTCTTTGCATTTCCCCACCAGGATGTGAGCCTCTTGAGTATGAGTGGGGCTCATAGTTGTGGCTGAACGAACCAACATTCCTTCTCAAAGTGTTTTTGGGTAGGCTGATTCCAGATACACTCGGTCAGTCAACGGCGTTGGAAAATGCTTAGCCTCTCTAAGCTTGCCTCCTCATCTGTACAAACCGTCCATTAATACCTCATTTGTATGGGGGCATTGCAGGCATTAATGACGTGTGTGGTGGGGCGGGCTGTGCGTGTGTGCTGGAGATAGCCTCGGGGCTAGCAAGAGCTCAATATGCTCATCTCCTCCCACCTCCTTTTGAGTGACAGTTGTTCCCGGTGGGGATGTCTTCATACCACGCCATCTCAAGGCTTTCTCACCTGCCCCAGAGATTTGTTTTTAAGCCTTTGCCAACTCACACTGGGTTCAAGACAGGGTGGTTCATAGATGCTAGTTCCCTTGCTCTTTCTTCTAGGAATGGAGGCGTTTCTGGCCAATGCCAGGTGCCGTGTTAAACAGAGTAAAAGAACCAGAGCTGAGGGTAGAGCGGCCAGACTCGGATGCAGAAAGCACGATAGTCACATTTTCACATTGGAAGACCCCCATTTCCGACGCACAAGTTTTCCAATTAGGATGGGGTTGTCACACAATTTATGGTGCAGGTTCCTTATTTTCATTTAGCTACATAAACCAAAATGTTTGATCAGTTCAGCTCAAGTCACTGAAACACAAACATCTGATAAAATGTGTTTGAATCCCAGCATGATATCTATCTATCTGTATGTGTGTGTGTGTGTGTGTGTGTGTATATATATATATATATATATATATATATATATGTATGTATGTATAAATCAATCTGACAAAAAAAAAAGAACTAGCATGTGCTCATTTAAAAAAACCTGTAAATGAGAGTTTGTTGGTTTTCCCTATCATCACATTTGGAGAACTATTAGCTTTATTCGACTTGATTTTTTAAGTTAAATTAGGTTAAGTAGATAAAAAAAAAGTCCAAACTGCAGTTAAGTGAATAAATAAATGGAAAGAATGATGAAATCTTCTTTCCTGAACATTAACAAGTGTTGCAGAGCAGGAAAACCAGTGGATTAAAATCAATACCGTAGTCAACAGCAGGGACCACCCACTGCCATCCAATCTGCGAGGTAATATTTCATCTAATTTAAGCTTTGCAGAAAGTATACAGGCTGCTACCATTTGACACCTGTTTTGCAGGTTTCAAGACACTCTTGGAGAAAGCGGAGGTCACGTCCCAAAAGCAGCTCACTGTGCCCTGTTTCAAAGCTCCTCCACTGCCCTTTTGGACGGTCTTTCTCTCCTTTTCTGCCCGCTGTCCCTCTGGGCTTTCTGGAGACTCTGCAGTCTGGCACCTTTAGTGTTTACAGTGCTCATACATTCTCCCTTAGACTACGCTGTTTCAACTTTTAGAGCCCTGTGCTTTGCCACTTTAGTCAGGGAGGTGAGGTCAAAAGCTCCGGGAAGCAATGAGTTCCGTCAGCAGCGCCACGTCCCCGACGCCCTGAGCAGAGATTATGTAATTTCTTTAACCACCAGCCCCAGCCTTAGCGATGATGCAAACTGGTTGGCAAAGTGGGTCGAATCTGCTCTGAGCTAAAAACAGGCTTCGTGAAAAGAGCAGAATAAAAGAAAAGCCTCTCATGGTGATAAAGATTATACGAAGCTCAGAGTTCAGAGTGTTTTCTTGGCTAGTCATTTATTTGCACGGTATCTCTGGCTTCTTTCAGAATAACAGCTGAAGTGAATAGCTGTGACAGGTCCCCCACGGTTCACAAAGGCTAGATAGTTATTATATTGCCTGTTAGGGAAGAAGCATTGCTAGTCCCTAATCTACAGTATTAGCCTAATTCCTTGAAACAGCTTTCTAAATAAGAGACACCTCTTTCAACTTCCCCACAGATTCTTTACTCAGGACACACCAGTGTGCAGATTTCATTGCATTTAATTTTAATTCACTTTTTTTTCTCTTCCCAGTGGAATATTTTGGAATGTCAGGCATTGTTGCTTTGATCACGGTAGGCCTGAATTTAGATTCTTTAAGCTTTAAACCGAGGATGGAGTTCATAATTACTAAGTGAGTTTCCTGATGTGTATTCAGTAGAAATTCAGTGCTTGAGCAGTCTTGTCTTTGAGGAGGCTAATGCAATTCCATTTATACAATGTGCCAAAGATGATTAACATGAATGATATTCTCATTCTGAGTAAAGGATCAGTGTCTGAACCATAGTGCCACATAGTGACATAGTGACCATAGTGCCACAGTGTCTTCTTGTGTCACACTGATAGAGTTACACTTTGAACTATGGGTGTTTTTCCTTCACATCACACTTGGGTGACATCATCCTAACGTGTGAAAGAAGGAAGAAGGAAGGAGGTCAGAGCAAGATGCAGAATGTCATGTGAATGGTGCTGGGGATGAGGGCCAGGTGGGTTGGGAGTGGGAACCTGGGCCTGGGAATCAGTGTCTTCTCAGACAAATGGATTAGGTCTTCTCTGAGAAACCATGCAAAATCACAGAATTGCTCAGAATCCAGACACCAAGCTGGAATCTACCAAAGAAGTTCTCATTTCAAATGAAAGCAGACATGGACAATCAGCCTTAACTTTGACTTTTCCCGTGGAAATTTGTTCAGTGTAAAAGTTGCTTTGAAATAATGTTTTCCCTCTGTTCTTTAGCATTTAAATTATCCTGTAAAAAAAAACCCCACCTGTGATAGAGGAAGGTTTTTTGTTTTTTTAGTTTTTCATATTTTGGTTTGGCAAAATGAAACAAAGTTGGCACCTATAACTTTTGTTACTTTACCGTGTTTGTAAATGAAGCTTGGGACTAAGTGGTATTCATTCAATTGTTTATTTTTTTTTTCACTTAAGCCAATAATCTTTTCCTGTCTGTTATGGCCTGGCCATTGAATTTTAAGCCTGAGGCAATGGAAATAAGAAAAAACAAACAAACAAACAAACCAAAACAACCCCTAAACCAAATAACCCCAACAACCATGCTATTGTTAAATGACATACATGTTTATATAAAAGAAAACTAATGATGAGAATTCTAAAATTATGTGCTTTTTGGATCCTACTATTTGCAAAGGGATTGTTAGACCTTATGGAGACATTAAAAAAAATCATTCAATTTATTAGTTATTCTATGACAGCTGAGAAGTGCTAGGATGTTAGGCCCTCCATACCTTTTCTCCACAGGAGCTCCGAGTGGCTTGAATTAGGACAGATAAAGATCGCTTAGAGAATCACACCATGTGCTAATTATATCAGATAAATTGCTTTATCTGCAGCTCAACTGAGGCTTCCTAATGTTTCTTCCCTAGCATAGATCTGGAGAGGAGACTGCTTTGGGGCAGCCAAAAGGGGAAGTCCCCAGAGAGGGAATCAAGGGGAGGCGAGACTTGCTATCTGCCTGTAGATGTCAGATCTGGCTGTGATTCCTACAAGTCAGCATGTTGAGAGCATCACAGGTTTCTCAGAAGCAACCTGAGAGGAGTCTATTGCCCTTCCTTAACTGTGGCCCTGCAGACAATTAGCAGACTTCAGCACCACAGTTAGGGGACTCAGAAAAGGTCCAACCAGAGTGGGTCGGATTGAAAACACATGAAAAGAACTGGGATTCAAAGACTTGCAGGAACTCAGCAGATTGGAAAGCAGACAAGCAAGGTTTTCCCAAGTAAGGGGAGGAGCATGTGCAAGTCCCAGCAAGAGAAGTGGTGATGAGGCATTTGGGTTACCGTCAGCTGTCACCTGAAGGTACCCGGGTACCTCTTTGTAAAACACCCTTGCTCTGGGCTTTGAAGTGGCATCTCCAGTAACTAGATAAACTGCTGGCTGATACCAGACAAACTGGCACATCACCAGCCTGGGAAGGGCTTCAATTCTCTGCTTTGCTGTTACCGCTGGGTAGCGAGAGGCACCCCATGAATTTTGCTGTGATGAGAGATGATGACAGAGATAACACCGATAGGTATGCTGTAGGTGCCGTCTATGTGAAAAAGAGTGCGTTAAAAGTGCATTGATTAAAACATCATTTCCTTGTCAACCCTCCTAGGTTCTTAATAATGTGTTCATCTGTGTATGAACATTTAATATATATGTTCTTTGGAATTGTTGTTGGCTGTGGAGAAGTCAAGTATTTCAGATTTCACTCCCTAGTTTTCACTGTCGTCTTATTTATAACAGTGAATTTTGTAAGGTAACGATTATATTTTAAAGTTTCTTTTGCTGGGATTAGATTATTTTTTGTGAATATGTGCATGTACGTGTTCAGGGCTCTGTGTGTGTGTGTGTGTGTGTGTGTGCACGCGCGTGCGCGTGCGTGCATATGTGCATTGTGTGTATGTGTGTTTGTGCATGTGGACGCCTGAGCTGATGTTGGCTGTCTTCCTCTACATCTTTCTCTACCTTATTTATTTTTAAATTATTTATTTAAAAATAAAAAATTACACTTTTATTTATTTCTTACTTGTTTATGTGTGCTTGCACGCACACACATACGTTCACATATTTTGAGGTCAGAGGAAACACTGCAGGAGTTGATTCCCTCCTTCCACCATGTAGCTCCTGAGGATTGAACTCAGCTTTCGTCTGCTGACCTATCTCTACTGGTCCCTAAGCTGTATTTTCTGAGGCAGACTCTCAACCTGAACCTGGAGCTCTCTGACTCAGCCAGACTGACATACCATCAGGTCCCAAGGATCCCCCTGTCTCTGCTTCCCTACCACTGAGGCTACAGGCACAGGCCACTGCCTTCAGATTGGTTCTAGTGACTTCTTGATAACCTATGCTGTTTTCCCATTCCTGGAAACTTTTGAATGAAGCTTAGTGCTGAGTCCATGATTTTAGCCAGGGATACAGTACTGAATGTTGTATGTTTTGTTTATTTATACTATTCTTCTGCCCACAGGTTGCTTACTGTAATTTTAGTGAGCCCTATCTTGATGCACTCAAGTTACGAGTATGATTGGCGATGGGGAGTTGTTATTGCATGGTCTGGAATTAGAGGAGTTTTTAGCTTACTCCTGGCTCCCGATATTTACAATTTCTCTGAATATAAACTAGAGGCACCACATATGGTAGGGAAAGTGATCACGTGTTACGATTATTTTTATTTACTCATTATTACTAATTTTGTAGCATACTACACCTGACCTTAAAGTTAACTAACTTTGAATTAGATTTTTTAAAATACGTTCTTTTCATTAGAAAAAGACATTGTCAGAGAAAAGCTTATGTTGACAGTGACAAGGAGCCAATGTTCACATGGGGATCATTAGTAGAGTTATTTGCAGACTTGATTTCCAACCCCAGCTCTACCATTCACAGGCTGGTCCACTCCTCAGCTCACTGAAACTCAGCTTTTAATTGAGGACTGAGATGAAGCTTCGTAAAAATTGCCGACGCCTAATAAATGCTCAGTAATTTTTACTGAGCACACATTTCATTTCTTTTTCCCCCAATAGCTGTCAGAAAGTGTGAACTGGTAGCTAACATTTGGGTATCATTTTACTGTTTTCCCTAAGGCTGTATTGTTAATAGAAATCCTCTGGACATACTTCAAACCCACAGTCATGGTCTCCGGGCAGGGACCTGGGAGTTGGAGTTGTCTGACACTTACCTCCGACAACTCCCATCAGTTTGGGGAAACATTTTGGAGGTGCTATTGTTATTAACTTCATTTCTCAGTGAAGGGACCGGCTACGGCCGGCCGTAAGGGGCTATCTGGCTCCAAAGTACGTGACAAATAGGTGACAGAGCTAAAGCTGATGTCTGTGGCTGTCTTCTCGTTGGTTCACTGTGGAGTTTTCTCCCACCATGCAGGTGGCCAGAGCCTTGCTGACTTTACAATGCTTCTGCTAGGTGAGGTAGCTCTGGAAAGATCTCTCAGGGTCCTTATCCTAGAATATACATGATTAGTCTTTTCCCCCCTCATTAAAATTGGAAGTTAATGTCTACCCCTGTGTACAGTGTTCACAAAACAACCCCATTTACTTTTACTTATTAGACACAGAGTTTAGAAATATGGACTGGGTTAAAGTTTTGCAAGTGATTAAATGAACATTGTTCACACTGGGGAACGGTACTTGATATCTTGGCTCTAACATCTATGTTTTGTTTTTAGTTTATATTCTATCTACAAGTACTAGCTTTACTGACAACAGGAATAAATTCATATATGATGCTTCGGTCAGCCAAGATATTAGGTAAAGTATATGTATTAGTCAGAGGTTTACTGGAGAGAAAATGCAAATAAAGTATTAATGGAGGATTGTGTAGACGTTTCTCATGGACCCCAGGAACTGGCTTAGAAATGGCTTCTCTTCATTAATGGATTGCGCATAGATAATTCATTCATTGCAACACTGGCTTATATAAATGTTACAGAAGCCAAATGAATAGAGCATTAAAAAAAATAAAAAAGACAGGTCTTCCCCTTGTACCAAAAATGTCTAGAGCAATAGGATGATTCTGCTGTGCCAGGCTGTCCAGAGACCTGGATTCCCCTTTTCTTACTGCTTCTCAGTTCCACAGGTTGCCTTTGTGCTTGCAGGGTAAGAGCTTGCTGTGGCTACAGTCTAGTTCATATGAGACAAACTGCTTGTGTCCACTGTCTAAGCAGTTAGCAGAAAGCTTGGCTGTGGGGACCAGAGGAGGAGCAGCTTTTCTTCAAGAACAAACCTATCATTTTCATGCACATTCCATTGGCTAGAGCTTCATTACATGAGATACATGAATGACAGAATCTGGAAGTTTTTATTTTTTTCTGGCCGGCCATGTTTTTAGTCAAAAGTCAGAAATTCTATTGGCGAAAGGATGAAGGAGAGAAAGTTCTGCTCTAGCTGCCTATCTCCAAAAGGCATTTGAATTTGGAGACAAGAATATGCATCGATACAATAAAATCACAAATGAGAACATTTAATAATGTCTATGAGGAAGTTAAAGCTATTTATAATACAATACATAGGAACAGTGAAATAACAAATAAACATATCAGTTAGAAAACCAAAAATAAGATTGTTGGTATCAGTGGGGTCAGGAGGAGGGGAGAAGAGCTTGAGTGGGTACTCTGCTAAGGCCTTCCTTTTTTAATTTTTGTTTTTTAAATCACAGGTTTGTGTGCTCTCTCCCTCCCAAGACAAATGGCCATCCAAAATGCCATCCATCACATACAGCAGATTATACTGAACACAATAAATTTATCTAAGACAGAAAAAATTTTGACAAATGTTAACTGGAACGTAGTAGAAGAAAAAGCAACAATTGAATACAATCCTGTGAGTTGCTATATACAACAGTAGTCTTATTTCCCACTTGAGGTCTTCCTTGTCTTTCTTGACTCAATATTAAAAACATGATTCTGGGGCTGAGGAGACGGATCACACAAGCCTCAGGACCTGAGTTTGATTCCCAGCACACACATAGAAAAGCCTGGTGATCAGTACATGCTCATATCTGTGCCAGGGACCCTGGAGTCCACAAGCTAGCCACAACCACCCTACTCCATAGGCTCCTGCTTCCCACTCTGTTCCAAAAGCTGAGTGGCTACAATTGTCAAGGAACAAATTTACTTAATAAAGATCCCCTCGAAAAGTAAAACATAAACAAAAATAAAAAACAAGGTGGATGGCCATTCTGAGGAACAACATCTAAGGTTAGCCTCTGGCCTCGGCTCACATGTGCACACATGTACACACACACGGACACACATGTATGAACCACATTTGTGTACATGCACAAGCACACATGCTGGGAAAATACTTATTAGCTTTGTTCCTCTGGTGAAGCAACTTTAATTCTGTCCCTAAAAAGACGGTCTTGGTGACTGGCCTTCCTATCAGATACGAGGAGAATGGACATTTGTCAAAAGAATTCCAAGCAATGACCTTTGCTAAGGTGATACTTCCATCAGGCTGAGCTCCTGAGAAGAGCTTTCCCTGTGTACTACACAAAGCAGAAAACACAGGTTGAGGTACAGAGTAGTGGAGTTCAGATGGCTTTGGAGGATAAGTCAGCTTCTAAATCTCCCAAAGGAATGTTTCTATCATGCCAGTTGAAAACAACAGTCTCATATGGACCAGTTAGGCAGAGCTCAGCACGTCAGTGATTCTGAGCAAGCTACCGAAACCTTTGTTAAGTAGTGTTTGCCTTGTCTGAACCAGTTTTACTTATTTTTAACTTTGTCTTTTCAGATTTTAAAACAGACACATACTGTTCAGGTTTCCCATCTTCCCAGTAGTTCGAATGAGGAGTCCCCAACAGATGAAGTTTTAATAGAAGAGGCCAGATTGCATGTAGCTATTATACAAATGGTTGGTATCATTCAAACAATCTTATTTTTTTGTCTTACATGCTTTAATCCTCACAGTTTTGTGGTGACCAGTAAACCTTCCTGTCTCCTTAGTCTACTGACTGTCAAAATTAGTGTTGGAGTTATGGAAATGTATTTATTTATTGGTATATGTGTGTATGTGTATGTTTGTATGTGTATACACATGTGTGAAGGCTAGAAGTTGATAATGGGTGTCTTTCTCAGGTGCTTTCCACCTTAGTTTTTGGAGACAGTATCTTTTCCTGAACTGGAAGTTCACTATTGACCAGCAAGCCCTCCTGACCCACCCTCTCTCCCCGTTGCTGGAGTATAGGCTGAAACTGAGCCCAGCCTTTCATATGAGTGCTGGGGATTCAAACTCTGGTCCTCCTGCTAGCATGGCATGTGCTTTACTGACTGAGCCATCTCTGTGGTCTGAGTTATGAAAACTTAGGCAAAACCAAACCTTCCTTCCTTGGGCCTTGACTTCAAGTCACAAAAATTTTGTTTCTATAATTAGAAAGTTTTAACTGTCACTTTGTGGTCTCTTTAAAAATAGTTGAAAGGTTATTATTATTATTATTTTGAGATAAGAGTCTTACTAGGTAGCCTAAGGTGATCTTGAACTCATGATTATTCCGTCTCCTGGGTTCTAGAATTACAGGTGTGTGTCAGCACACTCAGCCGAAACTGCTTTTTGTAAATGTAATCCACTGAGTTCTTCCTATATGAGATTCCCACGTGTTTACTTAACTTCCAGTAGTTCAATGAGTCGACAGAACCCATGGTGAACCCATGACTGACTCTTGGGGCTAGTAATTATAGTGTGAGTTGGACCATGAAACACACAATGGGAGCAAGCTAGCTGCTCAGTGAGTAAGGGCACATATCACCTAGCCTGAAGACATGAGTTCGATACCCCAGAATCAATTAGTGGAAGGAGAGAACTTATTCCCACAAATTGTCCTCTGGCCTCCTTGTGCTCCCACAAACAATATTATATGCATGCTTTAAAAAAATAGTTTTTTGAGGCAGGATTTCACTGTCGCCCAGGCAGGCCTGGAACTCACGACCATCCGCCTGCCTCTCAAGTGCTGGGATTACAGGTGTGTGGCACAGTTCTAGGCCATTTCATTTATGCTTTGATTCTTTACAATTTGTATTTAAAAATAAATATATGTAAGTAGACATAAATATAAACTATTAAAATGTTAAAAAATGTTTTAGAGTAGCTTTGAAAAGCAGTGTAACGATGGAGTCCTTGGAGTAGAGGCAGCTCGAATATTAATTGGTGCAACGAAAAGCTACTGCCCCATTCAAGGAAAGTAAGTGAGACACTTATTTAATTGACATGTTCCAAGTAGAATGAATGTGTGATTATGAACATGCTGAGAATTAAGCGTCGGGACTAACCCATCTATCATTTCGCCTCTCTGCATCCATCTATCTGTCCACCCGTCCATTCATTCATCTATCCAATTAACATTTTTCTCCCTTCTGCCCCCTTTCCTTCCCCTCTTCCGTCCATCTTTCTTCCGTCCATCTTTCCCTCCCTTTCCCCCTCCTTCCTTCCCTTCTTCCCTTCCTCCTTATGTTTATCTCTCCCTCCTTTTCTTTTTTATGCTGGGCCTTGAACCCAGGGCCTTGAGTATGCTAGACAAATGCTGATCACTGTCTGCAGCCCTAACCCCTATTTGTCTTGTTTGAATGACTTTCTCTTCCCTGCCTCCCACTCTCATCAGTTTCATAACTTTGGAGATGATTCAGGCTTAGTGAAGAGACAAAGGGATTCAGGAATGAGAACCAATATAGCTTTAATTGCTCTTATAATTGTTTTGCTTTTGTATCATCTTCACTAAGTTATTGGGAAAGTTACAGAAGCCTGGATCTTCTTCACAGAAGAATACCGGAGTAGTTGGCCTGGTGATGCAATGCTAGATGCAATGCAGTCTGGTGGGAAAAGCTCAGTGTCTTAGAGACGTATCCATATCTGATTACCATCCTGGCAAGCATCAGTGAGTGGTCAGTCTGAGACAGTGGTAAAGATAACAGCGAGGCAGTCATTACTATTTCAGCAGTCTGGTAATCTCGGTGGGAGACCTATCCTTGGTCCATGGATTGCATTTGGGAAAGTTGGAGTATTCAGTTGCCTTTAGGGTTAGGTAACATGAAACAAAAAGAAGCATAGTTCCAGAACTCCAAATGGGGCTGGTCTAGAAAAGCTTTAATTAGGTTCTGTCTCCAGTCAGTAATACATCTGGGAACAGGGGCACAGGAGTCTCAGGCTAAAAATGTTACTGAAACATGTCCATGGTGGACAGGTGAATAGTTGCAGGAGCTAAGGGCTGAGTAAGCATATTCAGTAATCCCACATTAAATTTCTGTTTAGCATATTTTCCCCATTTTTTATTGTTCTGACTGAGACACTATTTTAAATAATATGTGTATTTCTTTTTTAGATTCATGAGTATTTCTGATGTCTCAACTTATGTGAGAGCTAGAAGTTGGCTTATAAAGTTTAAAAACATGTTAACTTACTTGGAATATCACAAAGAAAGGGTACTTTTTAGTGTACCTGGGTAAGTATTATAAACCTTTAATAGTGGCATACTCACAATATCACCATTTCAACATTTTAGAGTAGATTACTACTTCTCTCCAACCCAAACTAATTTTGTGGCAGATGTTAACAGGTTAAGTCATAACTGGACAGTGTGTTTGCCTTTTCTATTCTGTCTTATCAGCTTCGTTGACACCCTTATCAAAGAAAATGATGGCATCTTTAGGTTTGCTTATATACCATGTTGCTATTCATCTGGGTAGAGGTCTGAACAAGGGTGTACTATATCTACGATGGACTAAATATAGTTTAGTGAAACTTCATTTGTGGAGTAGAATAGTTGTATTAATGTCTAAGAATTGAGGAAACATCAACACTACCTTAAGAATGCCCATCACTGATTTTCCAAAATATTATAAAATACACATTTTGTTTAGCTTGGGTAGTTTTCACTCATATATTGTGAATTTATGTAATTTTTAGAGTAGGAAAACAACTTTTTCCCCCGCAACAGAGGATGTCAAAACAAGAATATACTGGGAATTGTTTTTGTTTTCTTCCATTGAATAAATTTAAAGAAAACAAGCATAAAAATTAACATAATTATAAAAACTTAAACCCCTAGCATCCTGAGATACATTCAGGAGCATTTATCTCTTTTCTCCTTGCTCTGAGAGGATGCTGGATCTGAAGCAACTCAAGGGAGAATAATTTTGGCTCACAGTTGAGGAGGCATAGTCATCATGGCAGAGGAGGGGTGACCCTGGGAGAGCAAGGCTGCTTGCTCAGATCTGGGCAGACCAGGAAGATGTGAGAGATGATCGTCTGTCTTTCATTCTCTCCATTCTCTCTCTCTCCCTCTCTCCCCCTGATGATATCTCCCCACCACATTCTTCATCCTCTTTTGATTCCCACAATCCTTGCACCCCTCTTCCTATATGTTCCCTGGCCCTCAGAGGCTGTGACATAGATGTTACATAAGGCACTCGGTAGTGCCTTATTCTCATAATTTCTCAGTCCTTGCTTTGTTTGTGGCCCACTGTAAAAGATGTTCCTTTGATGGAGGCTGAGAACTGTGCTTAGTCTATGGGTATATTATTTGGAAGGCAGTTTAACCACATGTCCATTGGACAGAATACCAGCTGCAGGTCCACTGAAAGGACTGTAAGATCCTAGCTTTCATATATTCCTTCCTTCCAGGGGAGTGTGCCTCAAATCTAATTGAGATATGGTTGTTTCTCTCAGAACTTTCATGCTGATATTGAAGCAGTGGGCATATCTGGCTAGGCAGTTCAGCACTGAAACAGTCAAGATCTACAGACTAATGTGACTGTTGATGACTTTGCTCTGTTGACAGCCTGCCTAGATAGCACCTTCCATCACTATGAATGTGAGCCAGCAGGGAGGAAGCTTCCAGCTCAGGTTCAGCTTCCTCCCTCTGTGTTCTGTATGCAGAATGTGTGCTGTCTTCAACAATAAGGACTGAGAATGTCTTCCTTGTCCAGTGGGCAAGGAAGAACAGTGGCAATAGCCTGCATTGTTTTGCAAGCCTCTGGGAGCTACTTGGGCAACAACTCAGAAGGAGGAAATTCCACGCACAAGGTGTTTCTTAACCCAGTTAAGTAAATAGCTATCATATGAGGGAGCCTCTTTAGTTCAGTTCTATTTTCAATGGATTAGAAAGTTTTAAGAAATGAATATGGTAATTATCGAACAGTCTTTTCCTATTATTATTTTTTTAACCCAACTGCCATTGTCCGCCGTCCCACGGAGGCCTGGGGGACACTGAAGCAGCATTTGTGGGAGGCAGCTTTCTCTGCCTGCTCCCTATCCCCCTGCTTCACTGGGGACACAGAGTGAGCCAGTGGAGGTGAGCTGGGTTAGGGCTCAGACCGCATTGCCTGCCGTCTGCCGTCTGCCGTCTGCGGTCTGCGGTCTGGAGCAGGGCTGTGGGGTTCCAGAGCAGCATCTGCCTTGGAACACCCTGACAATCAGGGACCAACAGGCCTGCTAACACCAGAGACAGCCAGATGGCTACAGTAAGAACACAGCAACAGAACTCAGGGTCATGTGACACTACCGGACACTACCGGAAACCAGCAGTTCTACCACAGCAAGCCCTGGAGATACTATCACACCTAAAGTGCAAGAAAAAGATTTAAAAATCTGAGGTTATGAAAATGATAGGGGCATTAAAGGAGGAAAATAAATCCCTCAAAGAAATATAGGAAAATACAAACAGGTAAAAGAATTGAATAAGTCCCTTAAAGAAATACAAGAAAATACAATCAAATAGGAAAAGGAAATAAAATTGTTCAAGACCTAAAAATGGTACTAGCAGCAATGAAGGAAACATAATCTGAAGCAATCCTGAAGATGGAAAATGTAAAGAACAAGAACTACAACGCAAGCATCACCAACAGAACAGAAGAGATGGAAGAGAGAATCTCAGGCATAGAAAATACGACTGAAGAAATCAAAACGTCAGTCAAAGAAAATGTTAAATACAAAAAGCTTCGGACACAAAAAATCCAAGAAACCTGGGACACTATGAAAAGACCAAACCTAAGAAATAATAGGAATAGAAGAAGAAGAAGACTCCCACTTCAAGGCTCCAAATTATTTTCAACAAAATCACAGAAGAAAACTTTCCCAACCTAAAGGAAGAGATGCCTGTAAGCATACAAGAAGCGTACAGAACACCAAATAGATTAGACCAGAAAAGAGAATCATCCTGCCACATAATGATCAAGACACTAAATGTACAGATCAAAGAGAGAATATTAAAAGGTGCAAAAGAAAAAGGCCAAGTCACATATAAAGGCAAACTTGTCAGAATTACAACTGTCTTCTCATCAGAAACTCTAAAAGCCAGAAGGGTCTGGACAGATATCTTACAGACACTAAGAGACCACAAATGTCAGCCCTGACTACTATACCCAACAAAACTTTTACTTACCATAGAGGGAGAAAACAAGATATTCCATGACAAAAACAAATTTTAACAGTACTATCCACAAATCCAGCCTTACAGAAGATACTAGAAGGAAAACTCCAACCTCAGGAAGCCAACTACACCCAGGAAAACACAGGAAATAAATAACTCTCATCAGCAAAACCAAAAGAAGGGCAGCACATGCACACACACACACACACACACACACACAGTCTACCACCACCAACATCAGAATAACAGGAAGTAATAACCACTGGTCATTAATATCTCTCAATATCAATGGCCCCAACTCCCCAATAAACAGACACAGGTTAACAGAATGGATGAAAAAACAGGATCCATCATTCTACTGCATACAAGAAACACACCTCAGCAATAAAGATAGACATTACCTCAGAGTAAAGGGCTGGATAAAAGGTTTTCCAAGCAAACAGACACAAGAGGCAAGATGGAGTAGCCATTCTAATATCTAATAAAATAGACTTTCAACTGCAATTAATCAAAAGATATGGAGAAGGACACATCATACTCATCAAGGGAAAAATCAACCAAGATGATGTCTTAATTCTGAACATTTTTCCAGAAATGCAAGGGTACCCAGATTTGTAAAAGAAACATTACTAAAGCTTAAATCACACATCTAACCCCACACATTAGTAGGGGGAGACTTCAACATCCCACTCTCTCCAATAGACAGATCATTGAGATAGAAACTAAATGGGGAAATAATAAAACTAACAGACATCATGAATCAAATGGACCTAACAGATACCTATAGAACATTTCACCCAACACAAAAGAATATATCTTCTTCTCAGCACCACATGGAACCTTCTCCAAAACTGACCATATGTTGGGTCACAAAGCAAGCCTCAACAGATACAAAAAGATTGAAATAACCCTTTGTATCTTATCAGACAACCATGGATTAAAGCTGGAACTCAACAACCACAGAAACAACAGAAAGCCTACAAACTCATGGAAACCAAACAACTCCCTGCTCAATGACCACTGGGTCAGGGATGAAATAAAAAAAAAGAAATTTAAGACTTTCTAGTATTCAATGATAATGAAGGCATACCCAAACTTATGGGACACGATGAAAGCAGTGCTAAGAGGAAAGTTCATAGCACTAAGAGCCTTCATAAAGAAATTGGAAGGCAAACTGGATGGACATTGGAAGAGGAAGAAAACAGGGAACGGGAAGGGAACCTACCACAGAAGGCCTCTGAAAGACTCTACCCAGCATGGTATCAAGGCAGATGCCAAGACTCACAGCCAAACTTTGGGCAGAGTTCAGGAAATCTTATGGAAGGAGGAGACTGAAAGACTTGGAGGTGACAGGAGCTCCACATGGAGAGCAACAGAAGCAAAATATCTGGGCACAGGGTCTTTTCTGAGACTGATACTCCAACCCAGGACCATGCATGGAGATAACCTAGAACCCCTGCACAGATGTAGCCCATGGCAACTCAGTCTCCCAGTAAGGGGAATAGGAACTGTCTCTGACATTAACTTAGTGGCTGACTTTTTGATCACCTCCCCCTGAAGGGGGAGCAGCCTTACCAGGCTACAGAGGAAGACAATGCAGCCAGTCCTGATGAGTCCTGATAGGCTAGGGTCAGGTGGAAGGGGAGGAGGAATGCCCCTATCAATGGTCTTGGAGAGGAGCATGGGAGGACATGAGGGAGGGAGAGTGGGATTGGGAGGGAATGAGGGAGGGGGCTACAGCTGAGATACAAAGTGAAAAAAACTGTAATTAATGAAATTCGCAGGCAAATGGTGGGACCTGGAAACGACCATCCTGAGTGAGGTATCCCAAAAGCAGAAAGAAACACTTGGTATATACTCACTTATATAGACCTATAGGATAGGATGGACATGCTGAAATCTATACATCTAGGGAAGATAAGCAAGAAAGAGGACCCAGGGTGGGATGATGGACAAATGGGATGGACATTGAATGTAGGAGAAAACAAGTAACAGGACAGGAGCCTACCACAGAGGGCCTCTGAAAGACTCTAACTAGCAATGTATCAAAGCATATAATAAGACTCACAACCAAGCCTTCGGCCGAGTGCAGGGAATCCTATGAAAAAAGGGGGAGTTAGTAAGACTTGGCGAGGACAAGAGCACCACAAAGATCAAGTAGATCAGGGCACAGGGGTCTTCTATGAGACTGTTTCTCCAACCAAGGACCATGTATGGATATAAACTAGAACCCCTGTTCGGATATGGCCCATGGTAGCTCAGTATCCAACTGGATACCCTAGTAAGGGGAACAGGGACTATTTCTGTCATGAACTCAATGGCTGGCTCTTCAACTCCCCCCCCCCGTCCCTCCCGAGGGAGGAGCAGCCTAACTAGATCCCAGAAGAGGACATTGCAGCCAGCCCTGAAAAGAGATGATAAGTTAGGGTCAGATGGAAGGCGGGGAAGGTCCTCCCCTATCAGTGGACTTGGAGGGGGGCAGGGAGAAGATGAGGAAGGGATGTAGAGAATGGGAGGGAATGAGGGAGGGGGCTACGGCCAGGATACAAAGTATATGACCTGTGATTAATATAAAAATAAATAAATTACTTAAAAATAAAAAAATAAAAAGAAATTGGAAAGATCCCACACTAGTAACTTGGAAGCACACCTGAAAGCTCTAGAACAGAAAGAATCAAACACACCAAAGAATAGATGGCAAGAAATACTCAAATGCAGGACTGAAATCAATAAATTGGAAACAAAGAGAACAATTCAAAGAATGAGACTAACAGCTGGTTCTTCGAGAAAATCAACAAGATAGACAATCCCTTAGCCAAACTAACTAAAAGGCAAAGGGTGAGTAACTAAATTAACAAAATCAGAAATGAAAAGGGGGACATAACAACAGAGGAAATAAAAAAATGATAGATTTCACCTACCTGAATTAAATTAATATCAGGTAAACAGTTTAAATATTCCTATAATCCCCAAGGAAATAGAAGCAGTCATCAAAAGTCTCCCATAAAGCAAGCAAACAAACAAAACACCAGGGCCAGATGGTTTCAGCACAGAATTCTATCAGACATTCAAAGAAGAGTTAATACCAATACTCCTCAAACTATTCCACAAAATAGAAACTGAAGAAATATTGCCAAACTCATTCTATGAAGCCACGGTCATCCTGATACCTAAACCACATAAAGACTCAACAAAGAAGAACATTTCAGACCAATTTTACTCATGAACATTGACAAAAATATACTCAATAAAATACTTGAAAACCAAATTCAAGAACACATCAACTACATCATCCACCATGTCAAGTAGGCTTTATTCTAGGTAAACAGGGCTGGTCCAACATATGAAAGTCAGTCAATGTAATCCACCATATAAAAAAATTCAAAGAAAAAAACCATGACCGTCTCATTAGATGCAGAAAAAGCCTTTGACAAAATCCAACACCCCTTCATGATGAAAGTCTTAGCGAGATTAGGGATACAAGGCCCGTACCTAAACATAATAAAGGAAATATACAGCAAGCTGATAGCCAACATCAAGTTGGCAAGAAACCCAAAGCAATTCACTAAAATCAGGGACAAGAGAAGGCTGACCACTCTCTCCATCTCTCTTCAATATAGTACTTGAAGTTCTAGCTAGAGCAGCAAGACAACTAAAGGAGATCAAGGGGATACAAATCAGGAAGGAAGAAGTCAAAGAATTGCTATTTGCAGATGATATGATAGTATATATAAGTGTCCCCCCAAATTTCAGCAGAGATTAATTAAAAGATTAATTAAAAAATCAGTAGCTCTCTTGTACACAAACAAACAGGCTGAGAAAGAAATTAGAAAACTACACCCTTCACAATAGCCACAAATAATATAAAATATCTCGGTAGAGCTCTAACCTAGCAAGTGAAAGACCTGTATGACAAGAATTTCAAGTTTCTAAAGAAAGAAATTGAAGATAGCAAAAGATGGAAAGATGTCCCATGCTTGTGGATTGGCAGGTTTAACATAGTAAAAATTGCCATTTTACCAAAAGCAATCTACAGAGTCACTGCAATCACCATCAAAATACCAACACAGTTCTTTACAGACCTTGAAAGAACCATTCTAAACTTCATATGTAAAAACAAAAAACCTAGAATAGCTAAAATAACCATATACAATAAAGAACTTCTGGAGGTATCTCCACCCCTGACTTCAAGCTGTACTACAGAGCAATAGTAATAAAAACTGCCTGGTTCTAGCTTAGAAATAGACCGGTTGAGCAATATAATTGAATCGAAGACCCAGAAATAAATGTACACACCTTCAGACACTTGATTTTTGACAAAGGAGCCAAAACCATATAATGGAAAAAAGATAGCATCTTCAACAAATGATGCTGATCTAACTGGGTATCTACATGTAGAAAAGTGCAAATAGATCCACATATATCACCCTGCACAAAATTAAAGTCCATGCAGATCAAAGACCTAAATGTCACATCAGATACACTAAATCTATTAGAAGAGAAAGTGGGAAAGATCCTCAAACTCATTGGCACAGGAGACAACTTCCTGAACTGAACATCAACAGCTCAGGCTTTAAGAGCAACAATTAATAAATGGGACCTCTTGAAACTGAAAAAGTTCTAAGAGGCAAAGGACACTGTCAATAGAATGAAATGACGGTCTACAGATTGGGAAAAGATCTTAACCAATCCTACATACAACAAAGGGCTAATATCCAAAATATATTATAAACTCATGAAATCCCAAACACAAACAAAATAACCCAATAAAAAAGGGGCGCAGATCTAAATAGAGAATTCTCAGCAGAGGAAATCTCAAATGGCTATGAAGCACTTAAAGAAATGCTCAGCGTCCTTAGTCGTCAGGGAAATGCAAATAAAAGTGACTGAGATTCCATCTTACACCTGTCAGAATGGCTAAGAACAACTCAAGTGACAGCACATGCTAGCTAGGATGTGGAGAAAGGGGCACACTCCTTCATTGCTGGTGTGAATGCAAACTTGTACAACCACTTTGGAAATCAATCTGATGCTTTCTCAAAAAATTGGGAATAGCTCTACCCACTCCTGGGTATGTACTCAAAAGACATTCCACCATACAGCCAGGACATTTGCTCAGCGACGTTCACAAAAGTTTTATTTACAATAGTCAGAATCTGGAAACAACCTAGATGTCCCTCAGCTGAAGAATGGATAAAGAAACTGTGGCATATTTATACAATGGAATACCACTCAGCTATTAAAAACAAAGAAATTATGAAATTTGCAGACAAATGGATGGAACTAGAAAAGATCATCCTGAGTGAGTTAATCCAGACCTAGAAAGACACACATAGTATGTACTTACTTATAAGCGGATTTTAATTGTAGAGTACAGGATAAACATACTACAAGGCACAGACCCAAAGACGATACGTAACAAGGAGGATCCAAGGGAGGATGCATAAATCTCACTTGGAAGGGGAGACAGAATAGACAGAGGTAGTGGCTGAAGAGAAGGAACAAGATAGGAGAAGGGGCACAGAGAATTATGAGGGTGGAGATCAAATCCTGGGGAGAGGGGGGACGAGGAAAGAAGGCCTGTAGAGAAAAGAGAAACTGAGGGTGGGGCATCTCTGTGACAAGCTGGGCAGGAGGGGTGGGGGCTGGAGGCAAACAAGGATGGGGCTACAACCAGGGTGTAAAGTCAACAAAAATATTTCTTTAAACAATGCTGATAAATAACATATTTCCTCTATGCTTATTGTTTCTTTGTAGTGAGAATTTTAGTTTCTTTAAAAAACACAAATATTGTAAGAATTATATATATATATATATATATATATATATATATATATATATATATATTTGTTTTGACGACAGTGTTCTCTGCTTTACAGAAGCTTTTTAGTTTTATGAGGTTCCGTTTATTGATTGTTGATCTTAGAGTCTGTGCTGTTGATGTTCTGTTCAGGAAGTTGTCTCCTGTGCCAATGAGATCAAGGCGCTTCCCCACTTTTTCTTCTGACAGGTTTAGTGTGTCTGTTTTTATGTTGAGGTCTTTGATCACTTGGACTTTAGTTTTGTGCAGGGTGATAAGTATGGATCTATTTGCATTTTTTCTACATGTAGACATCCAGTTAGACCAGCACCATTTGTTGAAGATGCTGTCTTTTTTCCATTGTATGGTTTTGGCATCTTTGTCAAAAATCAGGTGTTTGTAAGTGTGTGGGTTTATTTCTGGGTCTTCTATTCAGTTCCATTGATCCACCATTCTGTTTCTATGCCAGTACCTCTGCCTCTTGAGTGCTAGGGCTAAAGGCATGTGCCACCATGCCCTGATGTATGCTTGTCATCCTTACTTATCTACTTCATATTATTTTTGGTTTGATTTGTTTCGACAGATGTTGGACTTCCCTGCTTACTCGTTATACTTTCAATGATCTGATATTTTATTTGCTGTTATTTTTTTCAGGAATAATAAATTTCTGATTTTTGTCTATCGCATTATAATTTCAGAAGAGTTTGAATATGCAACACATGTTGTAACAATAATGTATATTTTTCCTGTGATAATACATTTTTGGCCAATCGCAAGAGAGTTAAATGTATCGGCACTGATATCCATAAACTACTATTTTATGTTTTTATATGCATTAGAATCAGCACTGAAGGTACTGTGGAAAATAGAAATATGTTGCATAAAAGATAATTAAGATATTCTGAATCTACTTTTGCCACCTTATTACCTAAATAACTTGACATCAGAAGCTATTTGCTATTACATCTGATGGGATCCTGGAATGTTAACAACCTTAGTCCCAGCCTTGGACATCAGCTAAGTCTCATAAAAGTAGAGAGACTCCCAAGGATTAGGTGAAAGAAAACTGAAAATTTCAGACATAGATGCTTCCCTTAAATTCTTCCTGAAATAATGTAGGAAATGAAACAAATACAAATGGACTGGCTGCAGAGCCAAGTGTCAGGACAGATGGTTCAGTGCTAGTAGATCACCATGCTTCCCTATTAGTAGTAGTACAGCAACCTTATTTACTGATTTTAAAATTCTGAACCACATTAAGCATTCTGATGTGGAAAATTAATAGCTTAGGGGAATTTCAGACAAGTACCTTCAAATTCAGTTTTTAGAATATAACACATGGGGCTGGAGAGATGGTTCAGTGACTGAGGACAGGCACCACCCTAGCAGAGGGCCCAAATTCAGTTCCCAGCATCCACACTAAGTGGCTCACAGTTAGTGTGACTCAGAACTCTAACTCCATATTCTGAGGGTCTAATGCTCTCTTCTGGACTCTATGGGCCCCTGCACTCTTGTGGTGTACAAAATCATAAACTCAGGTGAATATACATATACAAATAAACTAAAAAGTAACATTTAGGACACAACTCATTTCTAGTTTACTTACAATTTTAAATATTTTCCTAAATATGTCAATATATAGATGTCAAGGAGCAACATACACTCTGTTCGTGTTTTTAAACAGATACTAATTTTAAAAAGGAAGTATTTTCTTCAGAATTGGAATACTTTGGATTTTTTCATCATACTTATTGGAATCGTTGATATATTGTTCGTATACTTCATCAAACTGAGACCAGACAGCTTGCTTCTCATCCAGTTCACGGTGGTAATAGGATATTCAAGAATAATCAGGTTTCTTCCTATCTTCAAGGTAAGGCTGCTTATGTTAAAATACTGTTTTTCTGTACAGTTTACTAAGTGATTTAATAAGCTTCACTGTTTGGAGAGAAGCAAGAGAAGGGGTGGTCTCTTCCAGAAAGCTCCTCTAATAGATGCCTGCTTGGTTTGCGCTCTCAATGTGTTTTTCTTACCTTGCCTTCACAGAGGTTTTCCCCAATCACCCTAGACAAGGGCAGAGACCTGGGTTCTATGCCCTCGGCTTTACACCCTGTTCTTTTTGTCCTCATCTGTATGCCTAATTTTTATTTTCCTTCTATTTATTAGTGACAACAAAATTTAGCCTTCATAAGAATTGCTATTCAGTTGTATATGTAAAATCCACTTAAAGGCATAGTTTTGATTCTGTGATGTTTGCCTTATGAGTTGAGATATGAGCTAAGAGTTCATATAGGAGACATACATATGTATCAGGATACATACATGTAAGATACATGATCATATGTGATACAAACTACTGGAAATCAAGATGAGTACTGAGGCCAGGGCTTAGCATGGAAGTATTTTCTTTACACAGTCAGGTTTTATGCAGATATCTTGTGCACATAAATGCAAGATAATTGTTTTGTTTTGTTTTTTAAATAATAGTTTTTTCACTTTGTATCCCAGCTGTAGCCCCGTCCCTCATTCCCTCCCAATCCCATCCTCCCTCCTTTATCTCCTCCCATGCCCCTTCCAAGTCCACTGATAGGGGAGGTCCTCCTCCCCTTCCATCTGACCCTAGCTTATCAGGTTTCATCAGGACTGGCTGCATGGTCCTCCTCTGTGGCCTGGCAAGGCTGCTACCCCCTCAGGGGGAGGTGATCAAAGAGCCAGCCACTGAGTTCATGTCAAAGACAGTCCCTGCTCCCCTTACTATGGAACCCACTTGGATACTGAGCTGCTATGGGCTACATCTGTGCAGGGGTTCTAGGTTATCTCCATGCATGGTCCTGGGTTGGAGTATCAGTCTCAGAAAAGACCCTGTGCCCAGATATTTTGGTTCTGATGCTCTCCTTGTGGAGCTCCTGTCCTCTCCAGGTTTTACTATCTTCCCGTTCTTTCATAGGATTCCCTGCACTATGTCCAAAATTTGGTTATGAGTTTCAGCATCTGCTTTGATACACTGCTGGGTAGAGTCTTTCAGAGGCCCTCTGTGGTAGGCTCCTGTCCTGTTCCCTGTTTTCTCCCTCTTCCAATGTCCATCCTGTTTGTTTGTTTGTTTGATATAGGGTTTCTCTGCATAAACTTGGCTGCCCTGGACTCACAGAGATCTTGTAGACCAACCCTGTAGACCATCAGCTGGCTTCAAACTCCCTGCCTCTGCCTCCCTGAGTTCTGGGATTACAGGTGTGTGTCACTGCACCTGGTTGAGATAATTTTTGTTTTTCCTAGGCAGAGTTTCTTTCTGTAGCCCTGGATTTCCAGGAACTCACTCTGTAGACCAGGCTGGCCTTGAACTTGGAAATTCCATTGCCTCTGCCTCCCAAGTGCTGGGATTAAGGACATGTGCTACTACACCTGGTACAAGATAATTATTTTAGAAGTGTACTTTAGGAAAAGCTTTAAAGATGGAATAAGGTTTTAAAGATATACTATTGTGTAAACCAAATTTTTGTATGACTCTTTTGGGAGAGATGTGGAAAAACTGACTGTACATCTCAAATGGGGACTCAATGACAGGCCAAAGGAGTGATTTCCAGTCCACCCTGGCAAACTTACGAGTTTATTGGTGTTACAGAGATGTGGGCGACTCAGTTTCCTTTTCCCAGCAGTCTTTGCCATTAAATAATTTTGGGAAGAGGCTTTTTTTTTCTTTTTCTTTTTTAAGATTAATTTATTTATTATGTAGACAGTGTTCTGCATGCAGGTCAGAAGAGGGCACCGGATCTCATTATAGAGGGTTGTGAGCCACCATGTAGTTGCTGGGAATTGAATTTAGGGCCTCTGAAAGATCAACCAGTGTGCTCAACCTCTGAGCCATCTCTCCAGTCCAGGAAGAGGCTTTGTGAGCCTTGTAAGTTTTGGAAACTTTCTGATACTTGTGAGTGGTTTACTTCCTGAGTCTTAAGGAGTCTTCCTCTGGAATAGAATGTTTCAGTTTAGAGGAGGTTGTTAAACAACACAAATCTACTGAGAGTGTCCCCAGCAATTCTCGTCTAGTTAGCCCTTATATTTAGTACTGCCTGAACAAAATCTCAATAAAGTGTATTTAAAAAATCAATATTATTATATATTTGGGATTTTTATCTGAGCATTTATCCTTTGCCAGGAACTGGGTGAAGCACTTTATATAACTTAACAGTTACGTTTGTATGATAGCCTTGTGAGGTAGATGTGACTTCTGCATAAAGTTAGGTGCCCTAAATATTAGACTCAGTCCAATGTGACTTTGAAAAGAAACTTATCTGCCTCAGTGAAGATTGGGAGAATATTGGAGATCTTTATCTTATATGCCCTAGGAGTCAGTGGTCAGCTCAGTGGGTATCAGTGTGTTACAGAGGAAAGCTTTGGAAATATCTTCTTTAAACAAGATTCCCAACCCCAAGTTCATACTCTACAAGGCAGCTAAGAAAGTCTTCCTCTGTTCTTTTAATTCCTTCACTACTATTTTTTTTTTTGTTATTTCCTCTTAATAGTCAGTGTCTCACTGCCAGAATGTTCTCTGTGGGAAGCCACCTTGCTGCGTGATTGACAGTGGTTTCACCAGATTTCCAGGCCTTACATATTATACGCATTTTGTTCAGGAGGAAATGGAATCCTCGGAGTCACGGGTAACTTGCTGAAGGTCACAGCGCTGGCGACTGGAGAGCTGGTAGAAGAGACCCTTTTTCTCTTAAGTCCCGGCACTGGCTGGCCTTGGCCTAAAAGTAGAGACCTGTGGAACAAGGAAGGCAGGTGGCCTTCGTGGTGCAGAGAGTGGTTTTATTCTTCCCAGCTGTTACTTGGTTACTGGGCCACCGCTTGTGCTTTCTGAAATTGGAGAGTTGTGAGACTGAGGGACAGGGGCGTGCTAGCGTGTCCACCCAAAGCTACAGAGTCATTTATTCATAAAGCTCTAATTTCTTTAGGGGGTGACTGCCAACCCAAGTGTGTGTGTGGAGTCAGTCAGAGGCCTTTTGGAAACAGGCCCTGCTAGATCGCACCCCACAGCGTCTGGCACTTCTTCTGGGAGAGACCCAAACTCTGCATTTCTAGAATGTTCCTGGACATGTTTTTGCTGGCCTATACATGATACGGAGAACCTTTGCTGGGGATGATGTTTTTCTTCACAATTGTCTTTCTTTCTTTCTTTGTTAGAAATTTATCATGGGATCTTTTTCAAATAAAACCATATTTTTATTAATTCTCCTCTCCCAACGCTCTTCTCTTGTGACTCCCCTCTTGCCAGCCTCTTTTCTACTTTACATCACACACGCTCTGTTGCCCTCCCTACCGTGCTCAGTGCCTTCTCTCCCTCCTGTGAGGTCTCCATCATGGTTTTGTGGCCTGTATCCGCACTCACCCCTGCTTATGCGCATGCGCATAACCATTGCAAATTAGAGCCTCATGAGAGAACATACACTTAATGCAATGTATGATTTTCCCACCCCTGTTATTCCAGATTATAATACCAGTACTAATAAATATGGCAGATGTACAGATCAAAAAGAGCCTCAGCTTGATGTACAGTATTACAAAAGGCTATGTCAAAAGTCAGGAAGATGCCAAACTTTTGGTAAGGCAAATTTCTGGTCGTGAATCAATCTATCAGGTAAGAAACAAGCAGTGGCTTCTTTTTTTTTTTTTTTTTTTGAGGAGAAGGCGTGGATGGGAATGGCTTTACTTAGGAGTATTCATATCTTGTAAGATCAGTTTGTCATGTATTTGATCAACAGAGAGATTTCAGTAGTCAAACAGGTTCAACAATTTGTTATACAAGATGCTTCAGAGAACAGTCTGAACTTTGAATGTGTGTGTGGGTGTGTGCACACACGCTTGTGATCTCACCTGTGCTCTCATATGTGGGTGCATGGTTGTGTGCGTGTGGGTGTAATATGGGTGTGCTATGTGAGACCCTAACTCAAACAAAACAAGACACAACAAACAAAACCACCCAAACCAAACTAAAACCAAATCAAACCAAAACCAAAAAACACCAGAAAGAGAACTGAAAATACTGAAGGAAGCCAAAATTGAACTGGTGGAGCCTCATGGTGAAGTTCATGATTGTGGAATCACTGCTGGTGATTAGATAGAGATGAAAGCTGAGTAAGTCAAGTCCTGTTTCACACAGTCTGAAAGACTGGACCAGTTGGGATCAACAGCTTTCTTTGAAGCTGTCCTGGAGGCAAGCTTTGATGAGCACCAATTGAAACAGTCTTAGGCAGAACAGTGTAGGATGCTGGAATATCTTGTGTCAGCATTTCAGCATTTCATCTTCCAGGATGAATCCTGTCAGGTCTGATCCAACATCACCAATGTCCAGTTCTTTTGCTCTGAAAACATACAATCTTTCACAAGAAATACATAGTCTTATAAGGTATGTACAGGATGCATAGAATCAATTAAGGATGTTTCTCTGTTCTTTGCATGAGCAGAAGAAAGATATCTGTCTTTCTTAAGCCATTCTGGATAGTATACCAATCTTATCTATACCATTTAAAATAATGGCATGATAAGGCTTGAGGATTTTGTAGCCAACAATATTTATTGGCTATGCATAGCTGAAGTTCTGGCTGGAATTTCTCAACATTTAGAGACTGGACCACAAATGTTATTGCTAACTTAAATAACCACTTTTCCCCTCTTTCTGCTGGGCTCCCCAATAAGGCATCTTATGCCCCAAATCAGCAGGAAGCAATCTTAAGAAGACAAAGGTCCCATTCCCTTAGGTTGGGATGGAACAATGTCTCATTCCCTTAGGTTGGGGTGGGTAGGTTTTGGTTATTCTGTTGGGCTATGGATGTTCGTTGTCATTTAGTGGAGTTAGTTATGAAATAGTCTTGATCAGGGAAAAAGCAAGGTTTAGGAACTTAGACTCAGAGATTTCTCTCTTTCCTTTTCTCTATCCTTCTTTCCTTCATAGGTAAGGAGAAGGGAGTTGAGAAGAAGTAAGGGGGAATTAATATAGGGGTAATACAGAAATAATAGGATATAAAGGTAGATCATCAAATCTGCTCTTCAACTTAGTACTATTGTAATTCTCAAATATATTTCACTCACACTAATATGGACTATTGTATATTGGCACAGATTTAAAGTTTTCATTGGTGTAGATTTTTGGATATTGATACAGATTTAAGATAATATTTGGTTACAACATGCTAAGATATTGTACCTATGAAACTCTTGAAACTACAATGTTAAGTTCTAGTCCTTTTGAGAACTGTTATTACCAACTATTTAGGATAATTAAGAAATGCATATTAGCAGTCACACAATCAAGCTCATGGTAATGTTAGATACTAGTTTAGTTAATTACAAAAACATGTTTCCTAGCTTGACAGATAAAAAAGAGCTAGAAAAAAAACAATCCAGATAAGATAGATAGATGGTCTTCAGAAACCTCGGAGATCTACAGAATATGACATTTAAAGATTTTATTAACTTAAGGCTTTTCTGACATGAGGCAGGTCTGCTCCTGGAAGCACCCCCATTCCATTTCAAAGAGCATCAAAGGCTTCATGTGTGACAAGCTAGCCACTGAGTGAGAGAATGCCCTTATGTCAATTAAAGACAGAATACTGTCCAAAACTGGGCAAACTGGATGCAGGAGAGTTGACTGCCAAGCTTTGCAAGGACAAGGTAGATAAGTCCTTTATAATTCCTGCTTCACAGAAAAGTCTGTCAAATAGTCTGAGCTAGAAGGCTGAAGATGATGCTCCAACATTATGTAGAAATTTTAGGTGACTGTCCAGGCAGCAGACTGTCTTTGTCATCTCTATAGTTTTGGGAGCTGCTTGCCTGTGCTTTTAATAATTTTATTTCTTCTCAAGTCTCTGATGGAATTGAAGATGAGATAGATATAGTCTTACAATTAAGCTTAGTTGCTTAGTAGTTAAGAGGATGTTTTTAAGTCTAGATAGATATTTTTAGGTTGATAGAGATTGATTTAGGTTCAGAATTTTAGATTCACCAAGATAGTAAAGAAGAAGTTCTCGCCTCTTCAAGGTTGCACTATGATTGTAGCATATATATATATATATATATATATATATATATATATATATATATATATATATATAT
>CM053759.1:29657565-29707561 GCA_028658305.1 Pachyuromys duprasi | reverse complement strand
CAAAGATGAGCCACTGGTCCAAGAAGAGTTGACAAGTAAAAAGTCCAATATGTGACTCGGCTTGCTCCTCCAGTCCTAGTCAGAGACAGCCTGTGTTAAACCTCTCCTGCTTGCCAGAATCATTTAATCACATACATATGGGTGATCTCTAGGCTTAGCCCTTGTTTCAGCTTTTCTTAGAACTTCCAACTCCCCCCCCCCCTTTGCCTTGAGAACTCCTTGGCGTGATTTTCCAGATTTCTCATCCAGTCCTCGGCTGTGTGCTCCAGACCTTGTTGCCTTCCTTTGGCTCTTCTGAGGACCTATTAAACCATTGTTTTCAAAACATGAAAGTCATGTTCCCGTCTCCAAAAACTACAGTCTCTTCTTTCTCCAAGCAATGGTTTCTTTCTTAAAAAAAACGAATAGTCTCTGGATCTCTTATTTCAAAAGTTTCTCTGTTCTGTGCATGAATTCTGCTTTTTTGAAGTCTCATTTTGTATATGTTAAATTTGTTTCTTATCTTTTATTCTTTTTTCCCCTCACCCCAATACTTCTTTATTTTCAGTGTAGACCAAAGTCTAAACTAAATGGTGTGATAGTTGGGAGGTGCTTTCTCAGCTCAAATAAAACTTCTGATTTTAAACACAGCAATGAGTTTTAATCCTAAGTATTAAATCCCTAACACAGCAATTTCAGTGGGTTGTTATGTAGCTAGAGGGCTGGAGATTATATCTTCTTGCCATGCACATCTTGTACAGTGACGGTTAGTGGCCCCAGGCCTCTGGCCAGAATAGAGATTATGAAGTTACTGATCTTCTTTATGGGATCAACATTAACATGCAACACAATTTTATCCTGTTGATTTATTTTCAAAAATGGAGAATGAAATTAAAAGAGCTACTGAAATTAAAAGAGCTAGGTTGATCTTTAGAAAGAATATAGAGATTCCAGTGTGGCGGTTCATGACTGTAATTTCAGCACATGGGAGGTTAAAGTGGGAAGATTGTTTTAGGTTATGCTAGACTACATAGGGAGCTCCGGGCTAGCCAGGGTAACGCAATGAGAGCCTGTCCCTCCCCTGCCACAGCCCTCTGCGAACAACAATAACAAACAACAACAACAACAGAGAACATGGAGAAGTCCAGCAGGAGAAAAGACTTTGAGACGTTTAGGAGAGGATAGAGGGAATTGCCTCAATAGCAGGTATAAAACAGACCTTCACTGGCACTTTTAAGTGGGAGACTCCAGGGAGCTTGAGAGATGACCCAATGGGTAAGAACACTGGATGCTTTCAGAAGATCGGGGTTCAATTCTCAGTACCCACTCCAGTTCTAGGGGATTTGGTGCCCTCATCTGATTTCCACAGGTACCAGGCATGCCTATGGTGCAGACACAAATTCAGACAAAATACCCACACACATTAAAGAATCTAAAGATTAAGAACCAGAGGACTTCAGTAAGAACTTAAATGGCTTCTTGAGATGTGTTTTAGATGGATGCTTCCTTGTGTTTCTGGAAGCTAGACCCTGGTAGTTTACCTGTAGAGAAGTAACAGACTGAAAGGCCCAGTAGCAGATGGGAGTTACTGTTGCCCAGAGTCTCAGTGTCCCTCTCTTCTTTCTTCCTTCCTTCCTGTCTGTCTGTCTTGAGAAAGAATAATACTTACAGTGAAAGAAGGAACTTATGCCAAATGCCAGCCATGTAACATTCACTGCAGTTTGAGTCCCAGCCTGGGGAATGCAGTGGGGATGTTCCAGAAGACAAAAGCTCCCCTAAATCAAACGAAGTGAGAATTCCTCTGTGATGCTCATTTAACTTTTAATTAGGTGATTGCACGTGGTGTAATAAGAAACATTTCTTAATTTCTTACAGAAATTATATGACATTTTAGAAAAAAACAAACGAGAAGCTGTTAGAGAACTAGGTGAGTGGTTGGAACATTTTTGTTTTTTTGTTTTCTTCCTTCTTTTCATGTACTCTGTAGATTTTATTTTCTTGTGGTTCTGAAGACCAGAATCCCAGATGATAGTGCTATCAAGGTTGGCTTCTGGTGAAGACTGGCTTCTCATGGGGCAAACATGGCTACCTTATTCCCGTGACCCCATTTGGCCTTTTTTCCACACACAGGAACTCGGTGTCAGTTTCTCTAGTGAGGGCCTATTCTTACAAGGTAGGGGCTCACTCTTATGACACCATAAGCCTCATCACCTCTGTCAAGGCCCTTTCTCTACATATGGTCACTGTGGGTTCAAACTTCAGTGTGTCGCATCGACAGGGCACAGTTCAGTTCATGATGGAGGGAAAAGGATCTGGGAAGAAAAAAGGTCCAAACATCCACAGATGTGTCTGGAGAACCAAACCACAGATAGGCTGGGTTTTCTACTTCATATGTGTGTACATCCTCTATTATTTAAGTTTTCCAATTCTCTGCAGTGAATGTTTGTTCTCTTGTAATTGGGAAGGGTGCACTGAGCAATAACACCTGTCTCCCTGGGGGAAGCCTTTTCCTGACAGCTGTTCCTCAGAGCTCAGTTGCCCCGGGGATGACTTATTCTCACCAAAAGCTCCTCACTCCGCTCTCTCCAGGGCAGGTAAGTACAGGAACATCAAGGGAGAGCTTTGTTCTTTCAGGACAGGTGCCTCAAGCAGGGCATTCCAGCATGTGAAGTCTTCCGCTTCATTTCCTCATGCATTCATCCATCCAGTCAGTATTTACTGACCACCTGTAAGGTCCAAAGATGCAAAAGCAGTGTTGGGTAAATACAGATTCTTAAAAAAATAAAGAAATGTACGTTCTGTTCTGGTGGCATGTCTGAGCATGCTGAAGGATATCACTGCAGAATATGAGGGGGCCCTGTCAGCTGCTGTGGCAGTGTAGGGGAAAGGCTGGAGGGGTGTGTGTTACGATGGCAAGGGCAGAATCCTTAAGGTTTTTAGGAAAAGGCACGTGAAGGTTGCTACCTTTGACAAGAAGCTGTTCTGCTTTGCTTGTACTGCTTTGTTCTAGTAGATATCAGAAAGTAGGTCAGCACTTGACAGTTCTTAAGCCTTCCACCCTACCCTACGTCCCCCACCCCTTTTGGTAAGACTGTTTGAGCGTCCGCATTCAGGTTGATTTACTTGAAGGAGCCCAAGGAGTTTGTGCTGAACAACTTTTCCTCCTATGACCAAGTTTTAGTGAGCATTAAAGCATAATAAGGCCATGGCTCTGGCCTAAGGTAGACCCTTAATGAATGGAAGTCATTAGAAAAGAAATGAAGGCTGCTTCATACTCATGGCCACATTGTAAGATGCTGTCTGGCCTTACGGTGATCATGCTTTCCAGATCACAGTGGAAAAAACACAGCCTAATGGCTGTCAGTGCTTGGACTGCATGAACATTCTGGGACTGTTTCAGGAAACCCCATACCCATTGTGGCCATTTACTTAGCAGAAGGTTTTTATTTCTGTGCTCTTACAGAGCAGGGCCAAGGAACTGTGTAGCATGGTGTGCTGTAGGTTTAGATGATATGGAATATTAGGAAGTTTTCTCAATTTGGTCTTGAAAAATGGAGTGTCTACTTCCCTATGACTACTGTCTGTGGATATGGAATGAGAATTTCATAAGGAACTATAAGGTGACTTATATATATTATCTAATTTAATACTTAAAATAGCTACTCTTATTGCTTTCACTATTGTTCTAATGGTCTTTATCATCAGTTTTTGAAAGCGGATGCTTACTGTGGTTAGCTTGCCTAAGGTCACGTGACTAAGAAGGGGCAGTCAGGTCTCTAGCTCTGGTGACTCTTCTACGAAAACCTGTGCTCTAGACTACCATAGCTACCCTTTATTTTACTGGTCAGTTCATTTCAGTGAGAAAAAAAGTGTAAGTACCTTCCACACATATAGCAGACATTGTGCTCAGTGTAAAGATGAGGAAGTGAGCCTAGTTTCTAATTTTCTGTGTTTATTAAAAGGGAGAGAGTATTCCACTTGATCTCATCATTCCCATTCACCTAAGTCCAGATGCTCTTTTGAATGAAATGTTTTTGTCATCCAACCAACAAAAAATATAGAGAGGAAGAGGCAGAGACATCAAAACAATAATGAAATGAGTTTTGGAGTAGAAGTAGGTAGAAGATGCTATGGGGATAAAGCAGAGTGTTGGGGAAGCTGGTTTTCAATTTTCTCATCCATAGAATGGGGATGCAACTTTATCCTGCCTGCCTCATGAGTTCTGTGTGATGCTAGAGCGAACATTTGGTTACTCTGCAGCTACTTTGGACATTCTAACACAGTGTTAGCCGTTATTGTGGTGACTGCTCAGGTTGCTTATCGAGTTTAGTTTTCCTCAGGGCTCATAGAGCATGAAGGCCGTGATGTTGTGATTGCTCTGAAGACCAAGCAGGCAATCCGCAATGTGATTGCAAAAGCCCTGAAGAACCTCACCTTCCTCTGGTCAAGAGGCATCATTGACAAGCACGAGGGCATTGAGATGAACAAGGTACTAATGCAGTTTCCACTTCATTTGGTTCCACCAGCTCAGACACCCCAGGATGTAATGGAGTGTAGGTTGTTCGGGTGATGGGTTTAGCCGTAGGCACTGTGTCTTCAATACCCTGCAGCATTTTTAATGCCTGTGGCCATCTAACCAGTGCTGCCTGGCATGCTCCAGCAGGTAGAAACGACGCGGCTACAAGCGACAGAAACCAGCAGCGGCGAAGCTCAGTGAAGAAGCAGGCTTGGAGGTTCACTAAGAAGGACTCCGAGGACTTGCGGGCTGTTTGGTCAGGCTTCAGGAAGGGACTCAAAGAAAGATCTAGAAAAATTTCCAGATTCCTTCTTTCTTATCAAGATTGCCTCTGTGAAGTCCTCCTCTGGCTTGTTCTCTAGACTCAGTAGATTTATTCATTTGTTTGTTTTCCTGCTTCTTTATGTACTGGTGGAGTCTGTGCTGCCTAGTTCCCTTGGATGAGGCATCCATGGAGACACCAACATGGAGACAAATAGTATTTGGAGAGGACTAAATGTGTGTGTGTGTCTAAGACAGGATAGGATGTAGTAATTGAATTACAAATATGACAAGTTTGATCTGCGTTAATAAGTGAAAATAAGAGGAAGAAAATAGGGAAAAAACTAACGCATGTGAGGGGAGAATCTGTGAGTCAAAACTCAAGTTAAATCACAATAGAAATTTAGATTTCCTTCATTTAATGTCCAATTTCTGTCACAGAAACAATCACTATAATTTTACTGTTTATTTTCAGGTACTCCTTAAAAAAGTGAAAGCATTGAATAACTTTCCAATGGCGATCCCACCTCCCACCCCTGACAAATACCTTCCCAACATCGTTTGGATGGAAAATAAAGACGTTCTTATTGAGTTCTTCAAGGTAATAGTGACTTCTATTTTGGCTCAGGCTTGATGTAAACATTTCCCCCTGCCCCAACCAATGTGGCTAAAGAAAAGCATATAAAAACATAAATATAGTTAAATTAAGCCTTTTTTTGTCGTTGAAAACATCAGAAACCTAATTGAAGCAAGGAGAAAATGTTCTGAAGAATTGTGGTTGCTTTCACAGGTCAAGAGCCACTTGGCTATCTTAGCTTGATTTGCTATGGCACAGCAACCCAGACCAGATAGCTTTCAAACAACAGAAACTTCTCACAGTCCTGGAAGCTAGAAAATTTGAAATCAGGGCACGGTCAAATGTGGTATCTGGTGAGGGTTGGCATCTGGTTCCTAATTGACTGTCTTCACCTTGTAGAAGGAGCAAGAGAACTCTTTGATGCCTCTTTCATAAGGGCATTAATCCCGAACAGGGCTTCACCCTTATGACCTGATTACTTCCCAAAGGCTCTACCTCCTAATACCCTCATGTGAGGATTGGGGACCTCAACATATGAATTCTAGGGAGATACAAACATTCAGTCTATAGCATTCGACAACTTTGGTCAGGATGGAAGGGCCTCTCAGGAATTTGTGGAATTTTCTTTCTAATGATTAGGTTCAACAAACGGGTTCTCAAATCCTATGTTCTGTGCCTCAGTTCAGGACTTCTTGGGAAGTCCAGTTGGTGTAGCAGATGCCCAGCCCTGACCAAGTGTGGCTGTGAAGAGGGAGCTGTTGTTGGCAGGATCTTGTCTGAAACGTGGTAGAAGGTGGAGAGCAACACCTGACATTTTCCTCTGCCATCCTTCACACACATACTGTGGCATGTGCATACCAGGATTCACACATGCACGCACGCATGCACACATAGTCTATAAAGATGAGGGCAAAGATGATGGTAGAAAAATCAAGGCTGAAATCAGAAGGCAAGTAATTAACCTTAGGTAAGCAGTTGAATTTTTTTATCTGTAGAATTGCCGGTGCTTATTTGCCATTACACAATCAGAATCATGTAAAGTGAGAGGCGAGACCTGCTTTCTTGGATCTAAATCCCATGTTCTGAGATGGCCCTTATTGGAAGTCTGAAAACCCGTTTATTGAACATATTTCTCAAACACTAACTGCCATCATAATTTTCTTATTAAAAAACCCTTTGGTGGCCCACTTACTCTGGTCAAAGCCCAAACTCTTTACAATCCCCATGAGCCTCTTCAAGACCTGACTCTGGCCTTGTCTCCACTGGGGCTATGTTATGACTTTCATGGGACCTTAGCAATTTTGCCTTTGTCGGCCTGTTCCTCCATAAAAATATATAGAAACTTCTACTTCACATCTGTTGACTTATCATAAAACTAAGTATATTAGGCTGGGAAGATAGTGAAGTGTTTGCCATGGCAAGCATACGGACCTGAGTTTGAATCCTTATAACACATGTAAAGCTGTACATGGTAGCACTCCTCTGTAATCCCAATACTTGCTATGGTGAGATGGAAGGTGGGCACAGGGAAACTGGAAGCTTGTGCCCAGATAGCCTGCTATCAAGAGATTCTGGCTCAAACAAGGTGGAAGGCAAGGACAGATACTTAAGACTGTCTTCTGACTTTACACACAAACATGAACATGGACACATGTTCTTATTGAGTTCTTCAAGGTAATAGTGTCTTCTGTTTTGGCTCAGGCTTGATGTAAACATATCCCCCCCCCCCGCCCCAACCAATGGCTAAAGAAAAGTATATAAAAACATAAATATAGTTAAGCCTTTTTTGTCATTGAAAACATCAGAAATCTAAATAAAGCAAGGTTAAAGTGTGGTGGGGCAAGAATCCTGTGTCTTCATATTGGTTCTTTAGTAGCTGACTATAGTGGTCAGCTTGGCCTTACACTGATAATTCCTAATTACAAGCTGATGCTTGGAATCTTTATCCTAGGGAAAAGAATATATTTGACTTCCAAATTTTAAAATGAGTATTTCAGACCTCTTACTATTGAGAGAATAAACTAGTGTGATGAAGATAATATGAAGACAATATAATACAATGCAATTTATTGACAATACATTCCCCCACCTAACTAAAAGACCTTCTGTAGGCAAGAAGTTGATTTCCTAGCATGGCATTTAGAGCCCAATCATCCCCCAAATACTTGCAGTGTGTTAGCATTATTTGCTGTGCAAGTGCTGATTACAAAGGCCTTGCTTATTTGCATGTATTTTTATTTCTTAATGCTGATGTGATATGTACTATAACAATCTAAGAATATGTTTCCAATTTTTATGCTACTTGAAAAGTATTTTTAATTTTAAAATCTTATTTCTGTTTACACAAGTGGCCTATGAAATTTTAGGATTGATTTCTCTCCCTGTTATTTTTTGTTGTTTGGGTTTTTTTTTTTCATTCAGGAAAGAACTAGACTCACCTACTTTGACTATGGAGACATCATTTGTAGAGAAGGTGAAATGCCACAAGGAATCTTCTTAATTATTTCGGGAATGGCAAGCGTAAGACTGACTAATTTAAAAAATTTTTTAAATGCATTTTGAATATATGTTTGTAACGTAGGGGTGTGTTTTGGAGATGAAAAGTTTGGATCATGAATCTCTCCCACATGAGACCATTAATGTGGAGAGTTAAGAGTGACGGCTGAGACAGAATGCTCACACCTTTTCTTTTTTAATTTAAAATTTAATTTTTTCTTCACAATTTATTCATTCTATATCCTGATTGAAGCCCCTCATCTCCTCCCTATCCCACTCCTCCTCCCTCTTCCCACTATCTTTTCCCCCTACTCCACTGAGAGGGGGAAGTTCTCCACTACTGCCATCTCCCATAGCTTGTTAAGTCTCATCAGGACTGCCTGGATCCTGAACTCTGTGGCCTGGTAAGGCTGCATCACCTGGGGCGAGTGATTAGAGAGCAGTCAACTGAGTTCATGATAGAGGCAGCCCCTGCTCCCCTCACTCAGAGATCCACAGGGAGACTGAGCTGCCAATTGAGAAGGGGGCTAGATCCTCTCCATGCAAGGTCCTCTGTTGGTGCATCAGTCTCTGCAGGATCCCCTGGGCTCAGATCTTTTAATTTTGTTGGTCTCCTTGTGGGGCTCCTGCCCCCTCCATGTCCCTCTATTCCCATCCCTCTCTTCCTCTATAAGACTCCCTGCGCTCTGCCCAGAGTTTGACCTTGAGTCTCAGCATCTGCTTTGATATCCCCTGTTGGATGAATTCTTTCAGAGGACCCTCTATAGTAGGCTCCCATACCGTTTCCTCTCTTCCGTTACTTCTGGTGTCTATCCTGTTTGCCATTATGAACGAGATAGGGAAAGGGGAACCCTCCTCCATTGCTGGTGGGAGTGCAAACTTGTATAACCACTTTGGAAATCAATCTGGCACTTCCTCAGAAAATTGGGAATAATACTACCTCAAGATCCAGCCATACCACTCCTGAGCATATACCCAAAAGATGCCCCACCATTCAATAAGGACATTTGCTCAACTATGTTCATAGCAGCTTTACTTGTAATCGTGAGAATCTGGAAACAACCTAGATGTCTGTCAGTGAAGGAATGTATACAGAAATTGTGTTACATCTCCACAGTTGAATATTACTGAGCCATTAAAAACAAAGAAATCATGATATCTGTAGGCAAATGGATGGAACTAGAAGAGATCATCCTGAATGAGGTAACCCAGAAACAGAAAGGCCTGGTATCCACTCACTTGTAAGTGGTTATTATCTGTATAATATAGGATAGCCATCTACAGACCTAAAGAAGCTAAACACGGAGGAGGACCCTAGGAATGCTCACACTTAATACACAGTTTATAAAGTGCTCTCAGAGTTGGTACTCTTTGAAACAAAGTGGAGGAATTAGTGCTTTGAGGATGTTCAACCAGTAAGTCCGTGGACTCATTGACCTAAATGAGAGTTCAGGCATAAGGGCTTGGCTGCGACTCAGAGCCTCACAGAGGTCAAGTTGGATGAAGATCAAAATAAAACTTTTCAGTTGATTAATTTGAGGTTTTGTTTGAGGAGAGAGAGTGGAGGAGAGACAGGGAGAGAGAAAGAAAGAGGGGAGGAGGGGGAGAGAGAGGCGGGGAGGAAGAGAAAGGTGAGAGGCGTGAGAAAGGGGATGTGAATTCAGTAACATGAAGACACAGCAAGAGTCCTGTGTCTTCATACTGGTTCTTTAGTAGCTGACTATAGTGGTCAGCTTGGCCTTACACTGATAATTCCTAATTCCAAGCTGATCTAGGTACAGGATTGACAAAGCTAAAAAAAAAATCTTGGCTCATCTGGAACTTATTTTCTGTAGAAGGATAAAGGGAGAGGGCACAATGTACAAAATAAATTAAATGTATATGCATTTAGTGTTGTCTAAGAGATGTCCTAGGATTAGGATTTCTCTAGGAAAACTTCATGCTGGGAATGAAGATGTGCTACTCATAGCACCTCTGACGCAAAGAGTGAACAAACACGTTCCTTGCTTATGTTCAACTAGTCTAGGCTTAGATTTTTCAAACGCCTTCATTATTTAAGGTTCTTAAACGCCTATACTTCCCTTTCAACCTCCCTCCCATACCTTACGTAGGGCTGTAGACCTCTCTTATTTACTTCTTGCTGATTAGGGTCCATGAGTCCTTAGGGAGATTACCAAATTCAGTTGCCAGGACACCAGCAGTCTAGTCAAACAGCAAAGGACCAGCAGCAACACTTGTCAACAGCATTGGAGAAGCCTCTAGACTCCACCCGAATGACACAAGACCACTGAAGCAGCAAAGCTCTGCCAAAGCAGCCTGAGAAGATCTTTGGAGCATTCCTCTCTGCCAAGACCAGCGAAGGAGGCAAACCACATCAATGCAAAAGCGCAGAGATGCAGAAGGTGTTGTCTCACTGTCTCTGGGCTTGTATGTATCCCTTTTCAGAGTCCACACAAGGATGTTTTGCAGCTCACAAAACTCAGGTCCCTCGCACGAGGGAGGTTTCAGCTGACCAACATCACAAGGGCTGTTTTCTGAAGGGGAAAAACATTTCCGCATCAAACAAAAAACTCAAACAAAAAAAACCATAGTCACATGACACAACTGAGTTTCCAGAGAAACCAGAAACTACTTCAAACTAGTTCTTTTCACTTTTTTCTAGTTCAGGGTTTGGCCTAGGGAATGATGCTTCCCACAATGGCTTGGTCAATAAACAATCAAGATAATCGCTCACAGACATGTCCACAGATGAGCCTGTTTGAGATAATTCTTCAGCTGAGACTCATCTCAGATGATTCTATGTTATGAGAAGTTGACATTTCAATCCAAAATCAGGCTTTATGTGAGTGGAGGCTCTAGTAACAAAAGCAGTGGCCATGAAGGGACAATATCTTGAGTCTTTTGGATATGGCACTCCCAGAATTTCACCTGTGGCTCTCTGGTCCTGAGACATTTGTTTGTTTTAGTTTTTGAGACAGAATTTCTCTGTGTAGCTCTGGCTGTCCTGGAACTCACTCTGTAGACCAGGATGGCCTCAAACCCAGAGAACCACTTGCCTCTGCTTCTGGGTGCTTCGATTAAATATGTGCACCACCATATTCTCTCTCTCTCTCTCATCTTACAATGTTGATGCCTCTCATTGTCTATGAAGAAAACAGCGTAACATTAAGAATGGGAAAATTAGTTTATTTAAAGCTTTGTATATAAATTTATGGACAACTGAGGAGAGGAAAATTCGCAATCTGTCTATGCATTTCTCATAAAAATCAACAGAACTTGAAAAAACCCCAAATATGCAGATGGCAGTAGTTTTTCTCCTGGGAAGTGAGTCTTCTGACACTAGTGATCCTGTAGGTGCCTCATTTTTACTCACAGCTTGGAAATCCCAAATTCTTTTTTTTTAAATGTAATTTATTTATTTTTATATTAATCACAGGTTAGGTACTTTGTATCCCAGGCGTAGCCCCCTCCCTCGTTCCCTCCCACTCTCCCCATCCCTCCCTCATCTCCTCCCCGCCCCCTCCAAGACCACCGACGGGGGAGGATCTCCTCCCCTTTCATCCGACCCCAGTTCATCTTGTCTCCTCAGGGCTGGCTGCAATGTCCTCCCCTGGGAAATCCCAAATTCTTACCCCCTGTTCCTATGTAAGTCATCAGAGTGGCCTCCCCCAAGCTCGGACTCAGACTTTGGTATATTTCTAATGATATCTCTTTAGAGTAATGTTCAAGTCTAAACATGAAATTTATTTTTGTTTCTTGTGTGTATCCTAAATATACTCTTATACAGTACTTTTATTGTGCCTACATTTTGACTGTGAGCCATAAGATCAAGTGTGGAATTTTCCACCAGGAATGTTATTTCAGTCCTCAGAGATTTTCAGATTTTGGAGCATTTTGGATTTCAAAGTTGGGCCCTCCGTACCTTAAAAGTAAAATAGATATGAAGAGTTTAATTTTAATTTTTGTAAAAGTAATCAAGAAAAGGCAATGTGTTTTGTTATTTAATCCTTATAAGAGTCTTGGGTTGTTTTGTTTTTCAGTGCTAATCAAGCATGGTAGGCAAGTGTTGTACCACTGAGCTACATTCTTAGCCCAAGAATCTGACATTCTATATAAGGAAAACTTTTGCCTGGAGGTGCTGAAAAATGAAATAAGCCACAACTTTTGTGAAAGTTAATTCTCCCCTCCATTCCTGACATGTTTCCTTAAAGAATCTTTGACTTCCTCTGGAACGATTGTAATAAAGAGTGGAAGCTATTGGTGTGCTCAAAAGGACTTAACACTTTTATTTCCCTTTTCATAATTTCACCTCCACAGTTACATAGCTCGTCTCCCACCTTTGGGATAGAGGCGGGCCAGAGGGCTGACAGACAGTTCAAGACTATGTATACAGAGTACTGTACCAGCGGTGATGTACTTGGAGAGCTAAGCTGTTTGCTTAAGCGTGAAATTGAATATACTGCCATCTGCGAAACTACTTTGCAGGTATGGAATAGTTTTGGTGTAAGTTATCAGTCAGTTCTTAATAAGAAATGCCAGTATCTTTTTTTTTCGGTTTGGGTTCTTATATTTTATTCCATCAGCAGATCATCTGATGCCAGCGGTATAGAATAGCTTAGAGAAGATTTAATCTCTCGAATAGGAGGTTCTGCTGAGCTCTCCTGCATCCTGCCTGTGGATGAGTTCTTTAACCTCCTTAAGTCTTGCTTTCCTTATTACTTAAGTAGAGAGAATGCTTATCCTTGGATATTATAGAGATTAGAAAATTGTTTTTAGTGCTTTGTTGTTTGAAATAGCCACCACTCTGAAAGCAGCGTTCTGTAAGAATACTCTTTTATTGTAAACCCCTCCTCCTTCTTTCACTTGATAAGTAGTAAGTTATTTGTTCAACAAATGAGTCACTTGAAACCCCATTTGCAGTGGACAATCCCGCTAAAAAGGAGCCAAAGTTCCTGCTATGAATGATTCTTGGTCTTTGAGGCCAATAGAAGGAACGGAGTAAAGTTCAAGGTCTTAGGGGCATTGTGGAGCAGCAGGAAGGTGTGGTGCTTCATCAAATTATACCATGTTGCTTCTGCAAGGTGGGAGAGGGCATTTATGTAGTCACAGGTCTGAATGAACTCATGACAATTCATGTAGCCTGAATTCTGACCGAGTACAAGCAGTTTACCTCTGGAAAGGAGCACTGTGAGAAGGGAGCATTGTGGATTAACTACTGTGAGAGCTCAGTTCCTGAATCTCAGGCTTGTGAGCCAACATGTCAACGTATCTATTGAGTGATGAATATCCTGGGTATTTTTTTAAACATTCATTAAAAAATTTAATTGTGTTTGTGTATGTGTGTGTGTGTGTGTGTATGCATGTATGCTTGTGTGCTCAAGTGCCAGGAGAGACCAGAGGCATTAGAGTCCTAGGAGCTGGAGTTAGAGATGATTGTGAGCCACCTGATATGGGTGCTGGGAACCAAACCTAGGCCCTCTGGAAAAACCCAGAGCTTTTAACTGCTTAGCCATCTCCACAGTCCCTCTGGGGCTAGTTTATTAGTGTATAGCCTTCACTGGACCACGCACGCTATCATCTTTCCACATCGCCAATTCTTTTAGGTATTAGAGTATTATGTTAGTGCTAGAGTATCATAGCCTGGAACCTTGCTATTCCAGGCCTTCTTCATCCCCTTGGAAGATTTATATGAAGGCTTTGATGTCTTCTGGCCATCTCTGGAATATAAAATATGGCTCAAGCTTGCTCTTGGTATTGCGAATCAGTATTTTGAATCAACGATTGCTGGTGAGGTAAGTTATATAAAGAGAAGGTAGATGAATTTGTAGGTACCATTTTAAAAAATAAAGTATATCCCATATTTTTCTGTCAAAGATAGAAAGGAAGGTGGTGTCTGAGTCTCTAAAATGAGTTTTAACTACAGTTTTAACTACTCAGCTTAAATGCCCTCTTGTCATAGTTATTTTTTCAGCTGCTTGAAAGATTAAAGAATAGAATTAGAAAATATTAAATAAGAACTCCCCTCCAAAAGCCAACCATATCACCAACTAGTAGTTAATGAACAGCCCTGAACATGTATCTTTAATTTTTTCAAAAACTTTGTTGAGACGATTAACTCCTGTCTGTGAACTTTTTTGCCAGAGAGTAACGGCTCAAGTCTGTCCCCAGACCAGCATAATTTGTAGTCTTGTATTTGCATATGACTTAGGATTTATTCCCACCCCTACTGTGAGTCAGGAGCTGAGGAGGTGATAGTCCAAAAGTTCAACAATTTTTACTGATTAACTATAAATCTTGGGTTAAAAAGAGTATACCCTTCAAGCCAGTCAGGCTTGATTTACATCACTACAATAATAATGCTCAGGAAGGTTTTAGTGGCGGAGTTAGGAGACTAAAATTCATTGCCTTTGATATTGCCACATCATGAGGAGTAAGACAGAATAGAATAAACCTCCAGAGGGGAAGTTAAGGTCAGGGTGTTTGACCTTCCCAACAGCAGGGCAACTGGCTGCTATAATTACATTTTGATTCACAAATTCCTGATATAAATGAGAGTAGTCAAATAGAAAATGTTAAGGACAGTAATGTTCACCCACAACCCACTCAGTTTTGGGTGGGGAAGTAAAGGGAAGGGAATCAAGAGCAACAGACCAACTTCAATTATAGACTGAGACTATCTTAAAACAAAACCAAAACTATAACAAACACATATATTTAGGTATAAAAACTGAAATGAGAAGAAAGCTACAACAATAACAAAAAATATAGAGCAATTTCAAGAAGATTTTAGAAACTATTTCCATCTAACAAGTCCATGAAAAAGCTAATCAGCTAAGAATTTTTAGCACACCAGTGTTGTTTTTAACAGAATCTCAGTCATTCGATTTTTACCAATGAACACTAAGGAACCAAGATGCTGATGTGAAAGCCTGCTAGCCCAGAGAGACAGAAAAAGTACCCAGTTGACCTTCCTCAGTCAATGTCCCCCAAAGAAAAAGGGAATGCATTTTCCCCACCCTGTCTAAAAAACCCCTCAAACTAAATGTCCTTCCCATCTACTTCCTGTGCATCTCTCTATCTGTCCTACTGACTTCTTCTCAATCTTTATGGGTTTTTCCTAGGTTCACTCCCTGTCAACTGGTTGCTTATTCCACCTCTTGATCTACAGTTGACTTTATTTAATGCTGTTTACAATATTCGAACAGCAAGCTCTTGGATCAAAGGTGCGCACTAGGGCTGAGCCACACCACAACTAGAAACAGGTTTTTTTTCCCAGTAAACAACACAATCTTGAGGTTCACAGTATGATCAAATGGCCTGCAACACCCCAGACAAGCATTAGATAATACTCTTGTTAGTCTTCCTCTATGTCAAAATATACATGCATTTTAAAATATCATACTTCTAGTGTTTTTTTTTTCTCCTTGTTGCAAAATCTTAGATAATATGTTTGCTGGTGTTTTTGTTTTTTTTGTTTTTGTTTTTTTTACATTTTTGGTGCCCTGGCTGTGCTGATGTCCTCAGAGAACAACCACTTAACTTGCCTGTCAGTGACTGACAACCAAGGGCTGTCATGAAAGTGAGGCTGGCTCCTGCCAACAGGGAACAACTAGCCCAGGCTTCCTTCCTTAGGTTGCACCTGGGTGTCTTTATCGTCACACAGTCTCCTTCCTGTACTCAAGTCTGTCTGCACATTACTTCCACTCTCACATTAGCCTCATCACCAACTGCACCTGCATAATCCTACTTCCAAATAAAGTCACATTCTGAGATGCTGAAGGTTAGAACTCCAAGTAAGACCTTCAAAGAAGGAAACTCAGTTCCATCCACAGCAGCTTCTGTTCATGTTCCAAAGTCCATGACTTAGAGATTTCATGTAAGGCCCAGATGAGATGCCTTCTTGCTCTAGTTTTGGATTTTTTTTTTAGTTATTGCTTATTCAGTAGTTACGTAGGATATTTGCTCACTGCTAGGAGAAACCTATGAGTCTTAAGCATGATTAAGCCTAGAAATCCAATAGCACATGGCTGATCACATGATGAAGTTGATATCTCTTTCATGAGGCAGGGCCACCACATTTCAGGGCCACTTACACAAGTAAGGCTAAACTCTAAATGAGTTCTGTCGATTCTGACAGTCTCAATGAACTCAGGCCAGTGAATCTGTGTCCTTCTTGATGTCACGTATCCATTTGTTTGACTTACAGAAAAAAATGTAATTTCTTTGTAGGATTTAAATTTTCAGAAGTGTGTGATGTTCAATTACGCATACGTGGAGACTCTGTCAAGTTATAATGAAATGACTCTTAATCATGTGACCATGAAACTCGTTATTCTTGTGTATGGCCATGTAATTAATAGCAAGACGCAAGGGCCACATGTCGCTCCCTACATTATTCCTAAGTCCTGTGAGCAGGTAAGGAGCCATTTGCTTTGTATGGTGTTCCCTAAGCACCAAAAGTGGCTTTAAAACTCAGATGACAACAGTTGTGCATTTAAAATAGCTAGCCATTAAGAGAGTAAGGTTTGGAATCAAGATTTAACAGCTGACTGGCGCCTACTGGATGCAGGAACAGAGCAAGCTACTTAACTCTTCTGATCTTTAGTTTGCTCCTTAATATAACGAAGGCACCGGCAGCAGCCATGTTCTTAGGTTATTATGAGGACTAGATGAGATAATTCATGTGTTTAGAGATGTTAGTTTAATTACTCTTCTTCTGCTCCTTGCATTCTGGGAGGCCAGTGAGGAGGCTGGTCTTGAATCGTTGACCTTCAGTGTAGGTGTAAAAGCAACGCATGGCTTCCTGGCTAGTTCCTTCTTCCCAAATGGGGTATTCTGGTCCAGTTATAAGTAAGGGGTAGAAGTTTTAGCTCTGGCTTTCATAAACATGCAGAAGACAATTTTCTGGCCTAAGGTTTCTTTGCAACAACACGAAGAGGGATTTCAAAGTTAAAAAAGAGGGCTTGACTAGATTTGCATGGTGAGCGCCGGAGTTCCAGCAGTTTGGCAGGGAGAGATGTTAGCCAGTTGGAGGCCAGCCTGAACTACCTAATGAGCCCCTGCCTCAGAACACAGAAAACAGTCAGCCAGCCAGCAGACAGACAGACTGTCAGACAGTCAGACAGAGAGACAGACACACACACACACACACACACACAGCTTAGGTTGGAGACCTAGTGCAAGGCTTTAGCTTGTTCTTTTCAGTCTTTACAAAGAAGGTTGGGAAGCAGCCACTTAGGGATTGATGTCTGGTCTTTTGACTAATTTTAATTTATTTTGCCTTTAGATCCAGGGAATTTCAGACGTAAGCAAACTTCTTATAATCCCGACATCTGAGCCTGCCAAAAATGATGCGACCTCGCATGCCATGGGTAAGGGATGATAGCCTTTTACTGTTGAGAAAACTACCGCAAAGCATTTCAACAAACGTAAAACTCTTCTAAGTCTGGAAGTTGATTGGACATGGTCCCCACTCTGGGGCTCACTGCTTTTGAGAGGTCACCTATCAGAGACTAAGGTCCAGGCTCTATAATCCACGTGGCCTCTCCTCTATCCCTCCCTCCACACTCTTGATAGCAGACCACAAGCCCTGGCTGGGTGGACTGACAAAGTGCTGTTGGGGCCTGTTGAAATGCAGAGAGGAGTACTTCCACAGTGGGGTCAGGAAGGGATAGGAAACTGATCTGTTCCCAGCAACCGGAAGGGAATATGGAACCCGACCCACCTTGCTTGAGTATCCCAAGCTGCAGTCACAACTACAAATCCAATGGCTTACTCTAATTACGCTTTGAAGGTCACTACATAATTGCAGTCAAGGCATGCAATGCTCAGTCATGCTGCTGAGCACCGATTATACAGAGAAGAGTAGGCAGGAAGGCTTTGTTCTGGAGAAGATACACCCAAGGACTTCATACTGTGCTCATTGTCCATGCCATGCTGGGCTCAGCGTCAGCACCATCTCCCCTGCTCCAGCCTGAATAGAGTCGGCATGAATTGCTACTGGGAGTGTTATGGCGCATGAGACCACGCAGTTCTTAATGAGTTGCTAATTTGAGAGGAGACCTCTTCTTCATCAGGCCCTCTGGCAAGATACTAGACAAAGGGTAGCATATCCATTAGTCTTCTCTGGTGGGCTTGAGACAAAACTCCCAAACGGTAAGACTAGGACTGGATCCAGTTCCTTGACACATATTTTGCTTTGAAAAAATTTCAATAAGTTGCTGTAGGGGAAAAAAAAAACATATAGAAATTACATGTTCACAAATGTAGATTTTGAAGTTTTATGAGTTCTGCCAGCATGCAGCCCTCATTTCCATATGTGACAACAATTAGTGAGATATTGGCCCACTTGTGCGGTGGGAGCAGGTACCCTTTTCTGCATCCCACTCTGCACCCCCTTACCTGTATTCCGACTGTTTTGTCTGTGGGACCTGCTTGGTAGAAAGTAAAGATGCTGTTTGGAAAGGAAAAGGGGAAGAGGAAGAAGACTTATGTTGCAAAGAGCAAGAGCAGGCGGATACCCAGAACCTCCTGCTGTCTTTATTCAAATATTCCTAACTTTTTTTTTTTTTTTTTCTGTTCACCTCAGTCAGCACTGGTCTTCGAACAACCAAGAGAGACTATAACTGGAAGAGAAAAGACGAGGTAATAAACTGGGCACCTGGAATAGATTTTTCTTACTGCTTCCCATCCGGGTACAAACACAGTGGCGTTCACACACCCCGGTTTCCTCTCCTCATTCTCTTTCTTTGATAGTTACTTCAGAAAGTAAGGATCTGTGGGGGAGGGGAGGGACATCCACCAAGCGCAGAGCTGAGCTCTGCTGTCTAAGCATCCACGACTCTGCATTTTGGAGTGGGCTGTTTGGGAGGCCGCACAGCCGCGCCCGTTAAGCCGCAGGCCGTGAAACCATAGAGCACGGGTGTGCTTCAAGAGTAAGAACCAAGTTAACTGTTAGTTTGCTTAAACTAACAAACAGTTTTATATTAAACATTGTTGAGGAGGATGGCAAATTTATTTGGATTTTTTAACCAGAAATTCAAGAAGATATTTTATTTGATTAAAATAGCATTACATCATTTCTACCTCCCTCCTTTTCTCCCTAGCCCCTCTCATGTGTTCCCGCTCTTTCAAATTAATGACCTCTTATTTTTTTAATTATTGCTTTCACATTTATATATGTGTGAATAAATATATAAATGCACTTAGTGTTTGCTTAGTATTGCTTATATGTATATTTTTGGGGGGGCTGGCCACTTGGAATTAGATAACCATTTTAGGGTGGTCATCTCTTGGGAAGATTAGTTCTCTCTGACCCAGCAGTTTGTAACTGCCGGAATCACATCTCAGGGTGATTTCGCCTATCACACTGGCATGTCAACTGGTGCCCATTGTTCAGGTCTTGTTTAGACAGCCACGTTGTTGAGATTTCATGGATGTGGGACACACTCTTGCAGCACATTTCCTGTTCCTTTGGTTATAACAGTCCTTGAACATCATCTTCTGTGATATTCGCTGAGCCTTGGGTGGAAGGATTGTACTGTAGGTGTACCCCTTGGGGCAGAGAACCCCACAGTCAGTGTTCTCTACGCTTTGACTAGCTGTGGCTTTCTGTAATGGTCTCTGTCGGCTGCAAAAGAAGCTTCTTTGATGATGGGTAAGATCTACATTTACCTGTGGGTATAAGGAGAGGTTTTTAGAATGCAGTCAGGTATTATACTGGTTTAGGAAACAGGCAGTCAGGCAGTACATAGTAGGCTCTCCTCTGAGATCTCTGACCTCACTAGCCAGATGGAGTAGGTTTACATCTTCAGGCATGATTTTCCTCCTGTTGCTTGGGTATAAATCCAAATAGATAGTGGTTAGGTAAGTTGCCACCAAGACATTCATGCCATTATTACACTTTTAGGGATCCCTTGCACTGCTGATCACTGCTGTGGTTCACAGACATCACAGCAAAACCAAGAAGTTCTGAAACATGTCCTTCAAGCCACATGTAGTTTTGCCTTCACTTTTCTTGATCTCCTCAGCTGCCAGGGCTGTTGTGAGGAAATCTGGGAAGTGCTAGAAGCCATGCCTGGATTTGTTGAGGCAAAGGACCTGTTACCTTGGGCCGGAACAGAGTACAGCCTGGGTGGTAGAACTGTCTACAGCTCTCAGGATGGTAGGGTCTCTGTTCAGTCTCCTCACTGCTCTTTTGAAACTAAGCCTACCCCTGAGTGGAGTGCGTGGGCAGGTAGGTCTGACAGGGCTATCGGGGACAGGAGTGATGGGTGCTAAGGACAGGCCTCATGGGCTTTGAGTAGCCTCTCTCATTTTGATTTCTAATGACTAGGTGCCAAGTCACCCTAAATGAGACTGCCTTCTAAGCAAAAGACACACATACACACACACACACACACTAGCTCATTCCATCCTCAAGATGTCCATGCTAATGCTCTTTTAAGAAAAAAAAATTTAGTCCTCTACCACCTACATTCACAATCAAGGTGATAGTGCTTGTCTGAAGAAATGGCAGGTGCACGAGTCAAGGTCAGTGGGCAGTAATTCTTTCAAAAAAAGACCAACTGAGCTCTTTTCAGGTAGCTCTCCTAGGGGCACTCTCTCCTTACTCTTAAAGGAACCTCATTTCATAGGTGGAGATCCTGAGAATCCAACAACTGCACCCCTCATTTACGCCTGTTTCTTGCAGGTGTCATCGTTATCACTATTACTTGTAGGGCAGGGGAACTGAACCTGGGGTCTCAAGCATGCTAGGGGTACAGAGTCCAAGTGAGTCATATTCCCAGCCTTCCACAATTTATGGAAAAAGTTCCTAGGCACTCAATAATCAGTCATAACGTTAACTAGAATTTAAATTTCATGGCATTCTCTTTTCCTTAAGTACTCCTTTGATAGTTGAAATAATGTAGTATCAGTTGCTAATTAAATTAATTCACTCTCTCGTTCTCTTGAGACAGGGTTTCTCTGTGCAGTACTGGCTGTCCTGAAACTTTTTCTATAGACAGGGCTGGCTTCAAATCCAAAGACCTGCCTATCTCTGCCTTCCAAGGGCTGGGATTAAAGGTGTGCTCTACCACTACCTGGCAATGCAGTTTCTCTTTATAATACACGTGTGAGGCTGGAGAGATGGGCTCAGTGGTTAAGAGCATTTGCTGCTCTTGCAGATAACCCAAGTTTGATTTTCAGTACCCACATGGTGGCTCACAACCATCTGTAACTCCAGTTCCAGGGGATCTAAGTTCTATAGGCATTAGGCACACACACACACACACACACACACACACACACACACACACACACACACACACACATATGGTGCACATAAACACATGCAGGAAAAACACTCAGGCACATAAAATAAAAACGAATAAATAAAAATTAGAAATATGCGTGTCAGGCGTATTATAACTCAGAGTCTTTAGTATGTAGGTTCTTTTAAGGGAAAATGTTCCAGATAATAAAATAAAAAAAACCTTCCACTAACTAATTATTCCATTTATTTGGGAAAAAGCTTTTTTTTTTTTTTTACCCGAAGTGTTCATGGTCTAACATTTTTGATTTTCTTTTGCAGCCTGAAGGTGGACACCTCTTCAGAAAGACATATTAACAAGACAGCTATGACGTGCGGAGTCAGAAAAACGCGGAGCTGACACCGTGGCAGAAACAACGCCGACTCAGAAACCGCTCAGAGCGTTCACCACTGCATTTGTCTTATAAGCAATTAATTGATTGCCACAAAACACTGCAGATTTTTAAGTTGCCTCATACCTGAGATACTCAAAATTCTTCAGGGTAACATGAAATTCTTTAAAACTTAGTGATGGGGCCTTTCCCCCAGCTGAGCACAAGCCAGCAAGTGAGTCAGCAAATGAGATGTGCAGTTACCATCTAAATCACAATACTTGCAATTTTTTCCTTGTGACATTGTTATAATTAGGGCCCTTCTGATAGTCTGCATCTTCCCTCTCTAATTTAGTATGTGCTGAAAGTGGGGAAATGTTCCACAATCTTGGTTACTGAAAGCAAGGTTCAGGAGAAATCAAAATTCTTCTATTTCATGTTCCTATTTTATGTAAACTTTCCATTTCATTTTAAAAAGTCAAATAAAGTTGAATGTTATGGCCAATGAATAACTTTTTAGAATCCATTATTCCTTTATACTTCAACCAGACTGAGAATATATGGTAGTTTTGGGAAAACCATGATAGAAGTTAAGAACAAAAAAGGGGGGGTCGGAGAAAAAGTTGAGTGGCCTTCACTTGTGTCAGGAAATAGCATGTGTGGTCTGGGCTCTTCATTTTGATGCCCTGCTCAGCACATTTATTGCATATTTAACTTTGGGGTCAAGTGTAGGTGGTATAGATGCACTAGAAAAGGTGTTAAGTCTTACAGTCCTGCTTATGAGGTATATTGGCATGTACTTGAAATGATTGAAAGATGGTACCTCACTCTATGTACACAGAAATTTGTGCTTCAGGAGAATAGAAAACCAACCTAAAATAGGACAATTTTCCCTAGTGTAGAAATTAAAAGACTTAGCTCTTCTCTTTCTACTTGTTACTCACCAGTTCAGCTTTATTTTGTGGTTGCATTTAAAAAAAAATCACATCCAGTAGGAAACAACCCACCACCCAAACAAAACAAAAACAAAACAAACAATAACAACACTCCATCAAACTCCCTAGGCCCTGCTAATTACTCTTTAGTTAAAGAATTATTTTAGAAGTTGGGCATGGTGGCTCACACCTAGAAGCCTAGCACTTGGGAAGTAAAAGTAGAAAGACCAAAAGTTTGAGGTCAGCCTCGCCTACACAACGCTGACTCAAAAAAAAAAAAAATCTAAAAATCCTAGGCATCATCTTTGTGTCTCACAGGCAAAAGTAAACACACACCGCTTTCTGAACCAGTCACTGTCTGTCTATGTGTGCACATATGTGGAGGAAGAGGTCAACCTTAGGTGTTCTTCAGGAGCCAATCACCTTATTTTCAAACAGGATCTCTCACTGGAACCTGGGGCTTGCAGATTAGCTTTGGCTGGATGGACAGGGAGCCACAGAGACACACCAGTCTTTGCCTCCACAGTGCTGGGATTATAAGCGTACCCCTCATATCTGGCTTTGTCTGTAGACTCTGGGGACTGTGTGGCAAGCACTCCACCAAGGTCCCGGGTAATGATATTTTTTTTAAGCCAGTTAACATGCCCTCAAACTGGAATCATAATTCTTTTTCCTCAGCTTGCAAGGCTTTGAACAAGTAGAGACAATGAGGGGGACCATGCCAGGGTGGTGCATGTAGGAGCTGGCACCATGACTTGGTCCTTTAGGGGTAGTTGGTCTTTCTCCCTTCACTGATCTCTATATAAGGATGGAGAGAGAGCCAGCTTTCATAAGACCAGAGTTCAGCTTTTTGCTGTGAGCACTTCAGAAGGTTATCTGCTCTAACTAAAGTCTTTTTTTTTTCATTTTTTATATTAGTCACAGGTTATGTACTTTGTATCCCTAAAGCATTTCTTAATTCTGGAAGAGTCATATGAACTGCTTCCTTAAGATTCCTTGTTTCTTGGGCCAGAGGCTGTGGCATACACCTTTAATCTCAGCAGTTGGAAGGCAGAGGCAAGTGCACCTGAGAGTTTGAGGCCAGTCTGGGCTACATTACTGAGTTCCTATTTCAAATCAAACAAGAAAATTCCCTGTTTTTCACAGCCATGATTCAGTTTTGAGAAACAAATCTTCATATGGACAATGGGATTCATTCTAAAGAAAAATCCAGGCCAAAACTTTCCCTCCCCACCCAACAACGCATTTAAAAACGTGTTCAAAAGAAATTGAAGTCAGACTTCCCATGGAAAGCAAGGATCAAACTAAGCAAATGTATAAGGAAGGAGAGCAATCGAGCAGTGGAGTACCTAATTGGTAGGGAGAGAATCCAGATCCACCACTGCCTTGATCTTAAAGTTCTTTTGTTTTTTTAATATTTATTTTATTATTCATACAGTAACATTCTGCCTGCACACCAGATCTTACTATAGATGGTTGTGAGCCACCATGTGGCTGCTGGGAATTGAACTCAGGACCTTTGGAAGAACAGCAAAGTGTTCTTAACCTCTGAGCCATCTCTCCAGCCCGGCTGCCTTGATCTTAAGACTCACCTTCTCAGATAAGGGTCAGGAGCCTTATCAATTGAGTTGCCCAAGCCTCACTAGACATGAGTCCTAGTGGAGGGAGGGGGACAGCAACCCACTCACAGAAACTTTGACCCAAAATATACCCTGCCTACAAGATGTGCTGGGACAAAAATAAAGCAGAGATTGAGGGAATGTCCAACCAATGTCTGGCCCAACCCGAGACACCCTATGGGAGCCAGCCAACCTGACATGATTGCTACTCTGCTATGGGTACAGAGAGGAGCCTAGCATAGCTGTCCTCCCAGCGGCCCCACCCAGCAGCTGATGAAAACAGATGCCGAGACCTACAACCACAGGGCAGAGGGCAGGAAGTCTTGTAGAAGAGTTGGGGGGGGCGGTATTTAGAAGGACCCAGAGGGGCAGGAGGTCCACAAGACCAACAGAGCCAACTAACCAGGGCCCAGGCATGGACTGGACCTAGGTCCCTTACACAGATAGCTCAGTCCTCATATAGGTTCCCTAGTAAGGGGAATGGGAGCTGTCTTTCACATAAACTCTTGTTGCCTGCTCTTCGATCCCTGTCCCCTGGAAGGGCTACCTCACCAAGCCACAAAAGAGGTGGCTGCTGGGTGGGTGGGAGGCAAGGGGATCCCCTCCTCTGAGTAGGGGAATGAGGAGAAACAGGGAGGGTGAGACTGTAAGAGAGACGAGGCAATGACTGGGATGTAAAATGAGTAAGTAAAAATAAAAATGCTCTAGCTTGACACCCAGAAATAAACATCTACTGCTCAAGCCACCCAATTCATGGTATCCTGGTTACAATGCAGATCCACACGTCTGTCTACCCTGACTTAGAAGCATTATATAGATGCTGGAGAGAAACCATTCAGTTCAAGAGTAGAAAAAAAAAATCACCATCTCAAAGTTCTTATTTTTAAGCCCCACATTAAGAGAGACAGTCTAACCATTAGAGGAATGGTTCTCAGCCTTCCCAATGCTGTGACCCTTTAATACAGCTCCTCATGTTGTGGTGACCCCCAGCCATTGACCCCTGAGTTGTTGGAACCTCAGGTTGAGAACCACTGCGTTAAAGGTTGTGATATGCATACCCACTCACAAGACTAGGAAAACAGGAACCAGCAAAGTGGCCCAGCATACATATGGGAATCCTGTCCTTTGGTGGCTCACTTCACATGAAATTTATGTTAGAGAAAGATAGCCGTGCCAATCCTAGTAAGAAGGAAGTGTGCCCCTGTCCCTTAGGGTATGAGTCTAAGCTAGTACTTCAAGATGTGACAGCACAATTTTCTGATCCAGTTTCAACAAGGATTTTATTTGCTGAACCCTGAAAAGCAAAATTTTGAAAAGGGCAAGCCACTACTAGGCCAGCTTAGTGCCTTAACATTCTGTCACCGCCTGTCTTCACATGCACATATAAGAGCGGACATGGAAATGCCAGGAGTTACATGCCCTGTCTTGCTCACACCCTTGGGTGCACCTCCTTCCCCGGGAGGGGAAAAAAAAAAAAAGCCGCTTTTTATCCTGCTTTAATAAAAACTCACCACAGATTTCTTGCAAAGAACTCTCCTCGTGCTGTTCCCAGTTTATTGACTAAAAGTACAGAGCTGAAAGTCCCCGCCCCATTTTAGTGCTCTCCAAAAACCAGGCAACAGCAGATTCAGTCTGAAAAGCTACAGAAGGTTCTGATAACCATTCTACAAGGGAGCGGAGTTTCTGCCACCACCACCTGACACTACCTTATCAATCACACATTCTCACAGACCTAACAAGATCCGAGTTCTCCAGTACAGAATGTGTGTCCAGGAAAGCCAGGCAGCAGGGCCTGGAGATGGACAGAGGGGCAGGATGCTGGTGAAGGCACACAGAAAAGAACCCCAAGAAAGTTTTGGTGCCATTTCCATTTAATGAGTCAGTAGTATAGTGACCTAACGACTTTGGCTGTGATCACACCGGGACGTTTCTACTGAACTGCTGGGAGGACACGTGACCCTCAGCTGGTGTCCTCAGGTACGCTGTGCTGGATGAGCATCGGTGGCCCCAGCTCCCACAAAAACTTAAGGCTGGGGGGTATAGCGGAGGTATTTTTTGCCAGATGGGAGCTCTTTGGTGAAGACTCCTTTAGGGAAAAGTTGTTTGGCTTCCTCTTCGGGGACGGCGGGAAGGACCATCACGCTGTCTCCTTCCTGTTGGGAGACATTAAGAATGGTGCCGTTCAATCTTACAGTAATGGAAAAAGGTCTTTAAGAATTAAATGTGGTGAGTGAAGGACGTAATGAAAGTAAGCAAGTGTTCTTTATTCTCTCTTTGAGAAACTCACTTCGGTTTCACAAACTGATTTGACATGTTTGCTAGTGAAGTTTTTCCCCACCATAAAGTCTGTTTTAAAGCCCATCAAAGCCGGCCACCACACCTTAACACTTAATTCAAAACCTACCCCTCGGTTTACAGATCCTAATGGATTGGGTCAGACTAGACTCTCTCTCGTCAAAACCCCGTACTCAGGTTATAAAGTAACACTCAGAGGCTCTCGGTGTATTTTCTTGTTTTATTTATTTGCAGAGATCTTTCTTGGGTATTAGATGTTTATGAACAATCTGGATGTGGTGGGACATGTCTGTAGATCTCAGCACAATAAAGACTGTGGCAGGAGATTAAGAGTAGAGGGCCAGTCTATGATAAATACCGAGCTCCTATTTTTTATTTTTATTTATTTATTTTTAAATGTAATTTATTTATTTATATATCAATCACAGGTTAGGTACTTTGCATCCCAGGCATAGCCCCCTCCCTCATTCCCTCCCACTCTCCCCATCCCTCCCTCATCTTCTCCCCGCCCCCTCCAAGTCCACTGACGGGGGAGGACCTTTTCCCCTTCCATCCGACCCCAGATCATCTTGTCCTAGCTCCTATTTTAGAAGGAGTGGCTTCAGGGATTAACTTGGACCGTAGGGCGCTTGCCTGACATGCATGAAGCCCTGGGTTCAGTCCCCAGGACCATGTAAAATTGGGCATGGTGACACACGATTGAGTTCCTGACACTTAAGGTAGAAGCAAGAGGATCAGAAACTCATTCTTGGCAACTGGTGAGTGCATGAGACCAGCACGGGCTACATAAGACCATGAGACACACACACTCTCTCTCTCACACACTCCCCCCCCCCCGTCCCCCCAATGACAGACCGTCCTTTGACCCTTTCGGGCAAGCTGGGCACCTCGTTCTTGAGCAGCTTTTACCTTCCAATCAACTGGGGTGGCAACCCGTTTTGTCGCTGTCAGCTGGAGGGAGTTAACCACTCTGAGAATCTCATCGAAGTTCCTGCCCGTGGTGGCTGGGTAGAGGATCGACAGCTTCAATTTCTTGTCAGGGCCAAAAATGAACACCTGCGAAGCACATGGACACGAGGGCTTTCTTCAGTACATGCAGCGGTAAAGCTCTCACCGGACATTCAGGTTCATGAGTTTGATGCCTCATTTCCCCCTGGCCCAAGGGAGGAAGAAAACAGAACTGGCAAAGGAAAATGGACTTCACTACAGGGTAGCCAGACTGGGGACAGACTCCTCCTAGTCTGTCCACCCTTTCCCCTAACACAGTGGTTTGCAAGCTTCCCAATGATGGGACCCTTTAATACAGTTCCTCATGCTGCAGCGATGGCCAGCCATAAAATTAATCTGTTGTTACTACATAACGTAATTTTTCTACTGTTATGAATCGTAATGTAAACATTGAGATGCAAGCTATGATACGTAACTCTCATGAAAGGGTTCTCAGACCCTGAAGGTTGAGAACCACTACTCTGACATTTCTGTAATTTTTTTTTTTTTAAAGAAGTTATTTTTGTGTGTGAGGGTGTGAGTGTAAACACATGCCACCGTTAAGAGTGGAGGTCAGAGGTTAGCTTGCAGGAGTTGGTTCTTTCCTGGACCTCATGGGTTCCAGGAATCCAATCCCAGATCCTCAGATCTGGCAGCAAGTGCTCTCATCTAACACTGTTACAGAAGAGATGGGACTGAAACATGCACATGTCCATTGACTCTGGCGTCAAAATGGTGGGAGGCATCTTCCTGTGACCAAGAAAGTTCCTATGTTGGTGTGGATGCCTTAGACTTTCCATTCTAGCACAAGATTCCTGGAGAAATTTTAATTCTTTGGGGGTCCATTATTTTTTTAAGGCCTGATTCAAAGCTCCCCCAGAAAGCTCTGCAGTCATTAACTGTTCAGAGACGCAAAACCAAAAACACAAAAAAACCAGAAACACAACAAAGAAGTGGAAGGATAGACAAGGTTCTGCCTGGGACACAGGCCACTCTCTTTTCTATGTGCGCGTCTAAGTTTGCCGTTCCAGAAAGAAAGAAACCGTAATCAGGTTTTCAGGGACAAGCCTCAGGTAGCCATCCTAGGTCCCCTAGGTGATAACCTAGATGGTTATCATGAGCAGATTACTAGTGTGAACTGATATGGGGCCTCAAACAGCTGTGTGTTACAGGAGCTCAGGCTTGTTCCCCAGCGAGTAAATGACAGAACAATAACATTCTGGATTGTCCTGTCAAGCGCTGCTTTAAAGATGGCTGACAGGAGACAAACAGGTAAGATTTTTAAACTCTAGAGAACAGTTTTGGATGTGCTATAAACTAACCTGTAGATATCCAACAGCTATGGATTAAACAGACACCTTGGCTGAATATTTCAGGCACTCTGCACCAGCCATAATAAAGGTCACTGGCACACAGCTCTTTCATAACCGCACATAGTCCTCCTTCATTTCCTCTCGCTGGCCCAAGAAGCATTTACACGGGGCTGTGAGGACTCACCACACGGGCCGTCACGGGCATGCCCTTTTCATCCTTCTCAGCTGGATCCAACATGCCTAGAAGGATAGCAAGGTCCCTATTCTTATCATCGATGATGGGAAACGGAAACTTCTCTGAGGGATCCTCACCATTGTAAGCATTGATGTCCTGAAACAGAGGGACAAGGGGGAAAGAAAATCTTAAACCTGACGTGGTTCTCTGCATTTTATCAGCTAGGAATCATCTCTTTGCCAGCCGAGGAACCGTCATCACAATAATGTTCTCCAAGGAACTTTCGTAAGATGCATGGCCAGACATTTCTCATGGCAATTATTCGCTCAAAGGGATATTCGAAGGGTATGGTATTTATAGGCCAAAGCCTTCTCCACACTGAACTCTCTTTAAATTTCTAGGACCAAGGGAGGGAGGGAAGGCCTCAAGAAAAGGGTGTAACATCTACCTGGGCTTTGAAAGACAGGTGAGACTTTTCACTAGGAAGAACAGGGCATTTTTGGGGAGGAGAGACACATAGGCAAGTCCATGCACAATCTACTGTAGGGCAGTGAGGAGGCTAACCAGGTGTTAGGAAGTGACAGGAGAGTGGATTTAAAATTAGAAAAAAGGTGTGTTTATTACTCATGTGAAGCTCATCAGCCTAGAAATGGGGTTGATAGGATGGCAGATTTGAAACCAGATCTGAAACCATTTCAAATTTCTTTAGGGAAAGGAGACAAAGGTGACAATTAAACTCTGGAATGGAGAGCAAAAGAGTTGATCTTCATTGATTTTATTACCCGAAATCACCTTTTGCTGTTGGTCACTAGCTGACTTATTATTTAGTCACCAGCTAAAGAGAAGCCCATACGGTTTCCTACCAGGACATCCGGACCTTTCCTATGTAATCAGTTATATGTCAAGGCTGGCACTGCTTTTGGACGTTTGGATTTATTTTCTATTTCGGATAAACACAATTTTGGAAACGTCTAAGGCAGATAAAATGAACCCAGGTATGTTCCTATACTTTAGAGGTGTTATGTAACAATGAGCTTTGAACTTTTTTGGCAATCTGCAATTTACATTTTGATATTAATAGACATTACTGTACATGGATATATATATGTATATATACATATATATATATATTATTGGCATACATTAATTCTTGACCTTGTCACTTGTTTAGATGATAGCACGTTACACTCAAGACACCAAAGGGCTACATTATTTTGTCTTTATTTTTACCCTCAGTCAGGACAATCTCACTCTTTACCACTAGCAACAGAAAGAATATCGAGGTTGAGATGACACGGATATCCTTTCCACCTGGGTGAGCTGGAGCAAGTCAGTCCAATACTCACCTACAAAAACGGCTTACAGTAAAGAGCTCTAACAAGAAACTGCCTGTGAGGCGGCTATGGGGAGGCCAGTTACCATTCATTGCCAAGGTGTGCAGAATGAAAAAAAAATACACCCCAGGGAAGATGACAATCCCTATTCTCCTACCCTTCACCCTTTCCATCCTAGACGGTTAGATTGGTGTGAAATGGCCATGGGATGTAGACCAGCTCACATACCAAAATGCCAGCTTTTATTCAGTTGTATGTGATCAGCAGTGCTCAGTACCTACACACAAACGGTAGGCATTATGTGGTATACTATAGCAAAGTCAGTTAAAGCATCATGTCCAAATACTTGTAAATAATTTTGTCCAAAGCAGACAATTTCGATCCACTCATCCAACAAATACCGACTGTACTAAGTACTTCTGTAGCAGTGAGCTAAAGCTTATTCCTGCTGGGCCCCACTCCATGAAGGAAAAACATAGGGACTAGATAAACCACATGCAGCGACTTACACAGTGACAAGTGCAGAAGAGGAGGTACGGAGCATGATCAGGTGTTATAATTTTAGATGAAGACAAAAAGAAGGGTTTTAATGAGGTGCCATTTGAGGTAAAATGCCAAAGCACTCTAGGCAAGGCAGACGGATGTATTTAATAGAGTGCCTGTGGATGTGTGTGGATAAACCAGACAGAAGCTGTGAAAACACAAGGAGTTAAGAATGGCTCTGGAGCCTCAACTTAGCAACTCCAGAAATGTAGCTGTTATTAGCCAAGATGAGAAAGATCTTGGAAGAAATAACGGGGTCCAGTTTTTGACACACTCAGTTCAGAATGTCTGGATATCCCATGGGAGGTGCCAAGGCAGTGTGTTTCACTGACCTGGAGGCCAGGAGAAAGAGCTGACTGAGATGTGACCCTGAGAGGCAGCTCGTGGATGCTATCTTTAGCTTATCTTGGTGAGAGGAAGAGCACACCAAGGGAGAAAGTGCAGATAGACAGAGAGAAGCGGGCTATGAAATAGGTTCTGGTCAACTTCAGCACAACTTAGGAACTGGGAGAAAAGGAAGAACAATTCTAAGCATGGCTAGCTGGAGGCAGCAGCGTCCCGAACGTCAGGAGAGCAGGGTTCAGAGAGATCAACTGGGCAGAAGGCTACCGGTAAACCAGGGACGATGGTGACTGGGAATCCATTGTTGGATAGAACAATACAGAGATCACTATAAAGTTGAAGTCTGACTTCAGTTAACTAGTGAACTCTGAACCCAAGGTAGGTGTACACTTTTATCTTAGAAACCAAGTTACACTCTATGTAGCTAAGAGTAAATATTCAGAAGTAAATGTGACTTCAGAATCAAGTGCATGCCAATTGATACTTCTGATACAGAGGAGGGGAAAGCAAAGTGGGTTTTCCTATTCTCTTACTAAGGAATGTAAAGACTTCAGTGACATCTCTGGCCATCAGTAAGTGTACAGGCATTTCTCCCTCCAACAACCAATCAGCTCTGCAATGAGCTGAGTCTTCAATTCAACTCAGCCTGGACACTACCTACTGAGATGGCATTAGATTCTATAGATGGCTCAGACCAAATAAGATACCCCCGTTTTGATACTAATCACAAGCTCCAAGGTGGCTAACAATTTGGGACTCTTATGCTCCTCCCTTTGGGACTGTAACTTGGGAGCTTAGAGAATGTAGGGAAATACTTTTACAAAGAATGCAGACGAATGAATAGAAGTTACAAAATTCAGGATGGAGCCTCCGAGCCCCAGGTAGGCACACTCGTTTGGCAATAAAGACATCATGGAACTCTACCTCTTAAGATTCTTACGGACACTTGATAGGCACAGTTGGTTAAATCATCAATTACTGATACACAGTTCAACCTCCAGCTGCTTCTCCCCACTGACTGGATAGGGATTAAAGTCCCCTCATCCTGCCTGGCTCTGTTCAGAGCTGTGGCCACCAATCCAATCACTAGCACATAAATAAGACATTGCCTCTTGGAAGATAGTCAGGCTATAAGGAATGTTTGGGAGGGTACAGGAAAGGAGGGATATCACACACACACACACACACACATACACCCCTCAGATCATAGGACTATACCTTGGTCCAGGCAATATGGTCTTCAACACTGTCTATGGAAAGAGCAATCAACTTAACATTCCTCTTGGCAAACTCTGGTGTCAGCTTTGCAGCTCTGCCGAGCTCTGTGGTGCACACTGGGGTAAAGTCCCGTGGGTGGGAAAAGAGAATGCCCCATCTGGAACGAAGAAGAAGGTCACAACTGAGTGGGCAGTCACCGTCACCACGCAGAATGAAACAGTCGACATCTGCATTTAAAACAGGCTTTCTTCCTTAAACTATCTGCACATAATGAAGACATTTAAACTCTTCAGTTCCAACCTTGCCTCCAGAGAAGACCAAGTTGACTGCTCAAATACCTATTGATATATAAAATTATGTATATATACACAAATATACAACACTCAAGATGAAGGGTTCAAAAGGATTCATTTTAGGGTGTCACCTCTTTTTTTTTTTTTTTAATCTGTAATAGCAGGCTGGCCTTGAACTTTGAGAGCCATCACACCTAGCTATAACTCCACTCCTTTATAGCACAATTGAATTTGTGCTATTCAAGTCAGGCACCCTACTGAAGCATTCCTTAGGCCTTTTGTTTATTTTCTAGCACAGACCTTGATTTTGGGTGCCTAGTATGCCCCAAATCCAAAGATGCATGACGACAATAATAAACAGATTACGTAACCTGGCACAGACAGGGCTTCAGCCTCAATCTGTAGGTAAAAATTTCGGTTGGCACTTGGCTTCCTGGAAGCAGGTAGATATAAAGTCCTTCACAAAGCCAGCTGACTGATCTAACCTGTTAAACAAGGCACCCATATTTGCACCATGACAAAATACCACTTTTTAACAGTTGCAGCTTCTTTTCTTGCTCGAGACCAAGCAAGTAGAAAATACAGATATCCTACCATGTAGACTTCCACACCTACAGTTCTTGGGTAAAGATTAAAATCAAATTGTTGTCTAAGGTTAATGTACAGATTTTTTAGGATAATTCAAGGCGAGTTCCAAGAAACTTGGGAGTCCTAGTCCCTTCTCCTTGGCGACAGAAATGGTTCTTTCAAGCGTAAAGGAAAACTGAGCACCCAGGCCTGGGCACTTCCACTGCTTGAGTGGTCCAGGGGCAAGGTCCCAAACCAGAAGATTGCTCAATCTGGCCTAGATGCCGAGGGGCTGGCGTATTTCCCTGAGCACCAAGAACAAAGCGGACAAAGCTACTGCCTTCTACCTATTCCTGCCTTCAACTCCCAGGGGCAAGGCAAGGCCTTCTGAAAGGATGTAAGGCCCCATGGTAAGAAAGAACTGGGTAATACTTGAAGATTGTGAAGAGATGATGGTGTTTAGTGTTTAGCATGGTGACGTATGTCTTTCAAAATTTAATCTAGCTGTGACATTTAGGCCTTAGATTCTATGGAAACGGACCAATTGGGGTTAAGATGAGACTTAAGAGAAAGGCTATAAAAGTTGCAGGAAGGAAATGGAACAGGGCATTACTTTGTGAACTGTTATAGGAGTTATGAATTAGATTTTTTTTTTTTTTAAATTGTGAGGCAAATGTTTTGCTGAGTCAAGCTGGGGAGCTAGTTTTATGCCAGGCCACATACTCCAACATATCTCAGGGTATTCCAAGAATGTCTTGCCCTGGCCTGTCCTTCCTACTCTTTGTAGAAATTCAATTAAATTATGCCATTTCCTTCCCCATTTTCAAAGGACAAAAGGTTTCCTCCTATGAAAACGGCTCCTACTTCTACCAGAAAACCTCTGGTGCAGGTGTTTTGATTAGTAAGGAGCCCTGGAAATACTATAAGATGCTCTTCCACAGAGTGTCTTTACAGAGACCATACAAAGCTTGAGCAAATCCACCCAGCACCCAAATCCTTTAGTTATAGGTAAAGTAATCTTAAAGATCATTTTTTTTTCTCCAAAGGGTATTTGAGTCTGTATGTGGCAGTTTGACTTGAAATCATCTACAGAATGGAGGTCGGAAAAAATTGGGCAAATTCCATGGATTATAAATGATGCACAGAGCAGAAATGTCCTTCTTGGTTATGGCAGGAGTATGGTGCCTCATTGGTGCAAAGGACGCTGTTGTGTCTGTTTGCTTATAAATTCACCTCATCTTCCTTAGATGCTACTTCATTTGCTTATTTAAGTTTTTCTCTAGAGACAGGGCCTCACTAAGTTACCCAGGTTGGCCTTGACTTTAGGATAAGGGGCACCTGGGTGCATCAAGGGCACTTAACATTTCAGATCAGATCACAGTGCAAGTGCCTCTGAGTCTTATTTATCTCTAATCCATAGAGACAAAGAGTTCCAGCAAGATCTCACATTTCCTGGGGGTGTGGGCTGCAGACAGGAAGGGAAGGAACACTGTGTAAACAAACCTTCAGCAGTCTTGGATAACTGTTACTAGGTTTTGAACGTGAGGCGGGCAGTCGTGCTTATCTCTAGACTCTTCTCCAGCAAGCTCTGAGAGTTCCACCTGCAACTTTTTTTCTAGCCTACCCTTCTCTTCTAAAAGCGGCTTTCCCTTAGTTGGCAGGTGGAAAATGGATGCTAATAAGAATCCTCACCCGATTTTAACGCTTCCCTGCCTGATCACGGATTAGTTTCATACACAGCGCCGTCTTCTCCCAAACACACATAGTAGATTAAAAAAAAAAAAAAAAGACACAAACCCAGGAGTCATGAGAGTGTAGTAGGGGCACTGAAACTTCAGAACCACAATGAAACCGTGACACGTACGCAAAACGCTGACAGAAACTAAGCATCTTACACTTCTGTGCATTCAGGAGTGTGAAACTGAGACAACATTAGTGCACTTCTAGCCCTTATGGCCATCGGCAGCAAGGCCCGCCGCTGGATGCAAGGCATAGGGGGAGGGGACCACAGGGAAACAAAAGAGTCGCAAAGTAGGGACGTACACGTGTCCTGGCCTTGGAATGGCCCACAGTAGCAAAACGGTCGCAGGCGCTGGACAGGCCCTCCCTCAAAGTGGTGATTATTCTGGAATGACCGCCACACCTACACAAAGTGTTCTAGGTTCCTCCCAGAGCTGTTACGCAAAATCTTAGTTTGACCACCAAAGGAGGTTTCGGACAAAGTCTTCTGGCTACTTACTTGGCACACGGTATAGTTTTTAAAAAATGTCCTAAGTCCTCAAATAACACTCCCCGAAGTTAAGTAGGGGCTCAGATAACGCCGGGCCCAACCCTAACTTGTGGCAGTGTGCTTTTAACTTTTGGCCTTGGGCACCCACCTTCCGCAGGGTGCAAATTCTAGAGCGGCGGGGGGGCGGGCAGTGCGACCCCGGGCAAGCTTCCCAGGAAGTGACCTCCAACACAGAGCACCCCCGCCCCACCTCCCCTGCGTTTGCGTTCAGACCTCAAAACAAAGTTAGCACTGTTTACAAAACCAGGCTAAACAGACTACAAACCGTCCCCGGCCAGGACCTCCTCCCCCATGCCAGCCCAGCCACGCTGGGTCAGGGAAGGACCTGGTGATCCACGCAGGGCCAGCCAGAGGTCACAGGTCCCCAGCAACGCCCGGTGATGCTCGGCGGGATCCCGGCGGCCGGCACGTGCGGGAACCGGTGAAGGGTGAGCCAGCGGCGCGCCGGGGCCGAGCGCAGCGCGGAAAACAGAAGCGGGGAAGGCAGCTCTGGGGACCCGCCACCCGGCAGGGCGGCGCGGTGGCCACTTACGAGTCTCCCAGGTAATCGTGGAAGCGGATGCGGCCGATGGTGGTATCGGCCTCAAAGTTGGGGGCTTCGTCCCCGAGGAGCAGTCCTCCGGGCATGGCGGCGGCGGTGACACGGTGAATGCGGAGGCGCAGACGCAGCAGCGAGCAGCCGGCGGGCTCCGGAGGAGAAGCCTAGATCAGCTCGGCCGAATGGGCGGGCCCGGGGGCGGGACGGGGCGGGGCGAGGTGGGGAAGGGAAGGAAGGGGAGAGGATGGGATGGTAGAGGAGGGGAGGGGCGGGACGTTCGCGAGTCTGGCAGCTCCGGTCCTTCCCGTGGAGCGTGCGGGGCAAGTGAGAAGGGAACGGAGCTTAATTCGTAGAATTGCGGGACCTTGTAGTGTGTTCTAGGCGAAGTAGAAGGCAGCACAGACCTTCAGTACTCCCAACCCCATCAGACTTCCAACTGAGGGGGTCTGGTGGTACCACCCCTCCCCCCCCTTTTTTTTTTACCGTGAGCATCTAGTAGTTGTCTAAATAAATACTCAGCTAACCTAGTCTTCAGAGGTTTCTCAGGATGTGGCAAGAACCAGACGTGTGTGGAGGCGAAGTCAGAGGAAGTGGCTTTCTTATTGCAGCAAAAATTCTGTACCAATGTCAGTAAGAGGGCAATGGAAATAACCTTTTTTATTTTGTCTCCTCATCCCTGGAGTTCCACACGAACTATAAAACCTCAACACATTAATCCTGAAGTTTGAATACAAGTTTCGCAACCTGCTTCCCGAGAGCGAAGGTATGCTAGTCAGTTTCCACCTGGGCAAGTGGGAGAGGTTTTATTCCACTTGCTTTCTGTTTCCCAAGCACAAAGCAGAGAGGGTGCCTGCTCTCACTGGAGACCGGAAGGCATGCAGAAATCAGAATCTCTTAGGTGCTCAGCCTGGTAATCGCAAGCCTGAAACCCCAATTACTGTGGAGAAAGCAGGACCAGAAGTTCCAAGCTAAGGAGGAAGTTGAAGGCCAACCCCGGGAACTCAGCGTCTGTCTCAAAAAAAGTGAAGAAGGGGATGGGGAAGCAGTTCCACAGCAGAATGCTTGCCTAGAATGTGAGAGGAAGGCCCTAGATCCAGTGACCAGGAGGGGGGAGGTGGAGGAGAATATGTTAGACAGCCCCAAGTCCTAGTTGGAGAAACAAAGGTGAGGTTGTGTCAGCTAGGTAAGGATGACTAGAGTTGGTTTCAGATGGTGCGGTCCAGTCTGGGAAAGCCGGCAGGATAATTCAATAGGCAAACTACTCAGCACATGGCCAACGCTCTGGAAGTGGTAGCTATTATTTAGATGTGATTCATGCAATAACTCGTACTTATTGCCAGCAAGACACTGTGCTAGGCCTGATGTGAGCTGTGTGAGACACAGCTCCAGCTCTTATAAGAGAAGTGAACCGCATGAAGTTATGATATAATGTAAGGTGATGTTGACACGGAAGTTGCAATTGGTTGGGAGTCAGTGTGAGGAACCCTCTGGAACAGACTCCACAGTGGCAGTGCCCTCAGAGACCTGTGTTTTTATCAGGAGCCCTGTCTTTATGTCTGCATGCATGCTGATCATACCTGCCTCACGGTAGGCAAACTCAGTGAGATTACTGGCCAACATTTTAAAGTTACTATAACTTAATTTCCAGTTTGACTCCACCCTCCTGTTTTGAAGGCACATCTCTCATTTGTTTTCGTGGTAGGGAAGGAAAGCAGGTTGACCTTAGGGCACTATGGGAAAAGATGGGCTGGAAACCAAATACACCATAATACAGTGAGTAGATTCAGCTTAAGGCACTATGAACAACGTGTTCCTAAAATGGGCTAAAAATCAGATGCACCGCAGCACAGAGAAAGGATGCTGAAACAAATGACTGATCACCCTCAAAGGCATAATTTCATAGCCACCAGTTACAAATTAAGCAAACAGAGTAAGATAAACACCTATTCCAATTTAAAGTGCTGGAAGTATCATGCTGGTGATGATTTGGCAAAGTGCTCTAGCCTTGGCAAATGGAAATTCTTTTTAAGGTAGAGATTAGCATTTTTGTTTGTTTGCTTGAGACAGGGTTTCTTTGTGTATCTCTGGCTGTCTTGGAACACTGTCTGTAGACTGGGTTGTCCGCCAACTCAAGGAGATCCGCTTGCCTCTGCCTTCGAAGTACTGGGATTAATGGCGTGTGCCACCGCCACCAGCCAGTTGACATTAATATTTTTAACAATACACTGTATTTCACAAAACACTTTGGATGTCTGTCTTCTGAGAAGTCCGAAGATTTAGCAACAGCAGGCCATGGTCCACTTGGAAACAGTGGCTAGAAAGTACCTTTCTTTTCTTTTCATGCCTGGCTTTTTCTTTTTTCTTTATTATTGTTTCTTCTTTCTGATTTTCATACTGTGAACATGAAAAACAAAGGCTGTTTCTTTCAAGGCCAAAACCTAGCACCGTATTTTTCCTTGCAAAAACAAAGAATGTTCCCATGTATTTAGCATGTGAATAAAAGTTGGAAGACCACTGTGTTGTTTGGCCCTTGTAGGTAAGTGGGTTTAACCTTGACTTGTATCTATGGAACAAGGGAGTCCCAGGAGGAAATTTAAGACCATTTTCTCAAGGGTAAGTGGGAAGCATAGTGGGACAGAAGGAAAGGAACCACTGTGGGAGAGGCATTCCAGGAAGAGCCAGGCTAAAGGAAGCATTTGCTATGAAGAGTGGAGGGTTGTGGCATCAGGAGAAAATACTTTCAAGCAACCTGAGGGCTGGAGAGAATGTTGAGGTCCTTAGAACTATCTCCTAAGGGGTAACAAGGAAGTGCAGGGCTTTCCAGGGGAGCTGCTGTCTGATTTACATAGTCTGTCCCATTCTCACTGCTTCAAAAAGATTCAAGAAAGGGTAAAAGGGTTGATAACGGGGCTTATTCTCTCTCTATGTACATGACAGCAGAAGGGGACTATAAGGAAGACGGACCATCTGGATCAGGGACAGGAGGGTTTGGAAAAGAAGGATAGGGCAGAAGATTAACAGGAGCAAAGTATCGATATTGAAACCCAACACTTTGTATGCTAACGAAAAAATTCAAAAATGTTGGTTTAAAGTGTATGTATGTTTACCAAAAAGATTATACTAGAATATTCCCAAGAGCAATGTCATAGGGACATAGGAACTATTCACTCATTCATGTTACAAAGGAACTAAATTGTGGGTTAGTCATGTAGTAAACTACTGAACGGCAAGTAGTGTGGTGCCCCGTAACTCCACACAGCAACGCGGTTGCGTCTCACAGACTTGAAGAAGAAGGCGTGTATTTGTCCTCCATTACATTACAAATGAGTGGAATGAGTGTGGTTAGCAGGCAGTGTGTGGCTGTGTGGGCTGGTCTGGTCTGGGTATAAGTAGGACAGAAGAGAATGAATACACGAAAGGAGTGTTTTGCATCCTCAGGGCTCAACGGCCACCTGTTAACAACCTAATACCGTTTAAAGAATATATTTTTTAAAAAGTTCTTCCTGCTCTCACTTTTCTGTTCATCTCTCTTCCACTTTCTAGGTATTGGGGGGGGGTTGACAACTTGATCATTATTTTCGGAGCCACTTTTTTCTGGCTTCCACGACTCCAAATTCTCCAACTTTTCCCTTCTCTCTTATCGGCAGTTCTTTCTCCATTTTCTTTCCTCTAAGTGTTGGTTCTTCCCAGAGCACATTCTTTTAAAAAAGTAGGTGATATATCTAGTCCCATGGCTTTAAATTACATCTATATGCTGAAAATGCCCATTTTTAATATAATTTTTTATTTATTACAATTTATTCACTTTGTATCCCAGCTGTAGCCCCACCCTCATGCCCTCCCAAACCCGCCCTCTCTCCCCACCTCATCTCCTCCCATGCCTCTTGCCCGGTCCACTGATAGTGGAAGAACTCCTCCCCTTCCATCTGACTTTAGCCTATCAGGTCTCATCAGGACTGTCTTTCATAGTCTTCCTTTGTGGCCTGGTCAGGCTGCTCCCCCCTCAGGAGGAGGTGATCAAAGAGCCAGCCCCTGAGTTCATGTCAGAGACAGCCCCTGTTCCCCTTACTAGGGAGCCCAGAAAATGCCCATTTTTATCTTGAGGAAAAACCACCGGCTCATTTCACATATGCCCAATATGTAATCCTTAATTCTCACTGCCCCCCCCCCCCACATACTTATGTGTCTTGTGCTGTGTCATTGGTGACTCTTTTTTTTTTTTTTTTAATGAGTGATTCTTAGAGCAGCTGACCTTTGCCTGATCCTTAGCCTCTTTATGGAGGTACACTCTTCAATCTTAGCTGCACACTTGCCCTTCATTGTTCTAGTCATGGGATCAGAACTTTGTAAATTACATCTACCCGCTCTGATAGACAGCCGGCCATCTGTTAGGATCTGTCCATTGGAGGCCAGGGTGTGCTGAAAGGGACTGTCAAGGCTGGAGAAAGATGAAGGCCTTATCTTTCTCATGTTCTGTTTGTTCCCCTTCACGTGACAGAGAACAGATCGTCCTGCAGCTGGCCTTGGTGAGACAGATTGGGAGGATAGCTGTCCCTTGTTGTTTGACTGGGAGTTAAACACCGTTAAATGGTGTCCAGAGTGTTCCCATCACTGTGGCAGGTCTTCATTGAATATGCTGTCAAAAGTGAACCATTTGATTTATTGGTTGACAGCTTTTGGATCTTTTCTTTGTGCTCAGCTGCCTTAGGTGGTAGCCTGTCAACCAAGATCAACCAAGAAGACCTTTTTTTAAAAAAATTTTTTAATTTGGCAACCAGCTAGACTGTCATCGTGGCTGCTTAGAATCCCTCATGGATACCCTGAGAAAAATCCATACCAGCCATTAAAACCGGTGTCGTCATCAGCCACAACGTTTGCTTTAAGGGGACTTGCTCCCGTCACAACTGCTCTAGACAATACCCAATAACTTCTAGAGATTTGCTTGACCATGATCTTATTGCAGTTGCTCTGAATAGCCCCACCCATCTTCCAACTATTCTTATTCAGGACAGTGGAAGAAAACACCTCCCTGAGGACTTGGCAAAGGGCTGTGATTGGCAAACTGGAAACTATATTAAAGGTGTTAAAGTATCTTTTATTCATCTGATTTAATTGCTTTTCCCCAGGCTTACTGCCTCTATCTGCTAACCTACACCAAGTCCTGGAAACTTCTAGCCTCCATACAATCTAATCTAGGCCTAGAATGTTTTCAGCCTGTGAAATTTACTGCTGAATAAGCTCACCCTTTCTATTTCTTTCTGAGTTGTGCCTGGCTAGTTCAACTTAGCTGTTCTGGCTCAAACTCTTCTCCTAGCTGACTGAATCCGACTTCTTTTAGCCTCTGACTGAATTGCTGTGTTTGGCGTCATACCAACTTTGGCAATATGTTCAAATCTTCTGTCTCCTTCTCATTCTCTCGCTCATTCTGTCTTCACCTGTGTCTAGCTTGTTCTTTCTTCATCCTGTCTCTGCAAAATTCTCCTGGCAAAACTGCCTCTGAGTTCCATGAACCGAACTGCCATGAACTCAATTCCATTGCCTCTCAACTCACTGACTCAACCGAATTGGCTGGAACTCAGAGATCTGCATGCCTCTGTGTTCTGAGTACTGGGATTAAAGGTATGTGCTACCATGCCTGGACCTAAGTGTTTCTTTACCCCAAACTTCCTCTATATCAGGCTGGCCTTGAACTCAGAGATCTGCTTTGTTCTGTCTCCTAGAATTAAAGGCATGACTGTATTCCAGCCAGGTCAAACGGACCTAGAATGTCTTTGGATATGATCTCTTGTCAGATCACTCACGTTCTGAATTAAAATTCCTCTACACAAAAGCTTGTGGCTGGTAGAAATGAAAGCTGGGTATAAGCATGCCATGCCCCTTTTCTGAACAAATGAGCATCCTGCTTCTCACCTCAGATCAGTCTGGGAGGCTTCCCTACTGTATACTATCTTATCTGCCTGATAACAGAAGGCCCCTAATAAAAGCCTCCTAATTGATTTTTATTGCTTGCTTGTTGTCTTTAAACCAAGCAGCATAGCTGAGCCAATTACGCTTAGAGCAGACAAAACCCTGTGGTTTCCAGACTTGGCACTCAGTAGGCGTTTAGTAATGTCATTTACGAGGCGGTTGGAGAGTGATGCCCGCATTTGTAGGCCCTGGGAAACTCCTGAGGCTGGATGCTCTTGGCTAACTCAAGAATTCCAGAGAACAGTCGGGAACTGAGAGTATGAGTGACTGTAGGAGTGCTGAAAGGTAAAAGTCTGAGAAGAGCTGAGAAGGCGGAAGGCAAAGACTGCAAAGAGCCAAGAGAAGCGATTGCAGACCCCAGCTGCTGGAAGAGTTCTAGAGAGCCGCAGAAGGTTAAGCACTGATGGCCCCTGACACAGAAAGCTTGGAGTTAGAATACTATCTTTTGGGTACAAGCCACTCACACTTAAAAGTCCAGAGAATTAAGCCTCTGCTTGAGTACTGAAGGCTGGAGGTCTCCAGGTTTGAAAGCCCAGGGCGTTAAGCCTCTAGTTATCAAGACCCACGGCCAGAAGTCTCAGTCTTTGAAAGCTCAGACAATAACTTCTGGCTTTCAAAGCCTAGAGCCACAAGTCTCTGATTCTCACAGCCCAGAGCCTTTGGACATTGGACTCCCAACATGAAAGAAGTTTATTCCTTGCTTATTTACAATTTCTATCTGAATAGAGAAAAGAGAAAAGGAACACTTGTGTGTGTGTGTGTGTGTGTGTGTGTGTGTGTGTGTGTGTGTGTGCATCTCTGGCAGTGTTCTCTAGGCAGTCAACTGCTGCTATGGCTCTAGTGAGGGTCATGGAGCTCGTGACTTCATCCTAGTGGGGTTACATTTTAAGCAATTGAGCCAGTTCTTAAAAGGCCTGCCTCTTGTTTGTTGTGGCCCTTTTCTCCATTCCTTCAGTCTACCTCTGTTTGCTTGTTCCTTCGTCTAAGAAGTTATATCTATAGTCTGTGGTACCACCGCTTTCATATCATAATTGAAAATTTTCTTTCTTAGTAATGAACTACCCCTTTACAAGGTTAACATTCTTTATAGTTGCAATCATGTTATTTCAATGCATGTGTGGTTTCTGTCTCTTGCATGCATGATTGACAGAATTCATACTAGGAATAGTCCTGGGAGAGACACCCTCTAGTACATACACTTTTATTGGTTAGACCTGAGCCCACAGAAAACAGATTAGTAATCCATGCTTCTCAATGGCATCACAATCATATGATCACACATGCTTGATTGTGATGAAATGCCTGCAGAAAGGTGTGCTTGGGAGCCCAGGCAGCTGATGCACTCGGCCCTGAAGGCAGCAATGGTCACTGTAAGGAATGTGGTGTGAGAGGGACATTTCTAAGTGGAAATGAAAAAAACGAAAAGCTAAGGTCCTTAAAGTCTTAGTTTAATTCTTGGCCTAATGAGAGAGCTTCCATACTAACCCTAACATAGTCCTAACATGATTCTTTTTTTCTTCCCATGGATTTGATGCTGTTAAAAATCAAAGTTTAATTATCCAGCAGCCAGATTACAACATCATTGGAAATCAGAGCTTGGCCAATTTTCTCATATGAAAGTTAAGCTTTGATCCTGGAAAGAAGAACCTCAAACTTAAAAATAGGGACATACAGTTGGACTGAAATGAACAGACAGCCTTGAATCCCCGAGTCTCCCTTGACATTGAAGGGTGTCTGGATCAGGCACCTCAGAAAAAGGAGAGGTTATGTATTTTCCTCCAAAGCAACCGCTAAGCCTTTTTGTTTTCATTATACACACCATGAGGCTCAAGTCCCAGTGAGTGTTACTCTGGTGCTGAATTCAGATACCCAGGTTTGCCTTGTTCAAGGAGTCACTTGCCTGCCCTGTGGGGGAGTGTGGGCCAAGGGAGCCTGAGGAAACAGCAGGCTCCAGATCTTAAACACAATAGTTTTTGTTGAAGAGTGTACTTTGTCCTGTACTGAACTTTGACAGGTAATATCAGGGCTCTTAAAGAGAAGAATTCACTTCGGTGAAACATATCCATAGTAACTGTTGTTCAACTCAGGACTTGTCAGTATTGGCTCCTGGCAGTGCCCATGGCAAGTTAAACACTTGTAGCTTTCTGGCCTCATCGTTGGTACTTCAGTGTCGTGAAAGTCTTGGGCAGAAGGAACAAGGCATTTGGTACAAGCAGTCTCTTTATCTCTGAGATTTGTTCTCAGTGTTCTGACTGCTGAGTCGTCTTTCGCAAATGCCTAAGATCAAGCTATTGTTCTGAGCAGGAGTGTGGGTTTGCCCTAGTCCTTGACTACTGAACGTAAGCACTGCTGACATAAATGTTCTTATTTTACAGAGGGATAAACAATTAGAGTTGTGTAAGCAGAGTATTTACGTATGCTGTCTGTATCAATTCTCCATCAAGAGTCCCTCTGGACAGGTAGGGTTATTTCACAATTAACAATAAAAATCCTAGGTCAAGAGTGGTGTTGCTCACCTGTAATCCCAGCACTGGGAGGCAGAGACAGGAGGATGTCTGTGAGTTCAAAGCCAGCCTGGCCTACAAAGCAATTCCAGTGACAGCCAAGGTTACACAGAGAAACCCTGTCTTGAAAACAAAACAAAACAAAACAGGAAGTCTTTATAAACTGTTGACTGGTGCATTGAAAGCTCAGAATTTAATCCTTTCTTGTTGGGTTCTACTTTTGTGCACCTGTCTAAGTGCATAGTTGGTTCTCATCAGTGAACACCCTGTCTACCTTAGTTGAGAGAAGAACCTTGGGTTCTGAAAACCAAAGCAAAGGGTGCGGGCCTCATGCACACATGTGGATTCTGCCCTGCAGTATGACAGCCCATCTCTGTCATCACCATCCTTGAGGAAAGGTACCTGGGTGGGGGAGGTATCTGGTTTATAGACAAATATCTCCAGTGGAAAGCACATGCTCTATTTAAAGGTCTGAGCGGGAATGCCAACGGTAGTGACTTCCTATGCACAGAGAGATTTACCTAACATTTCAGCAGACTTTCTTAATTATTTGATGTTATAACTATCTACAAAGCTGAATTATTCATATACTTTCATATCTCTCTTTGCCCAAGTGTACGAGACACTGGTATGCGGTCTCACCATACTTTTAGCTAAATACTCTTTCCTTTCCACTTTTTCTATCTTTTCATTCTTTGGCCATTTCTTCCCATTTAAAGCTTCCCTTCCTCCCTCCCTCTTTTTCTCCCTTCCTCTCTCCTTCCCACTCTTTCTGACTCTCTCTTCCTTCCTTCTTTCTTTCTCTCTCTGTCTCTCTTCTTTCCACATTCAAGTATTCACTATTAAGTTTAGATCAGGAAGGTTTGGGTGTTGAATAGTCTTTATGCAAAGATGGAGTGTGTGTCTGCACTTACTTTTACTGCTAACAAAACCTACCAGGCAGAGCATGTCAGGGGTAAGGTGGACATACTGCAGTATGGGGCAGTTGGAGGTATGGTAATAAACACAAGCAATGCTAGGTTTCCTAACCAGATTAATTCCATAATGTTGAATTCAAGTTTTCCCAATCTGCTCTTTCCTCTTTCAGCATAAAGAAAATCCCCGCTTCCCTCCGAAACAGCCTTAGTTCTAGGGATTGTCTCTGCCCAGTCACCATTCCCACACAGTGTCTGAAAAGTCTAGTTACAAGGAGTCGTGTCTACTAAAGTAGCTCGGGACTTCTCTGCTAAGGCAGGTCTGTGAAAATGCATGTGCTTATTGTTCAGCGAGAAGAGACCCTTGAGCACCGGAGGACCCGAGCTTCATATTTCCCACAGCTGCCCAGCACACCGTCTCTTTTTACTTGTTCAACATGGCTTGTTGTGCTCTCTTAATATTTACTCATACTAATGAGGGGAACCCAAGAAGCTGGGCTGGGTATTTAAGTGATCAGGTGGACATACTCTACAGGAAAACATAATGTTCAATTTTCTAGGTTTCTTTCCAAGCTAGCGATTTTGCATTTCAGCCTTTGGTGCTGAACTGGAGCCAGGAACTGTGGATCAAAGGAGGGAGCAACCGTGGAAAAGGACAGAGATGGGACATTTAGATACACTTCAGACTACTTCAAAGGAGGAAATTGGAAAAGAGAAAACCTTTTGGCTGTTTTGGATCACGTTTCCTCTGCAGAGCAAGGAGAGACTCCCTGGAATAAGAGGTGCATCTGGACCACCCCCCCGCCCAAATTATACCAGAAGGTTTCCTGCTCCCTCCAGCCACTGGGACACACTGAAACTTGATCCCCTCAGTTATGGGTCTAACGGCAGTAAGAAGTATTTGGAGTGGTTTAAAAGTTACATATATTATTTCATGTGTATGAGTATTTTGCCTGCATGTATGTTTGTGCACGGTGAGTGTGTCTGATACTCAGAGGCTTGAAGAGGGTGCCTGATTCCTTCAAACTGACTGGAGTTCCTGAGTTGTGAGCTCCCATGTTGGTGTTGGGAAATTGAACCTGGATCCTCCAGAAGAGCAGCCAGTGCTTGTAACCACTGCTCCATCTCTCCAGCACTTCCCCTTTAAGATGATTATTATGATTTGTTTTTCTTTTGAGACAGGGTTTCTCTGTGTAGCCTTGGCTGACCTGGACTCACTTTGTACACTAGGCTGGCCTCGAACTCACAGAGATCCACCTGCCTCTGCCTCCGTGAGTGCTGGGATTAAAAGTGTGTGCCACTATGTCTGGCTTATTCATTCATTTATTTACTTATTTTGTATTTGTGAATACTTGCATATATGTCTATGCATGGGTACCTGGTGCCTGCCAGTTACAGACAGTTCTGAGCTGTCAGTATGGGTGTTGGGAATCGAACTTTGAAACTCCGAGAGAGCAGCCTGTGCTCTTAACCTTTAACCATATGCAGTTTCCCCAAAACTTACATATGCTTTCAGACTCCCTTTTCTGTTTGTTTCTCTTTGTCTCTCCCAGTACCATATTTCTAGAAGAACAGAAATATTGGTATCTAATAGGGAGTGGCCTACCTTCAGGAAATTTCTTTTCTAAAAAATGATTCATACATTTTTTCATATTCATTTATTCATATTCTTCTATATGATTTATTCTTATCCACATGTCTTTGCTATTAACCATAGAACCAACAACCAACATGCAAACTGATCAGATTAATATTAGCGCTTCATTGACTTTATCAATTAATTTGGAGGAAGGCTTAGGGTATTTTAAACAGCAGAATTTTTTGTTTGTTTGTCTTTGAGACAAGGTTTCTCTTGTAGCCTTGGCTGTCCTGGACTCGCTTTGTAGACCAGGCTGATCTCGAATTCACAGTGATCTGCTTGCCTCTGCCTCTCAGAGTGTTGAGATTACAGACATGCACCACCAAGCCCGGCTTTAAACAGCAAACTCTTTGGGGACTTCAATAGGTATTTTTCATTTTTGTTAAGACTAATACCATATGTTATACATAAAACACATGTGCACAAGAATTGCATATTTTGTAATTTACTCAAGGTTGCTTTATTTTATGACTTGCTTTTATAAAAAGAGTGTATTGTATTTTCAACTGATTATTCCTCTTTTAGCAGAATCCCATGTATTTGTATATGCTTGGGTAGTATATACAGGAAAATCTCTTATTGGCTCTCAGTTTACTCTCTTGAATTTTGCTTTCTCTATTTTTTCTTTCTTTTCTTTCTCTCTCTCTCTTTCTCTTTCTCTTTCTTTTGTTCTCTCTCTCTCTCCTCTCTTTCTCTTTCTTGAGACAGGGTCTCATGTAGCCTAGGCTGACTTCAAGCTCACTGTGTGGGTGAAGAACACTTTGGACTTCCTGGTTTTTCTGTCTCTACCTCTTTGTGCTAAGATTACAGAGTGTGCCACCATGCTCAGTTTTTTTTTTTTCTTTTTTTAATGTGGTGCTGTAAATTGAACTCATTCTGCCCAGCTACATTTCCTGCTTATCCATGTCTTCCTGTAGACATTACAGTGAACCTTTCCCCGGGCTTCTCCCAGGGGCCTTCTGGTCCCTGCCTGCTCCTGCTTCTGGCGTCTCCCCACATGAACCTACATGGTACAGCACGCTCTCTTTTCTTGAGACCTCCAAGTATCCTCTCATTGCCAGTCGCTTTTCAGCTTGTCGTCTCACTCTAATTGAATAAAAACAAAATCCCGGGTACATTAAGAAATACTTTTAGTTGGTGCATTGGTGAGAACTGTAAAGCTGGCAGAGGAGGAACACTAAGAGGAGATACTGGGGAGGGGCTTAGCCGAACAGCCAGTAGGAATGAAGGAGTAAATACCGCATGAAAAGCAGCCCTGGCATAATCCTTTCCTTTATTTGTGATCAGTTGAGAAACTGATAATTAGCTGAGGAGAAAGCCAGGAATACAAGCCACCAAGACCTTTGTCACATTTCCCTTCTTAGGGAAGAGACACCTTTTGTGCCAGAAGGTGTTCACTGAGCAATTAGTGTCTAAGACTAAAAGAGCCGGAACTAGAACAGATAAACAACTAATGGAAGTGATAGAAGCTGTACACCTGTGTTCTATTTGGATCCTGAAACACCCCCCCCACTCTCCCAAAGACCTATGTGTTAAAGCCTTGATCCCCAGGATGGCATTGTTGAGAGGTGTTCAAATCTTACAGAGAGCAGGACCTAGCGGGATGTCCTTAGGTCAGTCTGTGTGTGTGGATGTGTGTGTGTGTGTGTATGTGTGTGTGTGTAGTGTGCTCCTGAAAGAGGCAGTTGTACTCTGGGCTTTTTCTTCTTTTCCTCTAGCCACAAAGTGAGTAGTTTTGCTTCTCTGTTCATCCCTGCCATATGTGCTCCCTCATAACAGCCCCCCCAAACAACAGCCACCATGGACTGGAAACTTCAGAATTGTGCGTCCAAACAAACAAACCTTTCTCTTTACAGTTTTTCTTAGTTATTTGTGTTTTGTACTGACAGTAGGCTATTATGGTCCTTCACAAACAAGACAACAGTCTGATAGGAAAGAAAAGATATATTTGGCATGTACACACAGAATGCAGATTAACATATGTATAGTTAAATTTCAGCCCTGGAACCCATGATCCTGAGGCTAGAACAGAATCCCTAGAATTCAGGGAAGAGATAAGATTGAACGTAACTCCTGAAATATGGAAAAGGGAAAGGCAAAAAGGTACCTCTGTAGGGAAGAGAAGCTTGAGCAAATGAAGAGAAAGTTAATTATACTTGGGAACAAGGCTTAAGCCACTCTGGGAATAGCAGAAGTTACTGGTGGAGAGGCAGGGGATTGGCTGTGTCAAAAATGATAGCCCAGGGAGGTAAAGTGTGGTAGATATGGTCTTCAGTGTGTCACAGACACCAAGAAAATAAATTTCTGGCTGTAAAGGTGAAATATTTGTACAGAAAAATGGGGTATGGAGCTGAACAGAGAACTCTCTGTAGAGGACTGTAGAATGGCAGAAAAACACTTAAAGAAATGCTCAACGTCCTTAGCCATCACGGAGATGCAAATCAAAACAACCCTGAGATTTCACCTTACACCTGTCAGAATGGCTAAGATCAAAAACTCAAGTGACAACACATGCTGGAGAGGATGTGGAGAAAGAGGAACCCTCCTCCATTGCTGGTGGGAATGTAAACTTGTACAACCACTCTGGAAATCAATTTGGCGCTTTCTTAGACAATTAAGAATAGTGATTCCTCAAGATCCAGCTATACCACACCTAGGTATATATCCAAAAGATGCTCAAGTACAAAATAAGGACATTTGCTCAACTATGTTTGTAACTGCTTTATTCGTAATAGCCAGAACCTGGAAACAACCCAGATGTCCCTCAGTTGAGGAATGGATACAGAAATTGTGGTACTTTTACATAATGGAATACTACTCAGCAATTAAAAAGGAGGAAATCAAGAAATTTGCAGGCAAATGGTGGGACTTGGAAACTATCATCCTGAGTGAGGTATCCCAAAAGCAGAAAGACACACATGGTATATACTCACTTATATAGACCTATAAGATAGGATAAACATACTGAAATCTATACACCTAAAGAAGATAAACAAGAAAGAGGACCTGGGGTAAGGGGATTAATCCTCACTTAGAAAAACAAATGGGATGGACATTGGATGTAGGAGAAA